>CM029640.1:44723022-45323022 GCA_017311315.1 Dendrocalamus latiflorus
GGACTGAGGACTACTAGTGGTGTCTATTGAACTCATTAGTGGTACAGGTACCCTAGTAAAATGGAAATATCTCAGTGTCTAGTATTCAATAACCTGGGTGTGAACACATTTGGAAAAGGCTTTGAATATACTAAGTTAGACCGTGCTATATTTATCATTTTTATGTGAGATAAATGAAGCCACATTTGCATACAGGAACTTGGACTTGAGAATGTACTCGTTCATTTGAAAAGGAAAACATTTAGAACTCACCCGTTGTAAAGCACACAACATAACTCGCCATCACTCTAAGTTGATTGTTTATGACTCTAGGGCCTCTCTTTTTTCTCATGAAACAAAAGAAGTAAAGAACATACCTCTCTGTCATTTAATCGATATATTGGATTAACGGCCTGGAAGCTTTTGTTCTCAGCAAAAGTTAGGGTTACAGTTGGCACATCAGTCATCTCAAGAGGGCTGTAATCACAGATCAGTGATTTTTTACTAATGAAAATATGAAATGATAAAAAATTGAACAGATTCCTAATGACCTTGAGTGCAAATCAGAAGCTACCTAGTACTGTAGCAATATTCCAATGTATTATCTTCGTAAGCTAGTCTTGACGCATTAACTTGTTTGTCAAACTGCAAAATTATAATGAATCAGTAATGAAATTTATCCACCAAAGAAATGCCTCCAAGGAGTGGAAATCCACCTCGATAGTGACAGCCTTGTAAACATCTGAAGGAAGAGAAGTAAATGAGGTTCCGCTATCAACTAAAGCCTGGAAGCTAGTACCCTCAAGGCATTTATGTCCAATGCAGGACTTCTCGACATTAACAGCGTAAGTTTGACTGGGAGAAAAAGAAACAAAGATGTCAGTGGAGCTGTAAAAACCATAAGAATCAGTACAGCAACAGAGCAATTGATGATCCCTCCAAGGCACTCACAGTTTGCCATGCAAAGGAACAAATGGTATAGACTGTTGGGAAGGCACTCCTTGATCACCAAAGAAAATTCTCCCAGAATCATCTTCCTTAAAACACATTGAAAAGGAATCCCGAACTAGTCCAGATCTTGCAAGGAAACTAGGAACTGAGATATCTGCCATTCCAAGGCCAAGAAGTCCATCTGGTGCAATACCATCCAAATAGCTACCACTTTGCTTTCTACCACAACTATACCACAAGGATACAAAATCTTAGTAAAACTGAAAAATTCAGTAAGTACTAATCATGAGTAGAGTTGTTCAGTACTAGATCATCATCTCAAATCCCAACCATTTTGTTCAGAGAGTGCATTGAACTGTCAACAATAATGTAAAATGTAATCACGAAAGCAAAGAATAGTTGTTGCTTAAACATGCCATTTTATAGGCAAATGCATGAATATCATGCCTATCCAGGCGTACAGAGTATGCAAGTACTGTACTAGTAAATATGCAGGCAATGGACATGTTATTGTCCACTTACATTCTTACAATGTCCCCAGTGAGAGGATTGAGATTTGTCAAGTAATGGTGCTGAACTAGACCAATGAAACAGCAGAATTTATGGAACAAAAGTATAAAACTCTTATGAGGGGAAGAGCAGCAGATACCGAAGTTTACCCTATAATGACTGAAGCCTTCACTGGTACATGGCCCTCCCTAGAATCCAAGTGTAGAGTATCCTCAATTAGCAAACCAGAACTGGTTGTATTTTCTGAAAAGTAGTTCATATTGTATGGGCAAGGCTGCTTTGGGTTTGCACAGCCTGAACCCAATAAGCAAAGCTCATGGCTGCAGGGCAGATGCCGACTCGTTGTTGATTCAGCTGGCTTGTATATCCCAAGATCTCTATCCTGCATAATAGATGCTCCATATATGACGGAGCACCTGCCAATCAATCATTGGAAATAAGCACTAAAACTGCTTCCAAATTTGAAAAATGTCCTCTTGTTTGTGCACTTGATATTAAGTAATATAGGCAACTTAGAATCAACAAAGTTCAACACAAAATTGCACTGGGGGTCACTAAACTTGTAGCTAACTGCCACTTAGGTTATTGCTTGAAAATTAACTTAACCGGCCCCCAAAACTTGCAAATTGTGTCGGTTAGGCTATTGCGACTTTGCAGTTAGCTTAAGTTACAGTATAATGGAGGTGTGAGACTGATGGGATCATTTATGTGAAATGCCTTGGAATGTGGCATTTGGGGAGCATGACAACTTTCTTATTAGCTAAAGCCTAAATAGGCTAACATATGAAAGTTGAATGGAGATGTGAAACTGATTTCCACCATTATGTAGATGGATGATCCCTCTGGTGATTTAGTGTGACATGATGATATCATTAGCTTTCTACCTCCATTTCCAACCACATCAGCAATTTTAGCTAATTTAAAACTGAAAATGACCTGAGTGACACAATCTACAAGTTACCGACCAAGATAATTCTCAAGTTTTGGAGATATTTTTCTAAATTCAACAGAAAGTTACGAAAGTAACAGCAAACAGACATGACATGTATTAGTTTCTTCACCTTACATGGATTGATGGATGTAATAATCATATGTTTTACTTGTGAAAAAATTCATACACTCTGGTGTTAATTCTGCACCTGCATTTATACTATTATAGTATTACTCAAGTCTATGGAAAATATGTATTTCATTTTTTGGGGGAAACCCATTTTGTAAAGTATCTAGACATACAAATAAACATCTAATCTATTTATCTGCTGAAATTGACACGACTATATCCCAATGCAGCATCTGCAGACCTTAACGTAATGCTACTGATCAAAAGGGAAGCATACCAAACTCCCACGGTAGCCAGACAAAGGAGCGCACTCGATACAATCACAGGGCACCCAGAACAAGTCACTTCCAGTATCCAATGCGACCAGAAAGGAAGTGTTTGGCGTCCCAACGTCCACCCAAGTGTAATACAACCTACACAAACAAAGGTAGAAGAAACACCATTAGCTTACTAAGCACCCTAGCTCCCGAACCTCCAACTGTAATGTAAAGCACAGGTTTGACCCATCAATAATTCACAATGTAGCGCAAACCCTCCAAAAAGGGGGTAACTTTTGGCTATAATAACGCCGCATTTCTCTATTACCACTGTCCGACGACACTAATTCGACATACTAAGCATAAGGAGAGACGCTGCTACATTGACAGTGCAGTAGAAGAGTCAAAAACGTTGAGGAATGTAGTAAGATCCGATGTGAGGAGGTAGGTATAATGCAACGCACCAGCCGAAGTCGTTGCCGAGGGAGAAGGTGCGGCCGCCCTCGGAGAGGGAGAGGAGCTGGTACTTTCCGCCGACCCGCCGCTTCTGCCGCTGGAGGTCGCTCCGCACCAGCGCGCGGTAGTACTCCCCACTCCCGCGCCGCGGCCACCGCCCCCCGCGCGACCCGGCCGCCAGCCGCGCCTCGTCGGACAGCCGGTGCACCATCCTTGCCGACAGTGTCGCCGCGGCCGCCGACGCCGACGCCACCGCGGCGAGCAGCAGGAGGAGGACCCGGAAGCGCATGGGTGGTGGATCTGAGTTGGCACGGATGGATCTGGGGGCAACGAGGCGAGGTGGCAGGAGGAGGGGATCTGGCGTTAGGGTTTGCGGGGTGGGGGGTGGGGTGCGAGGAGAAGGGAGGAGGCGGTGGTGGTGGTGGGGTGGTTGGGAGCGTGAGGGGGGGAGCTTGGGCAGTGCGGAGGTGGTGAACTGGTGATGGTGGCGTGGAAGTTTGCGCAAAAACAGGAGGAAGGCGGACAAGGTTTTGGTAGTTTTGCTAAATAGCCCTTACAGCTGCTTGATATTTCTATATAACCATCGGCCAACTATTCTTTTCCTGCCACGGGTAAAAATTGCATGGTCACTCTCTTCCTCAACTGTTACATTGCCTCCACCACCATTATTAAGTACCTACCATTGGTTGAGATCATACTATCATATAAACATGAAATAAAAATATATTGATAAAGAGGACTTCATTCAACACACAACTGAAAAACTATACAAGGGTATCGATGACTTGGCCGAGGTGTTTGTTGAGGCCACACCAACCTTTATTGTGTCTAGTATGGACAATCAAACATTCTAAAGTGTGATCAATGGTAAAGAATATAAAGTTTTTGTTAAGCGGGCGGATGCCAACATGACAATCACACACGTGAGAGGGGGTAGGGTGGACCGGCGGATGTCTACCAGCTAGTGTGCCCAAAATATAGGGTAGATTGTTTTAGTTTGTGACTTACAACTTTTGGTTTTTGAATCCTGTCTGTTTGTGAGAGAGATTAGGAAGAGAGAGGCAGTCGCATACGACTGGCTAGTACATTTGAAGTCAGTACAGTGTCTACTATAATTCACTTGTAGACCCAATCTTAAAAGATGTACTATTTAAAAGCTATTTATTATAGCAAAGTACAGAACCAAAAATAATAAGCCCGTTCAAAGCTAGCCATAGTGAATTTAGATGAATTAGCCGGCCATATTGAATTTAGATGAAGTAGCACTAGAAAAACACCACCATAGTAAGTGACAGTATTTGAGGGGTTCCTTTGAGAATATTTAGGAAACGGAGGTCTTAGTGGCTCTTGTTCCATGAGTTTGTTTATTGGAGTTTTTAACAGCAACGGTCCATACAAATGACCAGAGTCCCCACTCCCCACAGTCCACTCGAGGCACCGCGCGTGTTGGTCCCCACGTGGTGGTGGCGCGTGCCGCTTACCGATGGGCCCCCCGCACCCCAGATGGTCGGCGCGGATGCTGATGAGGCGTGCCGAGCGGCCGCCTGTCAGAGACAAAACCCCGTGCCAGCTGTTACGAGATGCGGTCCCGCTTATGATTTCTGAATTCTGACGAGGGTTTTGTTAAACATTATTCGAATATTTTCTTTCTAATTATTATTTAGATTTATGAGTGTAGGATTAGAAATCAAATAGCCATGAATTTTCTCCCTCTCTCTTGAATTCTACCTCCCCTTAAAAAAATCTCCCCCTTTAAAAACAAAGGGTCCCTTGATTTCTAATCTAAGGATCACAAATTTAGATAATAGTTACAAAGAAAACATCCGGTGATACCTAGACACTTCCTTCTGATAAATCCTTTTTTTCTTCCCAAAGATCCGTTCATGGACCATTTTGGAAGAATGCATCGCTTCAAAGTAATTAGGCCCAAATTCGAACGTGGGATTTTTTTTATTTTGTATAAATTAGATTGTGAAGTTTTTGTAAATTTTCTGTGAAATCCATGCGTTTCAGCGGATCATAAGAACTTTATCATGCTATCTAATGCTAGTAGCCTAGTAGTACAATTCATTGAGCTGTGTGCTGTGTGCATCAACCATCTCCTCTACAGAAAACCCTAAAGCCCCAAGCGATGCGTCAAATTCATCAAATGTTTCGACTGTATCCAATCATCATTTGGCAAAAAAAAGAGCTTTATACGATTTGACAACTGCCGTGTTTCTTTTGCTACCTGCCAACGTACTTTATAATACAGTTCCTGAGAAAAGGCACTTTTGCCAATAACGATCCTTAGATATTGAAAAGGTTGCTGTGGAGAAAACCAGTAGAATACACGTGTATTTGTTTACTTGGAAAAAAAAGGAAATAAAGGAATTTTGGACATTATTGGACCTATGGACACCCGAATTTCCATTTTTGGCCCCCAAATGAAAAAAATTTCAGATTTGGACCCCTCCTCACCGCGCGTTTCACGTGGCGTCGACACGTGTCCGGTCGTGCGGTGTGGTACCGCACGATTGCACTGTAGCACGGGTCGTGCGGTACCACACCGCACGACCGCCTCGCCCCCCGCACCGGCCGCCTGTTTTGATTTTTTGAGCGCACGACCGATTTTTTTGACCGCACGATTCGGGTTTTGACCGCACGACCGGGGACACGTGTCGCGCTGTCGGAAACGCGCGGTGAGGAGGGGTCCAAATCTGGAATTTTTTCATTTGGGGGCCAAAAATGGAAATTTGGGTGTCCATGGGTCCAATAGTGTCCAAAATTCGAAATAAAGGTCCGGCTGACTCAGCCATCCAACTAGCAAAATAGCCTATGCTGTCTTCCTTCTGCGCTTCGCTGCCTGCGTTTGTCTGGTGCACTATGGCCCTGTTTGGAACCGATTATAATCGGATTCCTGGGCGCCCCACCGCGAGAATCGGGAAAATCCCACCAAACGCCTCGCGGTGGCCGTGATTCTCGCGATCGCCCGTGAGGGAAAAAATCGGAAAATAAACTACACCGTCGATTCCTCGTATCGCGGCCACGAAACCGCGGATAGAATACCGCACCGCGCGGTCACAGATCGCGGTTCCAAACAGGGCCTATGAGTCACGCGGCGGCAAAAAAGAGAATACGCCGGACGCGGCTACACTGCTCTTTGGCATGGTGCGAGCGATGGACTAAGCAGCATTTATATGTGAGTTTGCCAGAATCCAGCTTCTCATTCCTACGGAGAAATATGGTTACCTCAATGTTGTTTGGAATAAAAAGAAAAGGAAACATATCACTTTTCAATCCTCTACTGTGACTGAAGTTTATTTTTCAACTTTCAATTACAAAATAGGTCGAAACAGATTCCTCAGCTCACAAAATTAGGTCACACAACCCTCTTGACCGAAACTAGAGTGGTTTCAACGTGATAATGTCATCATCGTGGACCCGTGCTATTAACCTATCCTCATCAGTGCCTAAGTCACCACCGTGTATATACTAATTATGGGTAAATTCTTTTTTGGCTACATCTTATGATGCGGTTTATAATTTTTTGTCTTAATATGAGCGATTATGTAAACGAATTAAATATCAATAAATCGATAAATCGTTTCGAAAATATTATCCTAATAAGCTGTTTCAAAATGACAATAAAGAAATCGTCCCGTTTGTTTGTTTAAGGAAAGTTATAACCGTAATTTGAAAAGAATTATGCCTATATTCTGCGTTCCAGGCAACTTTTGATCTGTATGTGTAGCACAAGCATGGCCTGATGAAGTGATGTGTTTTTTACAGAGCTTAACGCAGAAACAGCAGCGAACTACTCGCTGCTCGTCGTTTTTGTCTCGCCTTAATGCGAGTGCCCAAGGCCATAAACTAAGCAAAGGGCAAAAGCCTTAGAGCAAGTTTAATAAGGCTGACTGTGCTAGCTATAAGGGAATCCATGTCAGCATAGTCCTATGTGGAGGGGAGAGAAAAGAAGAGAGAGAGCCAAGCCGGCTCCCATGCAAGAGTCAGGCTATAGTACAGAAAAAGAGGTGTTATCCATGCATGTACCAATAGAACTAACTGCTATACCTATGCATGTATTAAATGACCAATACTCATGTATGTATTCAGGGCCGTCTCCAGAAATTTGGGGCCCCAGGGCGAATTGCAAAATGAGGCCCTCAATTTTTAAAAAATATTGGTCTAATATAACTAAGGCATACTATCGCATAATTATGTAAGATGTAACTTCAATATGTATTACTCCATACAAGATTTGAAAATATATCAAATATTAAGACCAAAAAAATATAGTACTGACCTCATGTTCTACTAAAAAGCATCATACGTCTTGTATTTCTTGAAATGAAATCTCCAATTATATCTTCATAATTAACCAGCCTCTACTCCAAAGTCCAACCACAGTATATACGTTAATTTCCTACGTGCGATTGTGCGAAAACAGTTTCTACTTTCTAGCTAGTTACGTACGTACCGGAGGTCTCCTGAGAAGTCTGCGCCAGGACTTGCGCTCGCTTGCGTCGCCCGTGTCGCCGAAGGACGGGAACGCGCCGGCCGCGGCGACGAAGGCGTCGTATGAACCACTGATGCTAGCGGCACCACCATCGTCAGTTCGTCACCACATCGGCGGCCGCAGAATTGAAGAAACCCTAGCAGGCACGCCATGCGGCATGCGCATCGGCAGGAGCCGCAGGAGTCAGGACCGGGACCGGCTGTAGCCTGTACATAATACGTATACGTATTGGTTTGGGGGCCCCACTAATTTGGGGGCCCTGTGCCGTCGCTCAGCTGGCACGCCCTCATCAACGGGCCTGTATGTATTAAATGATTGAGAGCTCTTATAGAGACAACTTAGGGCATCTCCAACAGTATGAGCTAGTTACTAGCTCTAAGACAACTTCTCCAATAGTACTAACTTTTAGCACATAGCTCATAACATAAATAGCTTCATATGACACTCTCACATAATCTTGGAATGTGTGTATGAGACTACCTCTTGATCAAGAGATAGCTTTTCTCTCTCTTCTATTAAAATATGAAATAATATGCTTAGAGCTAGCTCATAAGTCACTGTTGGAGATGCTCTTATAGCCAGCTTATTGTATGAGTTGGCTGCATCTTACCTTTTGATGATATGGAAATGTATTGGAGGTAGCAGCTATCTATACTATTAAACTTGCTCTTATATAGCCGGGATTGGACAGCTGCATTGTTGGCTGGGAAAGGCGCGCCTGCTGGTGCTGCGCTGGTTTCCGAGGACACGTGTTGCGACACGCTGCACGCTCTCTCTTTTTCTTTCTTCCTGACGAGGCTTTGGTCGGTGCAGGAGACTGGAGCTCTTTTCCGGAAAGCCGTGTGGTACCAATTTCTTAAAGGGCCGTGAAGAAGAGACGGTGGACCGGCTCTGTTTTTTTTTCCTCTATGGTCTGTAGTTTTTAGTTGCTGTTTATGACTTTTAAGATTATTTATACGAGAGATTACAGAGTAACAGAAATTTATGTACGGTTTTTGACGATATAAATGAAGTCAGTAAAGTATGTACTATAATTAACTATTAGACTCTATCTTGAAAAGATACTTTATTTAAAAGCTAATTACTTTAGAAAAGCTGAAAAGTAGTTTTTAGAAACTGAAAAGATCAAGGCATTAGTGTAGAACCAACTAGGCGGGATCGCGCTACGCTGCACGGTATAGTCCAAGGCTGAGCTCAAGAGAATGTTGGTATGGAACAATGTTGTCAGTGTAACAGCATTTGAATACGACAGCTGTTATTAGGAAAAGCAGTTAACAGACACAAATACTATCTAATATATTTGTATAGCTTATAGTGGAGCAGTAGATCTCGATGAATAAATTGGAGGATTATATGAGCTAGGATGCAAAACAGGTTATATGCAAGGGGTGGGACTATACTGTATACACCGAGTGTCTGTGGCAAGGATTAAATGCACAGCCATACTGATATGTATCAGTTTAAATGGATCTGCTTAGTCGATTTTACATGCATCATCCCAGGTGATACACATTATTCTTACTAATGTGTAGACTTGATGGAAGTAAATCGACAACATGTACATCTATCTAATTGCCGTTTTCACTATCCTCCAATTCTTGAAACACAAATCGAGAATTCAATAGGAAAGTATTGTTGAGTCTTGAAGGACAGAGGCTGGATAAAGAAAATAGGTAACGAACCAGCTACTACCTTTGAAAATAGAACAAATTCTATTGCATATCCAAATAAGTTCAGATAGTGCCAGCTGTAAATGGCATAATATTTTCCATTTCCATGTATTATTCTTACACATTAAAATCATCCAGCAGCAATCTAGAGGCAACGGCAACAATGTCATACATAAAATGCATGACTTCTTAAAACAAGAATGGGAAGTAAGAAAAGGGTAATTATATCTAGTACTATAGAGAGAGCTTAGATGTAACGAGCTCACCACATATCCAGCGGACAATTTGGCTTCAAGAAAATGCATTCTGTCATGGCCATCCACTGCACCCGTGAAGATTAACAACATTTGAGAACAACCGTCAGTGTGAGCATTCAAGCATGATTGGTCAAATTTAGCCTTGACCACTGAACAAAAGACAGTAATTATGTTGTCCACTGGGTAGCGAAAGTATCTAAGTAGCACCACTCGATCAATTTTTAGGCATCATAGGAGAACCTTTAACCGAAATACACTACACAATTGATCTAGACATTCTGGCCTATGAACACTGATAGCACAAAGATGTAGAAATCCATACATATTTATGATCTAGTGTCAGGCAAAAGGTCAAGATGCATTCATATAATCTGAGCGAGAACTATGAGAAAGGCTGTTAACCTGTGCAGAATCTTGGGTGCAACATGAGACAAAAACACAGTGATTTGCCAACCTGAATGGTAAAGTTATGAAGATAGTCTCACGTAAACGGCGAAATCAGCACCAAGAGGTCAATGCTGTTGCATGGTCTCCCTGTACGTGCAAGAGAAAGAAACTTAAAAAGCGAGTAATTTATAGAAGCAATAGCCTATAACCAAAATGAACTGGCTATAATAATAACTCCACAAATAATATTCGTGAAGCTTTTGTCTCATGCGAAGCATAAACACCAGCAGCAAGAAAACGGCACACCTGCCAGCACAGCAGAGCTATACTATTGAACAAAAACATTGCTAGGTTTTAAACCTTTGAAAGTATGAATGCTCATGGTATGTACGAAAGAACATGAAAAAAAAATATGAGCATAGCAACAGTGAAGACATTGTTGCATTAGGCAATCATATTTCATTGATGTTTTATTTGCTTATATAAATAAGTAAGAACAGAAGTATGAAGGAAGGTACTGTCCCTACTCACGAAGGTTGAAGAATATGGTATACAAAGGCAAAGTGAGAAGCACAGAAAACTAGAGGACTGTGTGTGAGGCAGGAACTTTACTTTTTACAATCTCCTCTAGGAAAGAACATTTTAGAAATCTGACCTTAGCAAAATAAAGGTAGAACATGCGTCTATCATGTCTATCATGTGTATATGGTAAGTAAAGCTGAAGACATGTATTAAGGAAGGAACAAGAACAACACACACTTTGATCTTGTGGCAACTGTACTAAGGCCCAAATCAAATCGTCCTGTGTTTTATTCCCTATCCTAAATCCCAACGTACAAATTAAAGACAGCCCAAATGTATCTTCAGTTTGCAATATCCTACTTTGATCCTATGGGAAGGAAACGCATTGGAACAGATGAAAGAGTGCAACTCTTGTATGCTCCAAATCAATGAGACATTGTCGTTAAAGGAACAAAATACCTGGCAATCATCCATCTGCTCTTGCATTTCTCTCTCACTACTCTGTACAAAATGCCAATGACAGTGGCTTGCAATTTTTCCTCATTAATAAACAACTTACTGTCAAGCTTCTGAACAAACTGCAGGTAGAGCGATCATTAATCAGGTTAAGTACGACAACATAAAACAAGTCAATGACAATAAATGTTTGGCATCTTGCACACCTCAAGTCTAACAAAAGGCTCAAGAAAATTCCCGTATCTCTCTGTGAATATGTGCCTAAGGTCGCACAGCTCAGGCAAATCTGGAAAGCGAGCGGCAGCAAAAATTAGAGTTGACACAGCTTCCCGGGCTTCCTGGGGGCAATCCATGTTGATGGAAAGATAACACAAATATCGTGATCGACTGTACCATCAATATAATTGAAATTCCTTCAGTTTGCACTCCTAAAATATACTAATAATGGTTAATTGGGTACATTCATTATCTGAAGTTCCAAACAAAAAAACTATTGCTAACACTAAACTAAACCATCAAAATAATCATATGGATATATATTATGAATGCTACTATCCTGGTGATTTGATTCCTTAACAAATGCACATAGTGGGTCCCACTAAAGACTTGGGGTGCATAACTCTCTTGAGCCATTAACAATTAACAAACCTGTGATTTTCTGGTAGATTGCTTCACTGTTATAATGATCGCTTATCGTTGACAGCACAAAACGTTAGTTGAATCGATTGGAGCTACCTCTCTTTCTGCAGACCATTGAGTTGCTTCCCAATGTACTTACAGAAGTGCTCAATCATATCATAGCAAGAAGCATGGTTCATCTCAATTATCAGCTCATCCATCTGCATTCCAGAGAGGAAAGTACAAACAGGAAACGAAATTAGAAATTAGCTATTCAGTCATGACATATTTCCTCTACCAAAACGACAAGAATTTCACTGCCAATCAGTAGTCTTGTGCCAACAAAGTGCAACTTTTGTAGTGGAAAAGAACAATAGGATGCAACTTTCTCTAAATCCTTTATAGCAGTAGAGCAATGCGATGCAACTATGCAAGTTTGAGCAAGAGAGAGGCCAGATGAACGTATCCGTCCAAAGGCGTGGGTATCGAGGCCATTGGCGAGGAGGTCGGCTACGTCCTTCTTCAAGAACCGAATCATGGCTTGTTTCTTCCGCTGTATGGATACCAGCCGCGTCCGGATACATTTGAACGCGTGCTCGCTGCATCCATTGTTCAAGAACCGAACGATTGGTTTTGGTTAGGCCAATCCAAGAACACCCAAAACTCTTACGCGGTCAAAAGCAAACGAATGCAACCGCATCGTCAAGAACTTGGAGCTGGAAACCACATTGACACAGGAAAATATCCTTCCGGATGCTGCGACAAGTAGGTTAAGCAACCCAGGAACCCAAAAACTTCGGAAACATGAAGCAAGAACCCCGCAATCCAAGAACGTTCTTGGGGGAAAAAGGTTCCCACTATTACGCCGCGCGGAATGGAGTTGCGCAATTCAAGAACCAAGCACCAGAACAGCAAAGAACCAGACTGGACCAAAAGAAAACAAAGAACAGCCAATCTAAGCCAGCCTGAACCGAACTCGAACCAGCGCAACCTAACAAAAAAAGCATCCTTTTACCATTTGTTGTAGAAATTGCAGTCGAGCAAGCTATCAAACATCTTCCTCCTCTCCTCTCCTCTCCTCCACAACGCACGGAAGGAGCAAACAACCAGATCGCGACAAGAATTGGCACGCTCTGGGTGAATCCGTACGGTCCTGGCCTCTGGTTCAATCTTCTTTACCTGGTGACCCGTGGTGAAGCCAGAATAAAATTAAAGCTGAACTAAATTACTTATCAGACTAAACTAAATTAGTATAAATATAGTCTTTTATTCTTATAGAATTTCAAATTTATACAGAAATTATACAATTAAAGTTTTGGAGACAAATAACAAAAAACAGAGAAATACAAAGTAGCTACCTCGATAATAGAAAGCGCATGTCCAAGAATATATAATTATCCCGCTACGAGTACGGAGTAACGATAAATCACCTGTGTATAAAATATATAAAAATTAGTGATATAATAGAAAATTATAAATGACAATGAAAATTTAGATCATATGAAACATATCATAAATAAGCTAATTTGAATCATAAGACAAATTTGAATTACAGGGCAAATGCGCTCTACCCGACTTTATGCCTTAGAAGCGGTTTATGATTTTATCATCATCAATACTTTTAAAGATCTCTCACTCAGTATAGCACACCATCAAGTCATTGAGCAAAATCTATAAATAAATTATTAATTTCTGTCATACAAAGCTATAAATATATAAATTAATTATAAGGACTAAACTATCTATATACACTGAATATGAAAGTCTAAACTCTAAACTCTAAATACTAAATTGATAAGAAAGAAACTCTGTCAATCTAGTGAAAAAAATACTCAAGTGAACCAAGAAATCATTTGCCTTGAGTCTTCTTGGGAAACCAAGGTAGGCTCAATCGGCTGCATGGTGAGAGTCGCCATGGATGGAGCGATGGGAATCAATTGGGAGAAGCCGGATGAGGAGAAGCTCGATTGGATTGAGACCGAAAGAGGAGACGACTTGGAAGAGGGTTGTGTGGACCGTACGCTAAGGCACTGTGCTTGACTGCCCTCCAATGTACCTCCCCTCGAGCGTCTTGAAGTAGGTCTTGAGCCCAGTTGCCTGCATTGGAGGGGGGCTTGGAGCGGCGTGTGCAGGGGCAGGTGAGCACGCAGCGACGACCGGTGGCGGTGGCGGAGGCTAAAGGGTGACAACAAATGGTGGTGCAGGAGGAGGCGAGCGGGTGGAGGAGTGGCTTGGAGGTTGGGGAGGAGGTGGACTGTGTCGTGTGTGGAGGGAGGCAGGGAAAAAAGGAGACGTGGGTTGTGTGAGTGGAGGTTATGCGAAGAGGAGTCAAGCGTGGATGTGGAGGGGAGGTGCGCTGCACACGTGTACGAGAGCCAGGGAGGGAGGTGAACGGACAAACTTCCATGTTATATTAGCACAAATATGTTAAACTAGTGGATTTACCCGCGTTATTATGCGGTTAGATATTATGATACAGTTGTATTTGGTATACAACAATACTGCCTACGATTAAAATACAATTGTATTTGCTATATAACTCTAATATACATATATAATTAATCTGCACCGTTATAATCTAACCTTACCAAAATAAATGGTGGAGATGTTTCTCTTTTTTCTCAATTAATGTGAGAATCTTTATGATTTTTTTTAAAGATTATCGTGGAATTTTCTTGATCTTGAAATGAAAGAGGTGTCTTAAATCTTACCTATTGTTTTTATCTATATACATTGCCTCCTTGTGGTTTCATAAATTAATTCGCCAACGCAGTATGAAAGTTGACAAAAGTCATGAAGCATTTGCAGCTTCTGCGTGTATCTTCTCATCAGTCAGCACTCAGCTGCCTCCCGGCTTGGCTGACCATGCGGTTTATGGCCCCATGTATCGGCATGGTTTTTTTCCCGGGTGTGTCTAGTCATCACCCAGATGTTTTCTTCCTAACAATCATCCAAATCTGAAACCGTTGGATTAGAAATCCAACGGTCTCTTTTTTTAAATGGAGGAGATTTTTTTAAGGAGTGGGAGATTTTTTTGGAGTGGGTGGGAGAAATTCATGGGCATTGGATCTCTAATCCAACGGTCTCAGATTTGGATGATTGTTAGGAAGAAAATGTTGTATAACCGAGGGCATTTTGGGAATTTCCCAATTGAAGGGAAAAAATGTGCCGGTGGGGCCCACCTGTCGGTGGACCGATTGAAGCGGTAAGGGAGGAGACTTCGTCTCCTCCCCCGAGCGCCGGTGTGGGCGGTTCCACTTCATGCGGATCTGGCGATCCTCTCGGGCGATGGCGGCGGCCGGGTCGTGGGGGCGATGGCGACGGAGGCGGCGTCGGCGCGGGCGTTTCGGCGCCAGCCGCACCGCAGCCCGCCGTTCCCCTCCGCTCCGCTATAAAGCTCGGGCTCTCACCTCTCGTCGGCACGGTGAAATCCAGTGAGCTCTCTCCCCTCCTCTCTCTCTCTTTTCTCCGGTGGTGACCTCGGGTTCTTGGACGGTTGGCCGGTTGTTTGTGCTCCGCCGACTGCCGTGAGGCTTGACCCGTGGTTAGGGTTTTGATTTGGGCTTGAACCGAGAGATTCACCGTGAGATTTGAGTTGTGCTTGAGTGTTCTTGGCTTGGATACTCTTGTGGCTGGTGGTCTTGTGCGGCATCCTCTACCTCGACTTCCTGTTTGCTGCGGCTGAAACTAGAAGAGGGGCTTTGTATCTCCGGCAACCATCTCCCTGCTAGGTTTGTGGGGGGCTTTGGTTTTCTGGGACAGCGCAATCGCGTGCCTAGCCCTTATTTGATTACGTCAAGTGATTTCGAATATCACTGCACAGTGAGTGTCATCTCGGTTCTTGCTATTATATGTGTAGAAAGAGATGCTTGTGGGATGATGTATGCTCAATGAAGATAACTGAGGTCTAAAACTGAAATTGAATGTTCAAATTTGAGCTCTAGATCATTGCCATTGCTGTCATTTACTTTACTGTCATGCAGTTAGATATTTTCAGAATATGAATATGCTGTGATCACTTGTTCTGAGTTGTCTGCTCCTTAATTAGTCATTTCGGCTTGTTGCATAACTTGATAAATTGTAATCTCACATCCGTGGGGTCTGTCAGGTTATTTGATTAATTGACATATTGCTTATGTGATCACTTAGCACTGTTTTCATCTGCTGGCCGAAAATCCATTTTGATGACAGTCAATAGTTGAGATTGGCATATTGCTATTTAGAGCTCAAAATTTGAAATCTTACTTGTCATATTCAATTTATGAAGAGTTTAGACCAAAGTAACGGGACGGCCAAGATTGAAATCTCGAGCAACCCTACATCTGAGAGCAATAATTCAATACAATCTGCTGAACATATGCTAGGTTTAATCATGTATGTCAAGGTTGCTATAAGATTAGTATGTAAATATCCATGTTTACCTGTTGCCATGCTAATATTATACATATATGTGACATTTATGTTGAGCATATGTTACTTTTATAATGACTTAAATGATTCACATGTTAGTGGGTTAGTTAAGTCATTTATATGCCATGTTTTCCATGCTTGGATATTTTTAATAATTGCTGGAATTAAATCAAGAAATATGCTTATACCGCAATATTTACAACAGAAAACATCTGGATGATGTTTATCAATACCCTTTTTCCCAGCGATTTTTATCTTTTAATTTATCTCAGCAACTACTATTTATATCAAAAAATAGTCCCATGGATCACTTTGTATCATCTGCGGAATCTGAACACGAGAGCGAGTGTTGAACTGTTGATCCAGAGCCCCGTATATACATGTATACTTTTGCTTCCCCAGGTAGCAGGAGAGAATGTAAGGGCCACCTGGCTATTCCTTAGCGGTGATCGTTTCAGAGTTCAGAGATCTCACGCGTGATTTATTTTCGGGCTATTTTAGTTCGTCCAATCTGGATGTACACTTATCACTGAGAACCTAAAAATAAAGCCAATAATTTGTTTATATTTTACAGTGCGCATGCTAGCGCTACAAAAGACTTCATTGTACAGAACTACAGAACGTTTGAAGCAGCTTCTTTTCCAGACCAAGAGATAAGATATATCCATCTGCCCAGGGGAAGTGTCGATGTACGCCTCTTCATGTCAAATAGATGAGCCATGCACGCCTCTTTTAGTGCCAGAAAGATTAATCTGCTTGTTTCGTCGCTTGAGCCCGTACGTGCGTCCGGCTCTTCATTATATAATTCAAATTGCTGTGTTACGTTGACATTGACCTGACAAAATTTAGAAATCATGGAGCAATAATTGTACTCGTCGGTATGACCAAAACACCACTCCAGCTAGCAACATATAGAATACATCTCGGCTAGCTGTACATCTGCGAAAGTCTATGCTATGCACCAAGAAAATAGATCAGCAACCACACACTGCGCATGCCCCTGAGCCAAATATCCTCCGCTATACAAAGCCGGGGAAACGCTGCGCGGGCGCTCGCCCACGTCACCCCGCCCGCGCGCTCCGCCGGCGCGTGGCGGGGGTTTTTCATACGGCCGAGAGCATTTTTTCAGTGTTTTTCGAAAATTACGTAAATGTCATTTTTCCTCGTGAAAAGGTCCCTGGCAGTTTTTTTTCACCGAAATTTTTGCAGGATAGCGCCCCGCGGTTTTCGAAATTACCTACGGGTCCACGTTTAGTTACGTACAGGTCCTCAATTTTTTACGAAAAAGACCTTTGGTTTTTTTGAAAATACATTTAGTTACGTACAAGTCCTCAATTTTTTTACGAAAAATACCTTTGGCTTTTTTGAAAATACACATGTGCCCTCGATTTTTTTAAAAAACCTTCTCGCGAATTATCGCCTCTTTTAATTCGGTACACACGGTGGCTGGCGCGGCGTGGCGCCGCGCCTATGAGGCTAGTAATCATTAAATTATGGGAATAAGTTTTGATCATGGATGTGATTAGTCTTAAAAAAAGGATATTAGTACGGGCCGGACGTACTATGGCAGCCGTTGGCTCGGAGCCTCGGACGGCCTAGTTATTTTCGTGAACCCACTACTTACGTCAGGCACACTATCACAACCAAATCATTTGAGTTCCGGCGCATCGAACGCTTCGTTCGTGTTACTTTTTTAATGTATTTTTCCGACCGATGATTTATAGTTTATGGTTTAAATATTTAAATTTTATCTATTCGTAAAAGATAGTATATAGAGAAAAATAGTTATATGTAATTTTGGCTGGTACAACTGAACTTAGTATACTTTTTACTACAAATATTCCTATTGGCACTGTCTTGAAAAAACGCACCGTTTAAAAGCTAGTTACTGTAGACAGTACAAACATAAGCTAACTTTAAGCCCAAAAAATACCTGACCTTTATCTCCTCCTTCCTCCCACCTCGTCTCCTTCCCTCAAAATCTCTCCCCCTATTCTTGCCGCCTCTTGAGCTCTTCCATTAACCATAGCCCCCACAAAAGCTTCTTGAGCTCCGCAGGCCGCACATGCCTTCCTCCCCCAAGCTCAGCTCCTCGCCGTGCCAGATCAACGTCGAATGGACCCAGAGGTGTTGGCGGCACTGTAGCTCGTCAAGGGCTCCATCGGGGTTGTCTCCATCTGTGGCCACGCACGTCAGAGAAAAAGCTTCATCCTTAACCAGGCTCCCCATCCTTGCCACTTGACCCTCTTGCTCTGGTCTGAAGAGAATTGATCACATATATTTTGTTGCATAATCTGTTTCTCGGTATTGCATTTTTTGCTGCAACATTCTGATTTCTTGTATGCAACAATCAGCAATAACCAGTGCAACATCGAGATTTTTGTCAAAATATTTTGTTGCATGCGTGGCTAAGAAATGTTGCATACATGATTGAAAAGTGTCACGACTGGGCGTACGATGCTAGTGCTGGATCGGACATTCG
The DNA here is from genome assembly GCA_017311315.1 of Dendrocalamus latiflorus. NCBI lineage: Eukaryota > Viridiplantae > Streptophyta > Magnoliopsida > Poales > Poaceae > Dendrocalamus > Dendrocalamus latiflorus. Next base: position 44,741,536 of record CM029640.1, read on the forward strand.
GGCGCTAACAAATCTCTTAAAAAAATCATGCTTGTTATTAAACTAAGGTCTCTTATGGACAGATACTAGGGCATGTGTGCATATGTACAACCACTATACACAACTAGGCACAAAATTCTCCCTGCAGCTGCAGGAGCAGGATCGTTGATCTCAATGCACCATCCTCAGCCTAGGCATCTGGTGCAGTGAACTGCCACCGATCGAGTGGTACTTGACCACGTCCTCGAAGCATCCCACAGCGGGCAGCGGCGGAGGCACCGCCGGTACGGCCGGTGTGCGCACGTCATCACGAAGGCCGCCTTCTCCTATGGCGGTCGTCGCGTCGTCTGCCACTTGCAGGGCAATGCCCTCTTCTCGTGCACTCACTGCCGGAGAGCAGGGATCAGGCGGCGGCAGCGGATCAAAGTCCTGGCGCTGGACGAGCTGCATGATGAGGCGGCCGCCGCGGCGCCGGGCGCGGATGTAGTACCCGGGACGCGTGACCGGCGCTCTGGTGATCACGAGCCTCCCGTCCTGGGTGCGTGTCCGCCTCAGCGTACTCCGCGCCGCCAGCGACGGGATGGGCGGCGGCAGCCGCCGCCTCGGGCCCCGGCGCCCGGACGACACCCAGCACCCCTCGTCGTCAACGCCCTGTCCTTCGCAGCTTTCTTGGATGGTCTCACCGCGGCAAGCACCGCATGACGCGACGACCACCCGCGTCACGACGCCCCCGCCGCCGCCGGTGTCCGGGACGAGCAGGGAGCGGAGGCCGAGGAGCGGGGCAGATTTCTCGGTGGAGCGGGAGATGGACAGCAGCATTGGATAGGGTTGGATGGAAAGGTGGTGGCGCTGGGCGGCCGGACGCTGCTCGCAGCAGGTGATGGATGGATCGGTGGCGGAGTTGGAGCGCGAGGGTTATTATCACGAGGGGGCCGGGGGCTGACGCGCATTTATACGTGGACGGAGGATGGGCGTTTACTCTCCGAGAAGGCCGGAAGTCAGGCCGGCACCGGCATGGCGGGGCACCCGTGACGAGTCGATCGGCTCACGCTCACTTTGGCAACGCCCGGCCGGCCAATTAATAGGCCTGTGGCATGCAAATTCAACGCGCTACTGGTTGCCAATCTCTACTTCGGGCCGTTTTCTGAAACGAGTTCGTCCCTCTTCTCGCTTTAGGATAGAACGAAGCGTCATGGTTCTTATCTCACGCACGTTATGTTTAGCGTTGTTATGCGAGTTGTGTCGCGTGTGTACGGATTAATATTGGTTAAGTTTGGATGAACTTGTACCGGAAAAACGTTCTTTGGTCTTTGCATGTGTAGTTTAGGCATGGAGACGATCATGGTCGGTGACGAGGAGGACCGGAACTAGGAGGGGGAAATCTGAGGTCCAGGCGGTCGAGAATGTCACAAGGTGGTTGGACTCACGCTGGAGCACATGGAGATCAAAGGTGGATGATGTATGGAGAAGTTACAGGAAGTGTGGTCCTGGAGGCTTCGACATGTGATGAGTTGGAATTTTGGAAAACCAGTGTTAGAAAGGGTTTCGGGTCACTTATTTGTTGTAATTGGATTAGAACTCGTGGACTTAGGGTAAACACAGGTTTTGGGCCCTATATTATAAATAGAGGTGGGGTTGGAGGCTAACCCTGTGGCTTTTGGGAGAGATTAATTTTATGCTAGGGTTTAGAGATGTCAGAAGAGAGTACTTTGTAGCCATCATAATTCAGAAATAATAGATTTATTTTGAGAAAAAAAATTCTGAAAGCGGCGCGTATCTCGTGTTAAGTTGTCTCAGATGCAGCTCGCCAGATCGAAACTTCATGCGTCATCATGTTGGGATTGTTGCTGATCGCATGCATTGTTGAGAGAGCAAGCAGCGTTGGCTTCGTCTTCTTTCCTTGGTCCGTCTGGATTTCACGTGCGTCAACGACGCAGCAGCTCATCCATTCGGTGCTAAGAAAAAGAGCTTTTTGATTGTGGCTGGACATGTGTCCAGTGTAAACATAAAGTTGAGCTAGATTAGATTAATACGTGGCATGCATAGCTAGGAGCCTGACGTGAGCTTTTGGAGTAGATCAATAAAAAATTGTTATGTGATATTTTGGCTTTGAGACGTGATTAGAAGGTGCGGCATAGTTTGAGTTAGATCGGTTTCTGATGTGCTGGCCGAGATTTGTTGGATGCTCTGCATGCTTCGGCCATCGAGAAGTTTTGTGATTAGAGAGGTAATTAAGAGTGCTAATTAGACTTTGTGTTGGGTGGCCGGCCAAGAGATAGGATACAGGTGCAATCGGTTTGTTCTCTGTTGGAACACAAAAGAGTCGGTGGCTATTTCGAGTTGCACTCAGTTTTCTGGCTCTCGGCTTCTTTCCAGCAGTAAATAGGAGGCACAGTCTACATCACGTAAAGATAGCAGCCGTAGAGGAAGACAGGAAATTTGAAGAAAAGTTTCTGCTAGACACTGTAATTATTCACATCTTTTTGATTGTCATCGACGATCCTACATTTTCCTAACTACCGGAATATTGAAAAAAAACAGCTAATTCATCTAGCGAGGTAGCCGATATATCCTCTCCAGCATTGCTATGAACTGATCCATCTTGAGCGCCATTCCCTCCTTGTAGATGGGGCACCAGTCCTTTAGAGAGCCAAGCATCCTTCGCCAGACGACTTTCACGCTCGACCAGCACTGAAACTGAAATATCAAGTTATTTGTACAACGCCATGTACTCCATAAAGTAGCAGCACACAGATGGTGTTCAAAACAGCACTCTTATTTTTGCTTAACCAAAATTTTGCAATAGACTCATAATTGTATCCAAGCTCCAAAGCAAAGAAATCTGAGAACTCTCCATGCATTCTTGGCAACCACACAGTCGAATTACAAATGTATAATAGATTCATGTCCAGGCATCATGTCCACATCCATCTAGACATCATGTCTTACAAATTTTTAGAGTTACCTCATTTTTCTTGGATTTGATCTTTTTGAGAGATTTCTTAATCCAAGTGTTTTTGGCTTAAATCTTTGGGAGTTCTTGTTTGATATGATATATGGGAAGATATTTAGAGCTATCTTAGCCATCCTTCACCCACGAGCAAGTCATATTTCTAATTTATGTTTTTTGCCTGGTTTTGATGCAATCTCGCTTATTCTTGAGGAAGGTCTGAACTTTAAGAATGATTCATATGATCCTTGGATAGAATAAATTTCTGAGAACATAAATAAGGTATGTGCAAAATCTCATTTCATTTATACTTAGATTTTTGAAGTTATACCAAAAATTGCGTCGCCTCTGTCTGTTTTTTCTACTCTGGAACAAGAGAGCGGTTAGACTACCACCCCCAACGGTCAAACTGCCAGAAGCCTGATCAGATTAGCCTATAGGCAATAGTCAGACCTCCAGGGCTATGAGTTCTCCGGTTTTTAATTTTTGAGTTGCTTATTTTGAGTTTGGTTTTTAATTCTGATCCTTATAACTAAGTAGTTACTAGAGCGAAGGATTGACTAATACTTCAAAAAATTTAGAAGTTATCATTCATCTCCCTTATTATACCGGTGGTACCGTTTGAACCAATACACTAGAGATGAACACTAGGATCCATCGATCGATGTTCACTTTACTGCCGAAATGACAGATAAATTCGGTCTTAACCTTTATCGAATTTCCATGTTCCGACATCACAAGCCAATCATGCCAATGTCATTTCAGCGACCATCAAATCAAATTAAGTCGTCAGAAAACATGATGCACCCCCATTAGACCTCCCTTTCTCCAACCACCTCGAAATTTGCTTGGCACAGCACACATGTAGCTCCGTTTATATTTTGATTTATGTTTCTAGTTTATTTTTTACTATTTCTAAATTTTATTTTTTTCTTCTAATTTTTTAGTTTTTAAAGTTTTTTATTTTTTTCTTATTTATTTACGTTATCCGTGATAGATTAATATGTTTTTTATTTTAAATTTTTTTAAATTTAGTTACATCAAATAAGCTATTATTAACTACAATATAATTTAACCAGTTACAATACAATTTTAATTATAAACTAGCTTATTTCAGTCTCACCAAGCGGCACCACTCGGCGGCGGACCACCAAATCGATCGCGGTCTATCTCAAGCGTTGTCTATATCCTCGAAGAACTGAAGCGGGTAATGATTTCAGAACCACCAACGAGGCATTTCACTGCACTATCTCTTTCACGATTATTCTCCACTTGTCTGAAAAGTTTCAATTAATTTCTTTGATTGCCAACATGCATCTACTGTTCTACTCTACTCATTCAACTTGACAGCGAGGAAGGAAATGGATTACATTTACAGTAGCACATTTCAGCTCTCCGTAGGTCCATGGCTCCACCACTACTACTAGTAGAGAGAAAAGGCAGTTGCAGAGGGATGCTTGTGTACAAAGTATAAACAAATAATTGGCATCTCTCGTGCACACTACGCATGTTTGCCACTAGCAAAACATATGCATGCAATCATCAGTTCATGAGGCTGAATGCATGCAATCATCAGTTCAGTTCATCAGTACAAACATATTTAGTACAAATAAGTTGGGAATGTCGAAAGGAGATTGCTAGGTAAAAAGGGGATCAGTGGAGTACCATATGCATGCAATCATCAGTTCATGAGGCTGAATTCGGTGCAATATTAATTGTGATTCTCGTTACTGAAGGCACATGCACTGGATCAGATTTTAAGTTGCAAAATTAAAACGCAACTGGACGATGATCTCTTGGGTAGATAAAGCCAAGTGGGGGTGGGGGATGTCGTGATAGATACGCATATGATTATAGTATCAATCAGCAAAGCAAATTTTCTTACCTGATAATTAGGTAGGTGTAAGTGTCCTCCCCGATAACAATTTTATCCATTACTTCTGGTAACCTCCTTCCTTTGATTTGTTCTATTCCAGTTGCGTAAGTGAACGTGATATTGTAGCAACGATATAGAAATACAGAGAGTGAATAGTTCTTTTAAAATTTTCAAGTATTCAACGATTCTTCGCTCTAATAATTATGAGAAGCTATTAACATTAAGAACCCAAAATTCTGAAAAAAAACGTTCTGCTACAGTAAATTCGGTTCGGTGAACAATACAAATATCACTGTTTCAAATCCGAAAATTCATGAAACTTTTAATCCATAGATCCAAAAGATTTAAAACTTGAATCGAAATTAGATCATGACCTTAAGACCTATCCCAACCAAAAATATTGATAGAACTTGAGAGAATTGAGATCATTGAATTCGTGAAATTCAGTTGTACCGAAACTAAGCTAAACCCTAAAATTGAGCCAACTCACAAACCAAAGCTATAAATTACTTAAAATTTTGGTATTCACCTTCTCTAGGATGTTAGGAGCTTATTCCAATCAATGATCAAGCATACCCGACACTCCGATTGTGCTCGACTTGTGCCAACGTGCGCACGAATACCGCCCAAGCCTGCCGACCTAGCCGTACTCTGCTATGCTCCTGTGTTGCTCCGATGCACCGTACTGTGCATTGCCCAACACTGGCCCACGTCACACCAAGCACAGCACCACTGCAAAGCTTGACCAGGGCATCGCCCCTCCTTGCAAGCATTCAGACCCTGCTATCCGTGTCATCACTTGCACTCAATTGCACCGCGATGCTGACCATTGCACTAGCACCTTCCCTGCCACACCGTCGCGTCGATTGACCACCTCACTGGTGACTGGCTATGAGAGCCACCCCACTACTCGCGCTGCCACGTCACATCCGCCCACATCATCGTGCGTGCACCGTCATTTCTTCATCCCTGTGGCCATGCCCATGCTGACGATGGCCATTGAAGCTGTTAGGACGCCTGTAAGATCAAGGAGGCTGGCTAGAGGGGGAGGTGAATAGACGGCCTTAAAATTTCACCTTCTCTAATTACTATTTCTCTATTTGGCTAAAATCAAGTATATAATGTGCGAAAACTTAAATCAATTTGGTTTAGCACAAATAATGCATAAATCAACTAGGTTTATCTAAGTGCACCAACAACCTAAGTCTATGTCAAGGTTTGCAATCCTAGGATGACAATCAATCAATTTAATTATATGAATGTAAATTGTGCACAAGAGAACAAACCACAATAGACACAGTCTCTTTTTATCGTGGTGTTCGGGGACTTGCCGGTCTACCCTAGTCCACGTTGAGGTTAGCCCAAGCTTCAAATGAATTGGACCGGCTCCACGAATTAAGTCGAAACACCTTAATCCACTAGTGGTAGCTCTTTTCCGCTCTAGGTAGGTGAGCTCCAACCTTCACACTTCACTGGTCTTCTCACAACCTTCTTTGAGAAGATCACCGCGCACGACACCTCCAACACCGTCTAGGAGTTGGCAAACTACAAGAGTAATAAGTTAAGCCCCTTGCTTGACTCTCACCATATGCAACGGATGCACAAGCTTAATGTGGATACTCAATCCATCGCTAAAAGCAACACATGCAATCTAGATACTTTCTCATTACTCACAAAGTGCAACACATGCACAATTAAGAGGATGATCTCACACTAGCTCAAGAGAGTGAAATGGAGTGCCAAAAGTCTTGTCCCAACCGATCACACAAGGGAGTATATATACCCCACACACCAAAACAAGCTGTTGGAAGCAAAACCCCTAAAAAAATCAGGATATGCGGTAGTTCTGACGTTATAAGGCCGGAACTAACGCTCCCCTCGCAACGATAAGAAAACTAGCTATTACTCAATAAATCTGGTAGTTTCACCGTTCATTTTTTAGTACTTCCAATCATCGGCAATTCTGCTCGACACATGCGGAACTATGGAAAAAACATACCGCAGGATTTCCCGAAACTTTTGAAGTCCGATAGTACCGCTTACACAAAGCCAGTAGTTCCGACTTACAGTAGTACCGTGCAACACATGTCGGTACTTCTGATCTTCAATAGTATCGTGCAACACATGCTAGTAGTTCCAGTCTTCTTATATAGATTGGTTTTGAGGCCAAATTATCCTTTTGGTTTTTAATATAGAGAATTTTTTTTACTCAAAGGACTTTGTAAACACTTGAAATACATATTTGAGTACTTTTATATAATTTTTCACAAATTTTAGCCTTTTAAATAAGATATTTGATTTTTGACCGAAAGAGCACTTTTGAAAAGCTAATATTGCATATCATTGACAATTTTACTCTACGAATTCCAAATGAAGAAAATGAGAATGAAACACATTAATTCACAAAATTCATAAAATATTTTGGGCATATTAGATAAAATAGTTTTCCAATAATACTTTACCCCTTTTGTTTAAGTAAGCCCAAAATACTATGTATATTTTTCACAAAAAAACCCCCTTAAACAAAGGTTCTACTTGGCATTTCATTTTCTTTTCCTTTGACATACAATGGATTCTCCTCTTTCTTATTTTTCTTCTCTTTCCATATCTATTCCTTTTTATTTGAACTTTCTATCCTTATATCATTTAGCAGCAAGAATTAACGATTTCTCACGTTCCTCCATAATTGGTGCTTTTTAGCCTTTTGTGGTTCTTTTGTCTTTTCCATGAAAGGCATATACCACTTTGATATTTATATCACTTATGATGATATTTAATACCGATTATAAAATAAAATACCACTTGTAAACATAAATGATGCCAAGTATAATTAATTTCAATTGTAGAAACTTGATACTACTTATGAGCTTGAATGATATCAAGTATGATTAAGTCTTTTTTTGTAAAGACTTGATACCGCTTGTGAGCATACATGACGCCAATTGTGATTGATTTCATTTGTAAAAACTTGATGACACTTGTATGATCACCTTGCACCCACTTAAAATAATTTTCAGAGATCTTCAATGATTTCTACTTGATATTGTTGAAGGGGATACCACTTATAAGAAGATGCCACTTGAAATACCACTTGAAAAAATGAGATGATATCATTTGAGAAGATACCATTTAGGAAAGATATTCACATAGGAGAGATACCACTTCTAAGAGTGGATGCCACATGAAAAAGATATTATATGGAAGAGCTTGACTAAGAAAAGATTTTGCTCGGCAACAGGAAAGATTAGATACCACTTTGAAAGAGAAAAGATGATACCACTTGAAAAGGTAAGGATGAAACTCATGCCAAGATCAAGATGATCAAGGAGGTTTACCACTTGAGAGAAAATACCATTTCATGATATAGCATCACAAAATGATTAAAAAGACAATGAACTCAAGAGATTACTTAAGGGTAGTTAGCAATAATAAGACGTCCGGTAGTACCGCTCACATAGAGCCGGTAGTTCTGACTTACGGTAGTACCGTGCAACACTTGCCGGAACTTCTGACCTTTGGTAGTACTGCATAACACATGCCGATAGTTCTGATCTTCGGTAGTACCACACAATACATGTCGGTAGTTCCGATTATCCTGACAAGTGCATATACTTCAACAAATATTGCAAAACACATTTACAAGTTATAGTATTATACACACAAGGGTCAGCCATGATTTCCAATAAGTTACAAAATATATTTACATACTTTTGAAATCATGACACAAGGTATACATACATGGACTTAACACATCTGCAAAACACACTCTCAAATCTCAGTCACATGTTACAAGGATTATGTATGAGCTTCAACCATTTGCAAAACACATTTGCAAATATAAGCTTAATACCACAAAGAGTAGGAAACATGGACTTCAAATACTTACAAAATACATTTACAATGTATAGTCCTATGTTACAAGGATTCATTATATGAGCTTCAACTATTTGCAAAATATATTAGCAAATATAAGCATCATGCCAAAGAGAGCTAGAGCAAGTAAGATTAAGCTATCAACACATGATGAGACTCAAGCTGCTAGATATGATCTTTGGGAACAAGTGATTAGCGCTATTTAAGAAAAGTGACTAGCGTGACAACAAACCAATTTAGTTTTATGCCTGGGAGGTCAAGCACAGAGGTGATTTTCTTACTACGATAGTTGATGGAAAGGTATAAGGAGCAAAAGAAGGAGCTTCACATGTTGTTTATTAATTGGAAAAAGCCTATGATAAAGCACCAAGAAAGATTATGTGATGGGTGCTCAAAAAGAAAAAAGTCTCAATAAAATATATTACCCTAATTAAGGACATATACGAAAATATTGTGACTAATGTCACAATATGTGGTAGTGTTACTAATGACTTTCCTATTAAGATAGAGTTACAATAAGGGTCGGCGTTGAGCCCATACATTTTTTCCCTATTGATTGACAAGGAGATATCCCTTGGTGTATGCTTTTCACTGATGTGGTGCTGGTTGATGAGAGTAGGATAAGTGTTGATAGGAAGCTCGAGTTGTGGAGGAAGAACTTAGAATTGAAGGGTTTTAGATTTAGTAGGACTAAACTTGGATATATGAATTGTGATTTCAGTGGTGCTAGGGCAGATGATGGAGATATTAGATTGGACGGACAAGTAGTGCCTAAGAAGAACACGTTTTGTTATTTGGGATCGATGCTACAATGGAACGGTGAGTTTGATGAAGACGTGAGCCATAGGATAAGAGCGGTGGGTGAAATGACGCCAAGCATCTAGTGTCCTGTGTGACAAAAAAGTCCCTAAAAAATTAAAGGGTAAGTTTTATAGAACGACAATCAGACCCACAATGCTATATGGAGTAGAATGTTGGGTGACTAAAAGACTAGGGGTGCAAATGGGTTGGGTTAATCCCGATCGATTCGGTACCGAATCCGGTCGGTACCGGATTCAGGAAGGGAATTTGGTATCCGGTCGGATTCGGATTCGGATTCGGATAATTCATGTCGGATTCAGGAGAGTTGTTATCCGACCAAATAGTATCGGTATTCGGATACTGGATAATTATCCGGTCGGATATTCAGTCGGATATCTGGTAAGAGCTAGCTAAGAATTCACCTTTTATTTTGCTAGTATTTATTTTTTTGTCATGTTGGTTGGTTGAGGTGTGCAGTGTATAGAAAGTTTTCCTGGATCGTGCAAGCTTAAGTTCTCTAAAAGGAATATGACACTCAGTTGTGGCAACTATAAATATACAAATACTAAAATAGTGTTTTATTTATAATTCTGCTGCTTGTGCAATTGGAATCCTAAATTTGCTCATTAAGATCACTCTTCCTAGGTAATGGAATGAAAAGCATGTAATCAGAGTATTATTAAACGATGAACTTTGGCATGCTTCAGTAAATGAACAGGTAAATTTGTCAAAAGCCTATTATCCCCAATTGTCTACTGTCTCTACCTTAATTTAATAAAATTTCTTTAGCCTTAAAAAAGAAAATGTTGTCCGTCAAGAATCAAGATTCATCTTGAAACGTCACACCTCAATGGGCAATTTTGAGGGAAACGCCACACCATCTTCGGCTGATGAATTATAATCACTATTATGTACTTATGTCTAACAGTTTAAGGCTTGAAGTGATGGTGGTATGGTTTAGCATATGTTCCTTTCCGTATGCACGTACTATCCATCTATATTTTCCATTCCCGATCCGAAACCGTCAAGTATCCGTTCCGATGGCACCGTATTCAAAATTCTGAATACTCCGAATTCGTATTCGTATCCGGTTTTACCGTATCCGAACCCGAATCCGAGAAAAAATATGGGTTAGGATACGGTATGAGTAATATCCGTCCAAATTCGACCTGATTGCACCCTATAAAAGATAACATATATAGAAAATGAGTGTAACGGAGATGAGGATGCTACGGTGGATCTGTAGTCACACAAGGTGGGATCGCATCTGCAATGATGATATACGTGATAGGGTGGAGGTAGCACCAATTGAAGAGAAGCTTGTCCAATATCGCTTGAGATGGTTTAGACATCTCTAGTGAAGGCCTCCTGAGGCACCGGTACGTAGTGGAATTTTAAGGCGCACTAAAAACGTAAGAAGAGGCAGAGGCCGACCTAGACTAACGTGGGAGGAAGCAGTTAAAAGAGACTTGAGGGATTAGAATGTATCTAAAGAATTAGCTTTGGATAAGAGCGCATGGAAGTTAGCGATCCACGTACTGGAACCATAAGAAAATTAGGGGTAGTATTTTAGGCTCTCGGCTTAGATAGCAGGATGTATGTCTTAGGGTTTTAGCACTGTACGTTTTTATTTCAAGGCTCTCAACTCTTTGATCTTGAGAAGGTTTTATTTCTAGCCTACCCCAACTTGTTTGGGACAAAAGGCTTTGTTGTTATTTGATCCGGGGAATGTATTAAGATATAAGAATATAATGTAGAATGCATATCTTCATGATTTTTATCTTTTCATTCAAGTGAGACTTAAGAGATTATAATTAATAAATAAGTTAGTCTCACAATTTGATTTGTCAATATATCCAAAAACGTTTGTCATTAATTTCATCCAAAATGAGGCAAGGCAATATTATAACTAATAAATATATTAGTCTCACAATTGTATTTATCATTATCACCAAAACTAACTTAATAGAGCTTGAGCTTACAACACCTCACTACCACTGCCGTACTCGGCCCATGTTGCCCGGTCACTCCATCCCCTATAAGAACCCCACCATGCCTCTCACAGCTTTGCCGCACCCCACTCCCCTCCCCTCCGAGCAATCGCTCCCTTGTTGCCCTAGCTCGTTAGAGCCGTTTCTTCCTCAACTCTGTGCGACCATAGCAATTGGCCAACTAGAGGCTTCTCCAGTCAATTTCCACTTGGCTGTAGCATCACCGCGACACTCCTAGCACAACCCCGCTAGTGAATTAGACTACCACTACTCGTGCAAAGCTGGTGTCATGCTTCGACCTGCGCCACCTCGGGTTCTCGCCATTGTGCTTCCTCAACCATCATTGGGCCTCGTCGAACTCTCAGGTTCCTTCCTCGTAGCTCGTAGATGCTTTTAGAGCGTCGAATCGACCTAAATCATCGCTATTCGCCGTAGTGTTGTGCGGCTGGGCCACTGCCGCCGACCACCAGTGAGCTCAAATTAAGTCGTGTCGCTTCGTCCATGGGTGTGGCTGGCTCCAGCAATCCATTTTTGGGCTTGCCGATGACCGTCGTGAACCCCACCACCAGCGACGAGCTTAGCTGCACTGTCTTTGTCACGCGCGCACTGTAGCTCTGGGATTAGTTTAAGTTTGAACTTAATTAAGCTAAAGTAACATCATTAGTTAGTCACTAATCAATGGTTCCTATTTGTTAATTAAGTGTAATAATCCGATGACATGTGGGCCTTGCTTAATTAAGAAATTATTTTAAAATCGAGTTAAAGCCAGTAAGCCACTAACATGTGGGACCCCTTACTGTGCCCTGAACAATAAATGGCCCCACCTCTCAGCCTTGGTGATTTTCCTTTAGGAATTAATTCAACAAGAAAATAAAAACCCTGTGGACCCCACCTATCATACACTGTGATATTTTTCAATAGAAAAATAAATAAAAACAAAATCCCTGGGCCCACCTGTTAGTGAGAGAAATTCTCTCTCCTTTATTTTTTCTGGAATTAATTGAAAACTCAAACTTTGAAAGGTACGTTCTCATTCATCTTAAATCCAAATTAAGTGAAATTTATTTCTGAATTAATCTACAATCAAGATCTTTCTAATGGAAATAAAGTCATGAATTTTGGAGTTCATTTGAATTTTTGTTTGAGTATTTTCTATTTTTCTTATATGTATTTGAATTCACGCGTAATCTTTTAATAGCCTACGAAGCTCAAAAAGAACAACAGATCAAGACAAGCCAAGACCCTCAAGATCAAGCAACGTGTGAGCAAAGCAAATCAATACTTTGATCATATCGAACCTATATTTTATGCAAGTTAATTTATTTAAATTATCAAATCGCATAATGGTATTTGTTATGCAAATTATGTTCATCTTAAGGTTATAGATACATGCCTACTAATCTTGTGTTACTATTATACTCCATCCCTTGAAATAGTTGAACTAATCATTGTCATTCTAAAAATTTAATGGTAACTATACTAGATATAAGTAGTATCTAAGCACCATGCTTAGCCTTGCTTAGATACCTGGGGTATTAAATTGCATTGTCATCAATTCAAAACATCAAACTGGTTTTGGGCAGATGTTGGAGGGAAGCGGCTGGTATGTTGAGATAACTTAATTTTATGCTTCCCAAAATCCTAAAACTTGCTTTATATATCTGGGCTGATGATAAGAGGGGCTGGTATAGATGTAGCACAAGAATATGTGGTTTGTGGTAACACCGCCCAAATAACTCTGATGACTGAATCCTATGATGACCTCCTAAGGCAAAACAGTATATCTATAAGTCTATAATGAGTATGGCTTGGCTAAGTAATTTACCAAACTTGGCTAATTAATTTACCAGACGTTGGAGTCATCTTATATGATGGAGGACTGGAGTTGGTGCATGCAGATAATGATCTGACTTGAATGGGACACTGTGGAAGGGTGATGTTTCTCGCTATGCTAGTCGTTAGGGAGCTGTCGTGTTCCCGTTGCTTTAGTCGTTGGGGTAAAACTTTCCACGTAACTATAGATCCTTTTTTGGAAGGGGTAAATCCATAGGTCAAGATGATAAAGGAGCAATGTATTGTAAAGACCTCGTGGCAATCTCCTCGATTTGCATGTCTAAGAAAACATATGAAACATAACGGGTTGATTGTCTCTTATGGGTAAAGTGTACAACCTCTATAGAGTGAAAACTGTTTGATCAGCCGTACTCACTGTCATGGGCAGGCATAGGAACTTACTCAACTTAGTATCTATTTTCAAAACTTTATGGTGGGATGAAAACTTGTCGGGTAAATGTAGCCCTGAATTTGGATTTGCCTGGATGGAAGTAGCCCAATGGTTTATAATAGTTGGATATAGCGCTGCTAGCAAAAACTAGCATTGGTGGATGGAATCATGTAACAGGTAGATGGAACTTTTACTACTATTAATATTGCACGCTCTTACTCTCTTTATTAAAACTTGATTTGGTGAAAATGTTAAGTCATACAAATTTCTACTTATGGTAATTTTAATCAATGCTTTTAGCAAATAAAAGAACACGAGTTACCTTTGTTAAACTTTGCATGCATACTGCTGCACTTTGTGTGTTGGTTCGCGGAGCACGATGAATTGTACTCACACTCACTCACTCAATTAACTCAACCAGTGGAACAAGATCACTATGCCTACTATGATGCTCCGGGACCTAAGGGCGAGGAAGACGGATGAAATTAGAACAATCCATAATCACTCTTGTCCAGTTAAGTAGGCTATGATGGTGATTTTGTACACATATATTATCATAGCTTGGATAATTGGTGGTGATCATTTGGGCTTATTTTTGGTGGCTTATGGCTGAAAAACACTGTAGGTGGCTGAAAAAACACTGTAGCTGACAGAGGCTTATTTAGCATAATTAAATTTAAAAAATTTAAAAAATATGTTAGCCCATTACATATAGTACAAACAAATATAGGAAAAAAGAACCGGCAAAAAAGCTCAACAAAAAGCCAAAAGTTCAGAAAAAGACGAAATTTATGAATAGTGAAAAACAAGCCAGAAGCTAAAAGCTGAAGCCTAACCGATCATCCCCATTAATATCTGTTGTACACATTATACCCCTAGTTGCTTGTCTGTGGCAACTTATGGCATTACCTTTTGTTTATCGCTTTCGTTTCCGCTTATGTAATGTAAGTAATTGGCCTGATGGGCCCTATATGTAACTATATCTGATGTGGAATACTTAAACTTTGATATGTAGTAATAATGAATGATATGGTTAATGCGATGTGTGAAATGATTTCGCAATATATCTATGAGCACTATCTATGATCCAGAGAATAGTATAATAGAATCACATAGGATTCTAGATTGTCAAAATCCAAATCTGATAAGAAAGAAAGAGGAAAAAGAACGTAGTACTCATCAACTCACTCTTACCATGTGTTTGGTTGCAAGGACTAGGTGGGACGGGATGGGATGAATCCGTTTTTGTAGGTGTTTGGATGGGAGACAAGCAGAGTCAAGGACATCCCACTAGGAATATTCCTTGTAGATCCGGGACCAGGCAATCCTCTTTTTTTTCATGGGACGGAGTCATCCCATCTCTTTGTTTTTTTAAGTACTGTTTTGTTTAATTTTTTTAAAAAAAACTCAAAGGCTTATGTGTAGAAACATATCAACAATAGCCTTCAAATTTTTTTAAAAAAAACTTAAATGCCACACATGTCCCACCTTCATCCTTTCATCCAAACAAAGGATGTGACCATTCCATCCCACTTTATCCTTCCAACCAAACAAAAAACAGAGATGACTCTATCCCCCAACCAAAAAAAAAAATGGGATCATCCCATCCTAAAACCAGGAACAGAACCATCCCATCCCACCTTATCCCTAAACCAAACACAACCTTATCAACTCATTAAGTCACTCTTTTAAATAGAAGAGATATACACAAGCCGAATTTCTTTGCTGTCCTCGTAATGTCCTTTTAAAATTTAGGTCATACGATAAAACAAAGAAACCCAGTTTCTGTATATGCCGTTCTTTCACCAGAGTTGTTAGCACGTCATATCGTCTTTTTGGCTGACAACTCAGGTTTGTCATATATAGTTGGTGTACCCTGGAGTTGTCACTCCTAGAAATTCACAAGTTATCTGATCCCATGTTCATACAGAGACCAGAAAGATAGTAGTAAATCTGAAAATGCAGCTGCTTTGCAGAACAGGAATCAACAATACTTAGTCGTTTGGCCAATTGGCCTTGAAATTTGGATGCTTCCTTCTTTTGATTAATAATACCACACATTTTTGGCATGTGTCTGTGTGGGTGACTACCTAATATAAAGGAGTATATATTGAGCTGTTTTTGTTGGTGCATACATCACATATTCAGATGATCATGAAATGGCAGTTCTAATTGTGTTAGTTGTTCAGAATAATAGCCTACCTTCTCAGACCAACTAATCATAGCCCCGGTGTAATGTGGACGTTGACTGGCCTTATCTTTTTTTTAGATAATGGAATGGGGTTCCAGCCTCTACATCGTTTGACGATATACACAGTTGACTGGCCTTATCTGGGGAGATACAAATACTCCGGCCTAAAAACAAGAGATTCGGATCAAGAGCCGTGTTGCGATGTCAGAGATAAAAGGAGTTGCGTCTGGTATGCCCTGTGACAACGGCCATTAATTTCGTTTTACTAACACAATGCCATGCTTCCATTTCCGACCATTTCAACTTTCAACGCTGATCTTCTTCTATTAAGTTACATCACTCTGTAACAGTGCTATTTAAAAATTCATGGAGAACTCATTTTGAGGTCAACAAAAAGAAGCAAAAACGTTTGTGTGCTTTCTCCAAATCAAACCAATTTAGTACTACTGAAATCAGTCACTGGCGCAGGCCAAAACAGGCAAGAAAACGCCGATGAAACCCAGGCGCGGTCAAACCACCCGAGATAGAAGCCATCGCCGACGTCCAGTTCCGGTGGTTGATTCCTCCTCTGGCGCATAGAATTCCCCGCTGCTCCTCACTTTCACACTCCATGGCTGCATGCTAAAAACACAATTAGGACTTCTCGCTGGGTGTATCTGTTAAAATACCGAGGGAGGGAGGGAGGAAGGAAGCCCAGTGCCCCTGTCTCTCTTCTCTTCTTCCTCCCTGCCCTCCCCCACCGAGTCGCCGTCCCGTCGCTTTCACCCCACACGGAAGCAAGAATTCTTCATCAAAATCCGATATTGGGCCGATTTCTGTGGATTTCTTGCGATCTTTTTGGTGCTATGGGCTTCTGATCCGGGGTGTATTGGATCTTGGGAGGAAGGTGGGGCGTGTGGGCGGCGATCTGGCCGGGAGATGGCCGGCGGGAAGGAGCTGATCGAGGTCAAGTTCCGTCTGTTCGACGGCACGGACATCGGTCCGAGCAAGTACGACCCCTCCACCACCGTCTCCGCGCTCAAGGAGTTCATCCTCGCTCGGTGGCCGCAAGGTGAGAGGCAAATTCCTGTCGATTTGGTAACGTACATGTATGTGGCGCCCTGATCTGCTTGTTTGATTTGGCGACAAAAGATGGGCGCTTCTGTAATTCTTGATGCCATGCAATTTCTTGGATCATGTATTGCTTTCTTTTGTGGTTGTTGCGTGGTGCTTAGGTAGTGGTAATCTTTCTGATGCGTGTGGTTTTGCTCGCAGCAGATAAGCATTATTGCTATGCTCGATTTTTTCTTCTCTGAATGGATATGCCTGGCCAATTGAGCAGCGCGTAACCGATGCTTTAATTTTTTTTTCCTCAGCTTCAGCAATGTTCTAGAACAGGATATGCTATGTAAATGGTCAATTGATAATTTCCCTTCTCAGTCTATGTGCATCGCCTATAGAAGAAGAATAAGTTTGCCAATTTTGTGGCAGAAAAACAAAAAAAAGAGCATTCTTGGCAACAATTGGGCTGATTTGGATCACAAATCACAAGCAGAACGAAGGGCCAAACAAAGTCCCTTGTCTTCATTTACCTACTATAAAAGTGTAAATACACAAAGAAAATGGCACGATGCCAGATTAATAACTGTATTCTGCATTTTGAGTGCCTATTTGCTCTCTTGCATTTTGTGAAGGGAGTTCTGCTAGCACTATGAAAACAGTCGCCTCTTCATCTTTACGCAAGCTGAGGTCCTTCGCATAAATATGGTAGCAGGGCCATTCTCCATAGGTATGCATTATGCCTAAGAATCTGGTCTATCATGTGATTCATTTGTATTGTTAGATGAGCATTCTAGGGCAAACAATCCAATCTGAACTCTGAACACCATGGTGCTCGTGTATCAAATGCTTTGGTGACACCATCAGGACAGATGTGATGTTCATGATATCAATCATGGGTTCATTTCTATTAATACTGTAGCACACATAATTGATCTGGAAGTTAACATGCATTTAAGCACATCGATCAGCGAGGAGCACATTTCTCATGTGGGAGTATGGGCCGTGAAAGTTACTCATCGTTTAAAGGATAGGCAGCGTAAATGATTGGCACAGCTATTATAGCAACCTCTTATCTGGCTGATCTTTTGCAAAAAAAAGTTTTTGTACAAATGGACATCTGTTTACATTGATTGTGATTACCAAATAAATATTCGGTGAGTGGAATGGCAAATCTAGTAGCAAAGGAATTCAGTTATCTGCTTCTTGTACAAATGGACATCTGTTTACATTGATTGTGATTACTAAATAAATATTTGGTGGGTGGAATGGCAAATCTAGTAGCAAAGGAATTCAGTTATCTGATTATTACACTCAGGCGAACGAGCTTTCCTTGATATGCAATACTTGGGTGAGGTGCTCTTGCCTGAGTCAATAACTGTAACAAGTAAAATCGAATCCTTTCCCAGCTTAATCAGCATCTGGAAGTAATCTTCTGGGGGTACCTATGTCTTCATTGACTGCACACACACATGTTAACCAAACACATGAATACAAACCATAACCTATCTAAAAATGGACAGCATCACTGTATGTGTCATATTTTGTAGTGTGTTTGCATTTATTCTGCTTTGCCAAGTGCTTGATTTTGCACTACAGACTGGGAATAGTGCATTGTCATATTTTTTTTCTTCTGTCTGAGGCATTTGGTTGATTATGCATGAGAATTAATGTTGTCCAGATGGCCCTATATTGACCTGCATTTTGGAAATTTCTTTTCAATAACTCAACACTTCCATAATCCATACCTGTTATCCTTATTGGACTCCGAATTTATTTTGTTAAAAGGAATCGTTCTTCGCATTTCTGATGACAGATAAGGAAATAGCTCCGAAAACTGTCAATGACCTGAAGCTCATCAATGCTGGAAGGATATTGGAGAATAACCGGACACTTGCTGAGTCCCGTGTTCCAGTAGGAGAGGTCCCAGGAGGTGTAATTACAATGCATGTGGTAGTGCGCCCTCCACAAGCTGACAAAAACAGTGGTATTGCCGATAATTTCATCTTTTTGTTTCACATTGTTTTCCTGGTTCCATTGATGATCTCTTTTGATCCCCAGTGACTTGAAATTCTATTACATTCAATGCATGAAAAAGTTGGCTATGGTCAACTATCATTTTAGAAACATGCTGCCCTTATTCTTGTAGTAGTGTTCCAAATATGCACACATATAGGCATGGATCTCTATATTCTAAATGCTGCGACCTGCAAGATGAACCCACTTTTTTCCATGGGTTTAGTATTGTTTTGTTGATCACAACATATTGCTGGTCAAATACTCGTATTCAAACTTCAGATCAAGCTGAGCTGGCGACGAAATGAAAATTTTGAAGTTCTGCCGACTGTAACTTTTGGCTTACTTTGTTTTCTGTGTTATGCATTTCAAAAGATAAATATGAGAGTGGTGGTGGTGTTATATATGTGGATCGACCGTGTTAAAACTGTGGCATTTATGTTGAATTGTTTTTCACCATGTATCCACAAACTATTAATCTACAGATTGGAGGAAAACAATGATGCCCACAAAAACCTTTGTGTTCATAACATCTGTTAGAAAATAATTTAGCAGATGTCTAAACACTCATGATGTTGCAAGGATAAAGTGTGTTTGTGATGGTATATGGTCATTCTCATGGATATGTATATGTATGTCAATAATTTCTAGTTATGGTTTTATATAATCTTGACTATGTAAATGCTTAAAGCTATCATACGATTTATTTGACACTCATAAACACACCTATAATGTGTTGTTGATTACCCCTTTTCAGAGAAGCAGCTTGCCAATTCCCCCAAGCAGAACAGATGTGGATGCACCATACTGTGATACGATGCCTGCCTGATGATGTACAATATGTCTAGTTCTAGGGTTTCGCATCTGATTTTGTTGTGTCCACAGCGAGTGTGAATTCATTTTGGCATCCAATTCTTGGAGCCATTCAAATCCTAGAAATACATATAACACCCGTAAAATATTATTTGGAGGTGGGAGTAAAGATATCTCGAGGGTGCATTGGGATCTTAATGATGTAATGAGTGTGCAGGAGTCAAGGATTGGATGCTTCCTGTTGTATAAATTGTAATGTCAAAACAACAACTTTTGTTTTCTTTTTTTTTTTTTTTGCTACGTTGACATTTTATCGATTCTTTTTAGAGTTGCTGCTTGTCATGTAAAACAGAAAAAATGTACTCAAATATATGTAGCTTGGGAAAGGAGTGATTTATTCTGTTATCAAAAAAAGGAAGCCAAAAGGAATGTTAGAAAAGCACATGGCTTTGAAGGTAATTCTTGATCTCCTATCGGGAAAGTCTTCCTTGTGCTTTTGTTCGCAGATCGGCTAAAGCAAAACGCCCCAGATCATCCATTTTCAAGAGGCGAGTGTAAAATAGCAAGCTGATCGAGTTAATACAAACGTGTGGCTCTCATCTGGAGTGTATGGTTTGTGCTACCAGAGACTAACATCGTAATCCTCGCAAAGAAAAAGGTCAACGCAATAACAGGTAGTACATGGTTACTTACTACGTATCGTCGGCCTACTAGTTACTCAGGTTCAACTGCAGCACCAGGGAGAGCGACGGGCGGGAACATCTTCTGGAGGGGAGGAGCGAGCAAGGCCAGGGCAGGTCGGTACGCCACAACTAGGGTGGGAAAAAAAACTCAAGCTCCGCCAGTGAAGGAGTTAGAAAATTTATGTTACAGGTACACCATTGATGCTTAAAGATAGGATAAAAGAATGACCGGTATGTTAGAGGTATACCATTGATGCTTAAAGATAGAGTAAAAGAATAACTATTAAGTGATTGTTGACTAGTCGAATGTTAGCGCCGAGTAAACCATGCATGATTGGACAATATTGATGTGGTTTATTTATGTCACATATGTCTTTAAAATTTTGTAAGTAAAATATCTTATATAAGATAATCAATATTAGTTTTGAATTATTGTACTCATCATGATGATCGCAACATCATAAGCGGACAGAGAATTACACATTCAAGTTTTTAATTAGATACTAAAGACGTTCCTACGAGCTAAAGAGAATAAAATACTTTTCATACATTCACACGGTATCATATAGATAGAGAAAAGAAGTGCCGAAGTTCATAAGATCTGAACAGAGGGTATGGAATACAATTTATATCTAATTTACTAAAGTATTATCAAATTGTATTGAAGTCCAAATTCAAATGAAACATATAGCTACTAAGTACTAAAGACACACAAACACACACACACACATTAAAAAAAGGGTGTTAGGGCATACCTAGCACCCTAACTAGCTTAGCCCTAAGCTCGGTGTCTTAGCTCACTCTAGACTTGATTTGAGCTCAACTTGCTCTAGGTTTTATTTGAGCTCGCCTCGAGCCCCAAATGAAGCTAAGCTCGAGCCTACACCCAATCTTGCGATCCTAAAGAGCTCGAGCTCGAATAGTGTGGTTAATACTCGATTTACACCTTCCCGAATTTCACTCACATGTTTCTCTCCTATGTTTCAATGTTAAAGTCTAGTTATCTAAGCTTCTTTGAGCCATCTAGACAAGCCAGGCCCACACGTCATATATCATATGTGGTGCTGAGGCCACGCAAGTGCCAGCCTGTATACCACACAAGCATCATCGCGGTTTGCACACCAATGGCACAAAGTTGTAGTTTATTGATAGTTTAGATAGAAAAATTGTAGTTTTTGTAAATTTTACAAAAGAATACAAGAATTTTCATGTTTTCAATCGACTAAACAACCATCAAATAGCAGGATGCTACAGAATTAAAAAATAGCAAAACATTATAGACAAGGCTACCCTTTGGTATGCATTCAAACTCCAATATGGAAGTGACAATTAGCACGGAAGCCAAACCGTAGTAACAAAATTGTAAAGGCAACATGGACAGTAGTTTATCACTAAACATGTCTATATCATCAACCAATAGTATTAGAGTCTTCTACTCCAACAGCTTGTCACTCGACATTGGCCACACAATAAATTCAACAACATTTTATATTTTTGGGAAATTTGAAAATACCCCCCAAAATTAGCCTAAGTTTGATTTATCCTACTACAAGTATATTTGTAGTGAATACCACTCCAACACTCCATGACCCTTTACCCACCAATGGAGTCCACGTCAACGAAACCATTAGAGCAAGAAAAGGCTTGCCAAGGGGAATATCAAACAACTTTGCACTTTAGGAGGACATTCGCCACAAATATACTTGCAATGATAAACCAAACTCAACTTATGTGATATTTAAATTTTTCCCTGTATTTTCTGGTAAAAATTGGTTTTATGACACTAAAAGATGATGAGTTTTGTTTTGTACAACCGAAAGATTCTGATACACTTTAATAACATCGAAAAATACATCGTTTCCGTTTTTACCATTCCTTCACTTCCGTTAGCCTTTTCCTGTATTTCTTTTTTTTTTTTGCCAAAAATCATTATGTGAAATGACTGAACTATCTTAATAGTTTGATTAAACTCATCGAGTCCGCTCCTTGTCGCTATCGTGCCTGACGAGGGAGATGCGGAGGAGGAGCCGAAGGTGGAGGCATTGGAGCAGGGGAGGGTAATGGTTGGCGTAGTCGTCACCTTTACCAAAGCCATCAACATCTTATCCACGCTGACCGAGCGTCATCGTCTTCCTCCTAGCTAGCGTCCTTCTCATTGCCCCTCAACGCCCCCCATGTAGGATGTCACCAATGGATCTAGGGCTATAAACGGGCCGAACTCGAGCGAGCTTGGCCTTCCAGGCTTGAGCTCGGTAGAAGCTCGAGCCGAGCTTGAGTTGGGGTCCGAACTTAGATCTGGGCTCGAGTTCGGCTCGGCCTAAGCTCGAGTAGGCTTAAGCTCGGCTCGTTGAAGCTCGATAACAATTAAAATAATTTTATTATGCACTATTTTTCAATAATAAGAAAATTTTAAGTTCGAGCTCGACTCTAGTAAGTTCGATAACAGTCAAAATAATTCAAATATACACTAATTTTTAACAATAAGAAAAGCTCGAGCTCGAGTTCGGCTCGAGTAAGCTCGGTAAGAATTGATATGTATTACTATTTAAGCTCCAATCAGGGCTCGCGAGCTCGAGATCAAGCTCGAGTTCGGCTCGTTTAAAGTTCGAACCGAGCTTGAATCGAGTTTAGAACGAGCCGAACTCGAGTAGCTCGCGAGTTTCGAGCTTTTTTTACAGCCCTAAAATGGATCCCATCACATTGGGACCGCCACCTCTAGATCCACTGTTGGATGGCACCGCCCCCGGATCGCCACCACCAGATCTTGTCGCCCCAGCCCTCGGTTGCCTGATCTCGCCATGGCGGAGTAGAACAAGGGTAGCAACGACTGCGTAGGGACGAAGAAGGTGACCAGGGTGAGCGACGAAGGGAGGATAAGGGCATAGGGCTAGAGAGGAGGCGGGGTGGGAGCAGGATGGATGGGGGACAAGGGGAGGGTGATCGCTGGCTAGAACTCTAATGGCACCACACTTAGGTTCACCCCTGGAGCTAGGTTTCGAGAGAGAGAAGTGCAACGCCAAGGGGTTCGGTGCTTGCTGAATGGAGTATAATGAAAGGCAAAATGGTCTCACTTCACGGCAGTTTAGACTAAATGATAAATAACTAAACTATATATTCTTCTAATGGTATTAAGGTGTATCAAATTATTTCAGTGGTACTAAAACTCATGTATGTCATAGATCCCATTTTCCAATTGGGAGCAACCGGGCCCTCTCACCTCTCCCTCGATACTGATTACTCACCAAGGCCCCAACCAAACCCCTCCCCGCCGTCTCTCTCTAGCCACCGAGCCGCAACACCCAGCGCCGCCGCCTCTCCCTCCCTCGCTGCCCTCCCCCTCCGCCGCCTCTCCCTCCCTCGCGACGGCAGCGGCGATTGGCTTCCAGTTCCCCGTTTACGCTAACATCATCTCTCCTCGCCGAACACATCTCCAGGCTCCTTCCACCGGAGCAGGCTGCTACCTCAAAGCAAAGGAATAGGCGTCCTCCTCCGCTGTACTGGACTGGCGTGGAGTGGAGTTCCAGATTGATTTCTTCTTTCGTTGGTAAGGAAGCCCTAGCTTGCTTGGATTATTGTTCTAAGAGCGAGTTTTGTCCTGGGGGAATTCTTTGCTGCGAGAAATCTCATACAATTCTTTCTTTCTGGGATGGATACTCCAATCCATGCAGTTTGCTGCGGATTTGTTTGCTGCGTGGTGGAATACTAATAGCGCTTTATATGTTCCAAAATTTTAGATCCACCCCTGTTCCCGTAGGTTTTGCATGATACAAATATTGTGGAGGATAGCAACAAGGAGCCCTCGCCAAGTAATCTGTGCACCTAATTCATATAGTTTAAGCATTCAACGGAAAGAATTCTTTTGTTGGAAGCCAACTTACCAAATTATTGACACCAACAATCCCATGAGGTCGGATGAAAATTTGGAAGCTCAGGGGACAGTGCCTGCCGAGGGGAACCGCAGCTGCTCCCCAAGTGTTCAGTCCACTCCTGACATTGAGAAGAAGTACGTTCATCGTGTCTATGATGCTATAGCTCCGCATTTCAGCTCAACACGGTTTGCAAAATGGCCCAAGGTTGCTGGTTTCTTGAATTCCTTGAGGCCAGGGTCTGTCATACTGGATGCTGGCTGTGGTAATGGCAAGTATTTGGGCTTCAATCCTGATTGTTTCTACGTAGGCTGTGATATAAGCCCGCCGTTGATAGAGATATGTGCAAGGAGAGGGCATGAAGTGCTGGTTGCTGATGCTGTCGACCTCCCATACAGGGAAAATTTTGGTGATGCAGCGATTTCGATTGCAGTGTTGCATCATTTAAGTACTGAGGATAGGCGGAGGAAGGCCATAGAAGAGTTGATCCGTGTTGTTCAGAGAGGTGGTCTTGTGCTCATCACTGTTTGGGCTGTGGAGCAGGAAGACAAGTCACTTCTTAACAAGTGGACTCCCCTCTGTCAGAAGTATAATGAAGAGTGGGTTGATCCTAGCAGTCCTCCGGTGCGTAACCAGTCCACTACTGTGCTAGAAAGCATTGATGAGAGTGATGAAGACACAGGCATTGTGAAGCAAACTGATGATCAATTGAAAAGAAGTTATAATGGTTTGGAGGATAAGACCATTGCAGCTTGTAGTAGTTCTTTAAGTATTGATGAGAATGACAAAACCCAGCAGGAGTACTTTGTTCCTTGGCATCTACCATTTCACCGAGCTGAAATTAGTGGTTCATCTGCTGCTGCTCTTGAAAATGGATTTGCAAAGAAAGATGATAAGAAGGGTGCAGTGGTCTACAACCGGTATTACCATGTTTTTGTTGAAGGAGAACTTCAAAGGTGGAGTATTCTTACCCTCAACATTCACATGAAGAAGCTTCTTTGTGTTTCTTCTCTTTTTCATGAGCCTGCACAAGTGAAGATATTGAGTCGCACCCTATATTTTTTAATCATTATAGTAGAGATGCCATACAAACTTCCCATTTCATGGTGTTATTTTGAGAATTTTTGATGTTGTGCTTGAGATATTGGCGTACAGCATACTCAAGCCATATCAGCTTGTTTGTTTGGTCACATAAACAATGGAGTGACTAAATGGGAAATGCCAGTTTTACAAGCAATTGATGACATTGATATCTTTAATTATACGGTCGTTCTTTTATTGAATATTTCTAGATTAGAGATTCTTCACAAAGGGTGCCTTTAGTTTTTTGTTGCCATGCTTATAGGTTCTTGTCAGTTCATTTCCTTATCATGTTGTAATTGCAGTTGTATCAAGTAACAATAGTCATTTTTTTTAAAAAAAGAAACAATGATCTACAGGATCTACTGCTTGCATTTCTGTAGCATGCATTCCTTTCCTTTTGCTATATCTCCGGTCTTTTAATTGGAAATATCATGTATCATTGACTGTCATCATTTTAGGTTAGTTGCTGGCATAAGCAATGCAGCTATTGTTGACCAATTCTACGACAAATCCAACTGGTGCATAGTTCTTGAGAAGCTTTGAGCTGCAGGCGATGGGATGGTGGAGAGAGTCATCTGGATCCTGAACCCTTGTAGTTGTATCCTGTAGGGACTGTCAGTTACACTAGAGCTCGATATGCACGAGGCTGACACACAAGCAAACAGTTTACTCGATTTAAAATGTTATGAACAATGCAGCTATTCGCTTCGCTTGTAGTAGCTGAAGATCACAGTTTTTGCCCGCTGTCTTCATGAACATCATAAGGCTTGTCTTCAGGATAGCCCAATAATTTGAGGGCCATCTGGATTCGCAAAAAAATTGTACTCATGCCATTCGTCCAATGGAACTCTTGAATTAACATGAGTACTTGTACTATTTTTTGATCTCTTAGACAATGGAACATGTTTTTACATCAGTGAACATTATCATATGTTTTTTTTTGTTACGCTTTCTTGTGTAAACCTTCATGCTGTGTATGCATGCTACTCCATTTCAGTGGCAAAACTGCGTCGCCCGGATGTACAAGGACCAGGTTTTGGGAACCTCTTCATCCCAATTAATCATAATTCATGCATAATAAACTATTAGAACATCCGCACGCGGCGATAACAGCAATGACGGACACCATTACCTCTCAAGAACACGCAAGACACCAGTAGCAAAAAGTAACGATAGTAAGGCCACCGATCGCCAGGCTACGCTGATTTTACAACACAACAATGAAATCTAGAAGCAACCTTTGCCAAAGCACGAAAGATTCTCAGCTTTCATAAAAAAAAAAAAGCAAACCTGGTTAGGAGCAAAACAATTGCTCATAACTCCAAAGATACTGGTACACACAGTTTCAGGTGTAAATCAATTGTGTTCAGTTATGGTGTCAGGCAGTTCAGAGAACGAGCTTGTTAGAAGTAGAACTGAGCGCCCCCATCAAGCAGCTACTTGCCAAAAGCTTAACTTTGGCTTGCTTGAAGTAGTTGTTTCTGAATTGCTTGCAGAATCCATATTTGGCTTGCTTGCAGAGTTTGAGGTGGATAATGTCCTGGGTTTCTTCTCAGAGGTGCCAAATGCTTCCAAAGCATCCAGAAAGAACTTTTTATTTGGAACAATACCTTGCTTGTTCATTCGCTTGAGCAACTTCTGGACAAGCTTCTTATCGTTTGCCTTGGTGTAGGCTTTGTAAAGCAATTTGTATGTGGAAGCGCCTGGCACAACTCCTTTTTGAATTGCAGTATCCAACAGCCGATCTGCTTCCATAGGCAAGCCGTTCATACAGTAGGCATCAAGCATCGTGTTCAATGAAGATAGGTTGATATTATTTTGTGAGCTTACAAGCTCATCAAATACCTGCCGGGCCCTTGAGACACAATCGCAATATGCATACATCATGATAAGACATTCTTGTGTGACATAATTCGGTTTGAATCCTAACTCATCCATCGTCTCAAGTACAGACTCTGCTTTCTCTCTGAGTCTTGCTTTCCCATAATTTGTTATCATGGAATTAAATGTTGGGTGAGTAGGCCTCTCCTTAGATCGTAGTAAACTCTTGAACACCTGCTCCATCTTATCAAATGCTTGCTTTCGGCCATATGAATCTATGAGTATGTTGAATGTGATCACATCTGGACGGCATTGCTTGCTTTTCATCCGCAGTAGTACAGATTCCATCTCTTTGATCATGCCACTCTTCCCATATGCATCAATCACTCCATTGTATGTATAAATATCAGTAGAGACTGGGCTTTCATCCAGATCCTTAAACAAAATGTCCACCTGTTTTGTGTCACTAGCCTGAGCAAAAGCTCTTAAGAGAATGTTGTACGTCACAATATTCGGTTGGCATCTCTCTATACTCTTCATCTTTTCAAAATAGCCGAGAGCTTTCGCCAAAGCCTTACTCTTGTCTCGTGAATGCAGATGCGCACCAATAAGAGAATTATACACGGACGTGTCTGGCCTGCATCCACTGTTCCGCATCTGGGAGAATAGCCACATAGCCATCCGTATCTGGCCTTTCCTTCCCATCACAGATATTAACTTGGAGTAGATGCCGTTGTCAGCAACGTACCACCGTTGTCTCTGCATCCATCTGAAAACCTAGCAAAACACGGATGCAGTATGGAATTACTAGAAATAACACAGTAACTTCAAAATTCGTCTCTTGTTAATCCACAAGCGCAGCTAAAATGCTACGCATGAGAATAATCAGGGGATTAATACATTAATGCATACATATAGTTAAATTAAATGAGATTAGAATTGTGTTCACAAATGAGTTAAGGATATCGAAAAGAATCCATGGCAAGATTCGGTCTTTCTTTAACTAGAGCTAGGTGTTGAGTTGTTCACAGTCCCTCATTGTTTTGGAGGATCAAAATGACTGGAGAAACATCTAGTACCAACACTAGATTATCAAGCATATACAGGGAAACAGGCACTGGCTCATGATTCATGTAGACAAATCCTAATTTAAGGTTTGTAATGCGCAAAGCATCCAGCCCAAACTACAAATCAAAGGCGTGTAGGGAAACAGGAGCGTGGCGTTAGGCTCTTAGGTATGCTCACCTCAAGGCACTGCAGCCACGCGTCGCGGCGGCCGAGCTCCTCGAAGAGGAGGAAGCAGTGCTCGGTGCGGACCACCTTCACGTGCCGGTCGAGCACGGCCACCAGCCGATCCTTGCCGCCGCCCGTCCTCCGCAGGAAGAACCGCACCAGCTCCGCCGCCTCCGTGGCCGCGTCTGCCCCCTCCGCAGCGTCCGGGCCCCGCCGCTTACCCCTGGCAGCGGCAGCAACCGCCAGCGCCACGTGGCGCGGGGCGGCGGCGGCGGCGGCGGCGCCCGGGTTGGGGGACGGCGGGTGCCGCTGCGGCCATGGGCTCGACGTGTTTGGGTAGGCGAGCATTGGGTTGGTTTAAAGGAGAGATTTTTAGAGTTGCATCGGATTGGATTGGAGCGTGGTTGGGTTGGCGAATGGCGATAGCCCTGAGAATTGGCAGCGCCTGTGGGCTGGGGAGAGGGAGGAGAGGAAGGGGATAGGGCCTGGCCATAGGGGAGGAGATGGATTGATTTGTGGGTTTTGGACGGTTGGGATAGTTGGCAGGGGATGATTAGTGGTGGATGGACGGTAGAGATTGCACAGAATTAAAAGAAAAGTAAGGCAAAAAGGAAAAAAAAGAGATCCGTTTGGATCGGGGTTTTGAACCCGACGTGAATCGAACACGCAACCTTCTGATCTGGAGTCAGACGCGCTACCATTGCGCCACGGATCCTAGCTGTCGAGAAGGCTTAATTAGCCTTTAATCTAGATAATGCTCAGCACCTGTTATCCCAACCTTGCTAGCATTATCTAGATTAAGGCCTGTTTGGGACTGCTCCGCTCCAGCTTTTTCAACTCTGCTCCAAACTTGTCTAGCCAAACGGGTCCAACTCCAAGAACTCTGCTCCAGGAAAAAGGTGGAGTTGAAGGCCTACTCCACGTTTTTTCTGGAGCTCCTCAAGGGGTACTCCAGAAACTGAAGTTTTGTATCTCCTCATAGAGTTGAGAGAAAATTACCCACCACTGCCATTACACAATTCCTCTCCTCCGTACCGATTCCATTTCTTTTCCTTCTCCTCCACACCCACCCGCGCGACTCCTCTCCTCCCCCACCCACCCGCGCCGCTCCTCTCCTCCGCCCCCCACCCGCGCGACTAGGGGTGAAAACGGATCGGATACGGTCGGATAATGCCTCTACCATATTTGTTTTCATATTTTTTTCGGATACGGATAACTCGAATACGGATACGAATACGGATAATATCGAATACAGATACGGATCGAATACGAATCGAAACGAATACGGTTACGAATATTTATCAGAACATGAAAACCCCTTAAACTATACATCCAAAATTAACGAAAATACGTAAATAGTTCATCTTGTCAAAACATTCATGAAATCTAAACAAGCATAGTCTTTTCATCCACAATGAAAATATACCCGATAGTCGATCATAGCATAACTACATAAGTAGCAACAACGTGCAATTCATAGAATACATATGATGACATGATAGCAACTTGAATAAGCATAAGAACATTTCATTCCTCCATTTCATCCACCAAGTCCTCCATCTCAGATAATAAAGTTATAAAAGCACAACAAAATGAATTTAAATAGTAACTTAAATTTTCTCACTACACATCAGCTCATTTTCTCAATCCAATGAACACAAACAATATACCATTCTGTTATCCAATGAACACAAACAATATACTATTCTGTTATCCAATGAACACAAACAATATACTATTCAAACAGAAATACAATTGTCCTCTACTACAAACACTGAATAAATCATACTACAATTGAGAATCTATGCAAACAATATGCTAGAATCATTAGTATTAATCGCTAAAGGAGTAGATGTAGAGCTGTTAATAGTAAATTTCTCTCCCCCTTCCTATTCAAACAGAAAGCACCAGCGGTCCAGCGTGATACCATGCGAACTGGAGCATCAGTCATACACTCATACATCGTCACTACACTTAAATTTCAATCCAACTTCACTCATGAACTCATGATGCACTACTCATAAATCTCCAACTTCAGTCATACACTCATACATCGTCAGAAATCAGAAAGTTATCTAACCTAGCAGAGTAGCAGTGGACTCCAAGTTACCCGGCGGAGACGGTCGGCGGAGGCAGTCGGCGGAGGAGGAACCCGGCGGAGGGAGGCGGTGGCGGCGGACGAACCGGCGGAGGGAGGCGGTCGGTGGAGGGAGGCGGTGGCGGCGGACGAACCGGCGGAGGGAGGCTGTCGGCGGAGGAGGAACCGGCGGAGGGAGGCGGTCGGCGGAGGGAGGCGGTGGCGGCGGAGGAACCAGCGGAGGCGGTCGGCGGACGGGTGGAGGCAGGAGATTTGGAGCCCGAGCCTTGGAGTGGAGCCGTGGAGGTATTGCAGGGCGGCGGCGGCCGAACCGAATGAAGCGCAGCGCCAGGCCGCCAGGCGCGCGACTGCTCTGCTCTTGGTGCGCGCGGGTCTGTGCGCTCCCATACCTACCCGCACGCGTCCCAGGCGTAGAGCCCCATCTCCTCCGGAAGAAGGCGGCGGCGGCAAAGCAAGGTCCGACTCCTCCATGTCCCTGCATCTTTCTTGATAGCCTTCTTGAGATTCCATGTCTTCTTGGTTGCTTTAGCCTGTAACGATCCAGATAGAGTTCACCTCTTCCCGGAGGAGGGGAAAAGAGGAAATCGCATCTTGTCTGTTCAGTTCGAGTTTTTTGTTGGTTTCCAGCAATTTGTGGAATGCTAATTTTTGTTTCTTTGGCTTAACCTTGTTTGGTTTACTCGTTCTGTCTTCACAGTATGGCGCCATCAATCTCAGCTAGGCAACCGCAGCAGATTTCTGTACTACGTAACAATGGTAAGCATTGCGAATCATGTTCAGTTGTTGGACCAATCTTGTTTTTCATTTTCTGCATGTCGCTAGAAATGGCAGGTTTGGGTAGTCTCTTATTATTCCCCAAAATTGGTACTTGAAAAAACGCAAGGAAAAATCAAGAAGGAAAATTGAAATGAAAAACACATTTGAGAGACTACAGGCCCAAAACTACTATTGTATATGCGCACTATATCTATCTAATATAAGCAGTGCCGTTGGGTTCAGTGGCGGACCTAGGATTTGAATCCAGGGTATGCCTAACTAAAAAATTATTATCCAATATTGGTATAATCTAATGATCTAACACAATAGAAACACAATAGCAGTGAAAAAAATGATCTAACTACTTCCATGCATCATATGAAATTACCATAGCTGACACTATGACTGACAATACTAAAGAAAAAGAGCAATAAGAATTGAAGCTAGTGGGGATACTAACATTTTCAATGACCACCTGCGACGCATCTAAGATATTCCAGCAAAGGCAATTGGTACCGTTCTTTCCTTCTTCTCATCTTCCGAAGGCAACCAATTTGTATCTCTTAAAGCCTCATCAGCTGCACATAGAGCATAGGCTATCAATCCAGATATAGATTTATTGTCCTGGAAAGAAGAACATTCAATCAAAAGTTCAAAATGTGAAACGAAGTTTGACCATATGAGACAGACAGCAGAATCACCCTTACATATTTACAATCATTCAATAACATTCCACATTTCCCTTGTGCCAACTATATATGAAATCCAAGCTCGAAACAATTATATCCATCCTGCAATTTACCAATGCGCATATGGGCCATCACATGTGGTTTGATTGTTCATTGCTACAAATGCGACAATTTGAAATTGTGAGGTAAAACTAGAGTAAAAATTTAAGTCCTAATTGCAAAACATATTGCCTAAACATGCTCCAATTCAGCTTCCCTGAAACTGAAGCCTGCTCCAATTCAGCTTCCCTGAAAGCCTGAACATAATAATCCAATGCTTGTACACCAATTCAGCACAAAGAGCAATCTATTACACTAATCCATTCTCATAGTAACAAACTAACAATAAGAATCCAATGAAAGTATGAAACTAAGCATCGGATAGTTAAGGCTCACAGCAAGCCGGGAGCAACTGAGCAAGGCCACCAGGACGGCGGAGGCCACCATGCCCGGCCAGCGCCGGTGCCGCGCCGCCCTCGCGCCCTGGCGGAGGCGGAGGCGCCGGCGAGGCGGAGGCGGAGGCCACCACGCCTGGCCAGCGCCGGTGCCGCGCCGCTCTCGTGCCCTGGCGGAGGCGGAGGCGCCGCCGAGGCGAGGCGAGGCCGAGGCGGAGGCGGAGGCCACCACGCCCGGCCAGCGCCGGTGCCGCGCCGCCCTCGCGCCCTGGTGGAGGCGGAGGCGCCGCCGAGGTGAGGCGGAGGCGGAGGCGCGGACTGGCGGAGAGACCGGGAGGCGGGAGAGCCTGGTGGAGTGGAGGCGGATGGGCGCAGGGCGCTGGCGGTTGGTGGAGCCAGGCACTGGGCGGAGCGGGGATTAGGGCACAGGATTTTTTTGGGCCAGCAGGGTAGTCCTGGGCCTATATGGACTACCCGCTGGGCCCGCCCCTGGTTGGGTTGAAACCCAAACACATTATATCGTCAGATTTGAAGTCGTGTACCATGTGTTCTCGAAAAACGTTGCTGTACCACTATACCCTAGATTATTTTGTTTCATGTTAGCTTTATTTTTTTTAGTAACTAGCAACCTTATAATTACATTCTTGTCTCATCTGTGGAGACTGTAGGTTGCAACTATTTAACTAAGATGTGTCAACAATAATGAAATTCCATGCAGATATAACTTGGATTCACTTTATTTATGTTACTGGTTACACATGGTTTCTCAATCAGGGCATTCAAGATTTCCTCTAGTTAAAACATCATGCTTGGCGATGAACCGTGGACATGGATCCAATACCATTGTATCTTCATTACCAAGTCGTGGAGATGTTAAAGTTATCCAGCCTGTAGTCAAAATGTGTGGCATCACATCAGCTAAAGATGCAGAAATGGCTGTGGAGGCAGGAGCTAAACTTATTGGCATGATACTTCGACCTAACTCTAAACGCTCTGTCGCATTATCAGAAGCAAAAGAAATATCAAGAGTTGCGCAATCTGATGATGGAAAACTTATCAATGCTCCTCCTGGTGAAGAATATGTGCTTGATTGGTTCTTAGTGGACAGTGCAAAAGGCGGAAGGTAAGATTTTGCTCGTCACTTCTTCAATGAAACGTAGAGAATTCACTCTGTGTACTGAAATTTTATCTGCTTGTTCCGTAATATGAGAAGATGACAGGATTTTAATTGATGCCCAAAAGTGATAAAAGTTGAGTCCGTTGACCATTCAAGTGTTTGTGATATACCAACTTGAACATTAGTTCTTTACATTTGTGATGTGAATACTTATTGAGTTCAATCAATATTTATGTAACATGACATTACTTCTGTTCTTTATCATGCATTACTCTATTGTTGCTAGAAGTTTTCTTGGAGTACATACAACTTATTTGCATATTTCCCTTCTCAAAAATATATGACAAGCATTTCCCTTCTTTGGTTGTAGTGGCAAGGGGTTCAACTGGCAGAAGTTTCAGATGCCATCTGTTAGAAGCAAGAATGGATGGCTATTAGCTGGAGGCCTTCATGCTGATAATGTTTGTGAAGCATTTTCTGTTCTGAAGCCAAATGGAGTGGATGTTAGCAGTGGCATATGTGCTCCTGATGGTATCCAAAAAGACCCCAAGAGGATTTCTTCCTTCATGAACAACGTAAAATCCTTGAGTTGCAGATCATAATGATATATTGGTTGCATGGAGCTTAATTTCATTTCATTTGCTCACCATGTGGAGAATTCCCTTCAAAGCAAGCTGTACAACATGATAGTAATAAGCACCTTAGGTTAAAGGTGAAATAGTATCACCAATTTTGCTATGTATCACCAATTGCATTTTGTCAGTAACGTAATAAGCGTGTATCACCAGTTTGAGAGCAAAATAAATTATACAAACGTTTCCAGAGTTAAATTTCTATGCATTATCAATTTAATTTTGTGAAGCAATACAATAATGCCACAATGCCACGATAACAATGCCACGGTGTCTCGAACTTCAGTGGAAAAGTCAGTGCCAGAAGGTGAAATAGATCAACATTTAAATGAGGAGTGTCCGCAGCACAATCCTTCTACATCTTCCTGTTTCCCAAGCAGTCATGTGAAATGAAGCCGTTCAAATAGTTCTAATAGCTCACAGGGCAGCACCAAGTCTCCCCAGAGAGATCGATCTATCCGTAAATTTGGAAAGATAGGACAGAAGTACTGCTGCTTCGGATCATTCTAGTCCAGTGCATAGCATTTCCTCTATTTTGTACAGGATGAAACATAGGGAGGTCAAGTTTTCCTCTTGATAGTTTTAAGCACATGATATTATGCTATGCTATTGTGACATTGGCCGATTTGTTTTTTGGTTTTCTCGAATAAATTAATTGCGATTATAATATTTTACATCATATTTCAATTGGCAACAAAAAATATTCAGTTACATATGCTCCGCAGACATCAAAACATACACCAAACATCATTCAGGGGCACATTGGACCTTTCTCAAGGAAACCTCACATTCCTGGAGCTGGAGCTAGGCTGCGTGCCAAACAGGACCACCTGCTCCAGGAACTCCACAGTGGAGCTGCTCCATTATGGAGTTGGTGGAGCAGAGTTGGAAAAACTGGAGCAGAGCAGTCCCAAACAGGCCCTAAAGGCTAGTACGCAGGTATTACAGACCGGACATAACCTGCAACAGCAGTACCTCGGCTCACAATTTATAGCTCCTTTTTTTTTCAATTAGGGTGAATAACCATTACAGCTCCTCCGGCCTCTGCAGCCCATAGAGCACAAGCCAATTAAGCTCCTTTGAACTTCCCCACATGTGCTAACTTGCTAGTTTATGACTTGCATAGTTGCATTACGCATGGACCTCAATTGTACAGGCGCACGCGACTCTTACCAGTCTGCCAGATGCCAGACGGGTTTTTGTTACACGTCATGGCCATGGTTAAGCATTTCAGAAAAAAAAAAACGAAGAAATCCCCGGGCCACAACGCGAATGATCCGAGAGCAGCGCGGCAGAGCTCAGCGCAAAACTTGGTAGTTTCGGAGACACAATCAGCGAATGAACAAAAACATCAACGTGTCTTGAAGTCAAAAGTAAAGGGAATGCATGAACAGAATGCAACATGATCTTATTTGCCGGTTGACAACAATGCCACATTTCTGTACACATCTATACAACTCTATCCGCGGGTACATACTGTAAACTTCACTACTGGAACTTGGAGGAGCAAACTCGATATAGTTGAGTATTTGAAACATATTACAAGGTTAAGCAACAAAAACAGAAATAAATTACATTGGCTCCTGCCAAAAAATGGAAAAGAAAAAATACAGAAAAGAATGTCCCTCGACATGTATTTAAGTCTCCTCCATTGCATCTTCAGGTCTGAAGGCGAAGACCAACATTCTTGCTGAGTCTTGCAATTCGCTGCGACAGTAGCAGCTGCTAAAGGATGAAAAACCGTCATAAATCAAACCGACAGTTCACATTAATGAGACTGACATACTTGCAGCTTAAGAACAGTATTCTATGATTACAAAATCCTGATGCACGAAATAATGTAACTCCAAACATTTGAGTCAGTCATTTGCCATTTGCGTTGAAATGGACTGAAATGATAGCATCAGCATTCTGATTTCTGAACCATTCCCCTCCAAATTAGAATGCATAAACGCATCTACCCATTTTGGTCTTCCATCCCTGTGGTTATGCACACCTTATGTTTACATGGACTCTTCCTTTGCCCCTAGTTGTAACAATCTTCCAAGAAAATTAGGACAAATCAACACCACAAACAGTGTCACCATAGCAAACAAAATCTTCTTTCTTGTCTTCCCCAATTCTTTCCTTTGCTCTCACATTTCCGAGCTAATTTCAAGATGTTTTCCTCTTTTGCACTGCGCAAGGCTTTCTACTCCTCCGAAGTTGTCGCTTTCCCAGGAGAAATGGGACTGAACTATACACTTTCATGTTTTTACCTCTTGCTTTTTTGCTTCTCCACAAAATTTCCCTCGATAGTTTGAACCCAAGATAAGCACACAAGCAAATTCTAGAATACAACTATGTATTGTTTTGCCCCCTTAACATTTACAAAGCATTCAACAATCATGAGAGTGATATGCATCACAAGAGTAAGAAGAGACAACAGAAAAGGACCTAAGCATCAAGGTGACGCTGTGGTGAGGGTTTGGAAGCCGATCAAACGTTGAGGGTGATGGCAAGTATCTCGAACTCGGCGGTGATCTCCTCGATTTGCTTCCGGACACTCATGTCGTTGAGGTTGGAGCCGTCGCGGCCGTACTACACAATGAAGCCGGCAATGAGTTCCAGGTCAATGAGAGTCTTGATCCGGACGTTCGCAGCGCCGGTCATCTTTTGCACGTGCTGCATGATCTGCACGAGGTCCTGCGACTCGAGCTGCACCACGGACGTGATGGTGGCCACCTCGGTGCCGGTTAGGGCGTTGTAGGCGGTCTCGAACTCCCACACAATCTACGTCATGAGCCCGGCGCGGCCGTTGTCCACCCCAAAAGATGATACTTTGAAAAATTCCACTCTAAAACATGAAATTGGAAATTTGCCAATCCGAAACTTGCCTCTTTGGATTTTTGCCATTCGTGGACATTTTTGCCCTCCCTCATCCCTTCTTCCTCCCGGCCGGTTGCGCCTCCGCTTCCCCGGCGAACTGCAGCTGCACTGCGTGAGCTGCATCGTCTCCTCCGCCACGAGCTGTGCCACCGAGATGCCGCAACTGACCGTTCCTCTGCCGCACCCCTACTTCTCCTTTCTTCCTCCCGACCTCGCGGCGAGGCGAGCTCAAGAACGACGACGAGCCGGATCCACAACGGTGACCTCGGATCCAACACGCAGTGGGGAAGAAGGCCGCATGGCTCACGACGGCAGCACCTCGATGGTGCGGCTCGCAGCGAAGGAGACGGTGCGGCTCATGGCGACGACAAGGAGGAGGCAGTGCGGCTCATGGCGACGACGGGGAGAGGCAGTGCGGCTGGAGCTCACTGGAGAAGCGGAGGCACGGCCTGCTGGGAGGAAGAATGAAGAGGGCAAAAATGTCCAAAAGTGGCAAAAAAAATCCAAAGAGGCAAGTTTTGGAGTGGCAAATTTCCAACTTCATGTTTTAGAGTGACATTTTTGAAAGTACCATCTTTTGAAGTCGCATATATTCAATTTTGCCCCTAAAATATTGTGTTACAATTCAAAAAAAGAATATGAACGGCTAGTGACTAGTACTACCGAGTAATGACAAAATAAAGTGGGTGATGATAGCAAATAGAAGTTTGGAAAAAAAAAAGATAAGCATGATTCATGTCAAACATGTGATTCCCTTCTAGATTTTGTTAGGCCAGACTATTATGTTGAAATAGTTAGCAGCCCACAATTTTTTTAACACTTTTATTTAGGCTCCAATTTCAATCAAACAAAATTGAAAAATGATTTTTCCCTTTGCGAGAATGATTTCAATGAAATGTTCACTTGTTTGACAACAAAAGACCAGTTTTCACACCGAAACACTGAAGTGACTGGTACTTATTGACGGGATAAGGATAACTCACTGCCGACCAAATTATTTCATATTCCTATTCCTTTTCAGGTTGTACCTCCTCTTACCCATTAATGAAACCACAAGATCAATGACTACCTTCATATCCACTATTTTACTTCTTTGCAGTCATCCTCATTCGGTCATTCTTAATCTGCTCAACCAAACAAAATCTCAATAAATAATTCTTTACGTTTTGTCATTTTCAAACTCATGAAACTGAGCTCAACGGGCTCCCATTTTATTGGAAAAGAAAAATTCAACAACTTCACGTATTCATCATTCCTTCAGGTTAGTTTCTGCAAAGTTTCAACCCAAAAAGCAAGTGCATATCAAAGCTAGCAGCACAACAACAAGACTGGGGAAACATTCCTTTATCTAAGCAAGTAACAGGAAATATCTGTAAGGTGTGCAAAAAAAGGAAAAGAAGAACAAAAGACCACCAACATTAGATCATCCAAACCAAACGCTTCAGAGATACCAAGATGTAAAATGTTAACGCATCAACACTAGCTTGGGACACAGAATAGACCTACCCGAGTAAAATCAAGGCCATACTCGAAATGCCGCCTCCTCAAAACCTTAGCATCTCCATTTCAAGCTCTCACAGTTGGGTTTCGGGAAGCATTTGCCCTACACAAGCAGCAGCATAAGCATCTGCAAGCCCTGGAACACACTCACTATAACGATCAAGGAACTTCAGTACAAATGTCTTCTCGGTTACAGTAACGGCATTGTAAAAGTCGATGTCTTTCTTCACCAGCCCCTTCGACTTCAGAACCTTTATGACATAATGCCGGGGCATGAGCCGCCTCTCCATGCTATAACTCAGCATTACCGGCCTGTGCACGATGTACCAAGGCTCCAACCCAACTTTTACCCTCAGGAACTCCACCGTGCGGCCAAGCTTGCCCTCCGACATACTAAGAATGCCTGGCGATTTGCACACCGCCAGCTCAGCCTCAGAGCATCCAAGAACCCTCTTCAAGAAATCCATTTTTGCATTAATCCTCCCGGGAGTGAGATTGCAGACGGTCACCAGGGCTTTCTTGAACATCCCAGAATAGCGGCACGTGCCGAGCTTCTCGGCACGCGCCACCATTTCCTTCACACGTTCTGGCTCCATGGTGAACAGTTTGCCGGTGCACGAATAGAGCTTGGCAATATCACAAGCAGTTAGGCCGCACTGCTGCAGAACCGCCATGTTGGGCTTGACCACATTCTCAAGGTTTCGGCTGAGGAGGTAGGTGTTCTTCTTGAGGGCGGTTTCCACCTTGTCGTATGAGCCCAAGAAGGAGAGATAGAACGCAAGGCGGGAGATCCGGCCGGGGCTGACAAGAATACCGGGGACCATGGCAATGAGACGGGAGATCTGGGGAGCGGAGAGGCCGATATCCCGGAGCTGGGCGATGCGGGGGGTTAGGGTTTTGTCCACCCTGGAGCAGAGGAACCGCGGGTCCCTGGCAATTGCGGCTGCGACATCGGCTTTGGCGAGGCCGATGGCGTCGAGGAAAGCGCGGACGGCGTCGGGATTGGAGGAAGACTTGAGGTAGGGGAGGTATTTGGATGCCTTGAGGGCCTGGGCTGGTGTGAGGCCGCAGGAGGCGACAAGGTAGTCCTCGGCAACGAATTGGGCGGAGGATGTGGCGGTGGCGGTGGCGGTGGAGAGGAGGAGGCGGTGGAGGGAGGTGGCCGGGAGAGGAGAGGCGGCGCGGAGGGCGCAAAGGAGGTGGTTCTGAAGGCGGAGCATCGCGGCGGCGCGCGCGGGGTCGCGTGCGCCTGACTGTCGGATTGGGGACTGTCTTCGGGCGGACTCGGAACGGCCGTGTATCTTTCGAACAACGTATATTTTTAAGATAAGATTTATAGATAAATTATAATAGATGTTATACTTGTATATTAAATTTTAATATATTGATCAAATTATATAAAACTATTTTTTCCTATATACTATTCTTACGAATAACTAGATTAAAAAATCATAAGCCAAAAACCACATCCGTGCTCAAAAAGATGGTATATTCTTTTTGCTGAGTGTGTTATTACTCTCTTTTTCTTTGAAGGATAAACGGCTCTGATTTATATTAATCCGAAAGCACGGTACATTGTCCCGTTACATTGAAGTCCGGCAAAAGAAGAAAAATTACAAAACGAATTGACAGAGCTAAACCAGAAAGTGCATATAAGAGTTTGGTTGCATTCGAAGTCGCGATTGAAGGCAACACGCCGGAGATGAGGTAGAATGGCCGGCGCTGATTAGCTGATGACAAAGTCGCCGGAGGTAGAGATGACGGCCAACGAAGGCCTTGTAATAATTCTTCTGGACGGGAGGCTAGCTCGAGCCGAGGCCGCCGATCAACTGTCCGCAACGATCATTGAGTGAAGAGCTGACGCCGCTATGCGCGTCCACAGTGAGATTTGCCGTGATAGAGGTAAGATAGGGGTAGTGTCTGGAGCAGAAGATGTTGGGGGAAGCCAATCCGAACACATCAATATGAAGAAAATTGGCCCTGATGTGTTCCAGCGTACCGAGTGTGTTGTTCTTGATTAAAAAGTAACGCCTAAAATAGTAAATTTTGGATTATTTCATCAATTGTGTTGTTCTATTTTTGAGCCAAACATAACGACTTAATTCAATGTTAAGGTTTGCGATCCTAAGATGACAAGTAATCAATATAATTCTATAAATGTAAATTGTAAGAATATAAATGAGAACAAGGATGCAAATCACAATTGACACGACCCATTTTTACCGTGTTGTTTGGAAACTTGCTGGTTTCTCTTAATCCACATTTAGGTAAACCTAGACGAATTAGACCGCCTACACAAATTAAGCCAAACACCTCAAATTACTAGTTGTAGCTTTTTCCCTCTCCGGGTAGATGAGCTCCAACCTTTACAACACATCTGACCTTCTCACAAGCTTCTTGGGAAAAATCACCGGATCACGACGTCTCCATGTCGTCTAATGGTTAGCAACCTCCAAGAGTAATACACCAAGCTCCTTACTTAACTCTCACCAAGTGCAATACATGCACAAGTGGATACTCAATCCACCTCTAGAAACAACACATGCAACTAGAAACTTCTCTCCTTACTCACAAAGTGCAATACATGCACAATTGAGAGGAGAATCTTACATTAGCTGAAGAGAATTAAATAAGAAGGATCAACCTTACTCCCAATCGGCCATTCTAGGTATTTATGGCCCACAGATGCAAAACTAGCCGTTAGGACATGATTTAAGCAAAATCAGCCTAAACTGGGCTGACCGTCAACACGTGACCGATCAAACCGATTCCCATTGCAACGGCTAGAAAACTAGCCGTTGCAGACGAGATCGGTCAGACCACCCACATAGGGACTGATTGGTCCATCGGTCTGATTAGACTGCTCGACTAAAACCTCAGAGACACACTAAAAACATACTCTATGGAAAAAAGATTCTGGCTACACAGCTCGGTCGGATCGCTCCATCGGTCAGATCGCCAACACATGGCCAGTCCGACTACTACGGGAGGGTCAATCAAACTGCTTATATAGAGCCGATCGGATAGTCGACCGATCTACCCGCTCACACAAAGCCGGTCATACTACCCTGAAATCTTAGCAAAGATAGAGATGCATGTACTTAAACAAATTTTCAAAATACATTCATAAAATTGTAGTACCATGGAGCCAAAGGTCAAATAACTCGGTGCACCGCTAAAGTGCGTGACTGCAGGGGCCGCCCATTTTGAGCACCAATGCAAGCAACTTTCTCTACACCCAGAGATGCTAGATTTCCTTCTTCATCTCCCTCTGTAGGTGCAACCCACGGGGCTTGACCCAATGGCGGAGGCGACGATGGTGTGGTAGTCATCCTTATCTGATGTGGAGGGTGGCCCTGGTCCACAACACCAATAGGCCCAGACCCTCCCCTTGGGCCTAACCAAAGATGGGGGCCCAGGCGAGGATGGCCAGACCCTTTTCTTGGGCTTGACCAAATATTGGGGCCCAGGCGAGGATGGTACCCCTCTGGATGGCCTGCTGCTTTCTGAGCTGCAGGCACTTGTCCAGCCCACGGTGCAAGCCGCTCTAGATGACTTCATTAGCAATGCTTCAGCCTTGCATGTGCCCCCTCCTGTTGACGCCCCCAAGTCAAGCAGCCAAACAAGAAGAAGAAGAAGAAGGTGAACATGGCCTCGCCTCACCGTAGTGTTTGTTTGGTCGGCAAGGTCACCGCCATGTCTGCCCTTCGCAAGGCACAGACTCTGCTAGCTCACAAGCTAGGCTTAATCGATGAGAATGCGGTCATCTCCACATATATGCTCCACAAGTTCATCTCCCTCTTCGTCGGGCCGCTTATGCCAATCGTCATCGCGTGCTCGCTGCCTTGTGTGATTTGGACAAGGGCAACATCAACCTCCAGGGTGATGGACCAGCGACCATCGAGGAAGAGGCTGCCGACGCTTGAGCTGATCGATGCCATTCACACTATGCCAAGGTCGCCAATTTGTTCCAATGCTGCTACTTTATATCGAAGGCTTGTGTTCAGCATTCAGGCACATGTTTTTCTTCCTTAAGCTAGTGTCGGTCTACTTTAGTTTGATGTTAGGGGTCTTCTTTAGCTTAGTGCTAGGCTTGTTCTACTACTTTGTAAGGTCATGTTCTTCTGGGTTTGTAAGTGTTCGGTTGAGAGGAGACGTGGTAGATTTGGGTCATCGTGGCCTACGACCAGTGTTATTCTAGGCGTTAGTCGAGCAGCAGACCGGTGCCTAACGCCTAGGCAGGCTAGACGGCCACCTAGGCGGGCCAAATCGGCAAGGCGGGCAAGGTGAGAGGGCGCCGCCTAGGTGGCCTAGATGACCACCTAGGGGAACAGAGCCTACGACTACTTCTCAAAGTGGGTCGAGGTGATGCCCCTGGCCAAGATCACATCTACGACAACACAGAAGTTCCTCTGGCAAAACATCATATGCTGGTTCAGAGTCCCCAAAGAAGTCACCATCGAAAACGTTATGCAGTTTGACGTAGCAGCCTTCCAGACCTTCTGTGAGCACAGAGGCATCAAGATATGCTACGTCTCCATGGGCCATCCGTTGAGCATGCCAATGGCACCACACTGCTATCTTTACCGCCCCGAAGAAGGAAGAAATTGACGCACTTGTACAGATACTTAGCTGGTTTGGCGATGTCACGGGACTCCGCACAAACCTTCACAAGAGCTCCATCGTACTGTTTCAGTGTGAAGAACTAGACCTTGACTGAGAATATCTAGGCATGCTGCTATCCATCAGAAGACTCAGGAAGGTGCACTTGCAGCCGCTAATAGACAAAGTTGGCAATCGTCAAGCAGGCTGGCGCAGACCTATGCTATGATCTCCAAAGGTGGACGCTTAACACTCCTGAAGGCCGGACTCACCTCCATTCCTACCTACATCCTCTCAGCCATAGATGTCCCAAAATCCATCCTCAAGCAGATCGACAAACTAAGAAGAGCGTGGTTATGGCGTAGGGCCGAATCGACGCATGAAGGTCACTGCCGTGTCAATTGGCAGCAAGTATGCCAACCGATTGAACAAGGAGGCTAGGAGTTTTGGATCTTGAAAATTTTGCCACTGCCTTACGTCTTCGATGATTATGGCACAACAAGAACTCCCCACAAACCCTGGGTCAAAACCAGGACGCCCTGCAATGCCCATTGTTGGGGGTGGCCCCCACCTAGGCTCAATTGGCTCACCAAGGCAAAAGCCCATTATGTGTGTAACTAGATGAGTGGTATAGTATAACTGATGCTGAATCTCAACTTAAGTCTATTTCATATATTCAAGTGCTCTCTCCTTTCCCCCTTTTAAATTTTAGACTCCAAACACCCCTCTCAGGTCTTCCGTAGCCCCAGTATTTACTGTTTGGTGCGCGTAACCACAGTACCCATGATAAAGACATGTTCGACACATCTACTCAAATGACCGTTGGCAATGGGACAATCTTAATGTTCTAGACTGACTGTTGGATAGAGAATTGCTCCCCAAAACAGATAGCACCACAATTATTCGCAATCGTTGCAAGGAAAAGTAGCACAGTCTCTGATGCATGACAAAATGACAATTGGACAAGGGACATCCGGTCGAGAT
Organism: Dendrocalamus latiflorus; assembly: GCA_017311315.1. Classification (NCBI taxonomy): domain Eukaryota; kingdom Viridiplantae; phylum Streptophyta; class Magnoliopsida; order Poales; family Poaceae; genus Dendrocalamus; species Dendrocalamus latiflorus. Next base: position 44,785,654 of record CM029640.1, read on the forward strand.
CACCCCAAGTATGCTCAATGAATATGTCGACTTATGGTCCAGATTGTCAGCAATTGCACTACATGCGGGTGCACACGACACAGTGACTTGGCATTTCTCCCAGGATGGCCAATATTCAGCAAGCTCAGCTTACAAATTTCAGTGCATGGGAGGAGTCCTTCCCCCCTTTAAACAGCTTATCTGGCAACCTTGGGCTCCGTCCAAATGGAAGCTTTTTTTGCCTGGTTAGCAATCCAAGGAAAAAATCCTCACAGCAGATGTTCTCCTAGCTCGCTCATGGCGAAACAACTACTTCTACCCTCTATATTACAGGAACCTAGAGACGACCATCCACCAGCTTCTGGGTTGTACCTACTGCCAGCGAGCATGGCATGGAATAGGTGATTGGCTTCAAGTTGACACTGTAAAACCTACTGCTTGGAAGTTGGAACCACACCGACTTACTACAGTGGTGGATGGACGACATAGCGCCCAGATGTTAAGAGTAGCGCCAAGTCCGGCCTCAACTCAGTAATAATGACTATCCTATGAGGGCTTCGGAATGAAAGAAATGCAAGAATTTTCCAGCAAGTTGAACATCCTCCTGACTTCTTACTCCGAATTATCAAGGACGACATCCACTCATAGGCATATGCCGGCGCCAAACATCTACAGCAATTATTCCCTCATTAGTTCCCCTGTAGTGTGGCTCCCTCAATAGCCTTTGTACAGTTTGTTTCTTCTTTGTACAGTTTGTTTCTTCTTTGTGCTTTATAATTTGTACTCTCTTCTTCAATGAAATGAAGGCAGCTCTCCTGCCTTTCGTTTATAAAATATCTAACCAAAAGTTTACGGTGAAGTTTAAAGCATGTTTGGCTATACTGGAGTGGCTTCTGCCCTAGGTTGACCTTGAGATCTATATTGGCACAAGGAAATTGTTACCAAATAAAAGGAACCTTTTGAAATTACAAGAAACTCCGGTTAATTGCAGCTCTTCTTTGAATCTTTTAATTGTGTTGTGCATGTACTTCATGTAAAAATTCTTCCCATGGTTAAAACTAAAAACAGTTCTAGAAATTGTGCTCACTTGGTCCAAGCTATAATAGGAATGAAAACGAACTGCCTATAACATCCATATTTGACGGATAGAATAACAAGCTAGCAGCAGGAATACATATGTGGGAGAAACCAACAAATAAGCAAAGGTTCAGATGACACAGGAGAGTAAATGCCTCATCAGCATTTACTGTCTACAAGGTACAAGACTACTTCAAGCTACAACAAGCCTGGGGGGTAAAACATTCATTTATCTAACAAGCAGCAGGCAAAATCAATAAAGTGTGTAAAGCAGTAAAAGAGCAGTAGATCACCAAACCTAGATCATTCAGATGCTTCCCTCAAGGTAGAAACTTTAATCACAGCATAAGTAATCAGATCGCTAGAAAACCTGTCTAACGTGAGCATGATGTAACATGTTAACATATCAACAGATAGCAGCTTGGGAGGAAGAATAGACCTTGAACATATCCATTTCAGGCTCTCACAGTTGGATTTCGGCAGGCACTTGCCCTGCACAAGCAGCAGCATAAGCATCCGCAAGCCCTGGAACACTCTTTTTGTAATGGTTAAGGTGCTTCTCCACAAATCGCTTCTCGGTTAGACAAACTGCAGCGTAGAAGTCAATATCCTTCTTCACCAGCCCCTTCGCCTTCAGAACCTTTATGACATAATGCCGAGGCATCAGCCGCATCTCCGTGCTATAGTTGAGCATTGTCAGCCTGTGCATGATGTACTGAGGCTCCAGTCCAACCTCCACCTTCAGAAACTCGACCGTGCGGCTCACATTGCCCTCTGAAATTTCCAGAACACTTGGCGACTTGCACACCACAATGCGCAGCTCAGCCTCAGAGCATCCAATAGCCCTCTTCAAGAAATCCAGTTTTGCACTGATTTTCCCGGGGCTGAGCCGGTAGACTGTCTGCAATGCATGCCTGAACATCCCCGAGTGCCGTGGTATGCCGAGCTTCTCAACACGCGCCACGATTTCCTCCACGCGATCTGGCTTAGAGGTGAGCAACCGCGGGACCAGGACTAACACCTTGGCAACATCACAAGGAGTTAGGCCGCACTGCTGCAGGAACGCCATATTGGGCTTGACCACATTCTCGACGTTCTGGCCGAGGAGGTGGGGGTTCCTCCTGAGGGCGGTGTGCACCTTGTCGTAGGAGCCTAGGAAGGAGACGTAGAACGCGAGGCGGGAGATTTGGGCGGGTTGCATAAAGATAGAGGGGAGGATGGTAATGAGGCGGGAGATCTGGGAAGGGGAGAGGCCGATTTCGCGGAGCTGGTCGAGTCGAGGGGTTAGGGTTTTGTCCACCTTGGAGCAGAGGAGCCGCGAGTCCCTGGCAATGGCGGCGGCGACGTCAGCTTTGGCGAGGCCGATGTCGGCGAGGAAGGCGCGGACGGCGTCCGGGTTGGAGCGGGACTTGAGGTAGGGGATGTATTTGGAGGCCTTGAGGGCCTGGGCTGGTGTGAGGCCGCAGGCGGCGACGAGGTAGTCCTCGGCGACGAACTGGGCGGTGGCGGTGGAGAGGAGTAGGCGGTCAAGGGAGGAGGCAGGGAGATGAGCAGCGGCGCGGAGGGCGCAAAGTAGGTGGTTTTGGAGGCGGAGCATCACGGCGGCGAGCGCGGGCTCGCGGGCGCCCGGCGGTCGGATTGGGGACCAATCTTGGAACCCTTCTCTGCTGATTGTTCTCTTCTGATTAAAGAGAATTGATTATTTGCCACCCAAAAGAAGTGGCTTCTAAAATGGGAAAATTCATCATATACCCTCTTCATAGATGAAAATCTAGGATATACCCTCCTACACATCTAAATTGATAATATACTCCTCCAATCTATTTGCTTTACAAAACACGCTCTTTATACTAATCTGTATAGGTACAAGGTATAAGCATGTATTGTACCGTATTTTGGGACCTAATGTACCCATTTTACCCCCACCCATTTTACCCCATTCCCCATTACCCCATTCCCCGTTACCCCATTTGCCTTCCCCATCGGGCTAGGGTTACCCGGCTACCCTATTCCCCGGCGGTGCTTCAAGGCGGCGAAGCGGCTCCGGTGGCGCGGCGGCTCTGGGCCGAGGCGGCACGGCGGCATCGAGGCGAGGCGGCCCGACGGCTTCGAGGCGAGGCAGCCCGTCGGCTTCGAGGCGAGGCGGCGCGGCGGATTCAAAGTGGCGGCAGGTGACTGGTGAGATCATCTACCCCTTCCCCGCAACCCGCCACTCGCCGATTCCATCCCATGCCGCAACACAACGCAGCGCCTCCCTTCCCCTTCTCTTCCCCCAGGCGCCTCTGGCTGACCCCGGCGCCGCAGATGCTGCCGCTGCTCAACTTCTCATTCCAACTTGATTCCCTTACATCTATATTGTGTATGTAGTATTTTGTGTAAAAGGGGAATTCAGAACTTCCAGTGTGGGCTTGCAGGAGGAGGATGGATCCAAAGGAGGCTTATGTGGAGTAAGCTTCTAGCTTCATGTGTATTTTTGTGTGTATAGCTTGGTCCTTGCTGGTACGATTGTGGAATGACAGTAGATGCGCTAACTAAAATTTATGATTTTTCTTTTCAAATTCCGGTAGGATTGATTCGGAAACCACGAGTAGTGTTTGCGCTAGAGTTGTGGACAAGGCTGGGGATGTGGAAGTTCATGGGAAAAGCCTTGATCATTTCAGTGGATCTATTATGACTTGCATAGAGGAAAATGTACCAAATGCTATACCAAGCACATGTAATCAAGGTCCTAGCGATGCTGGTCACCCACTAATTTGCTCCATAAATGCTTGTGAATCACAAGGTTTAATTGATTGGTCTAAACTTGTGATCGATGCTAATGTTGATGAAAATGACGATAGAGATGTTGTTTTGGAAGAAGATGCGATGTATGAGTTTATTGGTTTGAGGGCTGAGGACGAGAGGAGGGAGGCAAGGTCTAAGGAACCAATTGTGAATCCTTTACCTCCTGAACTTGAGGCAGAGATAAATGATGCATCAATGGAGGTTGATGACAATATTGTTGAAGACATTGAGTACATGGATGAAGAGAATCCAACGATGAATGTCGGTGATACATATCCAACCATGGAGGCTTTTAGGAAGGCAATGAGGCAGTTTGCAATCAAGGGTCAATTTGATATATACACTGTCCAATCTGATCAGACAAGGTTCAAGGGAAAATGTAAGGGCAAAGGGTGTTTATGGCAAATTAATGCGCATAGAACTATGGATGGGAGAGCCATCAGGGTACTAAAAATTTAACATGAACTTAAAATGCTTGTTGCTAACTTATAGCACTACTTATTTTCTTGTTACTAACCTTTTCTTGTTGTATGTGCAGGTGACAAAGAAGCCATTTGAGCACAATTGCTCATCGACCACCAGAGTGAAAACAAGTATGGGGTCACAGGCTTGGGTTGCTAGCAAAGTTGTTAAAGCATTGAGGGGAAATCCAAACCTAGGTGCTAAAGAACTCCAAGAAAGGCTAGAAATTGAGCACAAAGTCACTTTGCAGTATGAGACTGTGTGGGCTGGTCGACAAAGAGCAATTGACAAAATTTTTGGGACATGGGAGGAGAGTTTTGAGGACTTGTATAGATTCAAAGCTGAGATTGAATTGAGGTCACCCGGTAGTGTTGTAGAGATTTGTACTAAGAAAGTAGATAGGGAGATTTATTTCCATAGCTTTTTTATGGCTTTGAAGCCTTGCATAGATGGTTTTCTTAATGGTTGTCGACCATACCTAAGTGTGGATTCTACACATTTGACTGGGAAATGGAAAGGTCACACAGCAGCCATCACAGCCTTAGATGGCCACAATTGGATGTTTCCGGTTGCATTTGGGTTCATAGAATCTGAGACAACCAACAATTGGACATGGTTTCTAGACCAATTAAAGAAAGCAATTGGAACTCCTCCCACACTTGCTATTTGTTCTGATGCATGCAAAGGCCTTGAGAATGCAGTGCAAAAGGTTTTCCCTTCATGTGAGCAAAGAGAGTGTCACCGCCATCTTATGCGAAATTTTGTGAAGAAGTTCCATGGTCCTGTATTTGGTCACATGTGGCCAGCTGCAAGAGCATATAGAGAAGACAAGTTTAACTACCACATGGGAATAATACTTGAGGCATGCCCTGAAGTCAGCAATTATTTGCAGAGACACAATAAATTTCTTTGGATGAGATGTAGATTTTCAAATGACATCAAGTGTGACTACATTAACAATAATCTAGCTGAATATTTCAACAGTTGGATTAAGGGGCTTAAGGACTTACCAGTTGTTTAACTTGCAGACAAGTTGAGAGGCAAGATTAGGGAATTATTCTTCAAGAGGAGAAAGATAGGGGAGCGGTTACAAGGTCATATTCTCCCTGCCATTATACAAAAGTTGAATGTGAAGACTAGAGATTTGAATCATCTCAAAGTTGGAGCATCTACACAAAATGTTGCTGAGGTAACTGAAGTAAATGACAACCATGAGGTTGATAGACATGTTGCGGACCTCAACAAACATGACTGCACTTGTGGTGAATGGCAGTCAACTGGAAAGCCTTGTCCACATGCTTTAGCATTCATCACAACAGAAAGAAGACCAAACATAGAGTTCTTTGTGCACAACTTTTACCCAGTTGCAAAATTTAGAGCAGCATATGAAGGGGTGGTGCAACCCATAACTGGTAGGGGTCAATGGCCCAAAGTAGTGCTAGACTTTAAATTGCTTCCACCATTAAATAAGAGAGCATCTGGAAGGCCTAAAAAATAGGATTCAAGGGGCCCTAGAGAAAAGCAAGTCATCAACATCCAAAAAACAAGTGAAATGTCGGAGATGTGGAGAGATTGGACATAGATCAGATGGGTGTCCTTTGAATGCTAATAAGAAAAGGTAATTGACATGTTTTTTACTCATTTTTGTGCCATAATTGCTTAACTTAGTACTTTGCCTTGTAGGAAAAAGGGTAGCAAGCAGCAAGGAGAAGTACATCATATCGTTGGCACCCCACCTAGGGAGTCCATCACTTTGCCATCTTCTCTACAAAACAGTCCAGGTCCTATCACTAGAAGGTAAAAACAACTTAATAATTGTGCAAGTTATATGTGTTTTAGCAATAGTCAACTAGCTTATGTTGCTAAATCATCCTTTTTTAATGTCAACTTAACAGGCAACTAGCTTTAGCAATAGTTGCTGAAAGCACCTCACAAGGGGCATCAACAAACATGCCGGCGCCTGCCACAACAGGACAATCAAAACCTCCTGTGAAGAAGATGACCCCTAAAAAGAAAAGACTGAAATTGGTTGAAAACTGCTAGCTAATGTCTTGTTGAAACCTCCTGGAGCTATTTTGCTTTTGTAATTTGTATGGTCTCGTACTGTTGATGCCTTGTATTAGAAATGCCTTTTGTATTGGAGCTAACTATTAGCTCATTATGTCTTGTACTGGGAGCAAACTATTAGCTCTTTGAAAGCCGGTTTGAGGGCCTTGATGGATAAACTTGATGAGGAAAGCATATTGATATGGACCAAAGTATATTGATATTGATGATCAAAGTGGTAGCGCCAGCATGCTTTCTCCATTTTCTCAACCTTCCCATCCCTCCTCCAGTTGCTGCTGAGCATAGGTTCACTCCAAGTATGGGAGCTGGATCTGGTCATAATAAGTGTGACCTACGGTAAAATGGGTGGGGGTAAAATGGGTACATTAGGTCCCAAAATACGGTACAATACATGCTTATACCTTGTACCTATACAGATTAGTATAAAGAGGGTGTTTTGTAAAGCAAATAGATTGGAGGAGGGTATATTATCAATTTGGATATGTAGGAGGGTATATCCTAGATTTTCATCTATGAAGAGGGTATATGATGAATTTTTCCTTCTAAAATTTATCACTTTTAATATTGTAATATATAATTTGTCACCCTAAAGATTAGTTATTTGACAAATAAATATTTTGGCCAGTTAATTGTATTTTCATCACATTTCTCCCTCTTTCCCACACAAAATATCCTTATTACCCCTCTAAACCCGACCCTTAGTCTCTATCTGGTTCGACCCAACTCAACCTCACCATTCTAGCTCACCTGTGCTTGTTCTCCCTCACGACGCGACAGAAGAGGAGCAGCCGTGGCCACAACACAGGCACCGGCAACTACATCAAAACCGATGGTCGTGGAGCTATTTCTCTCTCAACACCGGTCTAGTAAATTGGCGATGCAGGCTTTCTTCTTGTCCACTCGGTCTTAGAGCAAGTTTAATAAAAGCAAGTACAATAAGGCTTAGTCAGCAGGCTATAGCAAATATAATATCAACAAAATCTTATGTGACAGAGAGAGAAATGAAGAGAGAGAAGGAAGCTGGCTACTAAATTACAGCTAGCTATAGCACGTAAAAATATGCATTTCACTCTCTTACACGTGGGGCCAAATAGTTATTGTAATAGTTACCTTATTGTATAAACTATTTTTTGAAGGCTATAGATGAAATAGACAAGTGTTATAGCCACTAGTTGGCTATACTATTGTACTTGCTCTAAGGCTGACTGTGCTAGCTATAAGAGAATCCATGTCAGCATAGTCCTATGTGGAGGGGAGAGAAAAGGAGAGAGAGAGCCAAGTCGACTCCCATGCAAGAGTCAGGCTATAGCACAGGAAAAGAGGCATTATCCATGCATGTACCCATAGAACTAATTGCTATACCCATGCATGTATTAAATTATCAATACTCATGTATGTATTAAATGATTAAGAGCTCTTGTGGAGACAACTTATAGCCAGCTTATTGTATGAGTTGACTGCATCATTATCTTTTGATGACATGGAAATGTATTGGAGGTAGCAGCTATCTGTACTATTAAACTTACTCTTAGTAGAGTAGTGGCATAGGTGTCTTCTTCCTCCGCTTGGTCCAGCAAAGCGGCAGTGCAGGCGTCTTCATCCTCAGCCCAGTATAGGAGCACGATAGTGTAGGCCTCCCCCTCCTTCGCGTGGACCAGGAGAGCCATAATGGTAAGTTGCAGCTGTGTGGGGTGGTTTCATGGGTTAGTGCTTACTGCGCGAGACTTGGGGCAAATCAGGCTTAAGATGATTAATTTTTGTGGTCGCTTAATCCATTGCAACTGTGAAGACAAAGGGGACCAAATGGGAAGGAAACCTACACTATAAACGGGGCTCTGCAGAATATTACCTCAAAAGATGCAACGTAGCCGCCATTAGTGTTGAGGGAGAAGCTATCGCCGTCACCCCTGTTGACAATGAACAAGCCAGAAGAATGGGGATGTATCGAGTGTTTCAACTAGAGGGAAATAGTGCGAGCTGGGTGTAGGCGTGGTGGAATCGGATGGCTATGCATTGCGATCGAGCCAGGTACTACGAGTCAAGTTTAGAGGGGGTAATAAGGACAATTCGCGTGAGGAAAAGGGCGAAAAGTGATGAAAATGTAATTAAATGGCCAAAATATCAAGTTACCACACAACCAATTTTTAGAGTGGCAAATTACATATTACAATGTTAAGAGTGGCAAATCCTAGAAACCTATTCTTTGTGGTGGCAAATAATCAAATTTCTGCAAATCAAAAGGAATCAGTTGGGTGGAGTACTGGGGTAACGCCTAAACTCTTTAAATTTTCCATTGTTCCATAGACTGACTGTTGGTTTCCTTTATTTTTGAGTCAAACAAATCGAACAATAAGTTCGATCAAATGCTCACGTTTTGACAACAAGAGACTAGTTTTCACACAGAAATTACCACTTAACTGACAAAACGTGCATTACATGGAATGATAAAAGCTGGGCAGAACTTCACATAATCTAGCCCGAGCAGATAAGCCAAACCAATACAACAACAGTATACCCACGACATATCAGAACAACACAACGATTAACTCCCAAAATACATAAGCCCCTTCCATCCTTCATCAACACATATTCTGCTGATAGCCCGGCCCCAACCTGCTGATCTGTTGAACGCCTCACTCGCCACACAGGCACACGCCATCTTTGCACCCTGTCACAGTGGCTCGTGTACTTCCTCCACCTCCTACAGCGCCGCACACTAGAGATCACATGGTGAGGATATTTCTTGGTGCATTGCACCCGAATACAAGGCGCACAACATTACATTATATATATTCACTTCAACTTCAATTTAATTAGTTCGTGCCACATTCATGGTATATACTCACTATACTCGCATCAAATTCAAAAATAGTTCAAACTAGTTAGAACTGAGTTGAAAACTAACTTACCATAAATATATCAAGGGTATCAAATATTTTCATACCCAAACTTCAAAAAATTATCAATCATACATTTGTTCTTGACGTAGGCGCCTTAAGTAATATATAGTCTAAAATATAGGGAATTTGGTGTTTCTGCCCCTGTTCTGGACTGCAAATGTGATTTTACCCCTACTTTTTTAACTTTGTGATTTTGCCCTCGCGATTTTGAAATGAAGACTCCGTTTACCCCTGTTTTCTGACACCGTTAAGACTGGAGGATTAAATGGTAAAGAAAAAAAGAAAACAAAAGATGCCTACGCGAAAAGACAAGAATATCCCCTTACCTTATCCTTCCCACTGGAGCTCTCACCCACGCGGGTTCTGGAGTACATCCCTCTGTCTCTCGGTTCGGTCCACGCGAAAGGCTAGGGTTAGGGCGAGCGGCGCGGCGGCACCCCAGGCGCGGCGACCCCAGGCGCGCGGCGCGCGGTGGCCTCGAGGAGCGGCAACCCCCAGGCGCGCGGCGTGCGGTGGCCTCGAGGAGCGGCGCGGCGGCCCCCCTAGGAGCGACGCGGCGGCCCCTCAGGCGCGCCTCGCGACCGGCCTGCAGGCGCGGCCGGGCCCCAGGCACGGCGACCCCCAGGCGGGCGAGGGTCCAGGCCCCAGGCGGCGCGCGGCCGGCCTGCAGGCGCGGCGCGGCCGGCCCCCAGGCGCGGCGTGCGGCCGTCCTCCAGGGCGCGGCACGGCCGGCCCCCAGGCCCCTCCGCCGACGCTGCCGCTTCCACGCAGGTGGCTGTAAGTCTAACCTTCTCGCTCTTTCCAGTGCCAATTCGATCCCCGATCTAGTTTAAGCAAGGCGATTCATATGCTTTTCCCCGCTGTCTCTGGCGTAGGAGCCACAGGTGGATGGGCCTGGCTTCGGCACCATCGTCGAGTTGAAGTTCTGCGCCTCCTGCTCGTATAGGTAAAATCCATGTCTATCCTGGCTTCGGTGGAGTGGTTTAGTTGGTTTGGAGGAAACAATTGCCAGTGAATCGGAAATCAAATCCAACAGATTTTGTTTGATTTATTTGCCCGGACTGGTGGTTGAGGTACATATCTGCGGTTAAGGCCGTTGACCATACTGCAATCTAGCGTTTCAGTACTACTGTATAAATTTATGTTGAGCCCCAGAGTTAGCCCATGTTTGAAATTTGATTAGTGTAGAAACTAAGTGCCCATCACATGATGATAACCTAGCCTCTCTTTGTTGAACTGATGTTATGAGATCAAATCTCAAATGTGTCGTCACGGTGGTAATGGACCAACCGCTGTAGAAGTAGGTGATCTAAAGAGAGCCGGAATGATGTGACATGTTTTATCTTGTATTTCTGTTGGCTGTCTTCTTTGAAGACAATACTAATAGTGACTGATGGTTGTCTTCTAAGTTCTAACACTATGATGCACATTCATATATGATATGCTTCCTGTTAAGAATTTGTCGCTGTTACCGGCTACTGATCTTGCCATTTAGCAAATGGTGTTGTTGAAAATCATGATGCATTACACATTGCATTCAGTCATTTTATTCCCATCAGGAGAACTGAAAGAAAATGAGAAGTTAAAAAAAGAAGGATCTTTCGTTTGAATTGAGGAAATTGAGGGGACATTCATAAGAATTGTGATGGGGTCAACGAATACTTGGAAGGAACTGAATAAATTAGAGGCTCTGGTCAGCAATTATTCTTTCTTGTGTCTTCAACTGGAGTGGAGAAGTTTCCTAGACGACTTCTCCAAACCCTGCTCAACTGGCTGTTGCAAACCCAGGAGATGACAACAATGAGACAATGTAATTCATGAACGCATTGCTGTCCACTACAATTGTTTTTGGAAATTATAACATTTCTAACTGTACTAACTTGTTTTCACTCTCTCCATATGACGTGGAAGTGGTGCTGCTACAGGAAGGGGAAGGGGAAGAGGTTCAGAAAGGGGAAGGAGAGGAGGAACTACTGGGAGACTTGCTAGTTTGTTAGGTCTTAATGGTTGAATGTGATGTTTGCCAATAGAGATCTAAAAACCCAATGCTAGTTGCTACTTTTGTTTGACATGTCATGCGGACCTGTATGTTGCAATGTCATATGGATATGTTGGTATGTCATCTAGACATTAATATGACATGTACATGTATGGCATGATATGTTGGTATGTTGGTATGTTGCAATGTCATATGGATATGTTGGTATGTTGCAATGTCATATGGATATGTTGGTATGTCATCTAGACATTAATATGACATGTACATGTATGTCATATGGATATGTTGGTATGTCATCTAGACATTAATTGTGTTTCTCTGAATTTTGGCATAAATGCTGTCGAAATTTTGCAAAATTTGACAAATTTTGTCCAGATTTATATTAATAAAATGAATGCATAAATTTGTGTCTAATTCTGTTGACAACATCCCTACCAAATATGTCAAAACTTCAATTTCGAAATAGGGGTAAAATCACAAAGTTATCTAACAAAATAGGGGTAAAATCACATGGGCAAACTTGTCTATTCGTGCAAAAGTTAACACCGTTAACTACCTTTAACGGAATAGGGGCAGACTCTCCCTTCATTTCAAAAACACAGGGGTAAAATCACAAAGTTTAAAAAATGAGGGTAAAATCACCATTTCACTTGAAAACGAGGGTATGAACGCTTAAGCCCCTAAAATATATATGTATTGTGTGCGAAAAATTTTAAAATTTTTTGGATGTCAAGTTTGAACTAAATTTCAAATTGTAATTTCCTTTTTTATGATAGTTTGATTGTAGGTATATGCTGATTATATATATAAATCAGCAAAGTATGTGATCTAAATTCGTTCAAAACTTTGAATTTGAATATATTTTTTCAAACTTATACGTTTTATTTGAATTTTATAGATGACTATATACCCTAAAACTGATATTTTCAAAAAAAAATACCCGAATTTAGATGAAATTGATGCATTTGAAATCATAGTGCTCGGACACCATGGTGTCCTATTTCAGCATCTTATATACACACGAGGACAATTCTTGCCTCTTTAGTCCTAACAAAAAAAAAGCAATATTGCTAGACTCAACAGCAGATGGAATAGAAACGGAGCATACATAATGATACTATGATAGGCACGGCTAGAGATAATTCCCATCAGAACACAAATCCAAAATATGGATTAAGATCATGATTATGTCCGATTGGCCCTGTTTGGATATGCTTATCTGAGAATCGATTTTAATTTGATCAAGATTTTCTGATAAGTCGCGATCTGAAGAATCTGCGATCTGAATAATCTGAATAATCCTGATGGGGCTTGCGGTACAGGATTTTGGATTCTCAGTGCAAATGCTGATTTTTCCCACCGCGGCGGTTGAAAGAATCGAAAAATAATCAAAGCGTTTGGGTGGGATTCTCGCTTAATTCTACCCAGAATCGGATTTTAAGCGTATCCAAACAGGGCCAATTCTGTAAAAGAAAATTAGACCACAAAAAACAAACATTTCTCCTCAATGCTTCAATTATATTACCTGGCAATTAAATAGAATCTAGCCTTAATTGTATAATTATCCAAGCTATAGAGCAAGGCTCAATTAATTTATATTAGCTGCCGCTAGATTTTTAGCTTCAATATACCCATGGAGGCCATGAAACATGCTTACCTTTTAACACTGCGCTTGTCTGTTTTAAACCATAAGATTTACATATACTCTAGAAAGGCAAAGGAAAAGATTTACATATACTCTAGAAAGGCAAAGGAAAAGATGAGATAAAGAAAGCTGAAGAAAACAGACAATGTTAGTCGTGCATGGAAATGATCACTCTGATTGCAAATTACCTTGAGCACGTAATTTTGATTTAAATCTGGTGATGCATGCCATGGATCAGTACCCTGCTAACAAAGACACAAAATAGCAGAGTTGGTAAAGCTACCATCCTGTTACACACACTGAGAAGAACCAATGCCTCAGCTTGCTCTATGGAAGGCACAACCCATATTACCTTAATTCCATGTAAGATCATATCATATCTTGATCACCTGACAATGAGCAAACAGCTTTCTACTCAAAACAAAGACACAAAATAGCAGAGTTGGTAAAGCTACCATCCTGTTATACACACAGAGAAGACCCAATGCCTCAGATTGCTCTATGGAAGGCACAACCCATATTACCTTAATTCCATGTAAGATCATATCATATCTTGATCACCTGACAATGAGCAAACAGCTTTCTACTCAAAATCTACTAACAACAATTTAACTTAAGGTGAACATCATGTGCTCTCTTAAATGTTAAGCAGGATTTCACAACGAAAAGGAGGACGTGATTGTACATACAGAATTAGTAGAGGTCAGCCTCAGTGCAAACATACAAAAAGCATATGAACTGGGCAAAACTTGTACGGGCATTGCTAAACTGGACGAACACATGGCCATTTCCTGATAGAATCAATAGAGCAGCAGAAGTTCAATACACAAAATTGTTTTTTTACAGGAGACATTTTGACGTCCTAGATTTTTGTGGCTCAGGTTGTCAATGATAATACCATCAACAGAAGCATAAGTATGTCCCAAAAAATTTACGAGTGGTGCCATGGTATCATTTTAAAGTTTATGGCACAGTACCAGAAGCTCACCAATCCATTCGTGAGGAATCAAGCACTTCATAAAATCCACAATTTCAATCCATTGTGGTTCCATATATGACATTATTCTGTATCGGGTAACAAAACAACTTCTGGCATTCTTGAATGGAATGATTAACAACGCTTAAAAAGAACATATGAAAAATCAAACAACAGAACACTTAGAATGAACTAGCGTGCTGGAATTTTCAGTCAAGAAAACATGCCAAGCTACAACAGCAAGTTTAGGGAATTGATTGACCTAATGTCCTTTTTGTGGGAAAGGGTTTCAACATCTCCATTCCAATTTCTAAGTCCTCACAATTGGCCAGGAGGTGGTTGCCCGGCACAAGCAGCAGCATAAGCATCCGCAAGCCCAGGAACACTCATTTTGTAATGGTCAATGAACTTCTCTACAAACTTTTTCTCGATCGCAGAGACCGCCACATAGAAGTCAACATTTTTCTTTACCAGCCCCTTCACCTTTAGAACCTTTATGATATAATGCCGGGGCATCAGCCGCATCTCGATGCTATACGACAGCAATGCTGGCCTGTACACAATGTACCGGGGCTGCAACCCAACTTCCATCTTCAGGAACTCCACCTTGCGTGCAGCTCACCCTCTGAGATTTTCAGAATGCGTGGCAACTTGCGCACTGCAATGGCCACCTCCGCCTTGGAGCACCCAAGAGCCATCTTCAAGAAATCCATTTTGGCACTGATCTTCTCGGAGCTGAGGCCGTGGACGGCATCCAGGGCGTACTTGAACATTGCTGAGCCGAGTGGCACTCTGAGCTTCTTGGCAAGTGCCACGGTTTCCTTGACACGCTCTGGCTTCGAGGTGAGCACCCGCGGGACCAGGACGAACGTCTTGGCAACATAACGAACTGCTGCAGGAACGCCGAGGAGGCGGGGGCTCCTCCTGAGGGCGGTGTGCACCTTGTCGTAGGAGCCTAGGAAGGAGACGTAGAACGCGAGGCGGGAGATTTGGGCGGGTTGCATAAAGATAGCGGGGACGATGGTAATGAGGCGGGAGATCTGGGAAGGGGAGAGGCCGATTTCGTGGAGCTGGTCGAGTCGAGGGGTTAGGGTTTTGTCCACCTTGGAGCAGAGGAGCCGCGAGTCCCTGGCAATGGCGGCGGCGACGTCAGCTTTAGCGAGGCCGATGTCGGCGAGGAAGGCGCGGACGGCGTCTGGGTTGGAGCGGGACTTGAGGTAGGGGATGTATTTGGAGGCCTTGAGGGCCTGGGCTGGTGTGAGGCCGCAGGCGGCGACGAGGTAGTCCTCGGCGACGAACTGGGCAGACAATGTGGCGGGGGCGGGGGACGTGGCGGGGGCGGTGGAGAGGAGGAGGCGGTGGAAGGAGGAGACAGAGAGATGGGATGCAGCTCGGAGGGCGCAAAGGAGGTGGTGGTTTTGGAGGCGGAGCATCGCGGCGGCGCGCTCCCATGCTCCCTCCCGACGATCGGATTGGGGGGCAGCAAAAGGTTGGAAGCCACGTCTCATGGGCTTCTCCTTCTTCCATACGGGCTGCCGGTGTTTCTCCGCATTTTCTGCTGGCCGACACTACTATACACACATCAGGGCCTATTTACTTTTCCTTTTGTCCCAAAACTATACTTCAGTATTATAACGGTTCTGCTCTTTTGACTTTGACTGATGACTATAGCCTTTATTTTTCAAAATAGCAGTAGATAATGAATATACCAATACTAATGGTGCATATGATTTTAAACTCGGGAAGCCGTTTAAAGAAACGTCTTCGAGAAATCACTTGAAAAAACCGCCTCATTTGTTTCGGCTTCAGAGAAACCGAAGTCAAAAAGCCCCAAAAAATCAGGGTCAATAAATTGCTCCAAGTACTACTAGTATTTTGTATATGAGGAATCTGTGCAACCAAATTTTCTAAAATTTAATCACTAATATATTTAAAACTATCTAAAGGCTACATAAAAATTATATCATTAGATTTATCCTTAAAAATACTTTTATAATATTATAATTTTATTAGTATGTAATAAGATAATATTACAAAAAGTAACAATGTAAAAAAACACACCACTTAAAAAAGAATAGACTCAGAGAGGGAGTAACAAACAACACAAGACTAAGGGTGTGTTTGGTTGAGCTGTGACCTGTGAAAAAGCTGTTGTGAGCTGTGGGCTGTGAAAAAGCTGTTGTAGGTTGTGGGCTGTAGAAAAGCTGTAAGCTGTTTGGCTCAAACAAGTATAAAACTTACCTCCTATCTCTATTTTCCTTGAAACAACTGTGAAACAGCTCTCTATTTTCACCATTTCAAAAAGTAGAAAGCCAAAAGACAAAAACAGGGTCCAAGGTGCTTTCAAAACTGTACTACCCAAAAGTAGCTGCTTCTGAAAAAGCAGCTTCTGGTTTCCACCCCTTTGGTTGGCTTTTGGCTTTTTAAAAGCAAAAGCAGCTCCCAAAAGCTCAACCAAAGGCACCCTAAACTTCCATCTCATACACATGGGTATCTTGTTGCAAATGTTCTGCACAAGACCCTCCCACATCCATAAGAACTCAATACAAGTCCCAGATCTGGATTACATACTTGAAGAACACACTTCTACATCAAACAATAATACACAAAGATGAAATAATTTAAGGACTACATCAAGGTTTCTCCAGAATTTCCCCAGTGAAACCAGTAGAGAAAATGTGAAGCGGAAAGGTAGCAATCTAGGCATGGGATTATGGTGCAACCTCAGGTTCCAAAAGGTAACAAAACAAGTGCATTCATCAAAGTAGGATAAGTGTAACAAACTGATAATATTAATGAGCAATCATACATGTCTAAACTTATCTACTAGGAGTTCATACAATGTACCTGCAGGGCATCACATTTATAGATTCATCAGCTATCAAGTAAGTTAGCAGCGCAACAGGACTGGGGTATAAAATTTCTTTATCCAAGCAAGCTGCAGGCAAAATCAGAGCACATGTAATGCATGGACTATGAGCAGCAAATATAAGGCATAGCTGCCTTCCTGAAGCTCGCAAACAGTATACAGGCAAGTACTTGTGACAACATAAGAGGAAACAGGTGTTTTCTTGGGGAACCTGTGAAATAGGTTGTCTGTTGTTTAAGCCATGTTGCACTGTGCGGGATGATCTGATCTATTTCAATATGCAGCAGGCAGCACTCATACAGTAAATATAATACAGGCATCTAATTCTAACATGTTCTAGATGAAGAAAATGCTCAAAGATTAATGCTTTGGATAAAGCAAAACCAAGGAAGATATTGAGATTTATTTCCAGACTGAAACATCTTTCTGGATAACATATTTACCTGTGCACCGTGCCAGAGATATATCCGAGAATAGCTCTGCTTTACGATCGAACAGCAATGTTTAAGTGCAAAACCAAGGAGCCAAGATTTCTTGCCACAATTCTAGTACCCAATATATGCTGAACTTGAAACATGTTGAACAGATCATAAGTCATAACAGACATGAAACAACTACTCCAAAAATTACACCCCAAACAAATGACAAAAAAGTATGTTGGCCCTGCAAACTCCTACAAGAGTTGTAACCTAGCTAAATATAAATGACAGCCTTAAGCTCTGCTCATCATAAATTAGTGATGTTAGCATAGTGAGTTTCATCAGAATTCAGATGCTAGCACAGTGAGTTGCAGAGAACACATCAGTAGCATCTGAATGTGTTAAGGATGAAATGTGATTGTTGTTGTTGCTGCCCATTTAGACGGTTACCCAGCGAAGATTCAGAACAATGAAATGAAACATACTAACAGGATCCTTCATAGACTGTCTCCGGCAGGCATTTTTCCTTTGCAAGCAGCAGTGTACGCATCAGCGAGGCCCGGAAGAACATCCTTATGAGGATGTATATACCTGCGTCGAAACGACTTGTCACTAAGCGTGACCATCGTGTAGAAGCTCTGATCTTGCCGCATCAATCCTTTCCCTTGGAGCACCTTCATCACGTAGTGCCGGGGCGCCAGCCGGCGCTCGAGGCTGTACATCACGATCGTAGGCCTGCCCAGGATGTACTTGGCGTCAACGCCAACCACCGTCGTCAGGAATTCTGACGCACGGCGAAGCTTCTCCAAGGAGCACTTCAACACAACCGGGTTCTTTCTCACCGCGCTGGCCACCTCGACCTTGGACAACCTGAGCGTCTCGCCCAAGAACTTGAGCTTGGAGGCCATGGTCTCCGAGCGGAGGCCCGTCGTGGTGCTCACCGCCTGCCTGAACATAAGCGAGTGGCGCGGCACGCCGACCTCATCGGCGCGCGCGAGGATGGCCTTGACGGTCTTGGGGTTGCTGGTGAGCAGCCTCGAGTTGGGCACGCACATCTTGGCAATATCGCGAGCACTTAGCCCGCATTCCCGCAGCAGCTCAATGTTGGGCATGACCACCTTCTCGAGGTCCGAGGTGAGGAGGTAGAAGTTGCGCTTGACGATGAGGAGGAACTTCTCCGGCGATCCCAGGAAGGGCATCCAGAACCCGAGCTTCTCGTGGATGTTGACGGAGCGGAAGACGCAGGGGGTCAGGCGGACGAAGGTCCGGACCTGGGCAGGGGAGAGGCCGTGGCTGAGGAAGCCGGCGACGCGGACCTTGAGGGTGTTGTCGACGCTGCAGTTGAGGATCCGCGGGTCGCGGGCCACGACGTCGGCGATGTCGGCCTTGGAGAGGCGGAGGGCGGGGCCGGCGAGAAAGGCGAGGACGGAGTCGGCGTTGGAGGGGGACTTGCAATGGGAGATGTATTTGGCGGCTTTCAGGGCTTGCTCCGGGGTGAGGCCGCAGGTGGTGACCAGGTAGTCCTCGACGGCGAAGTGGCCGGGCGAGGAGGCGGCGGAGGCAGAGAGGAGGGCGCGGTGGAGTGAGAAGAAGATGGTCGAGGCGGAGCGGCGGAGGGGGAGGACGTGTTTCTGGAGGTTTAGCATCGCGGCGGCGGCGGCGGCGGCGGCGGCGAGGGGGAGAAGTGGGGGTTTGGTGTGGTCGGAGTCCGACTCACTCCGACCGCTCAGAATGCTGCAATAAAAAGTAAAACCTCAGCTCCATCCTCTACGGCTCGACCCTTTCGCAACCGGACACATTGTTAGGCCCAATTTGAGCCGAGGTAACACTATTTCTAGCCCACAAGTAATAGCCCGGCACGGGCTAGGATTTCTCGGTTTTATTGGGCCTATACCCTAAAGCCATTATGGCCAGCATGGGCCAGCCAAGGCCGACAAATCAGCTTCCTAATTGAGGAAATTCTTTATTTGCCACGGGAAGTTGGCCAGTCGTCTGACAGCCATCGCGAAAATACTCTTCCATTCGGAGAAAATTGATCATTTGCCACTTTGAAGAGTGGGCTTCGTAAAATTACCACTTTCAAAATCGGCTTCGCAAAAATGTCATGCAGTACATTTACCTCTTGATTACTATGCCATTTGAGCCATTTAACTCATTTAATATCTTTTTTCCTAATTTTAGACGCTGAAAAAGACATTTCTACCCTTACTAAGTTTTGCTGCCATTCATTCATGATGATTGATAAGTCGTCCGAACAACTAAGAATTCAAGATCCGAACAACTAAGAATGAAAAGATACGAAATAACTTCGTCCATGAGAGAAGGATTAACTGACTAAGGGCGTAAAAAATGGGATGAAATTAGGATAAGCTCTCAAGTGTAGTATTTCTATTTCCGCGGCCAAGAAGCCAGCTTATCAATTCAAGATGTGTATGAGATGTCCCCCATCAACAGGAACCAAGTTCCACACAAGACTCTGAATTGAGAAGCATACCACCTCGGCAATTCAAAGAAAGGGCGAATTTTGTAAGCAAAAGGGAACACATCTTTCTCAAAGAATCAAAACCAATGCATCTAAGGCTCGTACTAAGCAAATAAATCAGCGAGGCCGCTAAAAAAACAAGACAGGATCCCATACCCTAAATACATCAGCACGGAGACAGGGATAGAGAGAGGGGGTGGGCCGGTGGGGGGAGTTACCGCGGTGAGTCGCCGCCGCCTTCGGTGCTGGAGATGTGGATGGAAGCGGGAGGCCACCTTGCGAGGAGGGCGGCGCGGGGAGGCTGGCCGGCGACGGGGAGACCGGCCGGGGATGCAGATCGTTGCTTCGGCGGCAGTGCAGATCGTTGCTTCGGCGGGCGACGCTACACCTTCCAATCCAAAGCCCATGCAGTGCAAAACTTAGTAAGGGTAGAAAGGTCTTTTCCAGCCCCTGAAATTAGAAAAAACAAATATCAAATGAGTTAAATGGTTCAAATGGCATGGTAATCAAGAGGTAAATGTACTGCATGGCATTTTTGCGAAGCCGATTTTGAAAGTGGCAATTTTGCGAAGCCCACTCTTCAAAGTGGCAAATGATCAATTTTCTCCTTCCATTTGATCTCAACTTTCCACTCTCGTCAGTTTCCCGTGAGTTGGCTGTTAAGTGGTGCATGAAAAGACTATATTGCCCTTCTTCCATCTCTTGCTATTCCATGTTCTTCTTGCTCAGGTTCCAAATCCAGTCCTCCATGAATGATAAGCTCTGCAGCCCCACGCTTTGGTCCTCCTCCTTCGACACCATCGACTCTAAGCACCACCACCACGCAACTGCCCCTAAGCATCCCACTCAGCCGCATCCGTCGCCGTGGTGTCCCCGGCTACGGTGGTGGAGGCTGGAGGCGGCGCGGGAGGTGAGGGCGGAGGCAAGACCAGATACAGCGCATGAACTGGGGGCGGAGCAAACCACCGTCTTCTTCTGCGAGACCGTCGTCACCCATCATCGCCGATCTCCCACTCCGGTGAGTTTAATCAATGTCTTCTCATGTCGAAATGTGTTCCACCTCCTCCTTGTTCTTTCCCATCAACTAATTTTTAGATTGAAGGACCATGTGAGAAAATCTATGGTTTTGTTATGATGAACCATTATCATTTTGGAGAAGTGAAGATTTATATTTTGCAAATTTACGATTTTGCTTTGGCCGAATTTTGTGGTTTTGGGAAATCAAGTCATGGATTGATTTGAGTTGACCTAGATCAGTGCATATGTATTGCATGATATATGTTATAGCTAACGTGGGTCAAATTATAAAGAACTTGTGGCCAAAAATAATTTTTTGGTCTTTAGATGTGTAAGGCCACTTGAAGTCAATCATGTTCAATAGCGAGTATCGGTGCTACACTCATAGAGGAACCGAAGCCCAGAATGATTAAGGATGTCAGGTGAGATGTCTAAGCTTAAGCATGGCACAATGAATGCGGGAAATGTTGAAGGAATGTTCGAGCGACGGGTTACACAATGGTTCGATGGAACTAAAACAGGAGAGACTTGCTAACACATGGCAAGCAAGTGGCGCATCTACACGTGCGAGCATGATGATTGCTTGCAATGAAAGATGAAGATTACATTAAGAAAGGGTATTTTGATAAGTTGACCAAAATACTGGAAACTATATTAGATGAAAATTGTGGAGTTTGAGCGATGCTTAAGAGAGCGGTTTGGGTCAAGAAGAAATTGAGAAAATCAAGTTGGATCAAAGAATAAGGATTTAGCGGATTCAAGTTTATATGCTTTGAAAAGCGCACATAAGTGTAGTGTATGAGGTCTGTATAATCCAGTCGTTGCTGCCCTCCTCTTCCCTATTTATTCTGCTCAGTCACCATTGAGGTAGCATGGTCTCGTGCTATTCACAGTTCCTTGTAGTCTCTCTTTGATATCTAGGAGGTAAAATCTCCATTCTGGTCACAGCACTCATAGAACTAATATATATGTACTTTATATTCGTTGGTTGATTGCATAGTAGAACTAAACAAGAACATAGCACTCATATGTTGGTAATAAATGTTTAAAATGCATCAAAACTTGCATATAGAACACTGATTGATTTAAATCGGCTTAAGAAATGTCAACTCTTTATGTCTGGGAAATGTTCAGCAGTATGAAGACATTATTTATTTAAGGTACAAGAACATATTTTACTATGAATACAATGCACAACAGATCCTTAAGAACGTAAAGGTACATATCTTGTTTTTGAGATATTATCTATGAACGAATGTGCTATCCAGCTCCTACACACATGTTGTACGCTGTGAATTTCATGGAAATTTCTATCCAGCTCCTACACAAACTGTAGGCAAGATAAGAAACCAGGTTAATGTTGACAATTCATCTACCAAGAATTCAAAGTTATTTCTTGCTATACATACTGATATGTAGTACATGCGATCTACATCACTCAAACTAAATGGAAAAGATCATTCAAGTGGACAAGCTAGTAAGAACATTGCACGGATGGGTGATACTTAGTTACTTACTCACAGGCAGAGTAGCGTGCTTGTATACTCAGAAAACTCTATTGTCCTGAATACGAAAATGAAGGATAAAAAACAATGAGACAAGCAGTAAAAAATGTAAAAAAATAATTCAATCAATATTTTCTGGCAACACAAAAGACCAAACAATAATTCTTCTAACAATTCAATATGATCAAATAAAGTGAATTACAAAAGGAAATGAGGACAACATCCTATTATGGTACTAAAATGTAAACTCTTATTGTCTGGGAAATGTTCAGCAGAAGCAAGACATATTATTTAATTAAGGTACAAGAACAAATTTTACTTCCCACAATGCACAACAGATCCTTAAGAACAATTTTAGTCCCACAATAGCAAAGAATATTTCTTCTGACAATTCGATATGATCAAATAAAGTGAATTACAAAAGGAAATGAGGACAACATCCTATTATGGTTCTAAAATGTCAACTCTTTTTGTCTGGGAAATGTTCAGCAGAAGAAAGACATATTATTTAATTAAGGTACAAGAACAAATTTTACTATGAATACAATGCACAACAGATCCTTAAGAACGTAAAGGTACATATCTTGTTTTTTGAGATATTATCTATGAACGAATGTACTATCAGAAAGACACACATGTTGTACACTCAGAATTTCATGCAAGTTTTTATCCAGCTCCTACACAAACTGTAGGCAAGATAAGAGACCAGGTTAAGGTTGAAAATTCATCTACCAAGAATTCAAAGTTATTTCTTGATATACATACTGATATGTAGTACATGCGATCTACATCACTCAAACTAATGTAAAAATCATTCAGGTGGACAAGCTAGTGAGAACATTGCACGGATGGGTGATACTTAGTTACTTACTCGAAGGCAGAGTAGCGTGCTTGTATCTCAGAAAATTTTGCTTCAAATTACTGCAAAACAAGAACAACATAATTAGTACATAACTCTAATATCAAGCAGCCAATCTGTCTACCATAACTTCTTCGGTCTTACCAAACAATAGACAAAACAGGTAACTAAAATGCAAACAACATCTTAAAAACAATGAAGGGAGTACTTACGAACAATACTTTTTTGGCATTTTTTTTACAAATAATTGTTCGTAATTGCGATGTTACATCAGTATGAATGGTTACGTAAATTAAGAAAAAAGTATGTCATAGACTAATAGAAAGAAACAATGGGGATCATTTGGGCACAGAAATTCCAGAACTTGATTGTCAAAATTATAATCAAGGTATATTAGAAAGAAAGAGTGGGGATCATTTGGGCTCAGAAATTCAAGTCTTGATTACCAGATAACAAATGAAAACAAAAGAAATTAACTGGTCATGTGCACTTTGAACAACCAACATACTATACACTCCGTAATACACTATCAACATTCATGGACCCAGAAAATTCGGACATGTCTGTACGAAACGTCCATCAGCCAAGAAGCATACAAATTCTAAAACAAATCCCGTAATTGCAGGAGAGGAAAAGGTATCAAAAAAATGGCAGTGGCGGTACCAGAAGCTGTGGCAGCGGTGAAGCATCTGGTGCTGTTTTGAATGGCGGCGCTGGCCGCAGGTGAAGCGTCAGGCGTATTGGCGTGATCTGGGAGAAGAGGAGATGGGAGAAAATAACATATACATACATATCCTTGCTCACATGAAAATCAATGGAGAATTAGTACTCTTGACGGAAACATACCTTTCATTGTCTACCACAGCGCAATGACTGTGAATCAGAGTATCCGTGGATTCCCAAATCACAGAATTTTGATTGTTCTTCATTTGGTTCGTCTTCGTGCAGGCGGTTTACACTGACGTTGCCCTCATGTCTAGATTACCGTGTATTGTGGTTTGGCTTGGCAGCGTATTGCCGTGAACAGGGAAAAGAGGAGTCCAAAAGAAAAAAAAACATATGAATACGTATCCAGACACAAACGGAAAGCAATGGAAAAAAAGGATTGTTATCGGCGAAAGAGGCGATACGTATCCGGGGGAAAAAGGCGATACCGGGGGAGATTCCTATTTTGCCTGCGTTCGGCAGAAACTACGGGTCTAGCAGCCGCACCACCCGTTAATCTTCAAGTCTATCGTTTGCTGTGCATGCGCGAACAAACGGCTGAGGATTGAGGAGTCCAAACACCTAGTAGTACTCAATATTTTTACTATATATATATATCCGCTTATTTACTGTTGTTTTCCTTTATGCCTGAGATTTGCTAAGATAAACAAAATAATTGTGGAATAGTTTTGGATCATGTTTGCTGATATATACCACCCTCAATTGGTACTCCGTTGTAACACACGAGCACTTTACTAGTGAGGGATAAAAAGCTGAGATCGAATCGTAACAAAGGGGAGAGCATTTTCACGATGGTATATCGAGAAAGTTGCCGACTTCCAATGGCAAATAAATAATTTCTGAATAGTGATACGGTGCATATGTTCAAAGGGAGAAGAAAACATTGGATGCCTCGCACCAGCTACTCGTTCATGTGACCCTACGAAGACTCACTCTAGTCCAACACCACATCTACACGCACCAAAATAAGAGCCTTTTCATCCACTCATTTCTTATCCAGTCTCCCGTCCAAGAGGCCATGAGTATCTCTCTCTCTCTCTCTCTCTTGGTTCCTTTAGCCAACCACCAAAATGAGCTCTACGAGCTATGTCTAAGCACTTCTCTCCCATGCTCAAGCACACGATCTCCTTCCCACCTCTCTCTCTCCACGCATGGTGGCAACGCATCCTTAGGCCACCGCTCCTATGCCAGATACGGAAGACTTGTATTGAATGCCTCGCCTAGGCCGAACCACTACCACACAAATATTATCTTTATCCTCTCTCACCGTTAGTTCTCTTCAGTTGTCCCTGCCTCACCACATCTCACCGGTGGCGGGGGGCTTCGTACTCTCACTCCCACCCCTAGGTCCCTCTCTCTCTCCTTTCACAACTTGCACTCGACGGAAGCCATGTGATATTGTTGGACCTCATGTAAAGGTGCCCTTTCTGTGGAGAGGCCAAATTTCGCTAGACTTGTCGCCATCGCGGTTGAATCTCATCGAATTTGATGGGGCCAAGGCTAGAGTAGCTGAATGAGCAGTGCTAGCCTCCCCTGCTAGATCTAAGCCCACTGGTGAATGGGGCAACTCATCTCCATCCTACTCTATGCTCATCTTAAATATTGACACTAGGTAAGTCAAGTTATTGCAGCAGTTGTTTTTGAATATTGTAGCATAAGACATCAAATGTTGCATATGTTTCGATGTTTTCTTTATTGTTGCAATAGGTTCTTGTATTTGTTGCCCCAATAATTTGAATTTGTTGCATATTTTTGTTTGTTGATTTCAAGTTTGTTGCAATCGGATCAAAGATTTGTTGCAAGCTTAGGAACTAATTGTTACACTTCTGGGATGTTTTGTTGCACTAGATCGAATTACTTATTTTATCCTCATCCATTCACCCATAAGTCTATGCCTTCCAATCCCTATACTTACATCCTAGCCTTCTCTCTCTCTGGTAGCTAGCCATCGCCGCATCCATGCTCCTCCCATTCTCCCCCCTCTCTCTCTCACTCTCTCTACATGCGTCTCTTTTGTAACTTTATTGTAACCAATCGAGTGAAGAATCTAGCCCTGCATTATACGTTAATGGTGAGTTTTGGTAATTGATGACAACCATTTGTGGGAGTAATGTTTTCTATGAGTTGGTGAAATAGGTTAGGTCCCATGATGAGGATGACTTGAGAATGTGTCATGAGTTGATCGTCATCAAGTTATGTTTCAGGAAAAATGATAGCACCATATGTTGATGGTCATTAAGTTAAGATCCCGAAGTGGTGGATGGTTTTATGTGTTTAAGATCATCAAGTCAAGAGAATACATCATGTGTTAATGCACATCAAGACAAAGACCTAGACTTGAAGTGAAGATTTTCGCCATCAAGCTTCAAGAGGATGCAAGGTAAATGTATAACTAGCATAGGTTAAGGATATGTTCATAGTTTTTTACCGATCTCGGTATTTGGTTGAAAGATCAAATTGCTAGTATAGATTATTGTACTATTAAAAGGGGTCTTATCTAGTAGGTTGAGTCTCATTGTTGTTGATAGCTCAATCCTACTTGCTCTAGCTCTCCGTAGCATAATGCTTAGGTTTGCAAATGTGTTTTACAAATAGTTAAAACTTATGCATAATTCTTGTAGCATGTGACTAGAGTTTGCAAATAGTAAAAGTCCATGCACCTACTCCTTATGGCATGATGATTAGCTTTGAAAATGCAGTTTACAAATAGTTAAAATTCATGCATAATCTTTATAGCATGTGACTTAACTTTGCGAATGTACTTTGCAAACGGTTTAAGTTCATGCCCCTAAGCCTTGTGGCATAATTCTTAAGTGTACGAATGTGTTTTGCAACTTGTTGTGAACCATGCTTTGACCTTTGATTGCATGATACTACGACTTGTGAATGTGTTTTGTAAATTTGTTGAGTACATACATATGGCTATTTTTCTAGCCGTTGCAGAGGAGGGCGATACGACCGGCCATTAGTTGGCAGTAGTACTAGTCTCAGCTGTTTTTCCTGAAATTTTGTCCCAATGGCTAATTTCTTTTGTGTGGTATAAATACTTCCTTGTGGCCAATTAGTAGAAAAGTTTATGCATCCCATTTTACTCTCTTAAGTTAGTGTGAACCTCTCCTCTCAACTGTGCATATGTTGCACCTTATAAGTAAGGAAAGAAGTCTCTAGTTGTATGTGTTGCTTCTAGAGGTGGATTGAGTATCTGTTTAAGCATGTGTTGTATTTGGTGAGAGTCAAGTAAGAGGCTTGACTTATTACTCTTGGATATTGCCGATTCCTAGACGGCGTGGAGGCGTCGTGATCTAGTGATTTTCTCCAGAAGCCTGTGAGAAGAGATCCGACGTGTTGTGAAGGTTGGAGCTCCGTGTCAATTGTAGTTTTTTTTTCTTATGCTTATTTACATTCTTGCATTCTACATTCTTAGATTTAAATTATTTGCTTGTCACCCTATAATTGCAAACCTTGATATTGACTTAGGTTGTTGGTGTGATTAGTGAAACTAGATGATTTAGACCTCAATTGAGCAAAATTGATTTGTTTTACGCTTCCGCTTATAAACTCAGTTTTAGCTAAAGAGTTTTTTAAAAGCACCTATTCATCACTCCTCTAGTTGGCCTCCTTGACCTTACATCAGATTCCTCCTCCTCCGTCCCTCCCGCTCCTTCAATAAGCTAGGGCTCCAGTGAACTGACGATGGTCGGGGTATCGCCCTTTCCCTCCACGCGCCTCCTCCTTGGAAGCAGACTACGACCATCGGTGTCGAAAGCCTCGGCACCGATATCCTAAGCTCCAACCCCAGCCATTAGTATAAGATCACCTCCACTCGTGCTTGAGGGAGGCCATCTGCCATGGTCTCCTCTTTCGGTAAGCTGAAGCTCAGCGAGGTAGCAGCGGCTAGAGATCAAGTAGAGATGAGCTTCTCTATTGTGCCAAATTGAATAGCCGAAATCCATCAAAGTTAAATCTAACGGCGGGTCCCATAATTTCCTCTACGTAATTCCGCAGAGAATCCCTTTTACGGAAAAAAAAAATATCACAAAAATAAGTAGGGAGAATCCTATATCTAAAAATATACATCACAAAAATCAGGTTTGGGGTTACATAGTTACATCTTACATCAGTCACATGCATGAAGAATACTACTACTCTACTAGTATACAGCATAAAAGCCTATGCCTATCCAGTTGAAGTCAGCTCTTCAGTTCAGGCAGAACTCTGGATCAGCTTCCTACATCTCCTTCCGTGGAGCGTGATGCTGTAACACTGCAAAGGGAAACTCAAGTAATACTTTGTGTAGCAGAACCGTGAACAACTTGACTCAAGACGGTCCATTTCTTCTTTTTTAACTCCGTTCATTTCCTTTCGTTGATGCAGAACACTATTTCTGATACGCCCATCCCCAAGTAGCTGAAAGAAAGAAGTACAGCCCCGCATTCCTGCCGAATTTCCATTCCCACATTCTAATAAAGCCCTGTTATCAAAGACAATCTGGTCATTAATGCCGAAGGAACAATACAGAATTACAGATTAGCAAGGACTGATTTGCACTAACCAACACATTTACATTTAGAATCATTCTAGTTTTTCAAGCACTCATACTTTTTGGTGCAGTGGAACTGTGAAAGAATGCACATCAACTGTCATCAAGACATGTTTGCAAAATGGAAAATAAAATGTCATAAGCAAAATAAAATATGAAGCACTGTGTTAATCACTTAAGTGCTTCACACATTCTACAAGATGACCATGCCTAGCTTCTGTAAACAAAAAAATAATAAAACTGAGAACCAATGGAAACATATCGCTCACAATTTTATACCAAACGCATTGCTCAATCAAGAAATGAACAGTTTCAAGCTATAAATATACACCTGGTCATACTTTATGGTGCAGTGGAGCTGTGGAAGAATGAACATCAACTGTCATCAAGATATGTTTGCAACAGGGGGGGGGGGGGGTAAGGGAATAAGCAAAATAAAAGATAAAAAACACTATGTTTTAATCACTTTAGTATTGCATAATGCATACATTCTACAAGATGGCGATGTG
The DNA here is from genome assembly GCA_017311315.1 of Dendrocalamus latiflorus. NCBI lineage: Eukaryota > Viridiplantae > Streptophyta > Magnoliopsida > Poales > Poaceae > Dendrocalamus > Dendrocalamus latiflorus. Next base: position 44,814,469 of record CM029640.1, read on the forward strand.
CAGCTTCTGTATAAAAAAACCCCTGAGAACCACAGGAATCATACTGCTCGCAATTATATCAAGACCATTGCTCAATCAGAAATGAACAATTTCAAAGTTATAAACATCCACCTCATTATCGGCTGTAACTAATAAACCTACACTAAATGACCATGAATCTGCTGTGCCTGCTATAGTTCATCAGTAGAATGAAGTTATACAATGGAGGCGATACACACACCTCCAAATTCTCCTTCACTGCTCAACTTCCACCGGCACCTTCCCGGCACAGGCAGCCTCGTAAGCATCGGCCAGCTCCGGGATACACTTCTCGTAGGGGGCAACAAACTTCTCCAAGAACTTCTCTTCAGTTGGCGCCACCACGTTGAAGAAGCACCGGTCTTCCTCGATCAGCCCCCTCTCCTTGAGAACCTTCACCACGAGATGCCGGGGCACCAGCCTCCTCTCGAGGCTGTACATGAGTAGCACCGACCGGCGCGCGATGTACTGTGGCTGCAGCCCGACCTCCTTGATCAAGAACTCCGCGTTGCGGCGCAGCCTCTCTTCGGATGCGACCAGGATCCGCGGAGCCTTGCTGACGGCAAGGTTCACCTCGTCCTGCGACCACCCAAGCGTCTCCTTTAGGACGGCGACCTTGGCGTCGACCTTCTCCTGGCCGATGCAGCCGGCGGTGGAGAGCGCATGCCGGAACATCTGGGAGCCCGGGGGCACACCGAGCTGGGTGGCCCGCCGCACGGCGTCCCGGACGTACTCGGGGTGCATGGTGACCAGCCGGGGCGCGGCCACAAGCAGCTTGGCAATATCACAAGCACTTAGCCCGCATTGCTGCAGGAACGCGACGTTGGGCTCGACCACCTTCTCGAGGTCGGAGGTGAGGAGCCAGTAGTTCCAGTCGCTGGCCTGGAGGAACCTCTCCGGGGAACCGAACAGGGGGAGCCAGAAACGCACCTTGGAGACGAAGCTGCGGCACAGGAAGTAGCGGCCGGCGATCTTCGCGAGGCGGGCGATCTGGGACGGGGAGAGGCCGAGGGCGCGGAGCTCCGCGGAGATGGGCGCGAGGGAGCGGTCGATGCGGGCGCAGAGGATGCGCGGGTTGGAGGCGACGGCGGCGGCGACCTCCTTGGGGGAGAGGCCGAGGCCAGCGAGGAAGGCGAGGACGGCGTCGGGGTTGGAGGGGGACTTGAGGTGGGCGAGGTTCTTGGAGGCCTTGAGGGCTTGCGGCTGGGTGAGGTGGCAGTTGGCGATGAGGTAGTCCTCGACGGCGAAGTGGTTTCCGGGAGTGGTGGTGAGGGCAGCGGCCACGGCGGCGTGGGGGAAATGGAGGCGGAGGCCGCAGCGGGTGGGGAGGTGGACAGCGGCGAGGGGCGCGGCGGCGAGGAAGAGGAGAGGCATGGGGGCGAGGAGCATGGCGGGGCAGGGGGAGGAGACGTGGCGGGGAGGGAGTGGTGATTTTTTCGACCGGCTTGTGTAATCCGCAGCTCCGCAAGCGCTCGCTCGAGGAGGGGAGGGGACGAGCTTTGCTCACTTCACGCTGACAGCGAGCTCGTTTCTCTTGACTTCTTGTACACCGTTACAGAGTAGCATGCATGATATTGTTGTGTGATATTTTCGCCAGGAAATTAAGTGATTTTTTCGTGGTGACATAATGGTTTTTATCTGTTCCTTCCTCCATGGTGTAAGCATGCTCTTCCATTCCAAATCACTACCGTTTGGGCCGTTTCACAAAGAAATTAACCGATTAGGCCGTTGAGCCTTGGCTGTGAGCTCGTGCAGAATTGGACACCTCAATTCGTCCCTGACTCCCTGTGCGGCGCATATTCTCTGACTTAGCTCCTGCTAAGTCACGCGGAGCTAAGTCACGCTGTGACTTAACGTATCATCAGCCGTCCGATCTGCATCAAACGGTCCGGATTATTTTACTTCTATTTCTAGTTTTTTTTAGCTTTTGATTTTTTTACTTTTACTTTTTACTTTTTTTACTTTTATCTAGAAAAAGATGAAAGTAAAAAAAATCAAAAGCTAAAAATAGAAGTAAAATAATTTAGATCATTTGATGCAGATCGGACGATAGATCATACGGTAAGCGTGACTTAGCAGGAGCTAAGTCAGAGAATCTCGTTCGCTCCCCGTGCTAGTTGGCGCTTGGCGCTTCGGCAGTACCGCAGTAGACAGGAGCAACCAAGCTTGTCACCGTTCTCCAGAAACTATACGAAGCAGAGCCCGAATCCTTTTAGAATACAAGCCTAGAACAAACTCTTACAGATGCAAATAACTTTATAAATTGGCTGTTTGCGTGCCTACGATCCTAGTTTGTAACAGCACATGTCAAGATGAATATCAAAGACAGGAAACACACGTCACTTACGTCGACTTCATGAAGAAATGCCTTGATGGACAACACCAGTAGCCATGTAACTTGGTAGCAGAGCAGCAATTCGGAAGCTAGAACACTTATTTTCTCATAGTCAAAACTGCAAAAATTTTACTTTTGCATCCAACGACCATATACTGATATACACTTTTGTCGTACATAGTAACATTACACGCAACAAATTAACATTACATGTACTAGCTACAACGAAGATGCTCGGTCGCTTGATCATCACTTTATTGGCACAGAACATGAGGGCGTACAAAATCACTCTTGATTTGCAGTTTACAATCCTACAATAAAATCAGCACGCACTTGCCAGTGTGATGAGCACCGAAAACCATTCCTGCGACAATTGCTGGTTTACAATCCCGGACTGAACTGCAACTGCAAGATGAAGAGCTGCTCAGGAGCCGGCATTGCCATCAGCAGTTAGACGTATGGTGAACACCGTGCTTAGCAAAGGCAGAGCATGCGCTACAGAGTAATTGAAAATCTGAACCTTGTAGTTCATAGTCCATAACTGAAGTCAACTGAAACATTGTAAAATGCAATGCAATGAGATTAAAACATACAATAATAACGAAACTGAAAAGACTAAATTGTACTTTGCATCAGGTAACTTATTGTCTGTTTCACTTTGCATCAGGGTTAACCATACGTTCACTTTGCATCAGGTTCGACCAAATAAAATTTTACTTTACACTAGCATAACTTTATTTGGCTTAAACCGGCTCTATAATGACAAGTCGGTATACACGATTTTGATTGCTCTGCTCTTTCAATTCAATTGACTTGTTTAGAACTGGAATTGATTAGCTAGTACAAAGTAAAATTTTATTTGGTCCACCCTGGTGTAAAGTGAAAATATGGATTAACCCTGATGTAAAGTGAAATAAAAGATAAATTACCTGGTGTAAAGTGCAATTTACTCAACTGAAAACGTTCAGGTAGGCAGTTCTGGCGAACTTGTAATGTCAGAACTATATCACGCACCATAGCAATGCCAACGTTTGAGAGTTGAGAAGTGTTTCTATACTTTTCTCTCTAACAAAAGTAACACTAAAAATTGTGTAGATTACTGTTAAGAAAACCATAAAAAAACACCTTTATAAATTCTGTAACCACAAATGCAGCTGAGCAGTTCCATACTATCTTACAACAAAACTGCACTGTACAAAAGTGCAACATTTACCTGCAGATAATCTTACGCAATCTACACTAGCTCTCCAGCATCTCATGGGTTATGTACGCTGGGCTGTTCCTTCTCGGCGGCGGCTGCTTCATAAACCTTGGCCAAGTTCGGGACTTCAACCAAGAAGGGCCTTATAAACTTGGACACGAAGTCCTCCTCTGTTATGGTGGCAGTGTTGATGAAATCCCGGCCGCGCCACAGCCGCCGCGCCTGCAGCACCCTTATCACCCGGAACCGCGGCACGAGCCGCCCGTCCAGGTCGTACTTTAGCATCGCCGGGAAGTTGGCGACGCGCTCCGCGTCCATCCCGACCTCCTTGCTCAGGAACTCCCAGTTCCTCCGCAGCCGCTCCGCCGGGACCATCAGCAGCGTCGGCGTCTTGGCCGCCGCCGTCTGCACCTGGTCCGCCGTCCATCCAAACTCGTCCCTGAAGAACGCCACCTTCCAGGCGATCCTCTCCGGCGTCATGCGGAACGCCGCGACGATCGCGTCCTTGAACGGCCGCGTCTTGCGCGGCACCCCGAACTCGTCAGCGCGCGCCAGGACGGCCTCGACCTCCGTTGGGTTCGCCACGAGCAGCTTGGAGGCATAGGAGACGCAGAACCAGCCGATGTCGTCGTCCGTGAGGCCGCCTTCCTCCTGGATGAGCGCGATGGTGGACCTGGCCATCCTGAGGTCGGAGGTGAGGAGGGCGGGGTTGTCCTTCAGTGCGCCGACGAGCTTGTCGATGCGGCCGCGGAGGTAGGGGAGCCAGAACTGGACCCTGACGAGGAGCGCGCGGGAGCGGAAGACGGCCGCGCCGCAGCGCGCAACGAGGAGGCCCATCTGGAACGGGGTGAAGCCGAAGGCGCGGAGCTCGGCGGCGCGAGGCGCGAGGGTCTTGGGGACGCTGCAGGTGAGGATCTTGGGGTCGCGGGCAACGGCGACGGCGATGAGGGGTGGGGAGAGCTCGAGCGCGGTGGCGAGGAAGGCGAGCACGGCGTCTGGCCTGGAGGGGGACTTGATGGCGGAGAGCTCCAGCGCGACTCGAGAGGCCACGCCGGGGTAGAGGTTGCACCTGGTCACGAGGTAGTCTTCCACGGAGAAGGAGGAAGACGTCGTGCTGGCGTCTGTGGATGCGGTGGTGGAAGTAGCTGTGGAGGAGGTGGGGATGGTTGTGCAGGGGAGGGGGTGGAAGCGGGAGGAGGGGGTGGAAGGGGACAGGGCAGGGGTGGGGAGGAACAGGTGCCTGGGGAGGAGGAGCATCGCGGCGGGCCGGCGACACCGGCGTCGAGATGAGCGAGCCGGCGATTGGGATAGACGGCTGAGTGGTGTGAGCCAGTGAGCGTGAGGTGTGATGTTAGCCCGCGCCGGTAAATGGTTGGGGAAATCCGATTAAACGGTTGCCCAGAAATGACGGTTTTCTCACCCGAAAAACGACCGCGCACGGGTGCAGCACGTGGGCCGTCTGCCAGCATGGTGGAAGGTGTTGAGAAACCGTCGCTGGCGACCAGTCCGAACGATTCCTCTACTTAGAACAAGAACGAATCAATCATAGAATCACAGGGAGAATAGATTAAACACACAGAGAGATAGAGAGAACTCCCGGTCTTTCTTTATTGCTTTTCTTTCATGCGTACATAATGAGGGGGGTATGGCTCTCTATTTATAGTCCACGGTGGGGTGCCCAAATATGCCAGGACTCTTGGCCATGGGCCTGGTTTCCTAACACCCCCCTTGGGCACTCACCCAACATGCTCATGCCTCATCAAAACTCCATAAAAACCCAGTGGGAAAAATTTGGAGAAAGAGTACATGATACATGTGATGCTGCGATGCACGAATTGCCTCATTAAAAACCTTGGTCGAGAAACTTCATGGAAAACTCGTCAAGGGAAAAAGAGTACAATTCACCCAACTTCATTCAGTCTTCAGGACTTTGCTCATTTGGGTACTTAACCTTCAGGATTAAGATTTAATAATGGGCTTGAGAGAATTCTCCCCCTGAATTCTGCACTTCTATAAGTCTTATCATTCCAATCCCTCACACGCACCTTTCATAGCTAGATGCGGGGAGTGACTTAGTGAACAAGTCTATATGACTTAGTGTGCAGTACTTTAATCTTGTCCATCTTTGCAATTCATGAGCATAGAGGAACTTGGGGTTGATATGCTTACATAGCCCGTCTGCACTAGTGCAACGCAAGCTGCATTATCTTCATGGATAATTATGGGGGTTTGCACAATGTTCATTCCACATGGCTGCTGGATGTGGTGATCCGTTCAGCGGAACCAAGCGCACTCTCGTGCGGCTTCATACAGTGCTATAATTTCTGAGTGGTTCGTCGAAGTAGCTACAAGGCTTTGCTTAGACGATTTCCATGAAATTCCAGTTCCACCACACAGAAATACATAGCCTGTTTGTGACTTAGCGGTATGCGGGTCTGACAAGTACCCAGCATCTGCATAGCCAATCAAGTTCAGATCTTGATTCTTTCTGTAGAACAATCCGAGGTCCTTGCTTCCTTTGAGGTATCGGAAGGTGTCCTTTATGCCCTGCCAATGCCTTTTGGTGGGCTCTGCACTGTACCTTGCTAACAGGTACACGGCAAATGCAATGTCCGATCTAGTGCAGTTTGCTAAGTACATGAGTGCTACCACTACACTCAAGTATGGAAATTCTGGTCCTAGGACTTCCTCCCCCTCTTCCCTAGGTCGGAAAGGATTTTTTTCTTGCTGTAAAGACCTCCCGATCATCGGTACTTTCGATGAGAATGCCTTCTCAAAACCAAACCTTTCAAGCACCTTCTGGATGTAGGTAGACTAATGTACCAAGGTTCCTTCAGGGACATGCTCAAGCTGCAGGCCTAAGCAAACTTGGTCTTGCCCAAATCTTTCATTTCAAATTCTGACTCCAAATAGGAGCTTGCTTCTCTTGCTGTCCCGATGATATTCAGATCATCTACATACACCGAGATTACACAGAATCCATTCTGGGATCGCCGTATAAATACACAAAGACAGTCTTCATTGTTCGTGTAGCCTTTCTTGCAGAGAAAGTTGCTTAAGCGATTATACCACATTCTTCCAGATTGTTTTAGTCCATACAGTGACTTTCTGAGTTTCACACTGTACAGATTTCTATTTACTCTGTCTTGGTTCGGGAGAGGGATTCCTTCAGGGACTCTCATATAAATCTCCGAATCCAAATTACCGTAAAGGTATGCAGTCACAACATCCATCAATTTCATTTTCAAATTCAAGTTCACTGCCATTGAGATCAAGTATCTAAAGGTAATTCCACTCATGACTGGGGAGTAGGTTTCTTCATAATCAACTCCAGGATGTTGAGTGAAACCTTGGGCTACCAGCCTTGCTTTGTATCTCACTACTTCATTTGTTTCATTTCTCTTTCGAACAAATACCCACTGTGCCCAACGGGGTGTATGTGGGGAGGTGTGCGGCATACGGGCCCAAACACCTCTCTTTTATTCAGAGATAGCAATTCAGTTGCTATTGCCTTCTTTCACTCTTCCCAATCTGATCTTTTCTTACATTCAGCGAGCGATGCAGGCTCGGGATCAAGATCGATGATGGTGGCAATTTTCTTTGCGAAGTAGATATCGATGTTAGCTGTTGTCCTATTCAGGGACTCTCCCGTGTGCACATAATTTATAGCTATTTCTTCATGAGTTGCTTCTTCTGGAGCTTCACCTTGCGCATCGCTTCTTTCAATTGCGGTGGCAAGTTCCTTTAGTTTTTCGGCTCCGATGTGTGCGCACACATCCATGCCGATGGGGATATTCAGATCCGGTATGCCCTTTTCGGAAGGTGTCATACTTGTGCCAGGTCTCAACTGGCTCCCCTTCTCATTCTGGGGAACTTCAATGATCGGCTGTGATAAATCTCTCTTATCCTTTTTCACCAGGCGTCCCCGGTTACTAAGGATTCGAGAAACCAGAGTTCTCGTCCTTTATTATTTTTCTGAGGCCTCTGGACGAGATTAGGGATACCTTCTGCTTTATTTGGCATTTCAACCCTCTCCGGTGCAGTGCGTGCAGGCACATGCGACTTAGTCACGCTCTTCAAATCACTAAAGTGATCAGGCAGTTGATTTGCTAGTTCTTGCAAATCGATTGTCTTGTAGACTTCTCTTGTCTTCTGGACTTCTCTTGTCTTCTAGACTTCTCTATTCGCTTCACTAGTGCGGGGTCATCTGCATGAATTGTTGTGGCTTGCCATGTAATGTCTTCTGGACTTCTCTAGTGCGCGGGTCATCTACATGGATTCCCCGGGCTTGCCACGTAATTTCCCGACATTCTTTATCAAGTGGTTGATTTCCTCCCCCTAATGTTGGGAAAATTTCGGTGGTGACCCTTGCGCTAGTTGCATAGGTGAATGGATGTTGTAGGCCGAAAGTCTAAAATTGATGAGATTCGCTACATGCAGGACTGCGTGTCCCCAACATGTAGCTGCTAGATTTCAATTATGCAAGAGGGTCGGGCAATAATTCTTTTAATTAAAGCCTCTGCCAAACCATTCTGGGTATAGACATGCGGTACCGAATGCTCAACTGTAATTCCCATCGCCATGTAATAATCATCAGATGCCTTTGAAGTAAATTCGTCGGCGTTGTCCATTCTAATAGACTTGATGTGATGTTTAGGAAACAGATTTCTGATGCGAATGATCTGCGAGATCAATTTTGCAAAGGCGTGGTTTCTTGTGGACAACAAACCCACATATGACCACTTCGAAGAAGCGTCAATGAGCACCATGAAATACTTAAACGGCCCTGAGACGGGTTGAATGGGACCGCAAATGTCTCCCTGGATGCGTTCCAGGAATGCAGGGACTTCATCCTTCACTTTCAGAGTGGAGGGTCTAATAATTAGTTTCCCGGTGGCACATGCAGGGCACACAAAATCTTCATGATTCGGAAAATTCTTCACATTAATATTATGCTCATGCGAGTTATTATGTTTCTCATCATCCTAAAACTTGGGTGGCCTAATCTGTCATGCCGGAGACAGAATAGTTCAGAGCTTCTAAACACTGTCTTCAGAACAGTGTACGCTACAGGCGCTTTAATGTTGGTATAATATAGCCCATTTTCTAGTGAAGGAAGTTTTTCTAGTACCCTTTTGCGCTTCGTAATGAGCAGGTATTCCTTACCGTACTCTTCTTTAGTCTCAACGCGGAAATTATTTGCGCGGATATTCTTAAAACTTAGGAGAGTTCTAGTCGATTCTGGGTACAATGAGGCTTCTTCAATGACCAAAGTTGTGCCCATTATGGCTCTTTCAGAACCAATTATACATGCATCGCTTCTAGCGATTGTCGTAAGGCTGCTAGTGCTCTTACGAATCGACTGAAAATACTTAGTCTCTCTTAAGATGATATGCATTGTGCCGCTGCTAGCTAAGCACACTTCCTTCATAGGGCGCTACACGTGTTCTAATATAGGGTATTTATTAACATGCATGAGAAGGCAATTAACACATAAATAAATACACCAATATCAGAACATGTCATGCCATCATAAACTGAATAAATGAATGAATTCTTCAAATATCATCCAACCATCACGAGAAAATAATAATTCTTAAGTACCATCCATGCAAATTCTAACATATTCTTCCACACAAAATAAATGACATTTAAAGTCAAAATGCATTCAGTGCACTAGACTTCTTCTGCTATTTTCTCAGGGGTGACATTCTCTTCAAGAGAAATCATGGCATTGGCTGCTGCTAGGCCGAGAGGGGGTGCTGCTGCTTGGATGGTCTCAACCTCCATTAGCGCGGGCAGCTGCTCGGAACTCTCCCCCTCAACCGATGCAAAGTGTGCTTCATGCTGCCCTTTGCCATCCCGTTTTGGCTTGTTAGCCTTATTCTCATGTGGAGCGTCTGATTTGCCTTTCTGGGCTACGGTCTTACCCTTCCTTCCCCTTTTCTCTATCAAGGGCTTTCGCACCTTGTTGCTCTCGGCGTTGGCTTCACGGCCAGTGAAGCTACCAGATGGCTGAGTGACTTAGTTCTTGCGGAGAACTTTGTCCTGAGCCTCCGCAACTTGCATCATATCAATCAATTCGGCATATTCCTCATAGCCGTCTTGACAATAATTGCGTGCGGATTATGCTCCATTGGGGTGGAAGGATTTTCTCAATTTTCTGCATTGGGATACAAATCCTGTGCAAGGCAGAATTGTATTCCCCGACCGTCTTAAAGTCGGCAAACCTTAGTCTGATCCACTTCTACTCTGCTTGAGGAAGAATGGTGTACTTTAGCCTCTCAAACCTGCTTCTTGGGTGCGGTCCAGAGTGCTAGCGCACTATTCTCTACCATGTACTCATTCTTGAGAGTGAGGCAGAAGTGGTGCCTGAGAAAATAAAGTGCCTGATCATTCTCTTTAGGCGTGGGTTAGGCGTCATTCAGTCCGCCAACCCCAATAGTCGCGCGAAGCTTCCTGGCTCCAAGTACAATCTCGACATCGGATGCCTACATCAGATAGTTTTGGCCCTGCTGGGCCAGCTCCTCGAACTTCCAGTTCGTGATGCTAGTCATCTGAATGTGTATAAATCTACTGCTGGTAGACATGCACGAAATAATTCACTGCGGGTAAATAAATGGTACAAAAAGATTCTCGTAATGTTCCAGAATTTTCTATGCATTTTCTACAATTTTACTGCTATTTTCAGTGATTAAAAGCAATTTTTAGCAATTACAATTAACCAAAAACAGTAAATAAATACAGAAAATACAGAAAATAATAATGGCATAAATAAATAAGCTTCAAATGCTAAAAACAATGCAAAATTCAGATTCCCGAGGCCCTTTTATGCTAAAATATGAAATTTCAGCAAATTCTGCAATTCCAGAGGGTTTTTACGCAATATTTCAGTTCAGAGAAAAATTCGCGCAATTTCCTGATTTACAGAGGGGTTTTCTGTAAAATTCTGGACCCGTTCGTAAAACAGAGGACCTATTGGCAATTTTCGGAACTACCATGGCCCTTCTGTAAAATTTCGGGACTTGAATGCAAATTTTAGGGCTCTCTCGGTAATTACAATGATTTCTAGGGTTTTCTTGCAACATTCTGCCCCTCCCCTCCGGTTCGGGCCGATTTCCAGCCCACATTCCCCCCTTTTTTTTCACCCGACCCATTGCTTTTCAGCCTAATTCGGCCCACCCCTGGCCGGCCCACCTCACCACTTTAACCCACATCCGGTAGGGTTTCCCGGCCACTTCCCGATGTGGCGGCGGCGGCTACCCGAGTAGCGGCTCGGGCGCACGCGGGAGGACGGCGGTGTGACGGTCTGGTGGGGCCGGTGCAAGGCGGCGGGCCGTGAGGGGGCGGCTACAGGACGCAAGGCGCGGTGGCGGCCGGGCGCCGTGCGGCGGCCAACGAGGAGGCGGCGCGACAAGGTGGCCGGCGCTGGGGTGCATGCGGGTGCGGGTGCCGGCGAGGCCGGTGCGGCGACTGGCGGTCCGGCTTCAAGCGGCAGTGAAGGCCAAGACGCATGCGGGCGCGAGGAACGGCTTCGGGCCGAGTGGGCAACGGCGAGCCGGGCGGTCGCATGCAGGCGGCGGCGCGGTCGGGAGCGGAGGTGTCGAGGTGGCCGCATACGGGCGACTACCGGGGCTTCGAGTAGCGGCAGCGGTCGGCGGAGCCAGGTGAGGCGGCGCACGGTCGCCGGTGATCCTTGTGGGCGCGCTCGGGTGAAGATGCCAAGGCCGGCGGCAACGCCATACGGGGCGGTGCGGCGATAGCCGAGGCGGTGTCGGCGGCCCATGCGGGGCGGCGGCCTACGCGGCGATCGGGCGGGAGGCGCACTTGCTGGCGCGGGTCCAAAGCAGCGACGGCGCGCGTTCGAGCGCGGATACCAAGGCGGCACGCGGCTTAGGGAAGTCGAGGCGTCGGCCACGAGAGGCGCGCATGCGGGCGCGTGCGCTCGTGCTGGCGCAGTGTGGCCGAGCGGCGAGGCCGGCGGCGGCTTCAGGCCGGTCTACGAGGCGGTGTTCGTGCGGCCGGTGGTCCGACGACCCATGGTCGGCTTCTAGCCGGCGCCTGTTTTTTTTTCTTGTGTGATGCTTTGCATGAACAGAACAGATGCATATTTCGGTACAATGATCATGCAAATACTAGCTTGAAATCAAACAGAGAATATAATTCCAGATTCTATTTCTCGTGTAATGATTATTCAAAATCAAGCAAATTCATGCAAAATTTCCGGTTTCAATCTACGATGCAATCAACATCTACCCCGTTTCGTAATCCACCGATCGACATTGTGCCTGCGATTTCAGATCTGCTCGCGGTAGATTTAGGGCAGATTTGCATCTAATCTACAGTGCAATTAACATCTACCCCGTTTCACAATTTACCGATCGACATTGTGCCGGCGACTTCAAGTCTGCTCGCGGTAAATTAGGGCGGATTTGCACCGTAGAATTCCAATCTAGAACGCGAAAAGAAAATTACAGATTCAAAAGCGATCTAGAAATTCAATCTGTGCTTCGATGATTACCTCGTTCACCGGAGCGAAGTCGTGCTGATAACGTGTTGAGAAACCGTCGCTGGCGACCAGTCCGAACGATTCCTCTGCTTAGAACAAGAACGAATCAATCACAGAATCACAGAGAGAATAGATTAAACACACAGAGAGATAGAGAGAACTCCCGGTCTTTCTTTATTGCTTTTCTTTCATGCGTACATAATGAGGGGGGGTATGGCTCTCTATTTATAGTCCACGGTGGGGTGCCCAAATATGCCAGGACTCTTGGCCATGGGCCTGGTTTCCTAACAGAAGGCAGCTTAACCTGGCAACAGCGAGGTGCGTTGAGTGGAGGCCCATCTTATTGTGAGAGACACCAGGCCGACCGGCCTAACAAGCGGTAGTCTAATACCCTTTCTGGTAGCCGTTTTGTCTGTGTTATTTGGGCCAAAAGCTAGCTTTTGTTTTGTCTCCTGTCAGGAGTTCTGTGTCTTTTTTTTTAGAAATGGAGACAGGATTTTTCTTAATTACTTTAAAAAGAAAGAGTTGATAAGTGGTATATTCTTTTTCCTCTCTATCCCTCCTCACAGAAAAATTGGGTGCCTGTTAGCCCAGACCATAGGAGTAGCTACAGTTCAAAGTTGCCTCCCAGTCCCATGTTGTGTAATAGTTCACCTAATCTCTTGTCACCATATTTCTATTAGTTGATACAAGATGCAGGTGAGCTACATTTCAGCATTAGGCCCCACTCATTTCGACTTGAGTTTTTGGCTTTTGACTTATTTTTTACTATTTCTAAATTTCATCTTTTTCTGACTTTTTGGCTTTTTGAGCCTTTTTACCAATTCTTTTTTCCCGTATTCATTTGCATTATTCATGATGGGCTAACCTATTTTTTTATTTTTTTAAATTTAGTTACGCCAAATAAGTCATCATCAGCTACAGTATAATTTCAGCTATAAGCCAGCTTATTTCAGACGAACAAAGCAGCACCTTAATTTGCTTGTGTTTATGCACGCCCTGAAGGGAGCTACTAATATGAAGCTATTAGTGGTACTTGTTAACTACTCCGGTATTTTTTGGAGGCTTATTAGTCCATCTTAAGATAAGTTGTACATTATGGCCGTTGAAGGACTAACAAAATGTAGAAATATGTTTTTTTATGACTTTTGCCTTGAGTACCAATGTAATTGTATTTTTAGTGCCATCCTCATTCAGCGTGGATATAATTAGGTGTATAAGCTTGCTAAGACAAAAAAAAAGACATATCAAATGATTGCCTTCGAAGTGATAAATGCATTAGTAACACTATTTTCTTCTTAAATGTATTGTATCTTACCATGGTTTTCTGTAGTGTCACGTATTACTGAGTTTGCCGACGATTGGATTAGGATTATTAGAGATATGCTATCTGATTTATCAGTAATGTTGGTTTGAAGTTTTTCTACAATAAATTCCCATGTAAAGGATAAGAAAATATGTATATTATTTGATTTTTCATTGTAACACACGTAGTGTTCATTCAAAGCATAATTTACATCATTTAGTACAAAAGATGGCGGGCCAGCTAACCACAAATGACGCCCTACTTCTAAGAGAGCAAGGACTCCCGTCCTTCATGTCTAAATTCAGTTTTGACAAACATAAACTGACGAGCCTTAATTTTCTTCAACACTGAAGTATACTAGCAGTTAGACATCTTCTTAATATTTGTAATCACCTTCATGCAATCAGTGGCGATGCACATCTGATTCACAATTAAATCTGCAGCGAGAGACAAGGCTTTGGTGCAACCCAATGCTTCGAGCGTATCCAGTGGTGGATTTAGGATTGGAGCACGCTCCAGACTAAATTTAAACTAAGTAACAATTTAGCATACCACGAGTCTAAAACTATATTATGATATAACAAAAAATATGTCACCCCATTTTGCCGCTCCGCACTGCCTCACCTTGCTGCCACCATCCTCTATGTACCTCCGGTGGAGACTGTCATTGTCAGCCGCGGCCTCCACCTCATATGGAATCTACCACTGCACCACCTTGGACCTCCACTCATGGAGTCTACTGTTGGCGCACTCGTCATTGAAGCCATCGCTCGCAACGGCACCACTTGACGACCAAACACCATGCGACATCACGTCGCCGTCGCTGATGTGCACACCAGGTGCGATTTTGGCACATCGCGCTGGCTTCGCCATGGCCGCACGGACCTTCACCTCCATGCTATTGAGCGCCCAGTGCTGCAGCTGACTTGTGGCCAGCACTTGCGTACCTCCGCCCAACGCTTGCCACTGCGCATGCCATCACGCTGACTAGCAAGTCATCGCCAGGCAGCTTCTCCTTGCACCTCAATCTGATGCCAATTGTTGGAGATCTCTCACTCGCTCTCTCTTGTATTTTCTATTTCTCTCAAGAAACAAATACAAGTTCTTAGGAGACAAATGACTACTACAAATAGCTCGGTTATTACATTCGATTGAGATGCTTTAGACAGAAACAATTAATCGCTCACGCAGACCACTCACCCAATACCTATGATCATGCGCTTAACTCCTAAAATTCCTTCACGATTCGCACGACTCGGTCCTCTTAACTACTTATTAACTCAGGCTGTAACCGCTACTACGACCTATGACCGCTAAACACAGTCTTACGACCACACAAAGTCTTACGACCACATGCTCAACTCCGACCGCTACAAACTCAAACATGACTACTCAACTCCGACTAGCAACAAACGAGTACTAAACATGAGTACTCGGACACATGACTTTTGACCATAGCCACTTACGACCACACACACGACTATGAGTACTAGCATCTACGACCACATACAAAACCACGAGTGTTGGATACTCATTTACGACCACGAGTACTCGAATACACGGATACTCGACTATGACTACAGTACTCGAACACACCAAATACGCATAACAATGAGATTAGTTCAACAACCATGACAGGCGGCTGCAACGCAGGCCCAGCACGGCTCCACTCGGCACTCGCTCCTGCCTCCAAAGTTGAAGCCTGAGTCTGTGTCTAAGTGTCTCTTAGTCTCTGTGAATCCTTGTCTAGTTGTCTCCTTGAGACTTGAGTCCAGCCTTGAGTTGAATTTGCTGAATCATGAATGTTTGAATGATGATGTTGATCTTGAATCTTGACCAGTTGATTGAGGCATTCAGTCATTCAGCCTCCAGCCCTCCGTTCTCCAGACTCCAGCAGGCAGCAACGCAGCGTAGCGTCCACTCTAGGGGTAACTGGCCAGTCCTGCAGGCCAGGGATCCACCGCTCCAGGCTCGGTGAGCTTTTCCTCTTTTTAAAATTTTGACCATAATTTATATTTTATAAAATTTAAATAAACATCCAGTAATTAGTGCTTGATTGTGTAATGTAGACTGTAAAATTGGGTAGACAAATTAAAAGATGGAGAAGAAGACAGCCAATTTGTATTTTTGATTGTTGTAATATGTTATATTTGAACTTTTGTATTATATACTTTAAACTTTTAAATTCGTAGTTTCGCTCGCTCTAAGAGCAAGTCCAATAATGGTCTTATAGCCAAGCTAATCAGCATTTTTGCTGATGTGGAGGAGAGAAGAGAGGAGAGAGATGAGAGCTTGGCTCTCATGCAAGCAACAAGCTGGGCACGGGAGCCTATGCAGTGGTGGGCTCAGATAATAAATGTATGTGAGGAGGAATAGGAAAGAGAATGTGAGACATAGTACCACATAATAATAAAAAACCTTTTGTAGATAAATATAAGATAAATTATTGTATAACTTAGCTTTTATAACTTGACTTATAGCTAAACACTTTGCTCTATTATTGAACTTGCTCTAATACTCAAATCCTAGATCCGGTACGATGGCCGCGTTGGAACGGTGCCACCACAAGCAGCCACTCGGCACGTACGGGCAGGAATGCGCGCTTCGGCAGTCTGGAAACATGTAAAAAGATTGGCAGTGCGCATCTGGACACGAATACTGAATGGCCCATTATACATGAGATGGAGGAGTCACGGACCAATTTCTAGGTCCATCTTAACTATCACTGTTCCGAGTTCTGGATCAATTTATCAGAAATCCCAGATTTCTCGGTTTAATTTCTGATACTCTGGTCATTTAACATAGTAAGTATAGCATACAGACCTACATAGAAAGTATAGCATACAGACCTATATTCAATTAAGATTTAGCATCACAGAAACTAAGAACACTATACAAAAATATAGGAACAGATTCATGTGAACTGAACATGATGTGTAGTCTTGACGCATGATGTAGGTTATCCGGTCCTTCACCGAATCGAAATGAGCTGAGGTTGAGAAGCAAGCATTCGGTTCAACTCAACCCCACCAAATGGGACGAGATAAGTATCAGCTGAGGCTTTCGATTGATTCAAAAGCCTTTTGCAATTGCATGATGAACAAGACACCCCATCTCGTCAAAAAAAGACATTCATATTTGTTTTGGTTGGTGTCAACTTGTCAAGCCTATTGAGGAGACATGCTTTGTTGGCAAAATTGATGTTTAAACCGTCTCGATCCTTTCCATAACATCTTACATGCCTTACTTTATTTGATGGACAAATTGTGACGACCCGCATTATTATCATGGGGTAATAACGCTGGTCAACGGATTATTATTCGTTTTAGCCGATAGAACATCGCTCTAACGAATAATAAACCATCAGAGTGTTGCAGCAGAACAATAATTAGAGACAAAACACAATATTACAAGAATATCGCCACGCAGGCTAAATTGATTACAAAGTCTCAAGGGATCAATTATTACAATCTTTAGACAGAAAATATTCTAACTACTTCCTATTCAAAAACAACTCCATAGAAGTGTCCACCTTGCACCTACTGCCATCTGAGTCCATGGTCGTCCATCCAAGCAATTTCCACCTGACTTGCTATTCTCTGAACTAACATGCTCCTAAGCAAAGGAAGATTTATAGCAAGAGTGAGTACAGAAGTACTTAGCAAGCGATATTAGCAAAAACACACAGAATGATGTTCAATTACACTTCTAGGAATAACAATTCCTCTCTTCAATCTCTTGCTCATTCGTAATACTCTTTTTCATCCTCATGTTCCTCTCCAAGACTTATATAAAATAAAGGTTGTTGGTTTTGAAAGAATTCCGATTTATTAATTTAGAAAACTACTAAACATACGTATGAACAGCAAAAACCCCCATAAGTTTCCGTAATTCTCCTTTCCCGGAGACAGGCATGAATTCATGATTTGGATAGCATTGCGCAAGCTTGTATCACTTTCCCCATCATCACCCTGATCCTGGTGGCTCATGGATCTCCGCAATTCCTTAGATGCGACGCCCAGATCAGAGTACAGCACGTTTGCATCTATCTCAGTAATTATATCTCCACCCAACTATTCTCAGCCAGCGGCCCGAGGTGGTTTCTCACCCTCGCTCGGCGCCCACGGATCTTGTCCTACCCCAACACTCCACCGGCGCTAATATATGCGCCCCGCGTCCCCCACTTCTGGGCTCTCTCTGTCCCAGTTCTGGGTTCCTGCGGTCCGCGTCCCCCACTTCTGGGCTCTCTCCCAGTTCTGGGTTCCTGCGCTGCGTCCCCCACTCCCAGTCTCTTGACCGGCTCTGGGTTCCTGCAGTTGGTTATATTACTTACCCATGTGGAGAATATAATAACCTCGTTAGAGCTACTAATTCTGTCCGTCCTCGGACGAAATGTTGGTTGATACTTTTAGTACGGTCCGTTCACACGGATGAAGTCTGATTAACCTTATATTTTATTCTTATGCAGAGGTCCCAAACCTGCCCCTTTGTCACCTGCCCTGGCAACCTCTGCCCACCTTCTTAATTAACTTAGGTGGCCAACTGCTTCATCAGTTGCCATCTATCTCTTTTCTCTTATCTTTTATAGCCATTGCTCGATTTAAATACTCTATTTCTTTTCATGCAAGGTGATACTAGATTAATACAAAATACTTGTTTTACAAAATATACTCTGAAAATATGTTCAAAGGAATGCTTGCCTGGAGTTCAACCATAGATTCGGATGCAATTAGGATTGGGTGAAGTCACTCCCGCAGATTGGGTTGTCGTCTGCAATTAAATACATTGACTACAATTTAATGAATGAAAATAAAATAGAAGTGATGAGATGTCGATGTGTTTGTGCTCCTAAGGTAGGACTTCGCTCGACTTAACCCAATAACGGTAGCCTCAGTTATCTCGTATTCCATACTCATCATTTGACGTTATTTTATTAGCATGAAGCTGGGTTGTTTACTTTAAAGGTTAAATCCAGTCTTTTGTTGGTTTCCTGCTCTCTACCTTCGCAATACAATTAAATATATACCTGCCTAATTATTGGCGAACATCAATCCTAGTCGATGTTGCGCATGCAAGTATGCCTATTTAAGGTTTGCTTTAGTCATTTGCATGTTTTTACAGCATTACTATTTAATCACAGCGGATACTTTTAATCGCCACGCGTACTCTTAACTGACGAGTACTATTTTCACTCATCATGTGTTATTCTAGTTGTCGCCAACAGTCTTAAATCCTTTGACAGCTATGAATTTATTCTAACCATTCAGAATATTTATCAGTGTATTCCTACAGTTTATAATCGGCATACAAAAGTGAGCTGGGCTTTTAAATGCGCAATACAGTGGTCTAAATGATACTCAAAATTTTATATTCCTGCTTATTAGTTTTAATCCATTAATGGTATTACATTTATTATCATATTTGAGAAATATTCCGAGTTATTAACGTAATCTGTGGCATTGAGAATATGCTGAGATGCTATGGTTTAAGTAGTTAGACGAATTCCACTAAATGTGCTTGACGGTTTTCTAATTTCTCATTTTGCTTAAACTCAGCTCCGCATTATTTATATGCGTCCCATCCTAAGGTATTACACTGACACCGAGGATTGCATTGGTTCTCAGCTTATTTCTAACGGATGTCTATTACGTGGAAGTAGTTAATATGTATTTACACGGTCCCTAAACATTTTTAGTTAATTCAATTATTTTAGCTAATTAATAAAACCAGATTACTACAATGCATGCGTATAAATGTTCCTAATTTAGTCATTTTATTCTTTTACATATTTACTTTACCCTCTTTATTTTTCCTACTGTTTTCTTCTTTTCCTTTCGGCCGTTCCCTATTTCTGGAGTCTTCCGCCGCCAGCACCTCTTCCTCTCCTCCCCTTTTCCCACCGATCCTCAGCGCCTCCTCCCCTTCCTCTCTTTTTCCCACTGCCGCCTCTCTCTCTCTCTCTCTCTCTCTCGGTCTCCCTCCACACCGACGCCGCACCGCCGCTCCGGGTCTCACGCCTCCGCCCCGGTTCGTCTCCTCGACGCCCGTTCTCGAGCGCCGCCCACTCCAGTGGCCCGGCGCTGGTGAACCACGGCTGGCCGTCCTCTGCGCCTCCTCCTCCGGCGTCGCTCCCCCCCACCGACGCGCCTCCCCTCTACGCCACCTCTCCGTCCCGGCTTCCTACTCCGCGCCGCCCCTCTCCCAGCGCGGCCCCTCCCGCTCGCGCCCCTCCGGCACCTCCTCGCGCCGCCGCTCCCTGTGGCGCCGCACCATGGCCCGGCCGTTCCCGTCCGGCCGTTCGGTGCTGCCCAGCCACCTCGGCCAGATCTGGCCGATTTAAGGCTTTTCCTCCCCGTTTTATTGTTTCAATTTACATGTTTGTGATTTGCTAATTTTGTGAGGTTTTGCCTAGGGCTAGGTTTTGGGAGGCGGGTGGCCATGGCTGACCGCCGCCAGTGAACCGTCGCCGTACGCCGGGGGAGTACCGGTGGCGGCTAACTGGCGGCTCGGCCGGAGGAACCCGCAGCCGCCGCCCTCACTGGTAACCCTCCTCTCTCCTCTGCAATTTCTGGTGCCATGCTCGGATGGGTTCATGTGCTCTACTGTGAAGGCGTATGGTTTCTAATCTATGTTGTATAAATGGGATAACTGTATGATATGGATGGTGATGGTGATGAGGTTTACCTGCACGGTTGCTGGCAAGAAGGTTAGGGTTTTGGGGCTGGTGGTGGTCGCTGGCTTGCGATTGTTGGCTGGTGATTCTCCTGCGGCCGTCCCGGTCACCTTGCTCCCGTCGGCTTGCCTTGCCTTCACCTCCTTGGCCTTCGAGCTCCATTGCGGTCTGTGGATTGGCTGGGAGGTTTGGGGGAACGCTTACCTTGCTTCCCTGCTGCTCTGTGCCCTTTTCTCGGTTGGGTTGTTGGTTGTATTGGCCGTGGGATGTTTTGGCTCTGTTGCTATATTCTTGGCCGTGAGGGTTTGCTGGCTGGCAGTGCTATCTGGGCGAGAAATTTTGATTTTTGACACTAAATACGTGCGCCTCTCAACTTTTAACCCCTAATTCGCACGCCTTTGGAAATTTAACCCTGTCACTGCGAATTATTTTGGTTCAAGGGATTCTCCTCATTTTCTCTCCTTTGATTCAAAGGCACTACGGTCATTTCCGATGGCCTAAAAATGAGGAGAATCCCTTGAATCAAAAGAATTCACAGTGACGGGGTTAAATTTTCAAAGGCGTACGAATTGAGGGTTAAAAGTTGAGAGGCGCACGTATTCAGTGTCAAATATCGAAATTTCTCTATCTGGGCATGCTTGCTCTGGCCGGGTGTTGTCTCGGTTGCTATTGTTCTATGTGGTGAGGGCTTTGACAGGTGTCTCTCGTTATGGTTTGGGCTTGAAAATGGGTTCTGGTATTTTGGCTTTGCCTTAGCTGATCCCTATACTCAAAACAGGTTTGTATAATAATGAAAATATCATGTGATGAGCCTATGGTTGTGAGAGGTGCCGACTGGCCCCCGGACGGTCAGGTATCTCCGTGAACGGATTGCCCCGCCCGAAGTTAATCCTTAGGGCTCTGACGGCAACGCTTATTTTATCTTGCTTTAATTTCAATTAACTATTTTATTCGGTCTTTTTCGGTCTTAGAGTTTAGCTATTTATTCGTAAGTAAAGTAACGGTGTATCGGCAATTTGATAGCAATCGAATTCTTGTATGAAATGCTCATGTATGTATTTTTGAGGCCTTCTCTTAATATAGACATGTTCAACTATTGTAAATATTATATTTTAATTTGGGAATGTAATCTGTATGTATGCAATGATTTATGATTGTAATAAAATTTTCCATTTACCTTGTTTCCATTACAATTGTCATTAGCTGGAGAATGAGCCACTCAAATAAGTTAATACCAAATTTTAATTTATCCCGATAATTACGATTATTAACGCTAATGACAACGCATAAATTAATTAAGAAACGCGGGGCGTTAGACAAATGTAGCTGCCTAACATTCTATGATTGGTCTCATTTTACCGTTGATTTAGAAGTGTTTGTATTCAGCTGATAGTTTTTGAATGAAAATGAATAGTAGTGTATTTTAGGAGGGACGAGCGGTGGAAAAAGTGAGAAAGATGTCAGAGTGAGACAAGAGGGAGATTAGTATGGTGTGTGATGCTCCCATGACTCCCTGTCTTATCTTCGAAGCGAGATGGGAACGAGAAGAGTGAAGAAACCGTTTCAAAAAACCAAGTGTAACCACTACAAACACCCTCTTAATTCATTTTCCCTATCTCTGGAAAGAAACAACAACAAAAAGTAATTTGAAAGAGCTAATTAACATCATAAAACGCAGGAAGTCGGCTAGCTCGAGTCCTAAAGTTTTTCAACGTTACACAAACCTAGTGTCTATTGCAATGCTGTTCACACCATTTCAATTCAATCCAAACACAAAATTTTCTACGTTGCATTGTGGGTCCAAGATCCAACCATCACTTTGTCATTAGCAATCAAGCAGATATGATGATGGCCTACACCTTGGTACCAAGTACTAGGCCTAAAACCAAATGGAGTGGTACCAAGTACTAGGCCTAAAACCAAATGGAGTTGGCAGGACCATCAAGGACAACCATGTACACCATCCACTTCTCAGCCTCCATTATTTCGGCCTTGGTTTGCATCACAACAATACCTGTAGGGTTGCTAATGGGTCAAAGGGCAGCACAAACCTGATCTAATCCTGAAATTCCATTTCTTCGAACAAAGGAGCTTATATCCAATCTAAGAGCAACTCCAGCAGGGCCCCTACTTGATCCCTCAAACCTCATATTTGAGGGCTTGAGGCAAAAATAGAGGTCCAGCAGGGCCCCTACTAGAGCCCTCAAATTTGAGGGGCCCCTCAAATCCCCCCTTCAGCCCTCATTCCTGGGGGCTCTAGGCCAAGCCCTCAAATTTCTGTTGGAGTCGTTTTCCCCACCCGCCTCTTTCCCCTCCCGAGCGCGCCACCAGTTCCCCTCCCCGCGCGCCTCTTTCCCCTCCCGTGCGCCGCCAAAATCCACCGCCTCCGCTCGCCCGTCGCTGTCGCTCGTCGCCTCGCCCGATGCCGTGCGGTGCCGCCTCCGGCGGAGCTCCCCGGCCGCGAATCCCTCCACGGCGCGGCTCTCCAGCCCCCGTCGGCTCCCCTCCCGCGAATCACTCCCCGGCGCAGCTCTCCGGCGAGATCTTCGGCGGCTCCTCTCGGGACGGAAGAAAGAAGGAAGGGGGGAAGCAAGAGGTGGCGCGCCGGCAAGGGAAGAGGGCAGCGGTGGATCTGGAATGGCGCAACGGGAGGAGAAGGTGGAAGAGCAAGCGGCGGCGCGGTGGGGAAGAAAGCGCCGAGGTGGGCGGTGGTGCCGAGGGAGGAAAGAGCGCCGGAGAGAGATGCGGCGGCGGAGTAGAGGAGCAGTGGGGCCGGCGGAGAAGTGGTGGCACGGAGGAGGATTTGGAGGCGTGGCGGCCAGAGAAGGTGGAGAGTGGCGGCGCCGAGCGGTGGGAAGGCGGCCGGAGAAGGTGGAGAGTAGCGGAAGGAGAGGCGCACGGGTGAAGGAGAGGAGGCGCGGCGGCTGAGAGGAGAGGAGGAGGCGCGGGTGGAGGAGAGGAGGAGGCGCGGTGGACAAGCGGGGAGCGCACGGGTGGAGGAGGAGGGGTAGAGAAATTTGAGAATGACGAGTGGGCTCTACATGTCATTCTCAGTTGGAATGAATTTGAGGGCCCTGATTTGAGAGTTTTTGCTGGAGTTCAACTCAAAAACACAGGGCCCTCAAAAGTAGGGGGAGCCCTCAAATCAAAAGTAGGGCTCTGATTTGAGGGCTCCTGCTGGAGTTGCTCTAAGCCCCAAAAAAGGCTTGGGCCTTGATTCATGTCTCCATGTGGAACCAGAGCTCATCTCTCCCCCGTCTCCCATCTCTCTCTCTCCGTGCCTAGTAGAGAAGAAGGCCATCGAAGGGCTGGCGAGCACGGGAGGTGCACTCGATGCCACTACATCGCTGTCGAATTTCTCTCCACCTTCCCGATCTCACTTCCAATTCTGCAGCTCATCAAGGAGTAGTTTGCTGCACTCATCGACATCAGAAAAGAGCACGGTGGCACCGGCACGCACGCTCCCACCAGCCAACGTTATGTCCTGTCCTATGGTCCAAGGTGCCCATCGTGCGGGAGCCTCGAATTCACGAACGGCGACGCAAGCATAGCCGGCGTTCGTGGAGGAGGCTGTAGATGTGTCCTCCTCACCACGCCAGGCCCAAGAACGTCGCTGTGATGAACGTGGGAGCAGCTGGAGTGCAAGATTCGAGTAGGTGGGCAATGCCATGCATGGACAAGAAGCATGCCATGGGGCTATCTGGCGACGGTCTCGATGCAAGTTCTCGCACGATGTCGCCGAGCGCTGGCTTGCCAAATATGGCAAAGAGCCTGGAGGAGATCCGGGCTATGGCGCCGGACATGGAGATGGAGCAGATGGTGGACCAGCGCGTACATGAAGGTGGATGTGCTCCTTAATTTTTAGTCAAGCAGACTCAGTCTTGATTTGTTTGCTACTTCTGCCCATTAATACAAATTTGATCTAGTCCAAATGTGGCCCAAAAAACAATATATCCAAATTTGATCTAGTCTATTTGCAATTTTAGGCTAGTGTGTGTTGTAAATATTGCGGTATAAGCATATTTCTTAATTTAATTCCAGCAATCATTATAATAGTACAAGCATGATAAACATGGCATATAAATGACTTAACTAATATATCAGCATGTGAATCAATTAAGTCATTCCAAAAAATAACATATACTCAACATAGATGTCACATATATGTACAAAATTAGCATGATGACAAGTAAACATGAGAATCTACATGCTAATCTCATTGAACCCTTAACATATATGTTTAAATCTAGCATATGTTCAACAGTTTGAATTAAATTAGGTTCTCTCATAACAGAGTTGCGCAAGATTGCAAATCTTGGCCTTCTCATGCTAATATCAAGACTCTTCATAATTGATCTAATACCAGAAATTAGGATTTGAGCTCACAGTTATGTTTTCTACTGTCACCACTGATCAAACATAGGAAACAACAATCTTCAACTTTCGATATGAATGTTCACAGTCACTGAAGTAATAGTTTGTAAATCACAGACTAAACATGCAGCATCTAATAAAATGTATCATGCAGTATATATAGCAGAACTGAAAGAGATAACAAAAGGAACCTCCTCTGAAACAACTAGAGTACTGCACAGTAAGGACTTAAGTGCATATGAACAAACCTAACCAGCCGAAAGTCTGCATGGATATAGACAGTAGAAGACTAATTCACTAGAGCTCAAAATCCTTATTCCATTATCAAGATCTATTCAGTCTTTGATTAGTTCATCACAGAGCAATCACCAAATCCACACACATAGCATTCTCCAGTATTTGAACCGAAACAAGAACAAATACTGCTGATACAGCTAGAAGATGAATTAATGTACTTACTGCAGGGGTGATACTCAAAATCACCTGAAGAAACCGAAAATGAGCAAGGCACGCAAAAGCGTTGTCCCAGAAAACCAATGCCCCCGCAAACCGAGCAGGGAGACGGTCGCCGGAGATACAATGCCCTTCTTCCCGTCAGCCGAAGCCAACAGGAAGTCGAGGTAGGGGTTTGCCGCACAAGACCACAAGCCACAAGAGTATTCCGGCCAAGAACACTCAAAGTACAACTCAAATCTCACAGTGTTTCTCCCAGTCCAAGCACAAATCAAACCCTAATCAAGGATCAAGTTCTACGGCTGCCAGCGAACCACAAAGAAACGCCAACAGCCCCAAGGACCAAGGATTCCCACCGGAGATTGAAGAGAAGAGGGGAGGAGAGCTCATTGTTTTTCACCGTATATCGAAGAGAGGAGAGCCCCGGGATTTATAGCGGAGCGGAGAGCAAAGGGGAGCGGTGGGTTGCTGTGTGGCTGGCGCCGAGATGCCCGTGCCGATGCCGCCTCCGTCGCCATCGCCCCCAAGACCCGGCCACCGTTGCCCGAGTGCATCGCCAGATCCGGATGAAACGCGCCGCCCGCACCGACCTGGGGAGACGTTTCGTCTCCCCTAATCTCCTCAATCGGCCCACCGATAGGTGGGCCCCATTGGCAATTTTTTTTCTTTTCTCAATTGGGAAATTCCCATTTTGCCCTCGGTTATACAACAGTGTGGTCCAAAAGCCTGGACAGACCTAAGTCCATTAGCAGCCCTAAATACATGTAAATACTCAACTAAATAAGTTTGTTTGCAAATGAACAAAGCATATATCGACTGTACCTTGCTGCCCGACTGGTCCAGAAACGCAACCGTAGTAGATTGGCAGTTAACAAGCTTGTGCAGGTAATTAGCATAAGCTTTCTTCAAGAGAATCGCTAATTCTAAATCTAATCAGCTGACCTAAATCCAACTTTTTTTGAAACCAACTGATCTAAATCCGACTTAAACGCAATTCAAAGCTAAATCCGAGGCAGTGAATCGCATGGTGGATAGCTGTATGAGTATCAGTGGAACCAACGAGTCAAGGAGATATATACAAGGTCGGTTTCCTGGTTTATATAAGCCGTTTCTATCAAGTATTACTATTTATCAGCCTCTACTTTTTACTTTCGCATATTGTAATGTATTATGTATTTTATTATATCACAATTCCGTAAGTCACGTAGCGGTCCGAATATTGTAGTGACTTTCGTTGCATCGTCTTCCTTACATAACTAGTAGTATGCCCGTGCTAACGCTATGATAAAATACAAAACAAGATAAAATTTGTAAAAAATAAAACGAACAATCAGATTCATTAAGATTCACGTCTCATATATTGTATAACCAAATATTTTTGTCACATAATGAATGTCACATAAATACGTGACCGGTCGGAACCACCCAACATGCAATGCTCAAAAGCCTACGACCAATTCCCAGGTCTTGCGACTGCTTCGCGAGACCATACGACCGGTTAACAGAAGCTACGACCGTTTATCGCGTGATTTAAACACCTTCCCGACATACAATTCAAAATGTGCAAAATGCGCAACAACATACAATTCATGCCACTGTCTCACTGAAATTATCATAGAAAAAGCCATTTGTATCAAATGCAAGTATATATACCTCATAGCATTATAAAGAGGGCGATACCATAACACATCTGCACCAGGAACCTTGGAGATGAAGTAGATGATTGCCAGAAACCAGATCTTCACACCTGAAAATGGATAGACCATTCATAAATAAGTGTTAATTAATTTTCTAGATGCACATTGCATAGGCAACACCAAAAGGGCTTACCTTCCCCCTTGATCCAAGCTGAAGTAACTGCAATGATGTTCCAGAAGAGACAGCAAACCAACCCTATTCAATGCTAGAGAAAGCTTTCTTAGTTTTGCTGATAACGAAATAAAACAGTCGATATATTTAACACAATATAGGAGGAATATTTATTCTCACTATGGCCTCCCATTTCTACCTTTAAAAATAGAATTGGAATGTGTTCACCTGAGATTGCAAGGTCCAGATCCCACAAATCTTGTATAAGATGAAGCACTGTTAAAAAGCTTGGGTAATCTTGCCATGCTATTTACTACCACATCCTTATATAGGATTTAAAATGCTTGCACTGTCTGTCACATATATCTGGTCCTTTTTGTTTTCTCATTTTTTTCAGTTTTTAATGGCATCAATCATTATGGCTACAAAAGTTATAGCACTTTCAGAGAGTTAATCAATTTCTGAAGTTGCCAGGCCTGCTGCTATACAATGAGTCAATGGGGGCATATGTGGTCTGGATGCAGGACCAGATCATGAATATTTGATTTTGAGACAAAGCTTTCTTACCTTGGAAAAGGAATAAACAGGCGACAAATGCAAAATTTAGTCCTTCACATTGGCGCATAAACGGAGATGAAGTACATGGGTACGATCCTTCTGCTGCCATCAAGAGCAAATTGTTTATCCATCGTTTGAACACAAAATGCAACCTGGTGTAGCATTTCCAGATCTAGACCTCTAATGCCAATCAAGTTTGAGACAAAATTTTTCTGCTACTACAAACAAGCACGTAAGTCTCGTCACACTTCTGAACTTGCA
Organism: Dendrocalamus latiflorus; assembly: GCA_017311315.1. NCBI lineage: Eukaryota > Viridiplantae > Streptophyta > Magnoliopsida > Poales > Poaceae > Dendrocalamus > Dendrocalamus latiflorus. The sequence continues at coordinate 44,841,966 of CM029640.1, forward strand.
CAATGTAAAGCAAGCTTGAACAACCAACGTGAAAATCTTGTAAAGCCAAAATTGGCTTCTCTCCATTCTTTCTGATCCTCGCCCTACAATCTCTACCCCTCTACACTCTACCAACAGAATAGAACAATATTCTCACCACCAAAACTGGCATATCCATTACCCTTATGCCTCGATTGCACAATACAGCACAACTTTATCGTCAAACAATTTTATCCTCATTCCAAAAGAAAATCCCAAATAAGGTAATTACTTTCCCTTTTACTGAGGACCATCCCTTCTCATCAATCATCACCACCCCCGCCATTACACATTGTAAAATCGGACTGAGGTAAGCTGAAGAGCACTCACCGAAAACATAGGCTATACTTGGGTTGTACTCGTTGCGCACCATGTTGTCACCATCCGCGTACCACGCCACCTTGCCCCCCTTGTTGATCTCTCTCGGACTACACCGCCAAACACACACAAACGCTCAGCTCAAAACCCAAAACCCCACGCCCTCCACGGCACAAAGCGAATGAACAGGCAGCAAGCGGCGCACCTTAGCGGGCGGAAGCGGATGGTTACCATGATGTTTTCCTTGGCATTGACCGCGTCCACCGCCGCGGCGGACGGCGCCCTCCCGGCTGCTCGCGAGGAAACCGACGACGGCGTGGTGGGGCACGCGGAGGACAGGGTGGTCGGGCGCGCGAACGCGGCGGAGGGAGTGGTGGGGCGGCCGCCGGAGGACGACAACGGGGTGGTGGGCCGCGCGGAGGATGAGGAAGGGGTGTACGGGCGGCCTCCCGACGAGGTCCTCTTCGGAGGCCCCGTCGCCGCCGCCTGCCCCGCCGGCGAGCGGCGGGATCGGAATGGGGAGATACTCGAGCGCGTCGATCTCGACGACGACATTGTCGTGGAGGTGGAGCTCGGAGCAGAGCCGGGGTTTGGGGAGGGCTAGGGTTTTGGTGGAAGCACGCGACGGCTTTTGATTAGGAGGCGGCGGCGGAGTGGAGGAGAGGGGGAGGAGGCAGCAGAGCAAAGGAGTGGGGGGAGGAGGAGGCGGCGGCGGCGCGGGGTGGGGTGGGGAGGAGGCGGCGGTGCGGAGTGGGGAGGAGGAGGTGAGGGGAGCGGCGATGCGGGGGAGGACGGGGGGAGCGGAGGGAGTGGAGGCGCGGGGGAGAGGTGGAGATGGGGGAGCGGCGGCGCGGTGGAGGACGGGGGGAGTGGCGGCGCGGTGGAGGACGGGGGGAGCGGCGGGAGTGGAGGCGCGGGGGAGAGGCGGAGATGGGGGAGCGGCGGGAGTGGAGGCACAGGGGAGGAGGCGGCGACGCGGGGTGGGGAGGAGGAGGAGGCGGCGGCAGCGCAAGGTGGGGGGAGGAGGAGGCGGCAGCAGAGCGGAGGGATGGGGAGGAGGAGGCGATGCGGGGTGGGGAGGGAAGGAGGCGGCGGCGGTGCGGGATGGCAGGGCAGGGGAGGAGGGCGATGCGGGGTGGGGAGGGAAGGAGAAGGAGGCGGCGCGTGGGGAGGGAAGAGGAGGAAGGAGGAGGTGCCGGCGCATGGGGGCGGAAGAGGAGGCGGTGCGGGATGGGGAGGGAAGGAGGCCGCGGCGGCGGCGGGTGGGGAGGGAAGGGATTCGTGGGAGGTGAACGGCGCAACAGGTGCTCGCGAATTTTGAGGGAGGAGAGGGTGCGGGAGGGGGTGGGGAGCGGAAATGGCTCTCTGGGTTCAATGATGTGCATGATCCGGATGATTTTGGCCTTAGGATATTCAATGAGTAAGAGAAGAAGTCTTGAGGAGAGATCCAGGCCATTCATTTGTATGAAGTTGGATTACTTTGGTACACAAATCTGGGTGGACTTAGATTAGGCATGACTGTGGGGTGGTTGACGGGGGTGGATTTAGTAAAGAAAATTTTGGTGTATTATAGAGTGGGGTAGATATACTTACTATTTATTAGCAACGACTATTCATCAGCCGCTTTTATCAGCCACTACTATTCATCAGTCATTACTATTTATTAGTTATAGTCAAAAACTATTAGCAAAATCCAATATAAACAGGCCTACAATTCCTTGCACGAGAGCATATAAAAAAATATGAAAGCGAAATAGACAAACAATACAATGCATCAATCATAGAAAACCAGGCTAACGTTGGTCCAAAGAGGTCAAGGTCTATTGGCTACTCCTACTGCCGACTTAGGGATGTTTGTATTAGTTTCTATTAATGTTTTTTGGCCATGACTAAAGGCTTTTGATTAAAAATAAATAATAATGATTGAAAAGAGGTTATTAAAAGAGGGGTGAAGTGGTGCAAAAATTGAGTGAGGGATGGTACGTGAGACGGGAGTTAAAGAAATGGGGTACGTGATGCTTCCGTGACTCCTGGTTTATCCTTGAAGCGAGACGAGGGTGAAAGAAGTGGAGAAGCTATATGTTTATATTGGCTTCTAGTTTCTTCAAATAAAAATTAAAAGTAGATTCAAATACACATTAAACTACTTGAAGACACAAAATATTTTACTTGGAGTTAAATTTCCTTTTCAGTAAGAAAAGAAGGAAATTAAGGTTTTGTGTGGAACACGCAATTTAATAGGATTTTTGTAGAATTATGTTGTTCTCTACTAATTTCTTTCAAAAATTGCCCTATGAAGATATCAATTGCCTTCTAAAGGGCATTTGTACAACGTTATACTACTTTATTTTTAAACAATGTATTTTTAAGACGTGACTTATAAATTAATTATAGTAAATACTATACAGACTTCAGCTGTATCGATCAAAATTATATACGACTATTTTTTTATAATTCTTTTTATAAATAACTAAAATTTAAAAGACATAAGTTTGGAGAATCCGACCATCCAAGACGAAATCAACAGATTAGATCAAATGTGGCGCGGAGCTCTCGCATTTTGCGAAAACAGGATTTCGTGGAACTTGTTCTCGCCCGATTGTACAAATAGCTGCTGGCCACAAACTTGTTGACATGTTCCAATGGCCGCGTTAGATCCCGACAGCCCCTTCATTGTCCACTTCCCACTAGTACCTCTTGTGGGCCCCTCCACTGCACACGCGGGCGGCACGTGATGACCTCCCCTTCTTGTTTACTGTACGCGCTTCGGTGGAGAGGCTGACCAGGTCAAGCCTCGCACGCACACTAAAATAGTAAAATCACAGGAAAATCCTTACCCTTCTACTGACAGTAGGCCCCATCGCTCTCGCATACAGAAAATTTTAAATATCTTCGCGAGAAATCGAGAGCTTCTCGGACACTCAATCTCGACCGTTCGTGCCTCGATCCAATGGCCATAAAACGCCGAAAGGCACATGGTGTTCCAGGAAAGGCCAGACGATACGCTTCCCATCCCGACCGCTGCCTCGTGTAACCGACCGCCGCCTGATGCGCCACGGCCTCAGTGCCTCACTGCCTCAGCACCGCTCCCTCCGCCGGAGAGGGCGCAGCTCCTAGGTCCGGCGCGCGCCTCCTTCCTCCCCTTCCCGCTGCCGCCAAGAGTCGCCGCGTCGCGAAGGCCACACCCAGCCCGGTGCGCCACCACCGGAATCGCCGCCGTCGACCGGCGCCTCGAGGGGGAGTTGGAAGTTGTAACATCCAGGTGAAACTCCCCAGTAAATCCAGTTGACAGAGTTGAACGCGATTGAAACCTTTTGGTTTCTAGGTGATTTGGGGGGGGGGGGGGGGGGGGGCGCGGAGCTGAAAGTTTTTCATTTTCCTAGTTGAAAGTTTCGAAATATTCTAATAGAAAGGTGAAATTTCCGTTTGAAAGCTTCAAAAGTCTTGTTGAAAGCTGATTTTTTCGCAACTCGAAAGTTCTAGGGGTGCTTTTCTTCCAAAAAAAAAAGTTTTACGGCCGCCGTAGCGGGCTGTAGGCGATGCGTCAGCGGCGGCGGAGCCGCAGGGGGTGCTGGTGGGGCAGTGGCTGATGGGGAAGGACGGACAAGAGGTAGGGTGGAAGTTGAGAAGACGAATGGGTGGCGCTGGCGATGTGGGGCGGGGCGGAGCGGCGTCCGCTGCCTTCGTCGGCAGCGGTGGTCCGCTATATAACAGAACTTCCTCCTCCTCCCCTCTACTGGCCTGGCGTGGAGTGGAGATCCATCCGGACTTGGATTGATTCACCGTAGCACTAGATATTCTTGAATCTTGTGGCTTTGAAATATATGCATGTCGATGGAAAAAATGAAGCTTTACCGTAGCACTAGATGAGCTTCAAGCTTTACTATGCATAATAGTCTGTTTGGTGCATAATATGCCGATTTGCTTGTTGGGTGACATTTGTTGTGGGGCTGATGAGAGTTGTGCTGCGCAATTCGGTTTGCATCCTTGTTAATTCGAGATAATCACTTTGTTAGATCAAGATAATTCCCTTTCTGTCTAGGGAAAAATATTCCAGATATTGCTGACATGTTATGTAAATGCCACAGGTGACGCTGTATGTTTGATGTCCTCTGTTTCTGGACTTGGATGTAACAAGTTATCTGTGCTGTGAGAGCAAGCTTATTTGTCAATAAAAAATAAGCCAGTAGTCAAGACGGGCGCTCTTTGCTGTGTGGCCGCTGGGCCACATGGGACAAAGTCTAATCCTGCTAGCAGAGACTGTTCCATGGATCCTACAGAGCCTCGTTGGCGGATGAATTCCAGCTTCTCTCCTCCGATGTCAGGGAGATGGGACTGCAGGTACCCATCAGACGGATTGCCTCATAGGGTTCATGGTGCTCTACATGATCATCCACCCTATGTGTCATCATTATCATCACATAGTAAAGGAAGTAGAAGTGCATTTGGCAGTGACCAGTACCTGAATCATCATCATTCTGTATCTGATGGAGCACTCTCTTACTTTGGTAGTCCTGCCGACAGCCTTCAGGCACCACGCTGGACACCCTCTCTTCAAAGATTCGATCTTGGCGAGTTCTCTACACCTGCAGGAGGTACTTTCCTGATTACATTTGGTGGATGTTGACATGAATTTAATAGCCACAGGACCTGTTTGTATTTGTTTAATATGCTTCTCTCTTCATAATATTTTGAGTTTTTGACATACAATGAATAGAGACTCTCACTGAAAAAAATGGCATATTACCGACTAAGTTCCATCATGGAAACATTTGGAAGCCTTACATTATGGCATTGTGCTGTAACATAGGCTTGTTATGGTAGTATGAAAGAACATTACATTTTTTTTGTAATTTTACTTCTAATACAATCATGATTTATTACAAACATGTCTTCACATTAAATAATCGATGAGATACTTGCGAGTTCGGTTGAGTGTACTGGCTACTTAAATGTTCAACTTCAACCTTTGTCACTAATATGTTAACACAAACTGCTATTTAGATCAATGTTCAAGTAGGCACTAGGCGCTAGGTGGGCGGCGAGGTGGGGCCTAGCGCCTAGGGAGCCTAGGCGGGGCCTAGGCGGCCAAATTAAAAATAAGGGCAACAGGCAGATGGTAAGTATATATTTGCTATATATATGAGATCTAACGTCTCAGATCGAGTCATCAAATCCTATAACTAATGTTTAAAACAATTAGTCAAACTTTAGACCGTCTGATAAAGATCCAACGGTCCAGATCTTCTAACCCTAACGGCCTAACCCTAAATCATTCCGCTGCGCGGACCACGCCTCCCCGCATAACCCTAACCCTAAGTCCTCCGCCGCCTCCCCGCTGACCCCGCACATTCGCGGTCGTGCCCGCCTCCACCACTCTCTCCCGCAAATCGCCGCCGCCTCTCCGCAGATTCCACCGGCCGCCTCCCCCACTCTCCCCCGCAGATCCCGCCGCCCGCCTCCCCATCTCTCCCCCATAGATCGCGGCCGCCTCCCCCGCAGATTGCCGTCGCCCGCCTCCCCATCTCTCCCCCACAGATCGCGGCCGCCTCCCCCGCAGATCGCCGCCGCCCGTCTCCCCCATCTCGGGGAAGATGTCCTCTCCGCCGGAGGGGAGGCGAGGCAGAGAAGATGGCGGACGTCCGGAGGGAAGATGGTGATGCGGAATCTGGCGAGTCGACGGCGGCGGCGGCGGCGGCCTCGTGTGCGGTAACACTTTTCCCCATCCCCGCCGCTCTCTCCGCGCCACCCTATCCGCCGCGCCTAGGCCGCCTCTCCCTGCCTTGGACCGCCTCGCCGCCCAGCCACCCGACTAGGGGCCAAGGCCGGGCGGCACCCTGCCGCCTAGCGCCTACGCGGCGCCTAGGCGGCCGCCTTCTTGAACGTTGATTTAGATGGCCTGATTATTTTCTAAAATATTTTCCTGTTACACTCTTGATCATTCTCTTAAGCTTTACAATCTTTTCAGGGGATATTATGTCTTATTCTTTTCATACATCAAATGCTTCATTAAACAGCACACGCTGTAGCAAAGGTGTTAAGTATCATGCTTGGTTTGTCTGGCATGAATCAACAAGATTTAAACCCAAAGAATACTATCCCCATGTGAAGAGGAGATGAGTGTGGGACTATGGTATGAAATTTAGGAAGTAAAATCCATAGTGGATAAGTACACGTTTATTGAAGACCTACATTTGGATACAACACAATATACTTGAATCATAATGGATAAATATCTTAATGTAATTCATAGACACTTTGGAATAGGTGGTTTTGCAGATTTAGCTCATCAGTTGCCAATTGTATTAATTTCATCCAGCACTATTTACCTTGTGAACTGGATCCATTAGAAATTGTTAATTTTTTAACCATCTACATTGAGATGGGCATTGGTGGTACAAGTTAAAGACAGCTGCCTCTGCAATTGTCCAAAATTCTCTCGTTGATGACAACCAGGTGTTTTCTTCCAACAATCTAATGCAACTAACTAGGCATTGATATAATGCTAGTGTTCCTTGGGTGGCTTCTTGTTGAATTAACATTTTCTTTCTTCTTTGGGACCAGGATCAAGACCTGACACTTCTGATTATCCCCACTCTAGCGAGGTAAGCTCCATTTTGTTTTCATTGAGTTAAATCTCCCCAGTTCTCTACAGTTGGCATAAATTTTGCACTCTGTACCATAGTGCTGACGCTTACGTTCATTATATACTGCAGAGGCATTTAACTGCTGTGAGCAGTTTCAGTCCTGCATCCCCCTTCTCAGAATCAAGTCATCTGGCATCTCCCAGTAAACAACCAGCTCCACATCTACCTCGCAATCATCTGGGGAGGCGACCGTTCATGTCAAAACCAGTCTACCCGCTAGTCTTCCGGAATCCAGTGTCAGAATCAGAAGCCTCTGGGATGCCTGAGGCTAGTAATGCTGGGCGAACAACACCTAGTGATGACAGCCTAGCTTCTCCTGTATGGCAACGCAGCTTGGCCAGTCCTGAGCTCAAGTTCCATAATGCACTGAGTGAGCTTCGGAAGATGGAAGCTTCACCTGAACCAAACACAAGCTCAAGGAGGGAAGGATTCAGATGGAGCAATGCTAGCAGTTATGATTTTGGATATGATGGGGATGCCATTGACATTTCAGATCATATCAGCGTCGAGTCCCAAAGATCCCCAACAAGTTCAGTGAGATCTCTGAAGTGTGGCTTATGCGAGAGATTCCTGCAGCAGAAATCACCATGGACCTCAAATCGGATTGTTCGAAATACCGATATGCCAGTAGCAGCGGTCCTTCCATGCCGACATGTCTTCCATGCAGATTGCCTGGAGGAAAGTACTCCCAAGAGTCAAGTCCATGAACCACCTTGCCCCCTGTGTGCACGAGCCACTGATGATGAAGGATGCGTATCATTCTCGGAACCTCTGCATGTTGCCCTCAGATCTGCTCGCAGGAATCAAGGGATTAGTTTTTCTTTGGGTGGTGGTGGTGGTAGTAGCAGCGCAAACCCTTCTCGCAGTGATCACGCCTTGAAGAGAAATCAGTCTACGCTTGTGCCGAGGCGCAGCGGCTCACTGTTCCAGAACCGTTTCAAGAAGCAGTTCCCCTTCAAGGGGAGGGTTGGGAAGGACCTCTTTGGTGGTAGTCGCTTTAACAAGGCTGGATCATCGTCGTCTTCAGGTCAACAGGACGATGTCAACAACCAGCAGCTAGGATGAAGTCAGCGCAAGTATAATGTGCCCTGCTGCTACTCTAGCCTTTTCTATCCTTCTTCTTTTGTCCAGAAGCCGTAGTACATGTATAACAACATACCATAGGATGTGAAATTGAGCATCCATGCGCTACTAGTACTCGTCGAGGACGGAGTTGCTTTGTTTGGACGGTGCTTGCCTTGCATGTGGCACCATGAACTCACTCCGCTTTCACCATGAATCCTTACTGTAATCATCGATGCCTATCTTTGATTTGCTTGCGCCTGAATCTTTCTAATGTTCTATTGGGCAATGGGTGGTCTTGACAGCCGAGAACTGTATCATCCGCCACTATTGTTCTTATTAGTCTTCTATGCCGCGTGCCCGCGTACGGGCGCAATACGCGAATTTTGGACGCTTTTGGCACTGTTGCTATCCGAAATTCCGAAAATAGCCTCTTCGGAAACGAAATTTCAACTTTAGCCCCCACCTGACCGCACCATTTAACCGCGTCGCGACATGTGTCCAATGGTGCGGCCACTCACTCTGATGTGACCATGTGGTGCGGTCGGGGAGCGCATCACTCCGGTGTGGTGCGGTCCCCGACCGCACCATTGACACGTGTCACACTCCCGTTAAGTGGTGCGGTAACAGGGTGTTAGAATTGGAATTTTGTTCTCCTCAGCGTCATTTTTGGTATTTTCGGGTAGCAACAGTGTCAAAAACGTCCAAAATTCGCAATACGCCTGCTACCCATGTGGCAAGTATTGTTTGCTTGGATACGTCTGCTACCCCTGTACGCTTTCGCTATCTCGCGAGCCACCCAGACCCCAGCCCAGTACAAAACGTAGAACTGACTGGTGAACCTTGCTCCAGATTAGCCCAGTATTCGCGGGAGCTCGTGTACGTATACATGATCACGGGGAATAATACAAGACCGAACATGCCTAATGAATTATCGAAGCAACTCCTTTACCTCATCGATTAAGATCCCAAGTGTTATTCCTTGTTCTCCTGCAATGCGTGATACTGGACAAGCTAGGCATGAACAAGTATTCCATTAAGCTAGTATGCTTTTGCATTTTGCTGTCTTTACAACTGTGTTTCGCGAGTATGGCATTATGCTCATTTCCGGAAACAAAACGAAAATCTGAACATTAAAAATCACAAAATAGAACTATAAACATCAATCCTGTAACACACAAAAAAGAAGCAGCTTAAAACAAAAGCTCAGGCTCTATTTCGAACAAAGGAAAGGTATCAGGTGGGTTTGTTTAGGTTGTGGGTTATGTCTTTTAATTTATAGATTTTGAATTCTGGCTGTTCACGCGAGAGATTACAAAGAGGAAGACAATTACATGCAATTTTGGCCGATATAGCTGAAGTCGGTACAGTGTGTACTACAATTGACTAGTGGACCATATATGAAAAAACGTACATTTGAAAGCTAGTTATTGCAGTGCCGTACATAAACCATAAGCCATACCCATAAGTGGTAAAGAATCCATCCGATTTTAGAGGATTTAAATCCTATAGGAAAAATCCATATGAACTCTTTTGAAAATTGGAACAAAGGAATTGTCCAATAGGAATTTAGAGGACATGGCACCCCAATTCATGTGTTTTTTCAATTTATGTGTTCCGAATGGGTTACAAAGCCACAAACACGTATACCTTATTTTATTAATCTCGGACATGGGAGACATGGGAAATTCATAGACTTCCTCATATGTGTTTTTCTGTAAAATTCCGTGTTTCAAATACCCTCATTTTATTACTCGTACTACCAGGAAAATGTTATTGCAAAAATATTTTTATGTAGCAATATCACTAGAGCTTTCCCTAAAAAATCAAACTAGAGCTAAATACGAGAATCTATTAAAAAACTCGTTTTACAAAACTAAGGGCCTGTTTGGGACTACTCTGCTCTAGTTTTTCCAGCTCTGCTCCACCAACTCCACCATGGAGCAGCTCCACTGTGGAGTTCCTGGAGCAGGTGATCCTGTTTGGCACGCAACTAGCTCCAGCTCCAGGAATGTGAGGTTTCCCTGAGAAAGGTCCAATGTGCCCTTGAATGATGTTTGATGTATGTTTTGATGTCTGTGGAGCATATGTAACTGAATTTTTTTTGTTTCCAATTGAAATATGATGTAAAATATTATAATCGCAATTAATTTATTCGAGAAAACCAAAAAACAAATATTTTGGTCAAATAATTCCATCCTTTTGTCCCATAAATTGCAACGTGCATGATAGATAATTAACAAAGTCCATCATTCGAATACAAATAATTGTCCATAGATAACTAGAGAGTAGTTTAAACAAAATCAAGCACAGAGAATGCTTGTCATATTGCCCAATGAGATGACCAAAAATAACGATCATCACCAAGACTTTCTTCACTTGATCCAGTACCGAATCAATTCTAACAAATGTATCATCGTCACATTTCATTACATATTTTGCAGGGATGACTCGGACCTACATAAACATAGAACATTAATGAGTATATAAATGTCGGTGAAATTGACCTGCAAAGGAACATGGCAGAGCAGCTAATATGTAATTATCTTGACATATTCGCTTCACTTACCCCATACTCGGCAATGGCAATAGTCTTCAAGACAACAAGGTCATAACTATCCATGAAAGGCACTATAACAATGTCACGAAAGAACTCTGCCTCCCTTTTCAGCTTTGCATTGACCTCCTTTTTTCCATTCTGTGAATTTGGTTAATTTGTTCAGAGTTTGCAATATGCAAGAGAGTAGTAAAAACATGAGTCAAACTAGTGTTTACCAGAGCCACAAAGAACCGAGCTACAATATTTAGATGATTTCCTTGTATACCGAGATGGAGGAGGGGCAGGTCAGGGAGGAGGGGGGCGGGGACGCGGCTGACGCGGAGGCGGTCCGGAGGTGCGCGAGGTTGGGCTTGGCGGCGGCGAAGGCGTCAGCGACGATGCCGTCGAATGGGGTGGCGGTTGAGTTGGGCCTGGGGAGGAGGAGGAGGGAGGAGAAGATCGGGAGCGGGGGAGGGGACGGGGCGGGGGACACCGCCGCGGGGAAAGCCGGCTTGGCTGGCCGGACGGGGGAGAACAGGGAGGTCAAGGCCGACGCCTCGAGCTCGCGGCGGCGCGGGTGATGGGTGTCCAGCGACGACGACGACGACGATGGGGAGAAGGCGAGGGAGGGGAGCTCGAAGAGGAGGAGGAAGGCGAGGTATCCTGCGGCGGCGGCTAGGAGGGCCGCGCGGCACAGGCGCTTCCGCGGCGGCGCCATCAGGATGGGGGTGGAAGCCTGGAAGGCGGCCGTTTTGGGATGGAGCCGGGCGGAAGAAAGAAAGAAAAAGAACGAAGGGGTATGTTTGTGTAATGGCATAGGTGGGTAATTTTTCCTCAACTCCATGAGGAGGTATGAATCTCTAGTTTCTGGAGTACCCCTTGAGGAGCTCCGTTGGCCCTCAACTCCACTTTTTTCTTTGAGCAGAGTTCTTGGAGCTGGATCTGTTTGGCTAGACAAACTGGGAGCAGGGCTGAAAAACCTGGAACAGGGCAGTCCCAAACATGCCCTAAATACACCTTTTCGAGAAAAGAAACTAAACACAAGAGTAGAAGTTTATATTTAGGAGTGAAGATTACTATGTTCTCGCAAGTGTGTCAGATCTGGCACCCCTCGCGTTCTCCCCGTTAGTCATCAACCACCAGGACGGAAAACTACACCACGCCTTCTTCGCGATCTCCATTTCCCATCCCCACCGCGCCTTTTTCCTACCTCCCCACCGGACGCGCCCGGCGGTCATGGAGGATCTGGGCATCGAGGCGAAGGAGGCGGCGGTGCGCGAGGTGGCGAAGCTGCTCCCGCTCCCGGAACTCCTCTCCTCCATCGCCTCCATCAAATCCGACTACCTCGCGCGGCAGCAGGTGATGCGATCCCCCTCAAACCCCGGTTTTACTCGCCGTGAGGCCGCCAGTTGTGGCGGAATCTCAACTAGTGGGCGAATTGACTCGGTAAACCCTGATGGACATCCGCAATCTCGCTCTGAGTGACCTCTCTCTATGTATTTTGTTTGCTCTGAGCCCTGCTGCGTTGCTCCTGATTTGGCTGTAATTGAGTTCGTGCTGTGGATTGTGTTAGAATCTAGTTCTCAGCTTCGAGTGATTAGATTCGCCAAAGTTCAATTACCGACTAGTTTGTTGTGTGTAATTGCGCTTGCTTATGGTGAAATGTTCGAGAGGTTGGCTGATTCAAACTCGTTGCCACTCAGCACAAGCAATCTGTTTGTGCGAACTGGTGAGGTGGGAGGAAACCCTGGTATTGATCGTATCAGCTATTTAACTGAGCCCGAGATGTTCGTAGAATTTTGATAAAATCTCGTGTGGTTTCTCCAAATCCTTTTCAGCCATAAGATTTTTTTGGCAGTTAGAGCTGGAGCTGTGAAGTGGTCTATAATCTCGTGTAGTAGGTTTAGGCGCTGATGGGTTATCTGCAGCTTCTGTGCAGATGAGCTGTTCCTGCTCAAGTGCTCATGAGTCATGACCTGTTAAGGTGCAAGCAAGCCGTTACTGTTAATATGGTTTGAACAACAAGCTGTTATTGGCTGAATCTGGATTCATATTTTTTTTTCAGAAAATTATCTCTTAATTTTAGTTATACAAATAACACTAATGGAGAGAAGAACTAGGAACAAAAATAAGGGAGATCCGATGGTTTTGACTTATTATGTTATTGTTCTTTTTTTTCCTTATGTTTAGTGTGCCCGCTTGCTGCTTTCATCTTGGGCAAATACTTGAATAATCCAAGTGAAGAAATCAACCTGCAATTTTGAAATATTCATATTGCTTGCAGAATTTGAAAGCTAAATGCAATATGAGGCATCTATTTTATCCTAGCATCCTCAAACAAACTTCTGATCACCGCAGTGCTTAGTTTTGCCATATTTGGCTACTTCATTCTTATGTCTACTCTATTGCTTCTTCTTTTTTTCTTGGTAAACTTGACATAGGCCTGTTTGTGCTGGTGCTATTATTCCCACATTCTTTATAGGGGTTATCTCTGATCAAAAGGGTTTTAGAAGATACTCATGAAGAGTAGATTTTGTAAACTAGATTGGTCATCTCTTAAAAAGGTTTGGATGAAGTTTTCTCAGTTCCCATGTTTTGGCCAGGACATTGCTTGGCATGCTTAATCGTAGACATAAAAGTTAAAGAAAGAAAGCATGCCAAAATGTGTTTTTCTTTTTGTAAAAATTATCTGGGCATACATACATCCTCATCGAGATCTTAGGAGTATGTTATATTTGGACCACTTTATATACTTCTTGATTGTCTGACTATCTTTTGCAAAATTTTCAGACAAATGATGCACAACTCAGTACAATGGTGGCAGAACAGGTATTCCGTCATATCTACTATGAGCTGCCAAACTTATCGATTTGAATACTACTATTAATTACTTTTAGTCTGCTCGAATTACTGTTTCTACTACCATCATTTGCATTCCCCACTTCATGTCTAACTGCTGGACGATAATCTTTTTGTGTGTATATTTGAAAACTGATAGGTCGAGCAAGCCCATGCTGGCATCAATGCTCTTGCATTATCGCAGGAAACAATCAACAAACTACGTGAGAACTTCATAGATATAGACAAGTAAGCTAATTATCTTGATTTCCACATTTTCATATGCTTTTGCATGATTGATCACTTTCTTGAGGTTGTATGTTTTCTTCATTTCTCAGTCCTATTTATTGTAAATGATGGCAGGTTGTGTCAGGAGTGTCAAACATTAATCGATAATCATGACAAGATCAAGCTTCTTAGCAATGCAAGAAACAATCTGAACACAACTTTAAAGGTTTGCTGACCTTAATTTAACAATAGCATTGTATTATGATTCTACTTATCAATAGATTGAATTGACGAAGTTATTGAGCACAAAAAACTAATCTGATATATTGATTGTTAATGTCTGGTAGGATGTGGGAGGTATGATGTCCATTTCTGTTGAAGCTGCTGCAGCACGTGACTCCTTAAGCGATGACAAAGAGTTAATTCACACTTATGAGGTTGTTTTTCGTCTTTGACTTACTGTTTAACACCATGATTGGATATCATAATGGTGATGCCCTATTTATCTGACTTTGCTGTATGATCTTACATGTGTTGAAATTAGAGATTAACAGCTCTTGACGGAAAGAGGCGTTTTGCTTTAGCTGCTGCTGGATCTCATAAGGAAGAAGTTGCTCGATTGAGGTGTGTTTCCCCCTTACAACGAGATAAGATTATTAATTATGTGACACACCATACCTGTTTTTTCTTTTCCCTTTGCCTTTCTATTTAGAATAAGCTAAGCATTTCTAACAGAGGTTTGGTTTGGTCTGAGCTCACATAAATCAGCAGTTACTACTTGCACATTTTTGTTAAAAGAAGTTTCTACTGCACTGCATTTGCAGCTGTACTCAACCAACTACTGTCTATGTTTGAAGTGTACTCCCATCTGTAAAACATGTAGCTTATTTACCTTCAATCATGAACGGTGTCCAGTGCAGAAGTTTTTTTTTTGGAGAATACGCAAAAGGCTTGCATGTCTTTTCATTGAGATAGGAAGCAAGTCAATATACAAGAGGTCAATACAAGATGACCATGGGCCACGACCTGAAGCCTGGTAAACCTTTACTAGAGCCTAACTCTCAGCAACGATTTTTGCGACCTATCTACCCTACAGGGGGCGACTATTGCGGCTAGACATTTTGCTCCTGCTATGCTCCATGCCTCCATTGCCTGCTTTCCTCCTGAATGCGCTGCACCACCTGATCAATAGGGCGTGCTTGTGATCGAACACCCTGCTATTTCTCTCTTGCCAAATCATCCAAGCGACCAAAATTATGAGGGTATCAAACCCCCTCCTTGCCTGCTTCGGCATCCGTTTCCTGGAGTGGAGCCACCACCCAGAGAAGGAATTCCAGTGCAGTAGTAATAATACTATAATTGGTAACCTAATTAAAACTAATTGAAGAAAAGAAAACTTACGATCCTCTATCAATCCGTTTTAGGATGACGTGTTTAGATTTATAAGATCTGCAGAAATGATCCTTTCTACATACAATTTTCGGAATTAAATTGCTTGCAGTATGTTAACAAATCCTGTTAGGATTAACAATAGATGTCAAATCATTTTCTAGCCTGTATTGCAATGAAGCGCATAGCTGTAATTCACTTGATGGATTCTTTTCTTTTCACAGAGAGTACTTTGAAGATGTTGATCGAACATGGGAAACATTTGAAAAGACATTATGGGGCCATATCACTAACTTTTTCAGACTTTCGAAAGAGAGGTACTGTTCTATTTTATCAGGCAATTTCTCTTTGTTATTTAACATGGTAAATGACTGATTGTCTTAAGTGTATGTTATGAAAACCGAGGCGATGGTCTGTTGCCATCCTCATAATGTGGTCTCATCTTAAATTCCCCCCCTCATATATGCCTTGTGGAAGGCACCAAATGTTAATTCTCACAAGAGTAAGGTTCCTTCAACATCCAGATAAAAGAATATCTTTAAATTTTGAAAGAATATTTTTTCCTTTTGAGCAAGACAAATTTCAAACTGTGTAAGGATGAGGCAAATTGTGGAATTCCTTGCATTGGTGTGACATGAACCAAACAACCCCTAGAGATAGGTATAGGCAATTCTATATTTAAAGTACCCGGTTGCCCTTCCCGTTACCTTTTTTTTCTTTGTTAATCATGGAATTGTTGCTGGGGTGTTTGCCGCAGATATAATAAGTACTCTAATGTGCAAGGCATTTTCCCTACATATGTGCAAACTCTTAATCCTACTATAGCTGTTGTCAATCATAAAGGTGCGATCTATGATGTGTTAAGACCTTCTTCTGATCGGCACATGCTTTCATTAGACTGTAGATAGTTTTGTTAAGTAAATTAGCCTTGTTGATTTTTCATCATTTTTGTACTGTATATTTTATCCAACAAAGGGTTGACCAATATTCCAAAGGTAAAATAAGCTATACCTGCTCAAATTGTATTTAAAGGCATCCCATGTGCAATATACTCTTGTATTTATACTTCCATTCTGGTTTTTTTTCCCTTTTGCAGCCCTCAGACGTTGGTTCGAGCTTTGAGGTATGGCTCATTCTTTAATATCTACTGCAATTATTTTCGATAGTCAATCTTGAAAGTTGAACGGTTGAAATGCTAGACTATTTTTTCCCTTTTGCAGCCCTCAGACGTTGGTTGCAATTATTCTCCTTTAAGTTTCATTTGTTGAATGAAAGACTATTTATTGATTTATCAGGGAAATAATTTGTTGAAAATATAAGTTTCTTGTGTCTCTGCTTCCTAGTTATTTTTAGTTCAAACATGCATATATATTATTGCACATGATCCTACAAATTTCACATTCTTATGTCAGGGTTGTTGAAATGCAAGAGATCCTAGATCAACAGCTTGCAGAAGAAGCAGCTGAGGCTGAGGGTGCAGGCGCTATTGCAACAATAACAAACCAACGTAGAACTGCAAAGTACGCTATTTTCTTTCTTCTCTTCACATATTTTTCTGTACCTCCTGTTGACAGTATGATATCAAATTTCACATCTTTCATGTTTCAGAGGAGCAAAGTCATAGCATCTCTCAGGATACAAGTTTGTTAATACCCTTTATTTTCATGCTATTATAAATGTATGGAAGATAGGCGTATGCAGTGCTCTTCATTTTCATACCGGCATATGCACATCTATGCACTTGTGCCTGAATCCAGGAAATGAATTCACAACCTGTAAAGGTGGCATGAAACATATCAGCGATTGTAGCATATTGTCATCATGGTCATAGTACAATGTACTGTTTCACATACACATATCTGTAAAACCGCAGACTGGCTAGATGTGGGTTGAGAGAGCAATAAACTCGAGCTATTGTAGTATCTTCTGGAGCCATTGCACATTTGTATGGGTTTAACTAGCTTGTTTGCTGTAAACTTGCTGAATTGCTTCTACTATGAATTTTATTGCTTTTCTATCGTATCACATGATTTGACCCTTTACAACTGTGCTTCTTTAGTTTGTTGTATTTAGATGTCTATTATCAACAATCAATCATGACATATTGGAGAATCATGCATAATTGTAGTTATTTCACCAGTTTATCTATTGACTACTGATGATGTTGACTCACCCTTCCCCAACTTTAGCAGAAAAGGTGCAGGGGCAACATCTACCCCAAGAAAGGGCACTCCAGAGAAATTGAAGGTCCAGGGAAAGGGATACAAGGACAAATGCTATGAGTGTATCAGGAAGGCTGTAGAGACTCGCTTCAACAAATTGCTCACTGAGGTAGAGCTAAATTTGATTGTGGATTTAAGAATTTATTGTCTGCTTATCACAGTCTATGCACTTACCAGCGGTAGCTAATGTTTTGATCACACAGCTTGTTTTCTCAGAAGATTTGATGGAAGCTTTGGAGGAAGCTAAGGCAGTAAGTAGTCTGATTTTTACACTTGTTATAAGAAAAGAAATGCATATATAGAGTCTAGGGGCCTATTCTTAACGGCTTTTAAAAGCGGCTTTTGGCTTTTGCTACAGTACCTAACTTTCAAACGGAGTATTTTTTCAAGACGGGGTCTACAAGTTAATTGTAGTACACGTTAAAAGCCCAACATATGTATCAATCAAAATCGCAAGCGAGTATCTCTCTTTCCATATTCTCTATCACAAACAGCAAAAATTCAAAAAATTCAGCCAAAAGCCATAGGGCCTATTCTTTTTGGCTGCGGCTTGTGGCTTTTGGGCTGTTCGTGCAAGAGATTACAGAGTAACAAAAACTCACGTGCGGTTTTTGCAGATATAAATGAAGTCGGTACAATATGTACTACAATTAAGTAGTAGACCCTATTTTGAAGAAATATTCTGTTTAAAAGTTAGTTACTATAGAAAAGCCGAAAATCAACTTTCAGAAGCTGAAAAGAACAGGGCCTAAGCCACAGCCGTATCAAATAGGCCCTAGACTCCATAGAATTTAGTGATTGCCGGTGCTCAACCTGTTATGGTCAACACTTGACTGGTCCATTCATTTGTGTTGTTATGTTAACTTGTTATTAAGGCAGTAAGTAGTCTGGTTTTTACACTTGTTATAAGAAAAGAAATGCATGTATAGAGTCTAAACACCTTAGAGTTTAGTGATTGCCGGTGCTCAAGCTGTTATGGTCAACACTTGATTGGTCCATTCATTTGTGTTGTTAACTTGTTATTGTCTAAGGAATTCAAAAGAAATGATCGGTGTGGTTGTTAAGGAATGGAAGTATGGAACCCACAGTATTACAGTTCATGACTGCAGTATTGTCTACATTTTTTTCCTAGCACTTGTTTGATGTAGATGACTCAAAGTTTTGTTAACATTCTTCCCTACCAATTTATTTTAATCCTACTTGTTCTGCAAATTGACCAATTTATCTCAATCCTACTTGTTCTGCAAATTGGGACCTGACAAAGAATAGATGTTGTTTCTTTAGAAAACACACTTCTCTTGATCTACCTAATGATCTGACTGACTGATGTATCGTTATTCTGCTCCTAATTCAATACAGATTGGAGATGAGCTTGGTGATATCTATGACTATGTTGCACCATGTTTTCCTCCTAGGTATGCTGATAATTGTTACAAATGATACTTATCCTTGGAAGAGACCTTCAGAACTA
The DNA here is from genome assembly GCA_017311315.1 of Dendrocalamus latiflorus. Lineage (NCBI taxonomy): Eukaryota > Viridiplantae > Streptophyta > Magnoliopsida > Poales > Poaceae > Dendrocalamus > Dendrocalamus latiflorus. The sequence goes on from CM029640.1 coordinate 44,860,698, forward strand.
TTTGTTCTGTATACACAAGAAATTAATAATCTGTTTACTATAACAAGAAAAGATATGTTGAGAGCTCCTATGATGAGCCATACTGTATGTCCTTGTATTTCAGTATATGGGGATGCTTCAAAATATGTATTCTCGGGATGCTTCAAAATATGTGTTTCATTCTAACTTTTCAATACATCAGCTTGTATGTATTGCCTAAAACTTACATGATAGGGTGAAAAAGTTGATATTTTTGCTTGTATAAAATATCAATAGCTGGGGTTCCTGATTACTCATTGGTCATTTTGGCATGTCATCAACTGCTAATAATCTGAGATGGGGCTATCCTTAGTTCCTTACTCCTTAGAAATGTTGATTTGCAGAATGATTCCTAACTGTTTCCATATCATCCACTGACTTCTTCACGTTTCATGTTTTTTGTTTCTATGCAGATATGAAATCTTCCAGCTCATGGTAAACCTATATACGGAAAGGTTCATTCAGATGCTAAGACTGCTCAGTGATAGAGCAAACGATATTCAAAATATAAATATCCTGAAGGTATGTGGTTAAATGTCATTTTTTTATTATCCTAGATTTATTCTTCATAAGATGAACACTTTGTCAGTATATTGTTTTTCTTGATCCATGTGTATGATGTGTTTGGTTTTCTGTCTCTTGTATTGCAAGAACATTAATCGACTGCTCACTGTAGGTAACAGGTTGGGTTGTGCAATACCAAGATAATCTTATTGGCCTTGGTGTGGACGAGTCTCTTGCCCAAGTTTGTTCAGAAAGTGGTGCACTGGATCCCCTCATGAACATGTATGTAGAACGTATGCAAGCAACAACTAAGGTACTTTTTTTCGATCTGTTGAATTCAAATTGAACTTAATCGTGATTATTCATGTATCTCTACCCGTTTGCTTCTGTAGAAATGGTACAGTAACATTTTGGAGGCTGACAAAACACAACCACCAAAGAGTACAGAGGATGGAAAATTATATACACCTGCAGCGGTAGATTTGTTTAGAATATTGACAGAGCAGGTGCAGATAGTTAGAGACAATAGCACAGATGTCATGCTATATCGTATTGCTCTTGCAGTTATTCAGGTATTTACATTGTTACCCTTCGAGATGATTTGAGTCTTACCTAGTTTTGTTGTGCTTTGCTTTGTGTGGTTTGAAGTAAATTACTGAAATGTGCCAATCCGATGTTCTTCTTTGTTTCCTTTATAGGTCATGCTTGATTTTCAAGCAGCTGAGAGGCAAAGACTCGACGAGCCAGCTTCTGATGTTGGTTTGGAATCTTTATGTGCATTGGTATGTAGCTTTCTCCATTTAGAACGCCATGTGATTTCCTTGCTACTATTAGTTCCTTATTGTTTGGTCCTGATATTGGTTGAGCAGATTAACAACAACCTGCGTTGCTATGAACTTTCATCAGAGCTAAGTAGCAGCACATTGGAAGCACTTCCACAGAACTATGCTGAACAGGTGCAAATGAGTCATTAAGCTCGCACTTTCGTAGATGCCATTCTTTCAGTCATCTTCTAAATTCTCAGGATACGACTTCATGTGCTTTCAATCATATGCCTCATTCATTCTTACTGGAAAGAGCATCCAAGTATCCAGCTAGGGTTCAATTTCTCAGCAGGAACCACTCCCTGGCATGGATCAAGAGATGAAAAACCGTTCAGACTTCTTTAAATTCAAAAATTCGAATTTTGGGTGTAGAGACTAGAGAGTAGATCATCTGTATTGTCATAAGGGTGTACTTAATTTGAAATGTGTAAATCTGGAGGCATGCTCGTGACCTAAAGAATGAAGGCATCAGACATCATCACACCTTGTACTCACCTACCTTGCTATGAGGCATTTACACTTCTCTGGTCTAAAATACCTGACATTTTACGAAGTTGATTTTTGGTTTGCAAACAGAGGTTTTTTTTCGAGGCAATATTTTCCACCATAGTGCTGTTAGAGAGACGGGTGTACAATCAACATGGGAAAACATGTCAAACAAATAAAGTATTCAACATGGGAAAACATGTCAAACAAATAAAGTATTAACTCAAATAAAATATTCAACATGGGAAAACATGTCAAACAAATAAAGTATTAACTCCTTTCTTGATCTATGTGCATGGAGTTAAAACAACATGTTTTCAGACCGGAGGTACAATATTTAATGGATCTCCTATTCTGGTATCCTATATATGTATATATGCAGACATGTTCTAAATCTAAACATTGCTTGCTTCACAAAACTATATGTATGCACAATACTGTTACCAAAATTCTGCCGGGAACCAGCCTCACTTTGAAAAGTACGCCATTTGAATTGGAGAGCAAACTGGGTGGGATAATTCTGGTTGCTGCTGGGAGCTGAGCAGATTACTGTTCTGGGCACTTTGTGGGATTTTCTGTAAGACAATAAGACTGGAAATGTGAACTATATTCAGAGGTTGAGAATAACCTAGAGTTGAAAATGTGCTTTGTTGTTGCAGTTTCTTTATCCTTCCGTTCACACACCTTAAGCATTTTTAAACTCTACATGGCAAAGCAAAATTCTGTTTTGCAGGTTAATTTTGAAGACACTTGCAAAGGATTTCTTGAGGTTGCCAAGGTTTGTTCTACATGCATAAGATATAACTACATATGTATAACCTTAGGTTTAAGAAATCAAACATGACCTGCTGATCACTGTGAAAGTGTTTCTTGAGGTGGCCAAGGTTTATGCTACAGCTACACGGATGTCTTAATTGCATGCTATATTGTTATGATTTATAACCAAGGAAGTTTTTAAGTAATGTTCGATTGTAAAGTTCAGAATCACCTAGTTATGGTTGAGGAGACCACCACAGTACTTTGCCAAGCTTCTAGAAAAGCTTGTTAAATACTTCAATACTAAAACAAGCACTAACTGGTTAACTCTGGGTAATTGATATTTGATACTGGTTTCTGGCTTGTCAATCAACCAGTGCTGCCTGAGAAACTGTTGTTAAATGGTTGGCACCAATTGACTTAGCCGTCTTGCCTGGAATGTCCTGATAACTGTCCAAGTTTGGCTTGTTCATCTTTTGCAATGTTATTTGATATGGCTGCATCTTTAGACAACAAAAAGTAATTGCAGCTTTAACTAGCATTCTTTATTCTTTCAACAGGAGGCAGTTCTCCAAACTGTCAGTGTTATTTTCGAAGACCCAGGTGTGCAGGATCTACTTGTGAAGCTCTACCAAAAAGGTAATTTCGTGGTAGTATTTCAGTAACAAATTATCCTTTCTCTTGTGCCCTTTTTTTTAATGTCATGTTCTTGGTCAAATTTGGAATTTAAAGCACCAGCAGCTCCCCTCTGCCTGTGAGAGCCTTATTTATAAGCCCAGAAAAGCACTGGGATGTTTCTAATGTTGTATGCTTACACAGTTGCAATGATTCCTTTTTATCTCACGACATTCTGGCCCCGTTTGGCAGAGCTCTAGCTCTAGGAAATCTGTAGATTTCCTAGAGCTGGTCATCTGTAGCTCTAGGAAATCCTGGATCTAGAGTTGTATGCATGTTAAGTGCATTTACATAACTCATTTCATTTATATTATATATTAAATAAAAATATTTAAATCACTTTAATTTAGTCAACAAACTACAGATCCAGTATAGATCTCGGAGTTAGAGCTGTGCCAAACGGGGCTATCACTAATATTGACGATCTTGCTACCGCTGTTGCCTGTTATTTTCAATCATGGCTTGTGCTTGGCAGCTATGTGCAAATAGTTGTTTACCTTTTGCTTGCAGTTAATATACTTTAGAAATACAAGGTTGGTTGGTTAACTTTGTGCTGAGGACCAAGTATAGGTATCCCAGTGAAGTGTGGTTTGGTAGCGAGCCTGACATCATTGATTAAAACCTCCTATCTGCTAACTAAATTGCGCTACTGTTTGGACTGAATGTGCCAATGATCATATGAACCACTCTTTATCTAATTTTTGTGTGCCATGCTGCTTGTAGTGTTCTTTTTGTCTACTCCATAAGGTTAACCTTTGATGGGTAGTGTGCACAAGTGTTTCTTAGTGAGTCAATTTATTGTTTTGCTAACATCAATTCTTTTTGTCCAGACTGGCTAGATGGAATGGTGACAGAATATCTTGTTGCAACGCTTGCTGATTATTTTGGGGATGTCAAACTGTAAGTTTTCATAAAATTGAAAATAAGTGGTATGGTATGGATGGATATTTCCTGAGAAATGCTGTAGCTTATGCTTATTGTTGTTTACCTCTGCCTTCACTATGAAATTTTTTTAGATATAATTTTTGAGAAAATTGTACCCCACCAAATTTTGTGTGATTACCTGAATAGATCCCAAATCTAATGCATAAATCATTCATACATGGTTTACCAAATTTGGAAAGTTAGATGCAAATTGATAAGTTTCAAAATGCAGGTGCGAATTTGTAAAATTTAAAAGTATAGGTGGCTCTAGTGCAATTTTACTTATGGTTTCCGTAAATTCTACTTGATTTTTTTTCATAATAGATGCCCTCATATCAGTAGTGTTCCTCGAAGTTATGACATGTAAACGGTTGCTTATGGCTAATAATTGTTTGTTGTGTTACTTGTGTATCTTTCAGCACATGATTTTAAGACTTCTGGTTTTATTTTTCTAGATATATTGAAGAAAGATCGTTTCGAAGATTTGTGGAGGCTTGTCTAGAGGAAACAATTGTTGTGTATATTGATCATCTCCTTACTCAGGTTTGCAGAATCACCCTTAGCACTATTCAGAATAATTGCTGCATACTTAAATAATTGTGGCTCACTGTACCGCAAATAGACTTTTAAGATTTGGAGGAATATTAGGAACATATATGAATATATGATGCATTGACGTCCCAAAAGGAAGTATTGTACACTGTTTCCTACAACCATTCTGGACTGAGCTGTTGCTATTGCTGTCTGGGTTCAGACAGTTTTTTTACTAATCACACCCATCATTTCACACTACACGTCATCTTATATCTCACAACTGCCGGTTGATAAGTCCTTTGAAAGAGCTAATATCTGTTTCCTTTGTACCTCTAGAAAAACCACATAAAAGAAGAAACTATTGAGAGGATGAGGCTAGATGAAGAAGTGCTTATGGATTTCTTCAGAGATCACATTAATGTTACGGTAAGTGTAGTTACTGCTGGAAGTTTGTTACTACTAACAACTACAGTTCCGTTGGTCTTTATTCAAAGTTGAAACTAGCCAATCTTATGTGTCAGTTTATTGAAAAAAATTCCTACAATAGTTGAGTGCATGTATTTTGTGGTACAAGATCAATCAAATGGGATACTGTAATTTTGGCATTGAACACCTATAGTCCTAGACTTCCATAACTTGAACCAGTTCTCTGAAAAGCTTTCTTTGCATTGTGCTCCAGAAAGTTGAAAACAGAGTGCGGATTCTGGCTGATCTAAGGGAGCTTGCTTCAGCTGAGAGCCTGGATAGTTTTACTCTCATTTATACGAATATTCTGGAACATCAACCAGATTGCCCGGTAATTTCTTTCAACAGGCATACTCAATTTTGCCAATGTTTGATCACATAATATTATGAATCAGAAACAACTAATGGTTTATAGTGCATAAACTTAATTCTGTTCATTTCTTTTGATGCTCTGCAACTTGGCATCTCTGTTATATAGCCTGAGGTTGTTGAGAAGCTCGTGGCACTGAGGGAAGGCATTCCACGAAAGGAAGCCAAGGAGGTATGTACGGCTTTGTTTGCGTACACCAGTGCTAGTTAGACCTATGCCAATTGCCAAATTATGCTTTTTGGAAGGGGAAAATTTGACAATTATGATTGTTGTGTCATTAATAATTACGTATTCAGGTTTGATAGTACTTGGTCACAGATTGTTATTCCATACTCATTTCTTAGGTTGTACAAGAATGCAAGGAGATTTACGAGAACTCGCTCGTAGATGGCAACCCTCCGAAGTCTGGTTTCGTGTTTGGCAAATTGAAGTGCCTAACAGCACGGAAAGGCATATGGAGCAAGCTTGGGCAGTGAGAATGCTGCAACTTTGAGCAGAGTGAATTCACGTACTAAGACAAAGATTTGTTTTCTGTTTTTGTGCTCATTCTTTTGTTCGTTTATTAAGCCTATCGGCGGCACACTATCATACCCGTGGGTGAGCCTTAGCATGAGAAGAGCTAGAATGTATCTCTTTGGTTAGTAACAGAGAATTTTGGTGTAAAAATGGAACGTTTCCAAAACCTCATTTTTATTTATTCAATAAAATGGCTAGTGATGTATTGATAAGTGCAAAGCAGCTGGGCGTTACTAGGGGTGCAAATGGGTCGGATTCGGACGGATATTGTTGTTACCATATCCTAACCCATATTTTTTCTCCAGATTCGGTACCAATCGGATTCGGTGCCGGATCGGTCGGGATTAACCCGTTTGTAAGGAATGCATGCAGTACAGCAAATGGAGTAGGAGGACGTACTGTTAAGAACTTGATGTTACTACTTAATAGCTGATGTGGAAGATTTTATTTTACCATTGCAAAAGAAAATGAAACGTCAAATAGTAGCACTAACCTGAAATCAAACTTGAAGACGTATCGGATTCGGACGGATATTGCTGTTACCATATCCTAACCTATATTTTTTCTCCGGATTCGGTACCAATCGGATTCGGTGCCGGATCGGTCGGGATTAACCCGACCCGTTTGCACCCCTAGGCGTTACCATATGAAGGAATGGGCAGCTGCTGCTTTCACCATGCACGTGATGTATGTCTGCTTTGCCGTTTCTTTCTGCAAGCTAACACGAGACATGGCTGTAGACGACGGGCGACAGGGCTGCAAGTGGAGCGCATAATTTTTGACCAACCGATCTACCGAAGGTTTATGGAGATAAATATGGAAGGGAGAAATGGATATAGACATTGTTTGTCTAACTCTAAATTTGAGGAAAAATAAAATAGGATACAGATGGGTGATATCCCTTTGTATTTGCTCTGATTGAACTTATATCGTCTAATGCCCTATGGAGATGTGCAAAAGGAGCAAATAATTTCCCTTCGATGGGGGTCTTGTGACCCATCAATCTTGGTATAATCAAAGGTAACACTTTATATATACAGGTGGTGATTCTTAGGTAAGATTAGCATGTGGTGACAATGGTGGCTCAATTTGTTGGACTAGTTCCTGGTTACGTCTGTCTGATAGACAGAAGGTTTGCAGAGTTCATACAATAAAGAGAAATTGGTATTCGACATTTTTTGAGTTTGACTTCGAGAAAAAAAATACAAAATATGATATAAGATAAGTGATATCTGTACGTTAGACTAACTGAAGGTTTGTAAAATGAATATAGAAAAGAAAAATAGGTATACGATACTAAGCGTATCTGATTCTGAGTGGAGAAATTTCGTCCCGTACGGAATAGGATAGGATAGATGTACGTGGTATCTTGTCTGTGTCCACTGATACTAGGTCGACGGAAACAAAGGCGCCGCTAATGTGGAGAAGCCACGTGTAATCTCAACAGACTATGGTGCCTTGTGCGCCAGACTGTCCAAGTCGCGATCAACGCGCGGAATTGGCGGCAACGTGCAGCACCGTGGCCACTAGCCAGGCTGCACTGTTCGGCACGGCTGGCTAGCGAGAGCCGCGCGCCCGCCTACGCACCACCGCTTTTGGCCCGCACGCGGCTCGTGCGACGAAGCAACTTCCTGGGGCTGGGCCATATCTACGCAGAACATCATGGTCGTCGTCGGAGACTCGGAGTCCTCGAAACTGCAGACTCCCACCGTTCTCTACTTGCCATAGCTGACCTTGCGGCCTTCAGGGGGAATGGTCCGCCACACGCCGCTGCGCCGAGTAGATGTCACTTGGCACGTGGCAGAAAAACAAGGAAACTCTCTCGTCCAGTGATGAGAAGTTAACCAGGGGCAGGACGTAACTTGATAGAAAGGACGGCCAGCCGCCGGAAATCGACAGCTTTTCGTCGCCTCCCTAACCTCCCCTGCGTCTTCTCCTTCCCTTCCGTCCAGGCTACGGGCCCTTGACTATGGGAAGGTTGTAGCGCTACATAAATTATAAGGGTCCTTTTTTTATAGAAATTTTTTTGTTTATGCCACTAAGCAAATGTCTATGCTCAACTATGCCTTTTTTTTTCCCCTTCTCATTTATGCCATCGGTCCGCACCCCCAACGCTCGGACGCCACGGCCGCCGCCGTCCGCGGTGCTTCGCAGGGGCGCTGCGTCCCAAAGGCCTCACTTCCAGAAGCTCCCAGCTTCCCAAGCAAGAGCGACAAGGCGTGATATGGGTGCCTTGCCGTGGCGTCTCCGTCTCCCAGCCCTCCGTTGGCCGTCGCAGCCGTCCGTGCGCCGCCGTCTCCGCCACCCGCAGCCTCACCACAGATCGGGTTCCAACCCTCATGCCCCACCATCTCCGCCGTGCTGCGCCTGCTCGCGCGCGGGCACTTCTGCACCGTGCTTGGAACAACGATACCGACTGGACGTCAACCTATGAATTGCATGGTTATCCAAACCATGGCTACTGCGAAGGCCAGTTGGCTTCGGCCGTTTCTGCCCAGGGATCGGGACTACTCAACATTTCCACCATATTACATACATTTCCCTTTCGGACTACGCAAGGATGGATTGCCAGATGTTTGGGTTCTTTTCAACTACGATTTATGATCTTTATTCTTAATATAAGTATTCGTATGAACGAACAAAATAACTGATAAACCGATAAGCCATTTCGAAAAGCCTCTCTCAATAAGACATTTTAAAACGGCGACGAAGAAATCGTCTTGATTGCATGTTCAAAAAAAGTTATAAGCTAAAAAGAACTAGATTGCCTAGTCATGTATATGCTGTATTTGCTGAGACCTCAAGTCAAATCCGGTGATGTTTCAGCCAGCCCAATGAACTTTTTCGATTAGCTCACTTATTCCATTTTTTTACAGCTTGCAAGGAAAAGATACTTCGCTTTTTTTTCTCTCCCATATCAGTACAATGAACTAATAACTCAACAGCGCTAGGAGGTACACTACGGGGTATAAAAAGGACCGAAATTCTACAAGGTACGTATCCTTTGAATCTGCGAGTCAGTTTGTGAGTCACCGACTGGGTTGTCCACAACGTTACGTTCGATGACAAAGTTCTCGATCTTATGGAGTGCAGAGTGACAAAAGTGTTATGTTAGGGAAGTTGGTACAATGATATGGGGAAGAAAAAAAAAACGAAATTTGCATTGCACCTAAATGAAGGGCATATATAAAGATCTTATTATGTATACCTCAGTAGCTATATCAGTTGGTGTCAGCTTAGAGACATCATCGTGACCCTGTTTAGATGCAATCTCTGCAAATGCCAAAAGCAGATACGTTATCGAGGAGTATGGATCAAGAATTTTATCAAGTGTCACTAAGGAATCACCTGTGATAAGTGATCACATGGGGCATTTGATCATTCGCCTCATCAATTGAGATAGAATTGATAATTTGGTCTCAATATCTCACTAATATGTAGACCCAGGATTTACATGTCGGTGAAGTATTAAAGGGCAAATTATCAAATGCATCTCAAGTTTAGGGTAAATCATCGATAATCCCCTTTTGGTCTAAAGGCTTAAGAAGATAGAAGGAATTCAGTAAGTCATTCATACCAACATTAACATAGAAATGCAAACTTATGTATACTAATACGACATATAAAGCCTTGGATTCCGAGGATACAGATTCAAGGTGTATATGGATTTCTATAGCAGTTATTTTTTCTAAATTGAATGAAAGAAACACAATCTATCTTTTTTATTAAAAAAAAGAACAGCCAAATCAATCTATCCTAATCACATTCAAATTCCAACATTGCAGAAATTGAAGGATAAGTAGTTACTACTGTGCATGCACTAATTAAGCATGCTTAGCGACCTACTGAGCTCTGGCTCCTTAGCAGGGTCAATGAGCCCACCGAGCGCCTCTTGCTAAGCTGGTGCAGCACGGCAGGTGACACCACGGTTACCGAGGTTAGGGAGGGGGTTCGATTTATAAAAACGTGTGTCGGATGGCTAAATTTGAAAAAATGGCTATAGTGCTAGATATGTGAATGATTGCATATATGGCATTGTAGCAAATTTTTTTTCAAATCTGACCTTCCAATGCACGAAATTTCAATTTTGGCCTCCCTCCATGACCACGGATGCAATGCCAGACGACATATGTCGCCTACCAAACTCTCGCATCACAGTAGAATCAGAGAATCGCGATACCACTTGACGAGCTAGAAGAGCTCGACAAACACCTACCGAGCTAGGAGAGATTGGCAGTACCACCTGACGAGTCAGGGGGACCTTGGCAGGAATCTTGCATGCCATGCATTAGTGCCCAAGCATGGCATTAGTGCTTAATTAAGCATGGTTATGCTAAACATGCACTAATTAAGCATGCTTAGCGAACTATCGAGCTCTGACTTCTTGACAAGTCGATGGGCCCATCGGGCTGGGGCAGCGCAATAGGCGACACCACAGTTGTCGAGGTCAAGGAGGGGGCTAGATTTGTAAAAACATGTCAGAGGGCTAAAGTTGAAAAAAATGGCTACAGTGCTAGATATGCGAATGACTGCATGTATGGCATTGCATATAGTGCATATGGATAAAACAGAAAATATGGGCTTATAGGGTAAAAGATTTTATAGCATGAGATAAGTTGAGTTCCACCTTATCGGTATGTCCACAGCGAACTTTCATGGACGTACACCAATCAGAATGTAGTAGGTCTTATATATTACAATTCCTTTGTTAGAATTGTTTATAAAAGAAATTACTTCATGAAAAGTTTGAAGATATGAATCCAATATCTTTAAACAATATTTAACTATAAGATTAATAATATGGCAGGTGCATTGCTGATGTAGTAAGAAGGATTCGACGCATGTATTAAATAAGGGAGTGAGCATATTTATTGCCCTGGAGTTTGCTGCAGCATTTATCCAGGGTAATTGCAAAATTTTTAGTTATAAGACCAAAAATTTTCACGATTTTGATAATACATTCTAGTATATTTTCACCGGTATGTGCTACGTCAATTAGTTTGAAGCATATGATTCTCTTTGTTTAATACACAATCATCATTTATATAATGAGTGACTACAGTAAGATATTCCTCCCTAGATCAACCACTCTATATGTCCAATGTCGAGGCCACCAAAAAATGTACAGCTTCCAAAGAGTTCTTTAATTTTATCACGATTATTATTGTAATATTTAACTAAATCTCTAGTCGTTGCCTATCTAGAAATGTGAGTAAATCTTGTATTATGAGCAGTTCTAATGTACTTTTCGAATGCATTTTATACACCAAAGTTTAAAGAAAGATCTTTTGGGGTAATTAAACAGGCTAAAAATTCTCAAGCTACATCGGGATTATAATTCCAGATATATACTGTACCATCGGAGTTGTACTGTAGCTGCGTTTGCCTCATGGCTATGCCTTGATTTTTTTTTACATCTTTGGGCATGTCTGTGCAAGTGCCTAGTTTCACCTGAACACTTTACAGACAATTCATGATGACATATTTTACAAATAACAACTCATACCTGATCCCCAGATGGTCTCTATTTATTATGTTGTCAAAATCTGCCCACACGTCCGACGTGTTGGGTCTAAACCTCTTTGCTTCAGTGCTTGCTGATGCAGAGGCACTGATAGAGTCTGATGATGGTACAACCAAGGTTCGTTTTGCCATTTGAGGTGGAGGCGGAGGCAGAGGCAGAAGTTCATTCTCGAAGGATGAAAGTTCTTCTAGATCAATTCCGTATTCACTTGCAGGAAAATTGTCAAAAAATTTCATGGATAAATGTGGAAAAATGCAAAATATAAATAGAAAATTACACTATTACCTATTTTATATTATTATAAAGAAAAAATAAGAACAATATAAGTACATGAAAATTAGTATTGTTATCTCTTTTCTTGACTGTAGGCTAGATTTCGGATTTCAGATTTTTAGCAAAATTATTTTGAATTTTGCTAATTATCATAAAGTGTATTAAAATTTTCATAGGAGAATTAGAGAATATATTACTGGAAAGGGTGTGGTTGAATGAGGGGGTATGCTACATATTTATAGAAAATATTTAAGATTTTTTTGATTTTTTTTCATATTTTTAAAATCACAAACAACCACAAAGCGACTATAAATTTCAAAAAAAAATCAATCGTTACTCTTGCTAAACAGGTCGTACCCACCATGGTGTGCCCAGCCCAAATATGTCTAACGGCCACTTATTCGTGCCAAATAAGCCATGCCCACCATGCTACGCGTGCCTACGGGCCAATCGTGCTGAATGGGCTGTCGTGCCGCACGGGTCGTGCCGTGCTAGCCATGCTGTGCTCAACCTACCACTTTGCGTGACGTGCAATGCCGGCACGCTGGGTCAGGGTGGCCGCCCAAGCATGGCCTGCCCTTATTCATGCCGTGTCGGCTTGGCCTGACGCTCTTTGTGTCGTGTCGTGCCATGGGCCGTGTCTACAGTAACGAACTACGGGTCGACCTGGTAGGCATGGCCCATTTGGACACCGCTATTCTTGATTGATGGGGCCTAGCGAGCGCCTGCTGCTGAGTTGGGGCAATATGGCAGATGACGTGTGTCACCTATTATGGTTACCAATGTTCGGTAAAGGGCTAGATTAGTAAAAACGTATGCCAAGAGGCTAATTTTCTTTTTTTTTAAAAAAAAATAGCTACAGTATAAGATATGTGAATGCTTCACTTACCTTGGAATGCCACGTCGGACTGATGGGTTTGGTGGGAAGGAGGTATCTTTAGAGGATTGTGCCGTGGATGGATGCGGAATCGTTGAGTTGACCAGAACTGATCACTGACCGTCCATTTTTTTTTTCTCTTCGTTTTTTCGCAGTCTACGTGTTTCTAGATTTTACTTGACCCCAAATGTCCTTTTTACTCAACAAACATTAATACAGTAGGTTAGCGTAAATTTATTTGAATGGAATCCCCGCAAAATAATCATTTTTGGGTGGAAAATCAAGCTATAGAGCAATGGAGCACTTGATCTAATATTCTCTGTTGAGAATGGTATAGATAAGATGTTCTTGGGCCACTTTCCTAAATGTACTTCACCATGCGTTTCAATTCAAGTTTTTACAGTCTTATTAGAACGGCTACTATTGGTTCAAAGGCCTACAGGATGGTCGAATTCGTAGTTAAATCACGTGGGGTACTCGTTTAACGGCAAAGTCAATATGCGGTTAGTCGAAATTGCCGTCGTAGCGACATATTCCATGATGTTGTTTTACTTTGTGGAAAAAAAAATAGGAACAGAATGCACCACAACAAGCCACCAACCAACCATCCACAAGACTTGTACGTCGTACCGCTAGAGATTGGTCGAGACGTCCCGTGCTATTACCAAATGGTGATAACACTTAGGTAATAAATTATTATTCATTTATACGATAGAACATCACTCTAATAAATAATAAATTTATTAGAATGTTACAGCGAAATAATAGCTAGAGATAATACTTTCTTATTACAACACTTTTACCACACAGAGCTAAAGTCTTTGAATATATAACTTCCTAATTTATAACCATCCTATAGAACTTTTACAGAAGTTCTTTTGTAGGTGCTAATTATATAAATACTCGATACAACTATAACAAAGGAATTTACTAGCAAGAGTGAGTACAAATATACTCATCAAGCATTAATAACAAAGAAATGCACTATATGACTCATCTCTTTCTCATTATCACAATTTCTATTTCATTTTTCTCTTCAGAAAATAGATTGTCAAATTAAGTGAAAATTTGAGGTTTTAATTTTTGAAGATACTACTAGTCACTTGGTGAGAAGAAAGACCCCTAGTGGTCTCCATAGTCTCTAATCTAGGAGACAAATATGAATTCATGATTTTTATTTAGCACCACGCAAATTTATGCCACTACACCCATAGCCACTCTGATCTCTCTTGAAACTAGGTATTCCGTATTTCCTTAGATGCGGTGCCAAGTCCAGAATACAGAACGTTTTTGTATGTTACGTTATTAATTCTCCACCCAACTATTTTCCGTGGTGATTCGGGGCGTTTTCTCACCCTCACATGGCACCCATTGACCTCAAATAGATGTTGATTGGGCCGGTTATCTCTTCACTCAATATTCCACCTACGCTAATATATACGCCTTGGATCCCTCACTTTTGTACTCTTCACCAGTCTAGGGTTCCTCCACTAAATTACCCATTATGGAGAGCAATAGTAACGTAGCAGGGTAGCATTTTTCGCCCATAAAAAACAAAAATATGACTGACATTTAAGTACAACCCCTTTTTCGAGTGAGTGTTGTTTGGTCCTTATGTCATACCCATATGTAGAGGGCTCAAACATTTTCCTCTCTTTTCTGACCAGGGCACCCTCTACCCGTCTATTATACTCTTTCTTATATGTTATCTCATCTCTTTTCTCATCTTATCTCTCTTCTTATCTCATTTATCTAGATTTATTTTGAAATACATTTTTAATGCATGTAATAATATATGTTGTAAGAATTTAGTTTTTATTGAGTAAAATAACTAGTTACAATGATCAAAGAATAAGCTTGCCTGGATTTAATACAGATTTAGACTCAAGTAAGATTGAGTGAAGTCTTTCCCGTGACTCAGATCGTGGCCTTCATTTAGTACGTAGGCTACGACTAAACTTACAAAAACAGAATAAAACGCAATATGATGATGTGCTTATGCTCCTAAGGTGATGCCAAGGTCAATTAAATCGTTTATAGTAATTTAATTAAATTCTATCCTATACTTGCCACTTGACATATTTCATAGTGCTGGGGTGTGTGGCTTATCTAAGGGCTGTAATCGGTGTTTGGTTTATTTTTGGCAATTTTACCGCCTTGACGTGATTAAATAGATACACTACAAATGTAACTGCAAAAATATTTCTATCAAATTTTATGCATTCAAATATACCTATTTAATTTTATGTAGGTGAGTACACATTTAATTTTACCCGGTGCCACCCCCTACACCTCCGGCTGCTTCCCCTAGTCTCAGCTCCAGGTCGTCGTCGACCTCCCCTCCAGTGACTTCGTCCCGCCTCCTCCCTGTTGGAAAACACCTGAGCTGTGAACACACGCGAACTCGATGAACACCAGGTCTATGATGCAAAGCGGCAACGTTTTCTCTCGTGCATTGCTGAATTTATAAAACTCTATGTACAGAATGTGGCCTGAGTGGCCTCCTAGACTTGCGCCACAAACTAACAACCCATATGTGGTGCCACTACGACTTAAACTGTGCACGACCAGAAGACATGGCCATGCTATAAACATAACTGACTCATACGATTACGACTATGATCATGCACATGACTACGACTACGACCACGCACATGCACACAACTACACACAAGACTTATCCAACACTCCCCTAACTCCTCCATGTGCTGGCTGCTTCCTGCGCTGCCCCAGCTCCTCTAGTCTGGCCGACCACCATCAGCAGCCTAGACATACCACCGACCCTACAGAAAACTTTCAAGTACATCATATCGCAGGCCAAAAAATAGTGCACAATCTGAACTACGGTGGATCGACAGACCACGCCATGTGCATCGGGCGCACCCATTGGGGGCCACCGTGCTCACTCACCAGGTCATCGCAACATAGCGAGTCTGGCCGGCCATTGCGACCTACCGAGTTTGGCTGGCGTCATAGTACTACACGTTGATCATCCGTGGGCCAAGGTTTGCAGTGTACGCAGAGTAGAACTCATCATTCACACCATACGTAGGGTTGGAAGACTTCGGTGGGCAGAGCTTCTCTGGCATCGCTGCCACACCGTACGATGAAGGCCAGAGCTCCTCCGCACATCGGAAATTCGTAGAGTTCTTTGTTCACGACTTCATCTCTGATGGCCCCCAATTCGGCATGTCTCAGCAGGAACACATCGATGCTTATAGCCTACTGCACCACCGCCGGCCACTCAACAAACGGAACGGTCTCCATACCTCCTCTGAAGCAACACAAGCTCCAAACCGGCTGACGTATCCCACACGACATGCTCGTGCTCAACGAAAGATAAGGACACGCACGGGGAGGTAAGCGCGACGAGGAGATAGCAATGGCTCAGATGAGTGAGCCATATCGTATCACATGCGATGCATTTTTTTGTAATATTATATGTACTTCTTTCGTAATTGAATAAAAAATTACACCTTAAGTCTGTTGCAATAGTTTTCCCATCTCATTTCCTATATTTAGAAATTCCTACAAATAGTGTACATAAATAAATTTTTGAGTAAAATTCATAACAAATAAAATTATGAGCAAATTACACAATGAACTACGCTATGTCGGGAAGCTCCATAAAAGATTATGTAAGTTTTTATGCTCATTTGCTATATCTAAAAAATTCTACGAGCAACACATTTTAAATTTTCTAATTACGGGTGCTAATAACCTGAAGCCCGGCCACCGAATGACAAGTTGCCTATTGCCCGATGGCTAGGCTCCAGGTGAGATGTGTCGCTTCTACAGCGTCACCGCCCAGTGGCCGAGCAGCAAAACAACATTTTTGCTATTGCCGGCCAAATACTGCCATTTTTATAAATACGGAATAAAACAATGTCATATATACCAAAAATTCTCAGATGATATTCAGCTATACTGGCAGTTGTTTGTTATACCCAGAGTTCACGGGATCGAAGAAAAAACACCGAAACTACGATCAAAAGATTCTCTTTAGACAAAATACTTTAGCATCGTTGTGCTTTGGACATTCGACTGTTAATGTTAAAGGAATATATTGGGAATTATTTCATTGAGTTCCATCCTAAGAATTAACATACATCAACTGAAAAATCCTTGAGCTTTTTACAATAACCTGATCAGAGCTTATGCTGAGCTGGAGCAATCTTCAGCTCGACATTACCTTGTTTATTAATCGATCTAAGCTGGTTTCTGAAGAATATAAACCGATAATACCAACTGGTATATACTAGGGAAAACTGCCAGCTGATTAGATATTTTGCTATTTGTACATGATCATTGCAAGGTTTATATAAATGGGCTCTAGGTAAAAATGGGGGCTGATATCCTGTCACTAAATAGGCAGGCTATTGATGTTACGAATAATACAGGGTTGGAAAATCACTGCTACAACATGTTAGTTGCCAAACCCAAATGGTGATTTCGTCCTGCTGCCACCTTCCCCATACTGTTCATTCCATTTTCTTAACTCATTCATACTTGTTGCGTCATAAGAAACAGACGGGCTTACCTGCATTGGAAGATTAACCGATGTTGGAAAAAAAATACATGCAGAAAACTGGGCAGTGGAGGAGAAATCAAGGTTACAAGCAGGCCAACGGTGGAAATTGCTTAGTTTCTTGGGAAAAAGTTCAATGCCCTTTGCAGTACGGCGGCCTGGGCATACATAAGCTCGAAACATTGAGTTGGGCTCTGCGTATCAGGTGGTTGTGGGCTGAAAAATTAGGCGATTCGCGACCTTGGGCTGGATTACCTATCCAAGTTCTGCGGAATGCCCGAGCCCTTTTTGACGTGGCTGTTATCTGCATTTTGGGCAGCGGAGAATCTATTAAATTCTGGAAGGGTCGTTGGTTACAAGGAAAGAATATGGCTGAACTTGCCCCAAACCTGTACAGTTTGGTTCCTAAGAGATTAATAAAAACTAGGACAGTTGCGCAGGCCCTCAACAATCGTGGATGGGTGAAGGACATCAGAGGCGCTCTTTCTGTTCAGGTCTTGGTGGAATATTTGCTGATCTGGGATTTGGTGGATGGGGTAATTTTGCAGCAAGATACTCCTGATCAATTTCGTTGGAAGTTGACACAATCCGGCATCTATTCCAGCAAGTCAGCCTATGCTGCTTTTTTCCTGGGAACAATCAGTTTTTCTCCCTGGAAAAGGATCTGGAGGAGTTGGGCTCCTTTAAAGTGCAAATTTTTTATTTAGCTAGCCATCAACAACAGTTGTTGGACAGCTGATCGGCTGGCTAAACGTGGGTTACCCCACCCTTCAGCCTGCCCCTTATGTGATCAAGCAGAGGAGTCAATTCAGCATATCCTTGTTTCTTGCGTCTTCTCTCGACAGGTCTGGGCTCTGATCTTGAGCAGACTGGGTTTGCTAACTTTTGCTCCTCAGCCTGGAGAGTCTCGATTTTCCAATTGGTGGTGCCAAACAATCAAGAGGTTTGATAAAAAAAATTGAGAAAAGGGCTGAATTCTTTAATCATCTTGGTCGCTTAGGAAATATGGAAGCATCATAATGCTTGTGTGTTCGAAGGAGCTCCTCCAAATGTCCATTTGGTTCTACAAGTTGTGGCTAATGAGAGTGCTTTGTGGTGCATGGCTGGAGCCTCTGCTCTTAATGAGATGTTTCTTCAGCTGCTTTACACACATGCTTGATGTGTGCTGGGGTGTTAGTTTTTCTTGGTTTTAAGTGTTGGGTGCGGGAGTTAGTTTTTTCCCCTGTACTTGGAGTAGACTCTTGTCTCTCCGTTTTTTTTCTCTTTCTTCTTAATGAAATGACACGCAGCTCTCCTGCGTTGTTCGAGAAAAAAAAATACCTTCGCTTTTGCTTGGATAAAATCATCCAATTTAAGAGGTCTTAAGTGCGTGCTTTTGCTACTCATACCTCCCTACAAAAGATGGCAACCATGTGAGGAAACAAGAGGAAAACATAATTTTGATGATTGTGGAAGCGTTCACTTGTGCAAAGTGCAAACAGTTAAAAGAGCACAACTACCTTCTTTTCTTCTTCTAGAAGTTCATGTACTGGCCTATATGCTGCAGCTATGCATAGGTTCTGTGGATGAAAACAATGAATAATTACACACACACACGAAAAAACTAACAGAACGGTTTTACTTTCTTAACCACAGGGGAAAAAAGGTTATGATTGCTCTATTTTGGTACCTTCAGGTCACTTCCTGAATAACCTTCTGTGGCATTGGCAAGTTCGTCAAATTTAAAATCAGATTCTAGGTTTTCTTTAGAAAGTTGAATGTTGAGAATTTTCATTCGGTTCTGTGCATCTGGAAGGTCAACGTATATCCTGTACATCAAGAAACCAATGAATATTTTGCTAGATCAACATAGCTTAAATTTATCTTGAAAGCAATAGAGTGGGCGCAAATATACCGTCTAGGTAAACGCCGTATTACAGCATCATCTAGATCAAATGGACGGTTTGTCGCAGCAAGAATAAGGATTCGTTGGCTGTCTTTGGACCTTAGACCATCCCAAGCTGCCATAAATTCATTTCGCATCCTTCTTGTTGCTTCATGCTCAAATGCACCTCCTCTTGCACCAAGTAAGCTGTCAACCTGTATGTCAAACCAGAGTGCGTCATACAAGGAGATTGTGCACAACCGTGGCAGTGGTACGTGGTGACCAAATTCAACCAAAATAATGATGATATGTTTCAATAATATATAAGCACTTGTGTTATTTAATTTAAGTGAACATACCTCGTCCACAAATATGATAATCGGGGCTAGTTGGCTGGCAAAGGAAAAGAGGGCCTTTGTCAGCTTCTCAGCATCACCAAACCACTGTATAAAGAAAATAAAGAAGTAAGGTGCTTGGTTGGGAAATAAGCTTGCATTTGCATGGGATTGTGCAGGTGGGTGATCCCATGCAGGGAAAACTATTATCGTTTTGGGAAAAAAAATCGGGGGTCACCGATACAACCGATAACCACTGGTTACAAGATATTTTGGTAATTTCCGTCCGAAATATTCAAAGTAAAGTTTGAATTTAATTTTTTATTCAGTTGATAAAAGAAATCTCAAGCAAACAATGAGATGAAACATGCGGTTGTCCTACTGGTGGGAGGGTATTGCTGTGCGTGAGGTCAAGGTATCAAACCCCATCTCCTGCGAATGAATTTTTGCTGCTTTTCCATTCTTACACCTGTGGAACCCACGGGTCAGATTTTTTTCTCATGAAGGAACAGCAGAAAAAATGCAACTGTGGCGACGAATCGAACACAAGACCACGCGCATGCAAGTCAAGAGCCTTTCCGCTGCAGAAGCAGTTGTTTAGTGCCTCGTATATGGTTGGGATTGCTTTTATACCTCAATAAAAAAATTAAAAATTCAAATTTGAACAATTTTTTTACTGGTTTGAAATTTTACTAGGCCCACCAGTAAGGCCAGTAACCGCCAGATCTTGCTGAAATTTTGCCAGTAATAATTTCCCTGATCCCATGTTCTAAGGGATCATGCAAATTGTTTCTTTGGTTCCTTGTATAAGATGGTGTGGAAGGTCAAATCTCACAATTTAGCGCCCTAGGGGAATATTCTCATAAAAATCTATCCTGTATATATTCATAGCAATGCATCCAACCAAACACAGGGATGTGCTCTAAACCTGTAGCATCCCAAGCCCCAATCAAGCACTACCAAAGTGACTAAAGGATGAGAATCCTTTGGTATGATCCAGCTTCCTGAACAGAAACTTCATGCATGATGAGCCTAATATCAGTATCTTCATCATTTCATGTAAAGCAGCAGGAGACATCCTTAACAAGCAGTACAAAAAATATCTCAGCCAATCGGCCACACTCATAACCAGGGTTAAAGACCCAAGCAGAACTGACCAATCCCACTGGGGACAGGAAATCTCAACAAGGACCAAGTCATCAGGATATTACAAAAACAGCCAAATCTTTTTGAAGGTAAAATTTGAAATCTTGAATGGGGTGAACAGAATATTTAGATCACCTATAATTGTATATGGGTGCAAAATCAAGTTCAAACAGACTACCCTTTTACCTAGTTGGATGTACTCTTTCTATGCATTAATGTATATGCAGAATTTTAGAATTTTCTGTTTTATTTTGATGTATGGTCTACATATGTATAATACTTGAAGACTGATTCTCTTATCATTTTCTCATTTTGGCCCAGGGGAACCAGAAAGCTTCGTGGGGATTAGTTTCGAATTCAAATTAAACATTTAAGTTTGTAAGCAAAAACAAACCAGGAAAGGCCAATTTCTGCTAATGCAATCTTCTAGTGTTGTATGTGTTGAACTGAAACACGAGTCAAGGGGCGGACATCAGCTGTGTTACAGGTCGCTGTCCACGAGACTGAATGGCATAGGGGTTTATACAGGTTCAGGAGTCTAAAAGGACTACCCTACTCCTGTCGATGGCCTACAGGCAGTTCCTAGCGTGAGGGGTTCTCCTGGAGGCACAGTAGTTTGGATGGCTCTTTATATTCCTTAAGAGATCAAGTTGCAAATGAGAGATACATAAAGTATTTATAGGCTCTTGGACCTGTACAAATAACCAAAATACCCCTCATGGAGGTAGCTGATCTATAAGTACAGGCGATGGGTACTATTGTCTTTTCTAGGCACAATAGTAGTTCTTTGCTCTGCATACCATCTAATCAATCATCGATCGCACCTTACTTGCATGGCCATATGGCGAGAGGCCCCATGCCTTAGGGCATGTTCTTGGGCCGACGGGGCCCATTCATCTTATGGGACCCACGGGGGATGGATACACCCTTCAGATAGCTTCGACCCTTGATGATAATCCCCTGACGCCTGCAGGGGACCGTGGGAGGTGCAGAGTCGTTGTGGTAACCCCTTGTAGTAGGGCTGGAGACGTAGCCTTTACGAGCGAAAGCCTCATGGGAGCCCCATGCCACTTCCCTTGAAGCGAGGGACAAGGAGGCTCACAGGCATGCTTGATGGGATCTGTCTTTTCTAGGGAGGCGTTAGTTATTCCTCCAACACTAGCCCACTATTCCTTGGGCGCCTTGAAGGGCACCCGCGAGGCAAAGAAGAGTGTTGAGGTCTTGTATCCTGTTGACGTATATGCTCGCTGCAGCACATCGGGAGCATTTCCGACTTAAGAGTGTCGCGCTTGAGTATGGGGTGCAGTCACGAGCATCAATTCGTCGTGGGGCACGCTTGAGCACACCCCAGCTGGGCGAGTTGTTGCCATTCCGGCATCACGACGTGTGCCCGAGATCAGGCATCCTGGGTTACCGTGAACGGAGGCCTCAAAGCCCCGCTTGTCACGCTTGTTGGGCACAGCAAATGTCGCCATAGTGAGATCACAGCTTGCCCTACACGTCCAAGGTGTGATGCACTCGGTGCTGGCCCGTTGGGCCATCAAGGCATTATGTGGCCCACTAGTGTTTGTGGGTGCGCCCATGAGACAAAGTCATGGGGAACCTTATGTGTGCCCATGAAGTCCTAGGCACATCGGAGGGGTACCCTCACGGGCGTCGCCAAGGTGTGCCCACGACTTCTCACGGGCACCTTAGAAGGGTGCCAACGAGACTAAGTCACAGGCACATTAGAGGGGTGCATACAAGACTAAGTCATGGGGCACGTTGGAGGTGCGCCCATGAGACTAGGTCACAGGCACATTGGAGGTGCGCTCACGAGACTTAAGTCATGGAGAACCTTACAACCAATTAGCCGAGTAGCGCGCCATCCTGGGCGCGACAGTGAGCGCCTGTGACGTGGTTCAAAGTCTGGCCTGGTTTAGGCTCCCAATGAGTACCAATTTTCTTATAAGGCCGGCCCAATTCAACTGAATAGGAGGCTCTTTAGGAGGGGAACCCCATTCCCCTTCTCTTGACCTCACTGGGTGCCGCCGCCACCATTGATGCCTGCGCAGGGCGTACGACGCAGGCACTAGCCGCAGGGCACACGTAGTCATAGGCGCTGGCCACAGGGTGCCAGCGCGGGACGAAGGCGCGGGCACAGGCCGTAGTGCGCGGACGCAGCTGCTTGCACAACACACCGCAACATAAGCGCAATACCTGACTTATTTAGCCCATCCCTTGGAATATAAAAACCAGGAAAGGGCGAGAGAGAAGGACTGGGAACAGGGCTCCGACTTCCTCAATACACCTTCTCCCTTTCCGACACCATCTCTGTCCCGATCCCGCATCGGAGGCGAAACAGGCGGCGCTGCCGGCTCAATCCCATGCTGAGGATGGGCGAACAGGAGCACTACCGCCAGCTCAATCCCACGCGCGAGGGTGGACGAGGATGTCGTCGCCGTCTGGATCTAGGCGAGCCAGCCAATGCAGCGCGTCTGCTTGGGCAAAGTCATGGAGGATGACCACCCTTTCCTCAGCTAGGGAGAGGTGGCCCAAGAGTGCTTGGCGGGGCTCCGTCGCATGCTCCTCAAGGGCGCACGCAGCTGTTCAACACCAGCTGTCGCAGCGCATCTACTTGGTGGCGTGCTGCCCACATGGGGTAACCCCGTCAGGTGTGCCCAGTTGTTCATCCTTAACCGCGCGCGCGGCTCGCGGATGGCCTTGCACCCTTGGTTGGGCGCCGGCAACAGCGAGCAAGGACGTGTTCTCATTGCGTCAAATGCCCCTGCCTACGCTTGGGGCCGAGTGGTCAAGGCAAGCTGCTCGAGCTGGGCATTCAAGCCGGGCGCCCACATAGGCACTTTGCTACTGAGCGTCGCTTTTCTCAGTCCATGATGCAGTATACATGGGAAGAGGTGGGACCCACTCCGTGTTTCGTTTTTTCCATGTATGCTTGGTAGGTTCTCTTCGCGTGCACCTAGAAAATAGATTTTTTTTGCTGTAGCTCATAGACCTGAATCGAGTGAATTGTTGGTTGCAGTAGTTGCATGTAGGTGGCGGAAGCTGTAGCAAGGTCCACATATGATGTGAGCCGTGTAACTTGGTCCATGGATGCACAAGACATGCCTTGTGGTTCAGTTTTGGACGGCGTACATGTCTCCTTGCTTTGGCTGAGCACTTCATGCACAACAGTGCCAAATGAATGTATTTAACCACGTGGTCATGTATGTCACAGGCACCATGGGGTTACAGGTGCGCTGCACGTCATAGGTACACGTGAACATTTCTCAATATTAGAAGCATGAGAGCATCCAAGGCACTGGCCAAGCACACGGACATGCCTGGCATACAAACTACATCGGCAATGCGCAAGCACCGCACATGGGTGCTACGCGAGGGCACCCAAGATAGATAAATATTGGCTTGGTTGGCATGTAGGTGCCACACAACGGATGATGGGCTCGGCGCGCGAACGCGCAAAGACTCCTCGTGAGGACACCCAACACGTGTACTCGACTTAGGTTCAACACACATGCGGGTGTCCAACAATGAGAACACCCCGCTTAAGCGTGGTGCGCTTAGGGCCCCGCATGAGAGCGTGAGTTGGCCAATTTTTGGCCTGTTGA
The DNA here is from genome assembly GCA_017311315.1 of Dendrocalamus latiflorus. Classification (NCBI taxonomy): domain Eukaryota; kingdom Viridiplantae; phylum Streptophyta; class Magnoliopsida; order Poales; family Poaceae; genus Dendrocalamus; species Dendrocalamus latiflorus. The sequence continues at coordinate 44,884,925 of CM029640.1, forward strand.
ACGGCACGCACAATCAAGACTGCGAAGACTATGCGGGAAGGCCACGCATGTCGCCACGCGAGGGTGCCCATGGCTCAGCCTCAAGGTGCACTTGTCACCTTATTGGTGGTGTGTGCCCTTGACTCTAGAGGTAGCATCGTCCAAGTTCCGTGTGTGCATATTTGCCCCCCGTCCCTAGATACGATAGTGGAAGCATCGAGCGACAAGTAGAATCATCTATTTCTGTAGAACATGGTGGTCCCTAGTGGGCTCAAGGAGCGCTCATGAGACTAAGTCATGGAGAACCTTACAACTAATTGGCCAAGTAGTACCCCATCCTAGGCGTGACAGCGCCTGCAACGTGGACTTAGCCTCTACCAAGGAGGCGAATGATTATTGAGACTCAAGCTTGGGAAGCAAGAGTGTGTCCCCCCCTTCTGTTGATCTCACAAACTACTAAGTCCCTACTTCGGGGATGTGATGAGATCTCCCACAACGCTAGCCCCCTGTCCCTTGGGCGCTTTAAAGAGCGCCAAAGGGGCAGAGGTGAGTTAAGAGTGAACTTCGTGCCCGCTGGGCCCCATGTTTGTTCCGTGTACAGTCGAGCGTGTAGATATCTTTCTCAGGCTTGGGCCCTAAATGCATTCGCAAGCGTTCGAGTCAGTGCCAGCATGGGCGCTTCGGACATGGGCCAAGAGGGAGAGGGCGAGCAGAGCATGTGCGCCATCTCCCATGGGGGGAGGGGACGAGTGCCTTAGAAGCGTGAGACGCCAGAACAAGGGAGCCATCTCCCGCTGCCAAGGCGCAAGCACCATCTCCCAGGTCTCATGGCCAAGCGTGGGTGCCATCTTCTATGACACGAGCGCGGGAGCCATCTTCGAGGGCTGAGGCGCCATTTCATGGTACCATGGAGAGAGTGCCATCTCCCGTGCTACAGGAGTCTTGGATGTTTCGCGAACTCCCATATGATTGTTGAGAAGACAGGGAACGATCCCAGGTGCCTAGCCATGGGAGAGCATAGGTGATTGGAGCCAGGTGCCACCCCATGAATATAGCCATGGGATAGTCTCCAGGTGCTCGGACATGGGAGTTCATTGGAGATTTGTCCCAAGGAGCCGACCCTGAGCACTTGGCTATAGGCATCCAATCTACCATAGAAGAGACCTCAGACGCTTGCCTGACCCTGGGCTCTACGCCGTGAAGGTTAGACCCCCGACACCCAATATCGGGGACTTAGCCATGGCAAACCCCGGGCACTTAGCCCCGGTGGTATGACCTAGGAGGCTTGGCCCTGGGCATCCGATATCGAGACTTAACCATGGTAGACCCTGAGTGCTCGGCCCTAGGCACCCAATATCAGGATGGGAGGTAGGACGAGGGCTTAGCTTCCACCCATGGCGCGGGTGCGGGGTCAAGTGCCCGCATCACTGACATAACCTCGGCGAAGAGGGTGATAAGTGTCCAGGACACAGACTAAGCCTACACCCGTGGGCGTGGGCTCTCCTATGAGTGTCTGGGAATCAGACATAGCCTCCACCCGGGATGTGAGGAGTGTTCGGGGCGAGGACTTAGCTTCTGCCCATGGGCACAAGCGCGAAGACGTGCCTACGTCGTGGACATAAGCTTGGCCAAGAAGGCGAGTGTCCGGGATAGAGACTAAGCTACGCCCGTGGGTGCGGGTGCTCCTACGAGTGTCCGGGAAACAGACAGCCTCCACCTAGGATGTGAGGAGTTGTTGCCTATAATACAAGGATAATGGGATCAACAATCATTTCTTGTAGCGAGATAGCATCCGTGCCACATGATAGATGAGTGAAGTCCTTGTTATGGGACAGGTAGAGTCCTATCACTTTAGATAGTGGGATCTTCGAGGTGACATCCTTCTATGAGCATGACAGCCCATGACCAAGGTTCGAGCTGGGTCGATGGTATATGATCTAAGTTGCCTGGAAGAGGGTGAATGAGTTGTTGAAGAGCAACACAAAGCTAGTAAGCTACTAGGGGTTGCATCCCTCGTCAAGCTTGAGAGCGCCCATGAGACTAAGTCACAGGGCACCTTCAAGGGGTGCCGACAAGATTAAGTCACAGAACACCTTTGAGGGGCTCCAAGGAGGCATAATCATTTTTTGATGCTCGAAGCCATCAAAAGGTAAGCGCCCTACATGCCTCTAAGAGGCGAGGGAAGGTTTATTCCTCGGTCATCTCATGGGTTCTTGGGCATGCGACTTGGTAGGGGCACGATTGGTGCTACACCGCAGCTTCCCCTTGCGAAAGCCATAGCCGTCCACAACATGAACGTGGTAAGGACAAATGCTCATGCCCCCGAGATGGGGGTATCTCTCGGTCTTCACGAAGTGTGGGAGTAGTTGAGCCCTTTTACCCCGTAGGTGGGGGTTTTCCCAAGGAGATCAGGAGTGCGCAAGAGTGGTTAACCCTCGCCAGGCAGCAAAGCAAGGCAAGGGGTGACCTGGAGGCTGTTTGGCACAAGGCCTAGTGTCTAAGGGGAATGAGTCCTTAGAACATCCATTAACTTGGGCTTGAGACCCAAGTTGTCATTCACGTCCTGGGTCCAGGAGGACACAAACCACCCAAGTGGAGGCGACGAGCGCCTAGGCCACCCAGGACTTTGATAGGGAAGGCTACGGAGGCCTACGCCCTAAACACTGCTAGGGTGAAGTCTCTTACAAGACCATGTTTTCTTCACGCAGGGGCACACAAAGGCCAGGCCGTCTCGGAGGTTGAGTCCAAGAGGCAACGAGGGGTCAACCGTCGCGGAGCACTTGAGGAGTCCCCTAGATCACCCCCATGAAGGTTCCAAGGGGTCCCTTACGCAATTGAGAGGCGTCCTCTCAGTGGTGGAGGCACCATGGGGTCGACCCTCGCTAGGCGCCCAAGGGATCCCCTAGGTCAACTTGGCAGCCTCCTAGTTAGGAGGTCGTTATCATCGCCTGCTAATGCCCCTTTGGCGAGTGGGAGGCGCTCCCTTGGTAACAGAGGGCCTCCAAACATTCTTGGGGGAGGCATGGCTTCTTGGTGATGGAGGGCCTCCAACATTGTATGTGTTGAACCGAAACACGGTCAAGGATTGGACGTCAGCGGTGTTACAGGTCGGCATCCACGAGAGTGAATGACATAGGAGTTTATATATGTTCAGGGGTCCAAAAGGACCGCCCTACTGGCGATGGCCTACAGGGGCTCCTCGCATGAGGGCTCCTCCTAGAGGCACACCAGTTTGGATGGCTCTTTATATTCCTTGAGAGCTCAAGTTACAAATGAGGAATACATAGGGTATTTACAGGCTCTTGGGAATATATAAATGACTGAAATACCGCTCATGGAGATAGCTAATCTATAAGTAAAAGCGAGGGGTATTATTGTCCTTTCTAGGCACAACAAAGTTCTTTGATCTGCATATCATCTAATCAGTCATTGATCGCAACGTATTGCATGGCCATACGACAAGTGGCCCCATGCCTTAGGGCATGTTCTTGGGCCGGCGGGGGCCATTCATCTTGTGGGACCCGTCGGGAATGAATGACCATTGATGATAATCTCCGTGACGCATGCAGGGAGGCATAGAGTCGTTGTAGTAACCCCTTGTAGTGGGGATGGAGACACAGCCTTTGCGAGCGAAGGCCTCATGGGAGCCCCGTGCCACTTCCCTTGGATGGACTCTGTCTTTTCTAGGGAGCTGTTAGTTATTCCTCCAACATCCACGTTTTTTGCAAAAGCCAAAATTGTTGCCCTAGCTTGTAACTAGTAAAAAAACTATATCTCACATTGAAGTTAGTGTCAAAACTTGTCTATTGATATGAATTTTGATTCCCATGAGTCACGATACTTCATGGAAGTTGCCTAATTAAATGTCTCTCCTTCTACGAAGTTAGAATTCCAACTAATGGTAACTTTCATGAAGTACAGAAACTAGGTCAATGGTTAACCCCAAATTATATGCCCACGTATGGAATATTGCTCAAAACTACCCTTTTAGGTATTTGTAGTTTATCCAGAAATATGAAGTACACATTAGCTTTTAGAGTTTTACTACAATAATTGAAATTTTCCATAAAAAGGAATTAAGTCAAATCAAATTACCTTCGATGTGAGTGTAGAACCAGTTATGCTGATAAAATTTGCTCCAGCTTCTGTTGCAAGTGCCTTTGCCAAAAGTGTTTTTCCTGTTCCAGGAGGCCCAAAAAGCAAAACACCTTTGCAGGGCTGAAAAGGGTCCATATAGAAGTTACATCAGAAATTCAGTTAGCCAATTCAAGTATGCAGAATTTCTGATAAGATGAATATGAAAATGTCATGGGCGTAGCCCCCTAGTCCCAGCCGGTTCATTAGTAGAAAGTAGAGATTAGTTTCTATTTGAGTTGTAGATATGATTAGGGATATGATATTAATTTCTATTTGTTAGAGATATGATTAAGATTAGATTCTATCTGTTAGGGGGAGTCCATCTATATAAAGGAGTTGCCGTATGCTATTGGAACCAAGCAAGAAATAACAAAGTCATTCTCATCTATAGTCTCCCTCTTCCTCTACGCCAACGCTGCCTGGCCATCTTCTCGGCGGTGTTTACCCCCTATGAACTAAGGTTCATAACAGAAAAGGTACATCAATTGATAAGACATCCAAATTTAGATATTGAGATAATTGAACTCAAGCAACAATTTGCCTAAGAACCATAAGGAGTGATGTTTTTGTTGGAAATGAAGCCGGTTTTATTTCCTCGGGACCAAAGTCCAAAATAACATGTACATGTGAAATATGCAAAGAACACCATAAGCTATTCATATATGTAACACCCTCTCAAACTCATGGTGGATCAATACTGAGTTTGGAGAAGTAGAAGCTATGCTAAGCTCTAGTTTGTGCCTTTGTCAGGAGTGTGGGCCTTGGGCTCAAGGCCCAGTCGGGTTATTATTAGGAATTAGAGATTGATTTCTATTTGAATTAGAGATTGGTTTCCATTTGAGTTAGAGATTAGTTGCCTTGTATTAGAGATAGAGTTAGAGATATGATATGAGTTGGAGATATGATTGGGATTAGATTCCATCTGTTAGGGGGAGCCGTCTATATAAGAGGGCTACCGCATGCCATTGTAATCAAGCAGAATAATATCAAAGTCTTCCTAGTCTATAGTCTCTTCTCTCTACCTACGCCGACGCCATCCGGCCATCTTCTTGGTGGTGTTTACCCCGGTTCATGACAACTTGGTATCAGAGCAGTCGATCCCTTCCCACGACTTCTGCTACCATGGTTCCTGTTGCAGAGTCGTTGGCCGCAATAAGAGCTACCGCTAATGAGATAGCTGACGGCTGGAGCGACGCGATCGCGCTCTGCAAGGAGATCCGCGAGCAGATGAAGGAAATCAAGGAATCAAATGAGAATGCGATGAAGAAGCTACAAGAGATCATGAAGGCACGTCATCATTCAACACCAGATCTCCAAATCACCATATCACCAGATCTACAGCAACAACAAGAACCACCGACAGATCCCAATAACCAAGCACCGCTGTACCACCACGCCGCTCCTCCCTCGGTCGCAGCATCTTCCGCAGCATCATCTCCGACGGCTCCATCGTTCCGTCCAGCGTCCACACGGGCGCCGCCGCGGCCGAGGAGATCTTGGTCGCCTCCACCGCCGCCGCCTGGGCCGCCGTCGGACGGGGCACTTCCCGCCGCTGCAGGCGCCCGCTCACCAGACCGCACCGGCCACCGCTCGTTGCCGCCGTCGACCGAGCCGTCTCCAGCCGCCGCTGCCCGGATCGGCCGAAGCCAAAGCCGGTCGCCACCCGAGCCCCTGCGCCTGGGAGCCGTCGCCAGGCCTCCTTCTCGCCGAAGCCGCGCACTGGCTGCTGCCGCCAAAGCCACCGCCGTTCGGCCTTCTCTCCGCCGAAGCCGCCCACCGGGAGCCGCCGCTCGGTCCACCTGCCCCAGCCACATGCGCCTCGTCCTCGACCTTCCCGCCGCCCGTCTTCGACTCGATGCGACCAACGCCGCGGGCCCCGAGGGCCACCGCTCCAGATCTGCCCGAGCCGCCGCCGCCGGGTACGCCTCCACCCGAGCCGTCGCCGCAGTCGCCAGCTCCGCAGGCCGCCCGCTCAGCCTCTGTTTCCGCCGCTCACTCGCCGTCTCCGCCCGAGTCCGTCGCCGGCTGCCGCTCCCTCAGTCCGCCGCCGGCTGCCGTGGGGACGCCCGGAACAGCCGCCGCCGTCGCCGCCGCTCCTGCAGTCGCCGCCTTCAAGTTTTGACCGATGCGTTCGGGCCTCGAGGGTATCGGTCGGTTTAAAAAAACCGACCGGTTAGTTATGCAAAAAAATCCAAAAAAATTTTAAAAAATTCAGAAAAAAATATTTTTTAAAAAAAATCAGAAAAAAAAGTTTATTTTGCAGGCATCGTTTAGCCTTATTCCGTTTTGGATCTGGCCGGCCGACGCCATCCGTTGCAGAACCCCGCCATCAATCGTCATCGACACCGGCGTCAGAGGTCGTCCATTGGCGCCATGGCCACCGCCTAGCAGCTCGAGGACGAGCTGCATGTCCGAGAGGGGTGTAGTGTCAGGAGTGTGGGCCTTGGGCTCAAGGCCCAGTCGGGTTATTATTAGGAATTAGAGATTGGTTTCTATTTGAATTAGAGATTGGTTTCCATTTGAGTTAGAGATTAGTTGCCTTGTATTAGAGATAGAGTTAGAGATATGATATGAGTTGGGGATATGATTGAGATTAGATTCCATCTGTTAGGGGGAGCCGTCTATATAAGAGGGCTACCGCATGCCATTGTAATCAAGCAGAATAATATCAAAGTCTTCCTAGTCTATAGTCTCTCCTCTCTCCCTACGCCGACGCCATCCGGCCATCTTCTTGGTGGTGTTTACCCCGATTCATGACAGCCTTGGTGAAGAAATCTGCTAACTGAAACTCCGAAGATACATACTGAAGAGCAATAACTTAGTCTTGCACCTACGATCGCATGTATGAAGCATCCACCCTAATGCTTGGTGAGCTCATGCTTCACAGGATCTCAAGCAATGCTGATCGTGCCAGTACTGTCTGAGAAAAGAGGAGTCGATGCAGTAGTGGAAACACCAAAATCCTCAAGAAACCACCGAAGCCAGGTTATCTTAGCTGTCAATGACGCCATGGCTCCCAACTTAGCCTCAGCGCTCGAACAGGAAATGACAGTCCGCTTCTTGGCCTTCCAGGCAATAAGGAGGAACCAAGGAAAACACAATAGGCAGAAAGAGACTGGCAATTAGAATGATCGCTAGCTCAGGTCGCATCAGAGTACGCCTGAAGCTGCAAAGAACTAGAGCGAGGAAAGAAAAGGCGACAGGTGATGGTCCCGCACCCTAACCCTAGCCTGACTGTGATACCATATTGGAAATGAAGCCTGTTTTATTTCCACAGGATCAAAGTCCAAAATAACATGTACATGTAAAATATGCAAACACCCTAAGCTATTCATATATCTAACAATTTTCAATTGCAGAATCTCCATGTTTGATTTATCATTTATCTATTTAACTTGAAAGGCAAAACATATTTCTGATGATGTTTATGAAACTTGCTATCCTTCCATCATCAATTTCACCTTGAATAGCAACATCATAAGCACTAGCCCTGAAATAATTAGGTGAATAAATATGTAATAGTGTATGACAACTTGATAAAAATTTACAGCTCACAGGAGTTCAGCATTAATTTTTAAGAGATCAAGAATAGGTTCAGTTTTCAAAATAAAATCAACTAGCTAAAGGCTATGAGCCTGTAATGTATGCAACCAGATAAACCATGTTAGCAGTTTCGATATGGTTCATGAGACAGCGCAAAACAGATGCTGCAAAGCAGATGGGAATGGTTTAGGGTCATTTTTAAAGATGCAAGCATTTTTTTGGCGATCTCAATTTTCTCTACTATAGCAACTGTTCATAGAAGACCTCTCCAGTAAAATCTATATGTACATCATGTGATCACTAACTACACATCATGACATTCAACGTTAACTCAGATACAAAACAAACTTCTGGAAAGACAATGCTAAAGTAATATCATCTTAAAGAGGTATTCTTTTAAAAGTACACATCAAGGCAAAATAAGATATTTATTTTTTGCAATAAGTTATTCCTTCAAAATCCTTCCCACCTTGCCTTTTGAGTTCTTAACCATATAAAGCAACTTCTGCCTACAAGACAACCATGACCTAAATGCAATATTTAAGGTTTCATGGTGTGTCTAGCAGAAAAGGTGAAGCAATCATGATAAGTCTATTAAATGCAATATTTAAGGTCCCACGGTTTGTCTAGCAGAAAAGGTGAAGCAATCATGATAAGTCTATCAGAAAAGCAAATCGTACCCTTAATAAATTGCCGTGCGAAAAAAGCTCAGGTCTCCTCATTGGAAGAGTAACGAGCTCATCCAGCGTCCTCTTGACATCCTCAAGTGCGCCAATATCATCAAATTTCACTCCAATTTCATCAGGAGGTACAACAGCGGAAATGAAATTGCATTCATACTCATCTTTAGCTAAATTCTGAAGTTTGGTAACTTATGAGTTTGGATATGAACATAGGATAAATAGCTATGGTAGTGGCAGATAATAGAAAGGTGGTAGAAAGGCTAACTTGATGGAATAGTTAAGCTAAATACCTTCAAATTTTGGGAGGTTTTCTTACTTTTAATGCCCTGTTCCTTCAGCCTCTCAATGGCTACATCCAGACTTCACAAAGATGCAAACAATAATAGTAAATGCCCAGCAAAAATAAATTGACCAAATACAACAATTGTCATTTTGAAGTTAAGTACCTCTCACAGGGAATGATTAACTTGTCACCCTTAATAGAAGGAAGAACTGTTGATGACAGATAATGACTTCTAGCCCATCCAACAACCTTCTCTGCTTCTGCAATGTGTGATACACTTGCTGAGTATTCATCCTGTTCCTACCTCAGCTCCACCTTAGAACTGGTGATGAAAACTTATGCCCGTTGAGTAAGGGAGGAACATAGTAAATATGTTAGCATTCTTAGCCCATTAATTCAAAAGGACAATGAAGATCTTTACATCTGTAACCAGCCAACTACAGCCAGTTACTAGAAATCCAAACTTGGTCTTCCCAAGAAAAAGAAACAATCCGGTTTAATGGATACATGACAGTTCACAATGAGTTAACAACTTACACTGATTCATCATCGTCCAACATTTGTATTATTTTGACATGTAGAAACATTATATTACAAGCAAAAAAGGTTCACTATGACAGGGTTTCTCTGGAACCAGGATACCAGCACAAGTAACCAACCAGAGACCAGATATTGACACCTAGGTGAAACCAGGATATAAGTTCAGTTGGCTCCAGTTGTTAAAGAGTCAGGGTGGCAGCAGCTGCACAATTGGCAATAGATAGATTCACCCCAAAACACGAAGCCAGTGTAACATCAAAACAGTTGGCAGGAATTCTAATAAATTTTTCGAAGAGTGCTCCTTATGAGCTAAAAATTGTAAGTAGACATACTTTGTTTTGTCAAAACAACACCATCAGACTTCACATGCAAAAGCTCCACGCATGATAGCTCATGCTCTTCAAGCACCTGCATTAATCAATCATGATTTACAGGGTGTACATAAGACAAGGTGGCAATCCTGCATGACATATGCAAGCAGATGAATTGAGAACACAAGCACTACATCCAAACCTTGTGTAATTCAACAAGGTTATGCCTTGAAATAATAATTTTTCTATCCTCTTCAATCTGGTTATTGAAAACTCGTAATTGTTCATCTTCCTGTAAATAGAATAAGCAAAGTCAGGGGTGCCCCCCAAAGCTAAAGGGCACTTATACTTGATAAATACTCTAGGAACTGAAAGTCATTAATTTAACTACAATCACCATCATGGTATCATCATATGCTAATGGATGGCACATTCAATAGCTCGTTTTGCAGAGTGTAACTTTGTATATAGGATTTGGATTAGCAAAAGAAGCTAACCTCTGGTAGAGCAATAATGAGACTATTTACGAAGAGCTTTGATATGTCAGAGGATCTTGAATATTTTTCTCCTTTTAGCCCCCCTAGCAACCGATTGAGTGGTGATGGCTGCATATAAATATTTCAAATCAGTAGGTACAGATGAAATATGAGATGACAAACTTGCACGGATAATGTAAAAAAGAGAGAGAAGTAGCTCTTTGGGCAGTACAAAATGAAAAGATAAAATAAGGCTAATCATATAACTATCCTCAATTTATGTATATTATGTTAGTGTTTTACGGTTTATACAACAAATTGTGCTTCATAAGAAATAGTAAGAAGTGGTTTTTATTTGAATAGCACAATTTTAGTTTCTACCAAAACAAACATGTCTATAGAATGGCATAAACTATGTGCAATCATGTATGACCTATATTCTCCACTCACTACTGAACGCCAAATGTATCTCATCAATCATCATAGCACATAAGGTGCTGATAAGTAGATTTTACTGAGCTTGGCAGCCTGTTGTGCTTCACATTGTAAAAAAATTAACAATGTTCTATGCAGCAGTTATTATGCATAGGAATTCGATGGTTGACTTGTGCAGATAAGTTGGTTTAATTGTGCCCTAATCCACCAAATAAAATGCAGGATAAAGCTGCACATATCTAGGAGTTGGAAACAACACGCTCATGTGTGAGTATCCTCTAGAATGGAAATAATCAACCAAGGACTTTCAAACACTATACTAAATCGAAAACAGTCAACAAAGACATTTGATATAGGAACTAAAGAAACAGTAATACAGTATTCAGATCTTGTCTTATAGAGACTATCTCCATGCATGAGGGAAATACAAAGCTGAACTTTTTTATTATAGAAAAAATGTATCAGAAAATAAAAATGTACTCATTTGAACAAGTATTAAAAAATTACCAGTGAAGACAAGTGAGAGAGATTGTGAAAATAAACAATTTTATTACTTATTTCATTTCTGTTGTGAACATGTTCTGTTCACAACAGAAATAAGTAATAAAATTGCTTTAGTTGAAGTTAAGCACACACGCAAGATTCTAAAAATCGCTAACAGGTACTTGCCAGGTCACACCACCTAGTAGTGATTATACAGCATAATCGGCCTATTTGTGGAGTAACTGGCCCGATTATATGGCATAACCGGCTAACAAGTAGGGGCACCCGTTACTTGAATACGGCCGAGTATACGGCCTAGTGGACCCATTTTTAGAACAATGCACACAAGAGTTCGTAAAGCTTACAGGTTCCTTATCCTTGTCCTTGGTTGCTGCTGCTAGTATGTTCTGCCCATATATCATTACCACTGGTCCAGTAAGTTGGTCAAACATTTCCTCTACCTTTTGGACAAACTCTCTGCGATTTGATTTTGGCACTGCTCTAGATAACCACTGGGAGCTGTCTGGAAAGTAGATAATGACTGGCTGTAGAGATGGCAGAACCTATTCAAAAAATCATAAGCAAGTAAATAGACAGTTTATTGAATGAGACTAGCAATACAACGACAATATTGGAGGGTGTAACACCATAATTAAGGACTAGGTATTATTCTCATAGACACAAAAAAAAAAGAAAATTCTCAATATTTTAATAAAAACATATATGCTAAATATATCTTTTGACAAATTACCTCACAAAGTGCTTCAATTGCGATATGCCAATCTTCTGATTCAGTATCATGGTCATGCACAATATCCTGAGCTAAAGTAGAAGGAAACCAGATGAAGTCAAGGTGCCTGGAATTTGCAAATCAAATTGAAACACATAAATGTTGATGACAATATGTGTCATGAACCGGGGTAAACACCACCGAGAAGATGGCCGGATGGCGTCGGCGTAGAACGAGAGGGAGAGACTAGATGAGGAGGGACTTTGATATTACTCTGATTGATCACAATAGCATGCGGTAGCCCCCTTATATAGATGGCTCCCCCTAACAGATAGAATCTAATCCCAATTATAACTCTAACAGATATAGTAACTAATATCATATCTCTAATCATATCTCTAACAAAAGGAATCTAATCTCTAACTCAAATAGAAATCAATCTCTAATTCCTAATAATACCTCGACTGGGCCTTGAGCCCAAGGCCCACATCCCTGACACTACACCCCTCTCGGACATGCAGCTCGTCCTCGAGCTGCTAGACGGCGGCGATGGAAGACATTCGATGCCGACGTAGAAGACGAACAGTGGCGAGTGCTGCAGCGGATGGAGACTACCGGCCAAATCCAAACGGAACAAGGCTAGACGAAGTGTAGCGCCTTTGATTATATAATGCCTGCAAAATAATTAATTTTTTTGATTTTTTTATTATTTTATTTTTTATTATTATTTTTTTGTTTTTGATTTTTTTTGTTTTCTCTCTATCTTTTTTTTCCGGGTGATCAGGCGTTACAAAAGTTCCACACCCGAACGGCCGAACCGACCGAACACACGCAACCAGCGGAGGCGGAGGACCTCCGGTCGGCATCAAACGGTGGCGCCTGGCGGAAACCGAAGCAGGAGCTTCGCCGGCGGTGGCGACCGGCGGCGTCGGCAGGGCGACTCCGGCGGCCTCGGGAGCTCAGCGACCAGGGCGACGACGTCGGCAGCGACCTGAGCAGATCCCGCAGCGGCGACGGCTCCTGCGGCCCCGGCGGCGGTGGCTCCGGCTGCCCACAGCGGTGGCAGATTCTCGGGCTGGACGGTCTGGCCAGTGGAGCGGCGGCGGCTCGGGCGGGAACGGCCCAGGTGGCGGCGGTTGCGAACAGAGGCGGACCGGCGGCGGCGGCTGAGCGGGCGGCACAGGCGGAGTCGGCCGGCCGAATCCAGATGTCGCCGATTCGAGGCACGGCAACGGAGGCGGCGATGCAGGAAGCGGCGAATCGGTGGCGGAGGACGCCAGATCCGGTGGCAGAGATGTCTCGATCGGCATCGGCGGCGGCGGCTATGGCGCGGTGGCGGCTTCGGCCGCTTGTCCCACGTCGGCACGACGAGCACCTTCCCAACGGTGCTCCAGAGGAGTTCTTGGCAGCGGCGGCCAACGCAGAGAGCAGATGAGCGCTGGCGAACGGAAGTTTGCCGGCGGTGGCTCCTGCGGCCTCGGCGGCAGCGGTCCACGCAGAAAGCAAGGCTCCGCCGAGAGCCGACGGCTGCTGACTGACGGGCGGCCAAACCTGTGCGGGTGCCCGCCACCGCGTCATCGTCTTCTCCCCCGTTCTTCAGCACGGTTCCTCGGTTGGGCGCGCCCTTACCGTGCCCGGTGAACTTGGCGAGGGTTGCAAAGTCTGCCTTGTCCTCATCGCTAGAGGGAGGCAAGTCGACGGGGGTGAGGTCATCCTCCTTGTTGCTAGAGGGAGGCAAGTCAACGGGTACGAGGCCAACCTCGTTCTCCTCGTCGCTAACAGCCGGCAGATCAATATCTGCCGCCTCCTCTGCTCTACGAGCGGACTCTTGTTTCGCCTTCTCCCGCTCCTTCAAGTGCTTCTCGAAGACGGCATGCATGTTAAGGAGGAAGTCCGCCCACTTTTTGTCGGTGCTGGCCGTCTTATCAGCGCTAGCTTTTATTATGGCCATTGACTCAGTGAGAGGACGAATCGCAGGAATCATGGTAGCAGAAGTCGTGGGAAGGGATCGACTGCTCTGATACCAAGTTGTCATGAACCGGGGTAAACACCACCGAGAAGATGGCCGGATGGCGTCGGCGTAGAACGAGAGGGAGAGACTAGATGAGGAGGGACTTTGATATTACTCTGATTGATCACAATAGCATGCGGTAGCCCCCTTATATAGATGGCTCCCCCTAACAGATAGAATCTAATCTCAATTATAACTCTAACAGATATAGTAACTAATATCATATCTCTAATCATATCTCTAACAAAAGGAATCGAATCTCTAACTCAAATAGAAACCAATCTCTAATTCCTAATAATACATCGACTGGGCCTTGAGCCCAAGGCCCACATCCCTGACATGTATGTTAAGGAGGAAGTCCGCCCACTTTTTGTCGGTGCTGGCCGTCTTATCAGCGCTAGCTTTTATTATGGCCATTGACTCAGCGAGAGGACGAATCGCAGGAACCATGGTAGCAGAAGTCGTGGGAAGGGATCGACTGCTCTGATACCAAGTTGTCATGAACCGGGGTAAACACCACCGAGAAGATGGCCGGATGGTGTCAGCGTAGAACGAGAGGGAGAGACTAGATGAGGAGGGACTTTGATATTACTCTGATTGATCACAATAGCATGCGGTAGCCCACTTATATAGATGGCTCCCCCTAACAGATAGAATCTAATCCCAATTATAACTCTAACAGATATAGTAACTAATATCATATCTCTAACAAAAGGAATCTAATCTCTAACTCAAATAGAAACCAATCTCTAATTCCTAATAATACCTCGACTGGGCCTTGAGCCCAATGCCCACATCCCTGACACTATGACAGAAGAGGCATACCATCAACCCAGTAAATAGATGGTTTTGCATTATCCTCCTTGCTACTTTCATCTTTATCACCATCATTCAGCTTCTCCACAGAAGGGTCAAATATGACAGCTACTTGATACCATTGATCTCGTATACCTCTCCACGCTGTCCGTTTGATAAAGTCCTGTAATTTTTAAAACTAGAAATATTAGTTACTCATGATTCACGAGAATGATGTCTTTGGACAGAATAGTAAGCGAAAACAAAGATTACATTGGTGTAGGTTTCAGGATGCATGAGAAGAAATGCCAACAGTGAAGAACCCACTCATAAACAAAGAGGACCATAAAGACACAAAGAGAACCAAATTGTCTAAAGTAACTACAAGACAGGGGGTTTGCCAATACATTTCACCTTACCAAATTTGCAAAATTTATAAAATACTCAAATGCAGCGTACAGTGTTGACTTGAGGTCTCAGAACTACCAAAACCATTTTATCCTTTTTCACATGAGAAAGATATACCCACCCACCTGCCACTAATAAAAGTATAGGCATTTCTTGAGCCATCTTGAGTAGGTATCTTCCCCAAAATAATCCTGTGTATGATATATATGGTACAGTAAAAGTTAGAAGGTGGCGTAATTTTTAAAATGAAGTACAAATGACAGACAGCATGCACTCCTCAAACCAGCATAAGTGTATTTCCTAGTTTCACCAATACAGTGGACAAAAAAACCATTATGCAGGCAACGAGCACAACATGTATACATGTATAATTGTATATGTTCACTTGCTTATACAAATATACCCACACCCACAAGACCAAACCCAAACCAACCCACCATGTGCTTGTGTGCACCACACGTGCGGACACATAAAACATGAATAGGTGCAGACACAGACACAGAACTATGCCCAGGCGCACAAACCTGTAATATGTCACTTGATAGGCATATGGAAGGCTTGCACACGGAGGCGCCTACATGTGATTAAACCACTTCTATAAATAAAGAGTGTCGTCTTGCCACATTGTTAAGAATTTAGAATAACAGAACAAAGATAGATGGGTGATGGGTCAAATCATGATGCCAATCTATGAACCAGTCGAAGTAATTCAGATCATTATGTGTACTTAATGCAGAGCATGGAAGATTATCATGACAAATATAGAGAGAGAGAGAGAGGAAGAGAGTCAACAACTCAACATCCAACAATCACCTCTGATCTGCTTCAACAACCGACGAGGCTCCAACATACTTGACCCTATCTCCTGAAAGCAAGTATTAGATATTTAGAAAATCACCTTGAACTTCGTCTTCCAAAAATCAGAAGTTACTATAATTTAGCATATATTTCTCTACTATAATTTAGCATATATTTCTCATTTGATTTCAGAGTGTTTTCTCTTTTGAAGCAGACTTAACTCCATAGTTGGTGCAGCTATATGCAAAGTGGCGCCAATAAAGAGGCTCAGCCTCAGTTATAATATAATTTAGTAATGGATTCAGTACATCTGCTGGCTGCGGCAGCTTTTTTTTTTTACATAGAGATGTGGCCAAGCCTGAGCTCACCTTAACAATAATTCGTAAGTAGATTGCAGCTGGGAGCCAGGGACTGAACAAAACTAACAAACTTTTCACATAAACTGACTCGGTAGAACTTCAAAAATCATGGAAAAATAAAGGCAAAAGCTCCATTCAAGGTGCTGGGCATTAACACCAAGTGGTCAATTAAGAGAAGTATTTTCCTGCTGTTTTAAAAAAAATAAGAAACATTTTCCTGAACATGGGAAGAATTGGACTTATATCGCATAACAAAGTATTAATTCAATGCATACCAGACAGGATCTACAAGATGAAAGGAAATAATTATTTGATTGAACATAACAGGCATTTGCTGCAAGAGAAGTAGACCAGATGTGCTGGTCATAGAACATAGATCATTAGATAGTAAGATAGTATACACTACCAAGTAATCGAGTAATTTTTCTATGGCCTTAATGGGTAGTCCGGAAGAAAATATTTTAATTTGATTTAGTGCCAGCATAACACAAGATAAAAGATATCACACACATTAACAAGTGACTATAGCCCCAAAGGGTAGTTTGGAAGACAATTTTAATTTGATTTAGTGTCAGCATAGCAGAAAAAAGATCATGAGGAAATGAAATTCACATTACCCCGTTGGAAAGGCCTTTTCTCTTCTTCCAATGACTCAGGAGTTTGAGAGGATTCTGGTGCTGTACCTTGTTCTGCACCAACAATTCTCTAGAATCACAAGCAAATGAAGAAGCATTATCAGGTACAAACATATGTAAAAAAGAAAAATCATTGAGGGAAGATACTATAAAATAATGCCTTAACCTTGCTTTTCTTTCTAGTAAGGAAAGGAAGAATATAAAACAAAACAGCAAATAAGGATAATCTGATTGAAGTTCATGCTATGACACCAAAATCACAGGCATTTTTTCTAACATTATGACATTATGTAGTATAAAGTTTTGTTTTCATCAAATGGTATTTTAGTTATGTTTACAGTTTACACCGTTACTTTCCATGAGATTGTTTAATGTCAGATGTTCCCTTCTTTGCAGACATTACAGGGAACAAGATACAAAGTGATATAAGATTATTATCTTTGAACAAGACGTACAAAACCTTTTTAGAAACATACGGCCCAAATATCAACCTTTTTGACAAGGAGAAATATGAAAATTCATTTCTTGGTACGGTTGGACATCCTAATAAGGATATATCACCTTGGCAAATTCCTCAATAGTACATGGGACCAACTTCCTGAGGTCGTCCACAGACTTCTTTAGGTCTTCCACGGATTTTAGAGTCTCATCTTCATCACTTTCATCGGATTTAGCTTCATTGCTGCTTGTCCAATCTTCATCACCTTCAGCTTCCATTTCAGAATCCAAGCCTTCATCCTCTGACTCGGCATGCTCATCCTCTTCCTCGTTTTCTGAATAATCTTCCCCATAATCCTACAGGTTTGGTGAGACATTAGGTTTGCAGCTACCCCTTTATACTATGTATGTAAAGGTTCAGTATCTTACATATGGAGCTAGAACACTGCTGTCCAGGATCAGTAGTGGCACCTGCAACTCATGTGCCAGAGCTCTTACCATTCTCTCCCTGTAAAGCTCAGTTCCTGCATTAAACAAATCTCACAACCCAAGCATTTCAACAACACTAAGTATCTGCCTCTTCACTAGAGATGGCAATGGGTACCCGATACCCGAATACCCGACGGGTTTTACCCGATAAAGAGACGGGTATGGAAAATTTTATGTACCCATGGGTACGTTATTGGGCGAAATCCTCTACCCGCCGGGTAGGCGGGTGCGGGTGTGGGTATATACTACACATACCCGCCTACCCGCGGGTAATGAATACCCGCATTAGACAACTAGACATCCCACTCAAATGTTAATTTTATTATCTACTTGTTGTTGATTGTTTATTTGTTTGTCATATGTTGATATGGTCATGTCAAGTATGTTTATGTGATGTACTAATTTTGATCATTAGACGCTTTTGTGCTTGGCATGTATGATTAATGAATGTCTAAATTAATGATATTCTTATGTGTTGAACCGGGTATGCTTGCGGGTACGGGTTACCCGTCGGGTAGTAATACCCGCGTGGGTACGGGTACGGGTAAATTTTCCTACCCGCGTGCGGATACGGGTAACCCGACGGGTAAATTTACACCTAGCGGGTACGGGTATGGAATGGCAATACCCGATGGGTATTTACCCGTTGCCATCTCTACTCTTCACTAATACCTGGCAAGCTCTGGAGCAGTATCCTCCATCCCGAGGATTGCAGCCGGGAGCCATACTCTGATGTGACACCTTTGTGCCGCAGATGGGATGCCGCACACTCGCTCAGCAGCTGCCTCGCGTTCTCGCTTGCAATCCAAAAGGGGGAAAAACACATTCTCTAGCCGTTAGCACACTAAAGTTAGCTTCGTTCAAACAAAGCGTCGAACAGATGGTGTGCGCCTCACTTGACGTAGTAGGGGAAATTCTGCCACGTGAGGTTTCCCTTCTCCCACGGCATGACGCGACGCAGGAACTCGTTGCGGAACCTCTCCCGCCTGGTGAGGAACGGTGACTCCCGCCTCTTGCAGTCGGTGAGGAACCTCTCGCCGCTCAGCCACTCCTGCTGGTCCCTCTCCCCGAGGCGCGCGTGCTCCTGCTCGCTGCACCTGCCGCTGCTCCCTGACGCCGCCGCCGCTGCCGCAGCGCCCCTCGCCTCCGCGCTGCCGACGCCGCCCTTCGAGCCGTAAAACCGGCACAACCGCCGCCCCACAGCCCATGGCCTCGGCGCCCCAACTGCGCTGAACCCCCTGACGAAGCAACCGCCGCCGCTCGCGGAGAACCCTAGAGAACTGGACTTGCAGCAGAGCGGCGGATGCCGGAGGAGGCAGCGCAGCCGCATCGCGTGGTACATCTCGGGTAGCTTCCGAAGCAAATGGGAAGGAATCGGCGAGTTATGTCGCGGAGTTGGGCATGTGGCGAGGAGGAGGAGATCGTGCGATGGGAAGACTGGAACCGGACCTGTGTGCGGGTGGCGAAGACGGTGGCGCACGGCTGCGACGGAGGAGAGGAGGGAGGCGGAGACGCCACGGCGCCCGGCTCGGCTAATCCGTTTCTCACGCCTTGCCGCTCTTGCTTGGGAAGATGGGAGCTTCTGGTGGTTGGGCCGTTGGGTTGGGCTGTATTTAAAATGGGCCTATGGATGTTGGATAACACAATTGAAGAGTCACTACGGTTTTTTTTTTCTTTTGTGTGTTCAGGGAATATGTTTCATGTCTGCCAATCACATGATTCCTGCTCAGAAATGCTGGGGAAGTTTCATGTATAGCCGCTATAGCTAACAACTCTTAAGCTAAGTATGGTCAGATAGTTTCATGGTCCATGAGCTCCACGAAACAACTATTACGGTCATCTGCTTTTGAAACTTATAAAACTTGGCGTGTTTCCAGTACTTGTAATGCACTGGCAATAAGGTTATCTACTGTGAAGCTATTCCATGTCCATCACTCTCCATCTCCATCTTCAGGAGAAGAAGGCTGTTTTTATCATCAGAAGACGCAAAATAGGCCCGCAGCCATTGCTTAGCTTATTTGTGTAACACCACTAACAGCAACCTCACCTATAGGGTGGTTTTTGTCCTTGCTTCGCCCAAAAGAACTAATGTGGAAGTGCTACGATTTGGATCAACATGTATTATATGATATTGTAATTTAAGGTAAGCTAACTACTAAAGAATGATGTGTTACAATTTCCTCCCCTAAAGGGTGGGTTGATGCTCTGATATCATCTATAACACACCGTGGTCTAAAATTCACTAACAGCATAACCCACCTACAGGGCCTACACACATGCGTAGCACCTCGTTTGGGTTTTCGTCCTAGCTTCACCCAAAAAGGTTAACCAGAAGTGCTATGATTTAGGCCAACAGGTATTATACGCTAGCGTAACTTAAGATAAACTAGCAATATTGTACTAAAGGGTGGGGTGTTATAATTTAGCAGTATCAGCAAGTTGCCAGATAATAGGTAGTGACTACGGTATCAAACAACTTGCCATGCCTGATCAGGGCATAGGGATGCACAACATTGTCATCAAAGCAAACAGTGTCTTACTTCGAGCAAGGGGAGATTGCTAGTAAATGGCTCTATTGTTTTCGGCTTATGGTTTTCTCCGAACAAATAAATGAGATGGTTTATTTGCCGCCTTTTCGAAGCGGTTTATCAGGACAACCTTTTCAAAGTGACTTATTAACTTATCAACATTCAGTTCATTCACATAAGCGCTCGCACTAAAACCAAAAGCCATCAGACGCAGCCGAAAAGAATGCAGCCTATATTCATCTATGCATAGAGACAAGTACCAACAAGTTACAAGTCCTGATTACGAATTATGAAACAACCTCGGGTCAGGAGAATCGAACATGCGAAACATCAGCAAAAGAATTCAAAACATGATGAAGTGTGCTGTCATAACCATCAAAATCAATTAATCAAAAACATCGTAGTTTAGAAGTGATTCACACACTAATAAGAACATTAACATTAAATGCGAAAGATTTACAATTTCAAATATTCAAACTGGAATAAAATGAGAATTTATTAAAATCAAAAAGTTTGAATTATAGAAAATCTAATTACAAGAATAAATCCCATGTACATTCAACTTTACCACATACATTACTACATACAAGCCCATTGCACAGAAACCTAAATATGAAGCTTTGTAAACAAATAAAGTATTACAACTCAATGTTACAAACTTCAATTTAATACCATACAAGAGTAAAACTATACAAGTATATTATATCAAATTTCGCCTAAGGAAACCATATCTTCACAGCAGGCTCAAATTTGAATATATATGCAAAATCGTATTAGCCAAAACCACAAAACATAAATCTAAAATGAATATAATAATAAATTGCCGTCAGAACCCCTTTTTTATAGTGCCCAAGGGCAATTGCTCATCGAGATGCCAAGATTGTCCGGGGCCAATCGGTACCTCTTACGTATTAGGTTTTCATCATTCGACTGTTAAACTTTTTTCTTATCTTTACCTTACCTTTACCTTTCTCTGGTAAGTCATCCCAACTAGATGAGCTTCATAATCAACTAGATGCAGTCATACCTTGTTGATTCTCGTAGTTACATCAGTGAGGGTGCTCGATTCTAACCATCAGATCGCGGAGTCTTTACGCAATCCCTTCAATGAAGTGGTCATAGCCCAGTGCCCGAGCAAGCTCTTGAGTTGGGTTCTCAAGCAAATTATTGATCCATTGAAACTCTCGAGCCTCTTCAGACTAGTGCTGGACACGCCCAACAAAGACCTCGGGGCTGCCGGTCACCTTCTTTGAGTGATCTCGGGATCCTCGATCCCTAATGCTAGCTGGGGCTCTCTCACAGGATAGCGATAATTTCTAGGATTTTTCACACACTCATCAGAGTACTCATTGGAATCATCACTGGAGGTCTCCTCACCATCCTCATGAGTGGCGGGAGAGTGTGATCGGTAGAGAGCATCCTCAGGCCTTCCTTCAAGAAGGTGGTGAGGATCTGCGAGCAGGGCAAAGACCTCCTGTCCAGAATCTCCACTTCTAGGGAGGTCTCATCATCTAAAGAATCATTGAGCGAGATTGCCTCATGGCCTGGAGGAAACCCCACTAGGTAGGGGAATTTTGGGTTATAACTGCCCTCAGCCTGATCTGTTCCCTGTGAAAATATGGGGGACACGGAAAGTGCCCACCCATTCTCTTTGCAGATTCGACCGGAGAGTCACCACCATCAATTGGCGATGTATTCTCGGATTGGCTAATTCCAAGGCTCGCTAAAGCTGCTCGGGGTGTCACCATGGGACTCGAACGCTTGGAGGCAGGCCCATTATCACGTTATGAGTCATCATCATGGTC
The DNA here is from genome assembly GCA_017311315.1 of Dendrocalamus latiflorus. NCBI lineage: Eukaryota > Viridiplantae > Streptophyta > Magnoliopsida > Poales > Poaceae > Dendrocalamus > Dendrocalamus latiflorus. The sequence goes on from CM029640.1 coordinate 44,906,791, forward strand.
GGATTGACCCTTGCACTTGGGAGAAGTGAGTCCTCTGTTGGGCGTACTACTATAGGGGATTTTGATCCCTCATCAGCCTTTCCTGTGTTAGGATCTCTGAGGTTCTGTGATGGATTTCCAAGGAGACTCTCACCTTTGGAGGATTGCATCGTATGCTCGAAGTCGCAGCAGGCATCCATATCGAGGTCTGCATATTCGGCCAAGTCGAAGCAGTTCTCCTCGTTCCACTCCCCTGCCATGAGGACATCAGGAGAAAGAGAACTTGCAGGCCAGAAAATTACCAGGATCTTGGGCGAAGACCTTCCCCACGGATGGCGCCAACTGTCGGTGTTTTAATACCGATCTTATATATGATTTGTTTGGATTGGGGGAACCCTTATTTCTAAGATCTGGTAATGTAAAAGGAAAACATGGGAATTTTTATTCATGTTCAAGCCTTCTCTTAGGAAAATAATAACCCTACATCATGTGTTGCTATTCCTTAGAGAGGAAAATTACGAAGTGTGTAATCAGAAATGCCTAGCGCCACCTCTTGCTTTTGATCTCCCCCTCTCTTGTCCGATGTAATCTTTTATATAGTTGACCAAATGACTACAATTGTCTTATGCCAAAAGACTCTCATCGGTTCGGGAGATAACCACCTAACGGAAGTTATTGTCAGAGAGACGTGGAGACGGTTTGCCATACAACGGTTGTTGTCAGAGAAAAATCATGTGAGATTATCAGAGGTAAGCACCTATTTTAACTGCCTTGTCAGACAAGTTGATTAGAAATACAAGACTCGTGGGAAGGTCTACGACCATAAGGTGATCGTAGGAGATTTTACGAGTGCATGGTCGTAGAAGTACTTACGACTATTTGGTCATTGCAAAGCTTACAACTAAGTAGTCGTAGAAGTACTTATAACTTACTTAGTCGTAGCAAGACTTATAACTAAGTGGTCGTAGAAGTATTTACGACTATCGGATCGTAACAGTACTTACGACTATGTGGTCATAGAAGTACTTACGACTTATCTGGTCGTAGCAAGACTTACGACTATGTGATCCTAGAAGTACTTACAACTTATCTGATCGTAGCAAGACTTACAACTAAGTAGTTATAAAAGTATTTACGACTAAGTGGTCGTAGAAGTACTTACGACTTATCTTGTCATAGCAAGATTTACAACTAAGTAGTCATAGAAGTACTTATGACTTACCTGATCGTAGCAGAACTTACGACTAAGTGGTTGTAGAAATACTTACAACTATCTAGTCATAGTAAGACTTACGACTATGTGATTGTAGAAGTACTTTTGACTTATCTGGTCATAACAAGATTTACAACTAAGTGGTTATAGAAGTACTTACAACTATTATGTTGTAGTAGAACTTACGACTATGTAATCATAGAAGTACTTACGACTTACCTATGAATTTCCCCCTTATCAATAAAAAGTATACTCGGAGAATATAATGACGTAATAATTTAAGAATTACTCTATCATGGTCAAGATCCATCTCCACATACGTGACATCACCAACGCGGCAGCTTCCCCAAGAAATTTTTGTACGGATAATCTTTTTTTATTTGAAAATACAGAAATATACCCGCGGGAAAATTTATTACAAAAATAGGCTCTAGTCGCCCAATGGGGGGCGACTGCCGCCTTTCGCCCAACCGAGAAGCGACATTTGGTAAATATAAGAACCGTTGGGCGAATCATTTCTGTCGCCTGAACGTTGGGCGACTGAATTGCAGTCGCTGTACGGTTGGGCGACTGTAATTTCAGTCGCCCAACGCCAGAGCGACAGGGGGTTTAAGACAGCACAACCGGCTGGAGCCCACTACCTTCCACTTTTTTCACTCATTCTGCACACAAAGAAGAAACGAGAGAAGAACAGAAAAGAAGAGGAGAGGAAGAAGCGGAAGAAAAGGAGGGGGAGAAGCCTCAGGAGGGGGAGAAGAGGAGAGAAGGAGAGGAGGAGGTGAGTGAGGAAGGAGAAGTGGAAGCTATTCCATCTATTTGGATCCAGGTTTTTTTATTATGTTGTATTTGCACTATTATTTATATGAAATGTTGGTTTTAGTAAAAATTTTGGATATAGAAAATTTAGTACAATTTTGGTATGGAAATATTAATGTAAAAAGTTTTAGTATAAATTTTGTAGTATGGAACATTTTGTAGTATAGAAATTTTAGCACAATTTTTAGTATAGAAAGTTTAGTATTGTGCGATGTTAGTCGACATGTCGCAAAATTGAAACATATATGCAGGCCGACATCATCAATGGCCACTACATTGAGAGTGTATTACGGAACTGGAACCATTCGTGAAGGTCCGAATGGTGTGGATCTGAGCGATTTTCCGCAAGTCACTCTCGTACTTCCGGATGACGAGAATGCTCGAATGGCAGATATGCAGCATTGGCTGACCCGGAGTTTTTCATTGGACCCCGAGGAGTGCAGCGTCTCGTGCAAGGGCTTTGGAGCCGGTCTCCCACGGACATCAGATGAGAGTTGAAGACATTAGTGCGCTTTGCTTCGTGGAAGGGCATTGTGCAATGGTGCCGGCGTCGTGGATACGAGTGTGTGCTTCTTGTGCAACCGTGCTCACTACAAGCAGCTGCGCAAACTCGTGCGTCCGCCCTTGCTCTGGGAGGTGCTAGCAGTTCGGGCGGGCCGCATGTTGGCGAAGATGATGAAGTTGCTCGTCATGAAGCTGATGCGGTACATGGAAGAGAGTTACAACCATCAAGCCATAGAGAGGCAATTGGGCAAGTCGATGAAGGAGAGTATAATGAGTACATCGTGCAGCAGATGGACTCTGATAACCAGAGGGCATGGGCTGAAGAGGAAGCTGTAGAGGACGACGACGATGACAGTTCCGATGAGGATGAACTTCCTATCCCCCAGGAATGGAACCGGTTTAATACGGAGGGTGTTTCCACACATGATGAGCATGAATCACCATGGGGGTATCATAAGACAGAGGTTCGGTTGCATGCTATGTTTGCTGACAAGGAAGCGCTGTAGGATGCCATATCAAGCTTTGGGCCCTTTCAATGCAGCGGACATTTCGCGTCGTCAAATCAAGCTAGGAGCAGTACATTGTGAAGTGTGAGCAGGCTGGTTGTCCTTGGAGGGTGCACGCACGTAGACCCAAGTATGAGACTCGCTGGATTGTGTCTAAGGTTGAGCCACACTCTTGCATTCTAAACACTGTCTTGGCGAGGCATCGTAACCTGACGTCCGGATTTATAGCCAACTTAATGTATGGAGAGATAGTGGAGAAGAAAGACATGGCGGCCACGCATATTGTGGTAGCTATTGAGAATAAATTCAAGTATAAGATTAGCTATGCGAAGGCGTGGCGTGCCAAGCAAAAGACGTTGGAAAAACGTTTTGGCACGTTCGAGGCGGCGTACAACAACCTTCCTCGTATGCTTAACGTCTTGCAGGAAAGAAACTCTGGCACGTACATCGCCGTGCACGAGAAGCCGTCCATAAGTCCACTAGGATACCAAGTGTTGCAGAGAGCATTGTTTGCATTTGGTGCTAGCATCGAAGCATTCAGGCACATGCTGCCAGTGATATCAGTTGACGGGACCTTCTTGACAGACAAATACAAGGGGCAGATCCTGACGGCCATAGGCGTTGACGGTAACAATCAAATATTGCCGCTGGCCATTGCATTTATGGAGAGTGGGAATTATGAGAGCTGGCTGTGGTTTCTCAGACATGTGAGGGTTGGGGTTGTAGGCACTCGTCCTGGTGTGCGTAATCCATGATCGCCACGTCGGTATTATAAAGGCTATAAGAAAACTTCAAGAAGACCCCGAGGAGCCTTTTCCTTGGCTGGACATGAGGGATCGGTGGTGCAGTCGTCACTTAGGGGCAAACTTTTTCAAGCAATTCCTGAAACAATCTTTGATGAAGCTATTCAAGAGGCTGGCTAGGCAGAACCAGCAGAGGAAATTTGATGCTTTGTGGCGGTTGTTGGATGAGCACACCAGGAAGAACGTTGAAGAGAGGAGCAAGGGGTCGGTCACTCCTGGGGTGGCAGAACCGCAATGCTTGTCAGCAATCGATGAGCCTAACCCAAGTGGTCCAAGAAGGAGGAGCTCACGAAACATCAAGTGCTTCTCGCAGTGGATCGAGGGGGAACTATTGGAGAAGTGATCGTTGTTGCACGACACGGATGCCAGAAGGTACGGAATAATGACAACTAACGTTGCCGAGGTCTACAATTGGGTTCTCAGGGGTCTCCGTTCTCAGCCCCTTGTCGCTATCGTGGAAGGTATTCTTCATAGCACAATCCGCTACTTCAGGGAGAGGCACGCGAGTGCCGCACTTCATGCGGCCAATCCGGGAGCCCTGTATTCGTCAAAAATTACGGCGTACATGGAGACGAAGGCACAAAAGGGTCAATTGCACACAGTGCAGGTCATGGGCAACAGGGAGCATCGTTTTGAGGTGATACTCCGTGGTAGAGCCGGATTTGGGACGGCTCGTTCACTTGTTACCCACGAGGTATGCCTTGAAGATCATGCAAATGAACCTAGCTACATGTGCAACAAGCTTAAGTTGTTACACAAGCCATGCTCTCATGTCCTCGCTGCATGCGGGACCGTGGGTATGGATCCTTCGAACTTCATGTCCGAGTACTTCTTTAAGGAGAGGATATTGCAGGCTTGGTGTGGGGAGCTCCGGGGGTTCAGGGTGGTGGAAAACTTCGCCACTTTGGACATTACTTCGAGGACCTGGGTTCCGGATGTTAATATGCTGAAAGGTGGGAAGGGGAGGCGACAGAGCCAACGTATTAGAAAAGATATGGATGAAATCACAAGCTGGAACACCGTGTGCACGTTGTGGGCGATGCGGTCAGGAGGGGCACACAGTTAGACGATGCAATGCATGTCCTGAACAGTAGTTGTTGTAGACTACAGCTAAATTTCATGTACCATTTGTAATAAAAGCAGTTGGGTGGGTTATTCGCATATCATGTTATATGTTATGCATGTAATAAAAATGTACGCGGCATGTTACTCCCAACTGTATTATGAAGTTTATTTCTATTCAGATAAGCTTATTATCTCGTATGTTCGCATTCAATGATTCAGATAGCAAGTCATTTAACAATATTAACATACCGGTTCTCTCCGTACACTAATTCTCAATAGCATCAAAATATCACTTACCACTGTATGTATTGATCGTTCTACGGTCAATCATTTTTAAAAAAATTTCCCAATTTTTTATGCACCTACAATATACAGTGAACATAAACTTTTATTACAACTACACTAGATTTTTTCCCAGTTTAAAACTATAAAATTGACAAAACTCTAAAAAAATCATGGGGGACTGAGTAAAGTCGCCCCCTATTGGGCGACTGAATTGCAAGTCGCCCACCCATTGGGCGACTGTATGCAAGTCGCTCAATAGGAAAGCGACTAATTGCAGTCGCCCGACAGTACAGCGACAAAAATTCTGTCGGTGACTGGTTGGGCAATTAGCTCCAGTCGTCCAATGGAGGCGACTGGAGCCTATTTTTGTAATAAATTTTCCCGCGGATATATTTCTGTATTTTTGAATAAAAAAAGATTATCCGTACAAAAATTTCGCTTCCCCAACCGGTCGACCCTAACGGCCAAGGGCGGCGTTAACTAGAAAGGGCTCCGAGACGGCGTTGCGTGGCTCTGGAGGTCTCTAGCAGGCCGGAATGGGAGGAGAAGACGCAGAGAGGGTTGGAGACGAGGTGGAGCTCCGGCGGTTGCCGCCCTTTCTACCGGGTACTCATCACCCGGCGAGAGAGTTTGTCCTGCTCTGCCAAGTGACATCTACTCGGCGCGCGGTGAACCATTTCCCTGAAGGCCGCAAGGTCAACAGCGACAAGTAGAGAACGGTGGGAGTCTGCAGTGATGGCGAGGAGGCCTGCCAATTTCGCCGAGTACAATCGAGGAGGACGACGACCATGGTGTTGCTCCGTCAGATGGCCTCGACACGGCAATAGGGCCTTAATCTTCCTGCACCGAAAATGAAATCCAGCCATACGGGTCCACCGAGTGCCATCACCACGGGACCGTTGGGCCAGGGGACTTTGAAATGTTGCGCATCCTATATTCTGGTAAAAGGCCCAATAATGTCGTGCCGTCCACTGGTCCATGACCAGTGTCATCGTCCTGCCTGACATTCTCGACACCGACGGGCCCTCGTCGGTGACATCCACCATGGAGCCCACAACAACCACCGTCGATATAAAACGTCTGCTCAGGGAGGCCTGGCAAAAGAAAAAAAACAGTAAGCTGCGAACGCATGACACCCATCCGACGTCTTTCTCGGAAAAAATAAACCCGACGACGAGCCGGCGAAGATGACCTCGGAATCGATGAGTGTCGTAGGCACGTAGCAGTTCTGAGCCATAGTTTAACCGACGGAGCTGGAAAGAAGGGGACGAATGAGTGGTCGCCCGCAAGGTCCAGTCGGCAGTAGTACTCCGGTCCACTTTAGGCGTCGACTTTTTGCAGCCTCGTTTGCCTTTCTAGATTCAGCAGGCGACACAGCATATTTGAAAGTGGTGCACTACTCGTCGCAGTGAGCTGAGATGAGTGTGACGGCTTTGATTTTTGAGAAATGGGAGACAAGCCCGCACCTAAGCTGGCCGGTTGAGCTGGCTGCTGACCATGCTGCCTGTTTCAGCATTGAGAACGTGTGATGTGTAAAGATTTAGTAACAGTACAGCTTCCATGTTCACTCGTTTCAGGGGAGAGGGAGATTGCGAAATCTAGTAAAGAAACCGTATCTGAATCAGAATCGAGGGGAAGAGACAGTGGTTTACACGTTTAATCTGTCAGTGCAGCACATTTCTGATCTTCCTAAGCTGCAATACGACTGACCAGCGCTTGGCGAGCTAGCTACGATCCAATTTAGAATTTACCATGCCGTTTTTGTGGTCCACTTGTGCGAAGAACAATCCCGATCTCCCGCCCCAATCGGTGGTAGATTAGGCGCATCTGTCATGCGGCCATTCCGGATACACCCTGTTCCGGATCAGGGAGTAAAAAAATAGCCCCCCGTCTCATCAGCAGCACACGGCGAGCACAAGAATAGGCAATAACTTAGGAAGTGCGGTGCACTGTGCAAAAACAAAAGCAGAAATCGGACAAACCACGACCTGGACGAGTAGTAGTAGGCCTTCGTCTTCTTGACTTTTTGTTTATTCGAAAGTTAAAAAATTAAATGTGAAAATAAAATGGTTTTTTAGTGAATTCTCCAAACAACTTCTCGAATTTAAAATTATGTATATCATCTATGTTAACATCTCTACCGTCCTCAGTTATATAAAAAAATATAAATAAAAACCATCGAGAGTAGTGCAAAAGAAGACCAGTTGCCTGGTAAAGGGAATGGGAGGCTGGGCAGGTGAGTGCCACCCACGCGGCAAAACCCGGCTCTCCACCTCCCGGAAGAAACCAACACTCCACTCTTCCTTCACTTGACATCACCGGCTACCAGTCAGCACCAACCAACATCTCAAAATTATCAAACTTTTTGCCCGAAAAGGGTTCAAAGGTCAAACCCCTCTCGGCTCTCGCTCGCGGTGGTTTGGTCCAACTGCAACAGCGCGTCGAGCCGTCGATGCAATACGTCTCCGAGCAGAGCGGTTCAAAACTTCAAATGTTGTGGGAGCGTAGTAGCAAGGTCGATGAGAAGGACGTCGCGGTGTTGGACTGTGTAAAAGCTTTGGCCGGTTCCGGCTGAACTTTCAGTCGCTGATGGACGTCGGTTGGTTGGCCTATACGTACATTTCCTGGTGACGCCGACGCGTATTTGTTCGAGATGTACAGTTGTGGGGTTTTCTTCTGGCCAAAGAGAGAAAAGGGTGGCCTGTTGCATTGCAGCCACGGACGGGGACAAGCGCTAGCTTCTGCTGCATCGTTCCTTGCAAACTCAGCCAACTTTGCCGAGTTCAAGTTCACGAATGTTCGTCGCGCTAAGTTCAAACGTACAAGGCGCAGTTCGCGACTTCGTGGTCCATCCATACCATATTTGCAGCAAGTTTTGAAAATACGCGATCTTAAACATCACATAGGTGATATGCAGATAGAACACCTACAGAATTCCCATAAATTCCAAGCAAGCGAGCCGAGCTCACGCGCACGCGCACGCATCGTCACTAATTCACATCAATGTGCGACTATTAAATCATCAATCAATGGTCCATGAAAATCATCCCACCCGAGGCGCTCCGGCAGCTCGCTGAGATGACACATGACAGTGCACGAGCCTCGAAAAGATTAGGTTTTTGTTAGGGAATTGGTACGGCTCTTACGTTCGATCGATAAAATTGATTGAACAACTCACTCGGTCACTTCACTCGAGTGCATTTCCTCCCTAAACCCCACGGCCACTCTCTCTTTTCCTGCTCGTCTCCTCTTCCACCCCAACTCAAACCCCTCATATCCACCACCTCAAAGTCGTGTGCCGCCCAATCGCTCCGCGCATACGGATCTGTAAGTGTGCCTCCCACCTCCTCAGCTCCGTCTACTCCCCCACGGCGTCGGGGCCCGATTCAAGCTCTCGCTCCTGCCCCCATTGTCGGCCCCAAATCTCGCATGGGGGGCACCGGCTTCGTGGGCACGACTGCCACCTGAAAGTCCAGCAAAGTCAACCTCCGCGGCATCCTGATCTCGACCGCCGATAGTGGCCTTGTAAATGTTGCACAAGCTCCGCCGCCTTCTCCTACCGGCACTAGATCCACGCCGTCTGTCGCTGTGCACCCGAGGCCTCGCCGCTGCCTAACATGAGACGTAGGTGCTGTTTTTTGTTGCAATATTTTTTATTTCATATATGAAACATTGATATTTTTATATTTTTTGTTGCATAAATAACGAAAAAAATGTTGTATAGATGATAAAAAATATTATAATCGGTCGTACACACATCTCCCTTTTTGTTAACAACGAACATTCCTTGGCCCCAAACTTCTATGTACGGGCGAGCTGGGCCTCGAAATATTTAACCGCCAAACGAAGGTTCGTTCGCTCGAGCCGATGCAGTAACCTCTCCACCGATGCGGATAATCCCGGTTCCAGCCTCTCAGGCCATCACCGACCGCTGCTACTGAGATGAGGATATGAGATTCTGAGCGCCGCGCGCGGGCAATCATTCCGCCACTCCACCACCTGACGCGGCCGGGAACTCCACGCGCGAGCACGAACCCACGCCCCCAACTGAAAACGCGCGAGTTAATACGCGTTACGCGCGGGTCCGGTGCCTAACCCCGTTAGCCGAAACGCTCCTTCCTTACTTCCCCAGCTTAAAGCGTTCCGTTTTCTTTCCCCCCTCCCTCGCAAGGAAGGCAACCTCAAGTCCTCAACTCAGATCTCGCCCACCCCAACTGTTACCTCCAGCTACTTCTACCTCTCACCTCATCGGCTCACCGCCGAGCTCTGGTTCCACTGGCCCCATCCACCCTGAATCGGCGTTAGTTCGGTGCCCCTCCTCTAGTCCTCTCCCCAGTAGGTGGGCCGTGGGCGGTGGCCACATACGCATTGTTCTGACCTGGTCCTTCTCTTCCTCCCCCGCGTCGATGGATGGTCCAGGGATCCAAGAAGCCTCCGTTCCGCCGTTGAGTGGCGCGTGTCTGGGTTGGATTGCTGCGGCGATACGGTAATGGTGCGGAGTTCTTTGTTGTTTGCTGGATTGGTTAGTGGCGTGGGTGGATGGGCTGCACTGGTTCCAGGCACGCTCTGCGGGGAGGCGGCCGGTCGCCGTACGCGCGGAGCTGCTCCGGCCCGGCCGCTGCCGGGGCAGTGCACCACACCGTCGCGCTCAAGTCCTCCACTCTGGGCTCGCTCAGCCTCGAGCGGGACGAGGAGATGATGAAGTGCCGTGACGACGGTGGTGGCGGCGCGGCGAAGACCACGTCGCCGCCGCCGCAGCTGGTGAGGCGGACGAGGCAAGTGCTGGGCACGCCGACCAAGACGCCGGTCCACGAGCCCGAGGTGATTAATGTGTGGGAGCTCATGGAAGGACTCGATGGCAAGGATGAGGAGGGCGGCGGCCTAGATGAGGAGCGGCGGGAGAAGTCGCTTCCCGGATCGCCGGAGTTCGATCCGGACATCATCGCCGCGTTCCGGAAGGCGATCGACGAGCTGTCCCCGACACGGGAATGCCCGGGCAGCAACGAGGAGTGCGTCAAGAAGCGCGAGATACAGAGGTTTCCGGGCATCGTGCGCGCGAGGGTCAGCGCGTTTCAGCAGAGGATCGACGCGAAGCTCGCCCAGATGGCGCCACAGCAGCCGCAGCTGCCGCCCCCGCCAGATAACGACCGGAAGGTGGTACTTTACCTCACGAGCCTCCGCGGCATCCGCAAGACGTACGAGGACTGCTGGGCCACGAAGGCCATCCTCCACGGCTACGGCGTGCGCGTCGACGAGCGCGACCTGTCGATGCACGGCGGGTTCAAGGACGAGCTCCACGCCTCGCTTGGCTCGGCGGGCAGGCTCCCGCAGGTGTTCGTGGACGGCGGGCACCTCGGCGGTGCCGACGAGGTCCGCCGCTTGCACGAGGCCGGGGAGCTGTCCAAGGCGCTGGAGGCCTGCGAGATGGAGCCGCCGAGCGACGGCGGCAAAAGCATTGCGCTGGAGTCGTGCTCCGGCTGCGGCGGCGTCCGGTTCGTGCCGTGCGAGGAGTGCTCTGGCAGCTGCAAGGTGTTCCTCGAGGAGGTGGGGAGCTTCAGGCGGTGCCCCCAGTGCAACGAGAATGGGCTAGTGCGGTGCCCTATCTGCTGCTTGTGAAATCTCGAGTTTTTAAGGGATTTGTAGTGTGATTTTGCAAGATGTTTGAGTGCTCTCTTAAGATGATTTGCACAGGTAAGTATACTTCTGCTACTTTAGGGCTGATGAAGCGACATGTTTGCTGTATTGATTATATTTATGATTGTAATCTAATCTAATATATTATATTATTAAAGCAGAGTAAAAAAAAGCCATCATGCTCCATCACAAGTGCTAAAAAATCATAGATTAATCGGAGTAAAAAGAGCGAAAAAAATCCCATGTTAAAAGCAGGAAAAGAGAAAATATCTAGACGTACACCCTGTGAATCTAGATTATAGCAGGTTAGATTAAAACAAAAGGAGTCCACGTAAAGTACAATAAAAATCAACTGAAATTTGAAATAAAAAATTAAAGAAAGCTAGCAATTCAACTTTCATAGAACTTCAAAGTAAAAGTGAAATTCAAAATAAAAATTAATAGTTCGATTTGTATATAAATTCTAACAAAAAAACTGAAATATGGAATAAAATATAAAATATCATTAGCAATTTGATTTGCATTAAAAGAAAGAGTCCATACCAAGTACAACAAAAATAACTAAAATTCGAAATAAAAAAGAAAAGAAAGAGTCCATCCCAAGTACAATAAAATAACTAAAATTCAAATAAAAAATAAAAATAAAAATAGTAATTTGATTTCCATACAAACTAAAAAGTAAAACATAAATTCAGACCAAAAAATAAATGAAAATTATTATTCAATATTTGGAGTAAAAAATAAAAATAGTAATTTGATTCCATATGAACTTCAAAGTAAAACTTAAACTTAGAATAAAAATTAAATGAGAATTAGCAGTTAGATTTGTATCTGAATTCTAACCTAAAACTAAAAATTAGAATAAACGTAAAATATAATTAGCAAATTGATTTAGATTAAAAGATAGAGCCCATGTCAAGTACAATAAAAAATAAAATAAATTAACAGTTTGATTTCTATATGAGCTTCAAATCAAAACTGACATTCAAAACAAAAAATTAAATGAAAATTCGTAGTTGGATTTGTACTTGATTCCAGCCTAAAACTATATTAAAATCCAACAATATGCAAATTTAGAATAAAAATGATAGAAAAATTTGCACCTTGATTTTTATATGAATTATAAATTTAAACCGCCTAAATATGTAAAATTAAAAAATAAAATGATAATTATTGATTGTATTTGCATACAAATTTCAACCTAAAACAAAAAACACTATATCATATAAAAATACACAGACACGCAAAATCAAAAGAAACTTATGGATTCAAATTATTATGATGCAGATTAATAGGCCATAAATAGATAGTAAACTTTGATAACAAATAAGACTATAATATTATAGATACATACAACACATATAACTTAGAAAAATGTGTTTGTGTGTGTCTATACATAATCCTAGGAGTACATATTTTCATATTAAATTTACCACTTAAACGAATGTATTAGATATCTTTATCACTTTAGTTATACTTAAATACTAATTATAAAATACATCAATGTGATTTTGTTGAAAAATCCATCAGGGTTTCAAGTGGTAATGGCCTTAGAACAAGCGTACGGTACATGTGATGTGCCAATTGGACTTATACATTTCAAGTGGTGATGGTTCTCGAAGCAGACATACGATCTTAGTGGTAAGTAATTGAGTATTATAGACTATGGTGTGATATGGTGTGCTATATGACTCAGGCGTGTCCAGTGGCAACGGCTTTAGAGTAAGCGTACAAACTTGGTGATGAGGCATTGGACATCACATCTTTGTATAGATTCTAGGAGATGGCAATTGAAGAAATTATTCAATACCAGTTGCTGAAAAAGCGATAAGTTTCAACCAAGATAAGCCATGCTTGAAAAATTGAGTCACTGATTTTCTCTACAAACATATTCACTGCGACGTTTTGATGCTATCACAATATATCATGGTCACAGTTTTTTAATCAAAGGTTATCCTAAAATTTTGTTTTTAAGATGTATTTTGATTTTTTTCTTTTAAAAAATATGTCTTTTAGTTTCGAATTTTCTTAGCATTTTCAAAGTTTCTAAAGCACCTAAAAATCTTTAGCAACAATATATAATAATTCTAAAACACTACAACAATATATGATTACTATGTGACACCTAAATTGTTCTTTAGTATAAAATAAAATTTAGTAAATCTGGTCGTACAAATTACGCGGACCGTCCGGTTTCTTCGAAGAACAAGAGCAGTTCTCACCCTATGCATACGATGCGCCGAACCGAACGATGCGAGCGACTGACAGTGAGCTCAGAAGCTACAGCAATACTACAGCCTTGCACATGTACCGCTATGAATTATGAAGCTAGTGGCGTCCTCTGTTCCCGCGTTTCCTGAAACTGGTGTCAGGTCTGATCGGCCGGTTCATTCTGCGATGTGCCATCTGAACCACGGAAATGCGTGAAGCGCATGAGGATGCGAAGAAGCGAGGTGACCGATGTCTGTCTCTGATGTGCTGTCGCGCGCAGATGCGTCACTGACACGGCCACACGGGCACGTACTCCAAACTGCTACGGGAGCGCCGATCTTGCAGTCCCCCAGATCAGTGATACCGACATGACACACATCAACTCAGCTTGCTGATTCCAGTTTCCGAAGAGCATCCGCTCAAGTTTCTGAAGTTGCGAGGTGCGGAGAGGCATCCGCTTCAACGCTTAGAGGGAGCGAGTGCCCTGGTGGAAGCCACGGAAAATCAACAGGGACAGGGTTCGCTACGCTACTCAAATCGGTGCCTCCAAGCCCTGTGCTCGGTGTGCCTGCAAGTTCTTGCAACAGCGTCCTGATGGAATGAATCATGAATGGATCTGCCACCGGTCTCCGTAGGCCCTCCTACCATCCGTCTTGTTTGACCCACGAACGACCAGATAAACATGGCATGTGCACTATACATCACTTTCCAAAAAACATCGGCGCAAAAATTGATTTTGAATCAGAAAGGGCCTACTTGAAAGTTGAAACACGTGAATCTCACATAGAAAAGTTCGTTTTATACAGGAAACTGGAAATTTTCTAACGTGCCAAACAAGGCCTAAATGATTATGCTAAGCCATAGATTCCAGAACATTTTTTAGGGGAATTCCAGAACACTGCTGGCTGCTGCAGGCAATGTCATGTTTCCTAACGGTGGGCCACCTGGAGAACATCAGAATTCATTTCATTTAGCAATCAAATAGGCCCGCAAATAGTGGGCCAAGCTCAGGCTGAGAAGGCCAGGCCATCACCGTTTTGGGCCTCCAAACGGACCGAAAAACAACGAACAATCACGTCAAAAAGGTTAGCCATAGCTAGGTGTCAATCGAATCCAAATTATCTATTTTATTTAGTATCCGAATTCGATTGGTAGTGAATGTGGGAAGCACAAATGCATTTATATTGTAAAACGAATACCGATCTAGATAGTATCCAATTTTTTTTCTTGAATATGAATTCGAATGTGGTATATAGAATACTGTGCTAAACGGATATAGATATTATTCGGATATGATGTGGTACACGGATTACTGGACATATCTTTTACATTTGATCTCTAAATTGAGTATATTATATAGGTATTTTGATCATCTTGATGAGCTCGTCGTCATGATGGACTCTAATTTTGTATTTCATGTTTTTTATTTTGTTACATCCCCAATAAAACTTTTATATACTCTTTTTAGCCAAATTCAATATGTTTATAACTGATTTATTTGCAATATATCTAAAATTAGTTAGGATTAATGATAAAATAGCACTAATGATAAATGATTACGTCATAAACTAGAGAAAAAGAGGCATAAATATTATTATAAAACCGGTGTCAATTTACTAACTTCATTGTGTCATACGATATTTGCATCTGATCGAGAAGAGTAGGTATTTGATTCGTATTTGAGCATATTTGCATTTAGATTTGTATTTATTTAAAAATACAAATACAAATATAAAAAATCACTGTTTAATTTGTATTCGATTTATTGGCCCCTATCCATAGCTGCTGAGTGCAGCCATCATCCAACGACAGCCTGTGAGTTCGTTCGTGACAGACAGGCCTAAAAGCCTAATAAAAGTGCGAGTTCCAAATGTCAGAAAGCCCATCGAGTTCGTTCTCCTCCACGTTTCCACCCATGGTGTGATAATCAAACTATTTTTTTTTAAAAAAAAGTGATAATCAAACTGAGACAATAAGCTCAGGCCATTTTACACACTGGAGATAAGATAAGAAGCAGGTTAGGTCATAAGTGCATATATAACACCAGACAAATCAAAACCTGCCGTGCCCAGTTCATGACTGAAGCCTACTTCTAGCATGTCAGAGTCGATCCAATCTTAACGTACGTGCCCACCATGTTGTTCCTGCAAAACCTTTTGATCATTCTCGTGCGAGAGAGACGCACGTTAGTGTAGCTACGAAAGCTACGGTTAATTTCCGTCAAAATCAGTGTGCGGGTACCGCAATTATTTGGGGCAATGAGAACGTAACACCGACCAGTGGCCCGGCCGGCTCGGCTGCTCCTCTTCTTTTTCTCGCTTGTTTGGGTGGGCAACTTTTTTGTCATGCAGTAGCTGTTGTACGTGACAACGCTGACAGATGGATGTGGGAGCAATCATATATCGTCATGGCAAAGTGTCTGCCTTGTAATCATTTCTCCATGCATTCGTTCGATCGGGACAAGAAGAGAAAAAGAAAAAAATGCCTCTACTCGCTAAATGCCTTTACAACTGCCAAACTCAAATAAACAGACAAACTAGTGGAAACTACAAATAAACAAACACATCTTATCTAGTGCGTGTCATATAGCACAGGGGAAAATCGGAAGGAAAAAAGACGCCGGTTAGTTGTTGATTCATCTAGAAGTATACTCCTCATGTGTGGTTTTCATTATGCATCCGCAAATAACATCTCTACGGCTACCAGAGACTGAGCTACACGTGTAAAGCCACCACCTTGTCTATTATGGCTGTCACCTCGGTGTTGGGGTTTGTGGAACGGTAACTGCCCCAATCCCTTTCTTATCCTTTTCGTCCCGCGCACAGAGAGAGATTTCATTAAAATCATGGCAGCCGCATCGCGGTAGTGGCGTTGCATGGCTTTGTGAGTTCGTTTACGCGAGAGATAGCCTTTCGAACAACAAAAAGAACAGGGAGTCCAAATCCAATCCGACCAGAGCGCAGAGAGAGAGAGAGAGAGAGAGAGAGAGAGAGAGAGAGAGAGAGAGAGAGAGAGAGAGAGAGAGAGAAGGAGCCGGCCGGTATTTGCAGAGGTGCAGCAGTCATCGCTCGCTGTCCGGGAAAGTTTTTTCCGGCTGTACAATTGTACAAGTAGAGAAAGATAAGGCATGCTTCTCTTTACTCGCTTAAAGAACAAACCAACGAGCGCAGGATATTCCCTATCGCCAAGCGCTTTTCAGTTTTCACGATGGTTGCAATACCTTCCCTACTGTTTGATCACGAAATCATTGTATGCTGGCCAACCAGAGGGCACAGCATCGCGACACAGTACATCGATCAAGAGCGAACATCAGCCATCTGTAGGCGATACATACGCAGTCTTTACATATAGCAATCAAGTAGTGTAGCGATTTAATTTTTTTTAAATGTAGTAGTGTAGCGATTAAGGTGTGGGAAGAAATTTATGATGCTCATCGTTCAGCCGGGGCCTTTTTCCTTGCTTTCCCCATCGGATTATATGCATGGTTAAGAGAATTTTTAGGTGGTGATCGGTTCGGCTGAAAGCCTCATGGTTTATGACTGAAAACACTGTAGCTGGCTGAAAAAAGCACTGTAGCTGACAGAGGCTTATTTATCATAATTAAATTTTAAAAAATTTAAAAATAGAAAAAACATATTAACCCATCACGTATAATGTAAACAAATACGAGGAAAAAAAGAACCGGTAAAAAAACTAAAAAAAGCCAAAAGTTCAGAAAAAGACGAAATTTATAAATAGTGCAAAAATAAGCTGAAGCCATATTGATCAGGGCCTTAGGCGAGCGATAGGCCCAACTGGTGATTGAAAGTACTACCATTCCTGCTTCACCTGTCCGTCTCCATCAAGTCGGGGAGGTTGGCGTGGAGCCCCACTCCCACTTGGGCATATACCCATCCATCTCCTTCAGGATCGGATGCGCGAGACGGCAAGCGAAGAAAAGAAAGCCCAAAAAGGCAACGAGAGGCGTGGCCGCATTGGCCAGCAAGTAAGTAGCACGGCGACGCAGACTAGACTCGGCGCGCGCTGTGGTGCAAAGCCGCATGCCCCGCCGGCCGCTGATCGATACGATAGTGCTCTCGCCATTTCGTAAACGCGCTGCCTTTCCCCCGATTTTCCACGGCTCGCGACGTGAGATCGAGAGCGACGTTTGCGTTTGCGCGGGCGGGCGCGCTCGTCTCTGCGTCCCCGTTCCGTTCGCCGTCGTTGAACGGACCCGGTTGCCGTATCGGGAAAGCTTTGGAGCCTGTGGCTTTCTGCGTCTGTGTGACATGGCGATCGAGCCGAGTGGAGGTTTTTATCGTGCGTGGTGACAATTCGCCGAGTACGTTGCGTCTTTGCTTCCGGTCTTTGGTGGCTGGTACGTGTCGCATTTGAGTACGACTGCGAGTGAGATCAGGAGACCGTGATGGGGCTGTGGATGTTTTCAGGCCAGTTAGAAGGGTTCAGGCCATTGTTATTTGTTATTTATGTGAAGTCGGATTTTATTTTTTTAAAAAAATTGCAGTTTTTTAAATTCTGTTTCAGACCAGTCGGTCTGATCGGCTGGACCAATGGTCAAACCAGTTGATGTGAGTGGTCAGACCGGTTGGAGCTAGTGATCTGACCGACCAGGTGTATTGCCTCGGCTGAAATTTGGTAAATTGGGAAATTTGGTCATGGAGTAATAAATTGCGTTTGATCAGTGCATTAATGTTGCATGATGTATATTTTAGCTAGCGTAGATCAAGTTCTAAAGAACTTATGCCCGAAAATAATTTCCTTACCTTTCAATGTGCAAGGAGGCTTAGAGTTAACCATAGTTAACGATGAGGATCGAAGTTACGCTCATGGAAGAGCTGAGGCCTACAATGAAAGAATATCAGGTGAGATGGCTGAGTTCAAGTATGACACAAGGAAAATGGGAAATATTAAAGAGAAGGTTCAAGCGATGAGTTTCACCATATGGCTTGGTCGGTCCAAGTGAGGCGTGGTATGATAAAACCGGAATAGGGGAGACTTACCAACGTGTGGAAATTCAGTGGTGCACCTACATGTAATAAACATGGTGATTGCTTGAAAGGAAGATGAAAATTGTGTCAAGAAGGGTATTTTGGTAAGATGGCCAAATACCGAAAACTGCCTTGGATCAAAACCGTCGCGCTTGAGCAGCGCTTGGGAAAGTGATTTAGGTTAAGGAGAAATTGAGATGATCAATTGAATCAAAGTATGAAGTCTTAGAGGATTCGAGATTATGTGCTTTAAAAAGTATGCATAAGTTAAGTAAATAAAACTGTGATGTGTAGAGGTTAACGAGTTTTCTCTACATATGCTATGGGATAGTATCTATTAAGGTTAGATACGAACTGGTTACCTCATCTATTTAACTGGTTGGAATGGAGACTTGCAAATTAACCATCCAACCATCCATCATTATAGCTAAGTGTTTTAGGGTTAGAGTTTGAAAATATGAGTAATGTGGTGTGCTTTGTTGTTCTTCAAGTGGAGTGACTGTAAACCTTCATCCTCAAGTAGCAAACATCAACTTTCTTAATCTCTCATGGAGTTTCCTTGATTTGGTTGATTTGGTCTTGCTCTTGTTGGATTTGATCTTTTCTCCCCTCTTCTAGATTTTGTTGTGTGCTAAGGATGTACCATGATGGAGATAATTCATGGAGATCAATTCCCATCCATCTAGTTATTAGATTTTGCAAGTTCTTTAAGTTGCTCGATTTTGTTTGGATTTGACATCATTATGAGGTTTCTTAATTCAAGGGTCTTTGCCTTAAATATCAGTGAGTTCTTACTTGTTGTGATATGCGTAATGCATCAACATCCATCTTGGCCATTATCTGCCTATAAGCAAGTCATAATCTGATATTTTGTAGTTTGTCTGGTTTTGATGTAATCTTGCTTGTTTTATAGAAAGGTTGGAATTTGATCAAGATTCATATGATCTTTGGATGGAATAGGTTCCTGAGACCCTTAGCAAGATGCTTGCAAAGTTTCATCACTTTTGATAAAGGATTTTGGAAGTTACACGATCTTGGTCTTGGCTCGAGCTGATCTACTGTTTTGGAAATAGGGGAGCAGTCGGACCGTCCCTAGCCCTGGTCCAACCAACCACCGGTCATATCGTAATGGTCTTGTCGATCAGACTGCAAGTGCTCCACCAATTAGACCACCCACCGGTTAGACTAGCCTCCCTATGACGGTTCGACCAGTGAGAAGCTGATTTCTTCCTCTCTTGGTTTATTGACATATGTTCCTTGTTGTTGGCTTTCAACTCTGATCTTTATAGCTCGGTTGCTACTGGAGTGAAGAATTGGTGAATATTTAGAGAAAAAATTTAAAGGCATCATTCACCTCATCTATGTTGCCATCCGGTTGTACAGATGTACGTATGCCTCCTATTGGAGGCTAGCTAGTAGGTATTCACACTTGACAAAAACAGACTGTTTGGCCCGATATGGCAATTAGAGAGGGTGAATGATATCTTCAATTCAATCTTTTAAAAGTTATTCCAAAATTTTCATTCCACTAGTTACTGTAAGCTCGGAAGATCAGTTTTGCCCATCAATAAAGTGCACATAAAAGCGCGGAAACAAATGGAGTTCAACTCCTCAGGCCCGGTCGGACTGCAACAAGAAAGCGATTGAACCATTCGAGCAGTCTGACCGCTGATGATGGCTGGACTCACTGGCCTTCGGTCCAATTGTTTCCTCATAACAACCTGATCACATCCCTAAACCAGAATTGGAAATCAACCTGACCCAAAATAAAAATATTGCAATCTTAAAAATACATTTCCAAATGATTTAAAACTCCGTACACACCTTGCTAAGGATCTTAGGAATCTAATCCATCTAAGGATCACAATGATCTTGGTTAAAGTTCTAATATTTTCTCAAGACAAGCAAGGTTGTACCAAAATGGGCATAACTCAAGAACTTGATATATCACTTGCTCGTGTGTTGAAGATGGCCAAGATGGCTCTTAGTGAGTTCCTACATTTCACAAAAAAAAAAGAACTCCCAAATATTCTGTAACACCCTAGTCTAAAATCCACTCAAAGCCCAACCCACCGTGGGACAGGCCCACACATGCATAGCACCTCACTTACCCTTTCATCCTCATTTTATGTAAAAGGATTAATCCGGAGGTCATACGTTTAGACTCAACAGGTATTATATGCTACTGCAACTCACATTAGACAAGCAAAGTGGGACTAATCCCACCACCACTCTATATGGGCCACAAGGACCTTCACACTAATGTGCCGGGTATTACATTCACCCCCTTAAGGGTTGACACCCATGACTGCACACCCTATACATGGCAAATGCCCAGAAGCACTCCTCAATGCATGTCCGTGTGTCCAGTGTCGACGCATATGCCATGCGTGGTCCACTCCGAGCCCACATGCGCCATATGCCTGTGGCCTTGTCCCACACATGCATGTGCAGCGAAGGTTGATGCTCTGATACCATCTATAAGATACTGGTCCAAAATCTGCTCAAAGCCTAGTCCACCGTAGGGTGGACCATGCATGCATAGCACGCCACTTACATGCCCGAAACTACTACGTTTAGACCCAATAGGCATTATATGCTACTGTAACTCATATTAAACAAATAATATGAGACTAATCCCACCATCACTCCACATAGGCCACATGGGCCTTCACACTAACGGGTTGTGGTATTATAGATTTAAGGCCAAAACCTGTGAACAAGATATCACTAAAAAAACTCTAAATCGAACCAAAATAAGGAACCTTCAAATTTTGCTATAACTAGTCCCTAGATGGATAGAATATGATCCTCATGAGGTATCTTCAGTACTTACACATCCTTGAAACCCAACAAGATCAAAAGGGAAAGAGAGAGGGCAAAACACCAATCAAAATAAGTGCAAAATCAATAAGAGTAAGAACACACCATGTAGGATGAATAAGATTGATCTATTACAACTTATAAATAAAAGTTTTTCAATCACTCCACCATAAAAGAAAAAGCTCTCACACAAGAGCATTCACCCAAGGCCTTCGCTACAAGGAAACCATAATGAGTGAATGGTTGGTTCTCTTCTCCTTAACTACATAACTCCAACCCATCCCACTCATATAGATAGAGCAACAAGTCTACACTTAACCTAAATAGATACTATCTATTAACACAATCGGAAAAACCCCGCTAATCCCACACACATCGAGTTTTACACTCACAAATGATTTATGCATGCTTTTCAAAGCACATATGCGAACACCCGCTAAGGAGTAAGCTTTCTATCCACTTGATCTCGTCAGCATTTCCTTAATATAAACCAATCTTCCAACATCTTACAAGTGCCGTGGTTTTGGTCTCATCGACGTTTTTAGTATTTTGGCTTCCTCGCTAAAATATCTGTGCTTTGACCATCAACCTCAACTCTTCCCCAAGCCTAGTCCGTGGTCATCTCCTCGTATGCAAGCAATCTCCATGTTTGCAATATGTATGTTCACCAATGGCTCTCG
The DNA here is from genome assembly GCA_017311315.1 of Dendrocalamus latiflorus. Taxonomy (NCBI): domain Eukaryota; kingdom Viridiplantae; phylum Streptophyta; class Magnoliopsida; order Poales; family Poaceae; genus Dendrocalamus; species Dendrocalamus latiflorus. Next base: position 44,928,298 of record CM029640.1, read on the forward strand.
CATTGATAAGTCTCTTCGTATCGGTTTCTGTAACATCCTAAAAACCTAGTTTTTATTTATTTAAGTTTTCCTAAAAAATTATTTTCCCTTTTCATTTTCTTTTTATTTAAGCTTAGAATTAGGAAAAAAGACTTCATGTATCTATTTGCAACTCAATGTGAATTATTTTATTTTTCTTGAGTTTCTCTTGTTTTATAGTATCTATGAGAATTTTCTTAGAATTTTTGGCTGTCTTTTGCTATTTTCTAAGATTTTCTTGAATTACTCAGCCTTTATTTATTCATAAACTCTTTTATATTCCTGAAAACTCCCTTGGGCCGAATCTTGGTCGGCCCAGTCTCTCTGTGTGACACGTGGCCTCGGCCATGTGGGTCACCCTATCAGCCTCTCTTCTCGCCACTGTCCTGGGCCCGCTTTCAGCACCCCCCTTCTTCCTCCTTCCTTTCTTCCTCCTCTCTCTTTCCTTTCCCGCATCGGCGACATCCGATCCGGCTCGGCCTCGACTTTCCATCCACGCCACCTCCCCTGTTGGAAACTAGAGTCACCCCGCCCTTAATCCTGCACCCAATTTTCCTTTCCCCGCGCCCTCTCTTTCCTTCCTCTCCTCCTTCTGATTTTGCGCTGTCGTGATCACCGGTGAGCAACTTGTCCACTGTGTCCTCTCCTCAGCCCTATAAAATCCCCCTCCGGCACCCCTTGGCTCCATACCACCCTTCCCCTCGCCTTCTCTCCCCTCCCAAGCCCCGTAGCCCTCCATCACCATTCGTCCTCCTCTCAAGCACCGGTGAGATCAACGGTGAGCCATCGCCGCCGTGCCAGGCCGCACTAAACCTCTCCATTGCCACCGAAAGCTTCCTCACATCATCACCAACCTCGTCCACGCCTTCACCATCAAGGAAGGCCACTAGAACCCCCACTTCGTTGGAGATTGTACACCGCCACTGCCCCTACATGTCGCTGGCTGCCTCCAAGCACTCCCGAGCTCCGTGCTAGGTAAAAATGAACTTCCTGTCACGCCCTCTCCCTCTTGCACACCTCGCTGCCAGCCACTGTGCGTCGGAACACCGGCCACCCATTGGCTGGTCGGACCACCCACATTTTTTCTCGTGTACATAAGCATGCACCTCTCTGGAAAAAAGCACCTGCTAACTAGAAACCGGTCATACTACACCGTTGGTTCGACTGCCCCAAAATTCAATAACATCGAAGTTACGGATAGACCACCCCTATGGTCGGATAGACCGCTCTAGTTGATAATCAAAACTGATAATTTAAAAATTTCTATGAATTTTAATTTTAATTTAATGTAATTATCAATTATTCAACATAAATAAACGATGGAAATTCTTAGCTCTACGCGGACCAACTGGCCGACTAAGCTAGCTAGCTGGTGATGGAAGACGCCAAGACGGGGCTCCCTTATCTCATATCTACCGTGCTGGTGACACCCGTCGCGGTTGAATTGGTCGTAGTTCAACCGGTAAGGCAGCATCGGAACACTTAAATTCAAAGCCGGAAACGGCGTATTCAGCAGTGGTCGAAGCCGGAGCGTTGATGGGGATGTTGCAGTCATACGAGCCGACGTTCAACGGCACGTCGCGGTCGTATGGATCGAGGAGGGGAAGCATGGACGTGCGTACTTGCCCAAATAGAAACGTGTGGAATCGGGACAATGATGATGGCCGACTTGCGCCCAACTAATTTTCCTGTCCCTGCTCAATCATTGCGAGCGTGACGTCGAAACTACGAAAACTAGTAGTAGTGTATCCGTGCTAACACTACGGTAAAATACAAAAGAAGATAAAATTTGTAAAAAATAAAACGAGCAATCAGTTATAAGAAACTGCCCGTACGTTGCAACGGAAAATAAAATTTATGAGTAAATATTATATTGCAGTTATATATTGTTGCTCAAAAGAAAGATATTTGTCTTCAGATGTCATCAAGATCCATCCCATTACCATATAAGAAACATAAAACAAAAATATACGAAGTTGCGCTCCAATGATATCCCAATATTAACACATCCAATTAGTTTTTCATAGAAACTTTGGCAACAATATATACATAAATGTTTGAAAACTGGAAGGGGTGTATTTATCTCATAATATATAAATTGATTTCTCTATGTTATCAATCAAGCCCATAAATCACTTCCACAACTATACAATATGAATACATTTTACTTAAGTGATGTACACTCCCATACATAGAAAATCACAACAGAACATCCAACAGGTTGCAAAAATTCTTTGTGACCACATACATCCATGATAGTGTTGAAAATCACAAGATCATACAATAGAACTATTTGGCATTCATGCTATAAGTTGATTATCGCTTCAAAATATAATTTTGATAATAAAAACCTTACAGTAACCCTCATTGTGACACATCAATCAACAGAGAATTACTCCAAAGCATGAGAAAATTCGACCTAAATTTGCATAATGTGGTACCCAAAGTGGAGAAAACATGAACCAAGCACAAAACAACTATACCAAAAAAGACTCTTAAAAAAGTGAAGAAAGCTTACATGTTGCAGATCTCTTGACAGGATGCACTGATGGAGAGCTGCCTCCTGCTATTTATTGGGCAAGCCATTTTGACAAACACTTGGTGGGCATTGCGTTAGGCGGAAAGGCAAGAGGAAAACACAGGTTGTGTTTCCTATGTAGAGCAAGCATCGCTGAATAATAAAATCACAGACATTTGTATTGTCTTTTTGTCTACGATTGATTTGTCCAAGAGAAAATTTTATCAAAAAAATTAACATAGATTTGAGTAATGTACCTCAGCAGACACAAGGAGTGCTTCAATCTTTGCAAATTTTACCAAGTGCAAAATTCACCAAGTGCTCCACATCACTCAAATCCTAGTCGAATTCACCAAGTGCAAAACAGCTGAACATGGAAAAGCATACTAAAATGAGTACTCGTGCAGAGGAAGAGAGGTGGACCTTAATAGCTCGATGACCCAGTGAGGATCATTGATAAGATATGGCCGCAGTTGCAGGGATGGAGAACCCAATATATCTCCATCTTGTCACACACAAGAGCAAAAAGAGTAGAAATTGAAACAAGGTACATGGCAGGTAGCAGTTTATGAGGGGAATCTTAAAAACAACAAATTAGGAATGCGGATGAGGATGCTGTCGCTGAGGTGCTGAACAGCCCAAGGAATGCGGAGCCACCGACCCACTGCCCATGGCTGCAGTCATCTCACTGGAGAACACATCAAGGCTCAAAAATAATTTCAACCACCGAATTCGTGGTAATTAAAGATATCAATCAATGAATATATGCACAGGAACAAATCCCTCTTCCACATCACTCAAATCCTAGTCGAATTCACCAAGTGCAAAACAGCTGAACATGGACTAAAAAGAGTACTTGTGCAGAGGAATAGAGGTGGACCTTAATAGCTCGACGACCCAGTGAGGATCATTGATAAGATATGGTTGCAGTTGCAAGGATGGAGAGCCCAATATATCTTCGTCCTGTCACACACAAAAGCAAAAAGAGTAGAAATCGAAACAAGGTAGGGGAATCTTAAAAAACAAACCACACATATGGCTGCTGCGGTCCGGGCGAGGGCTGGGCGGTGTCGAGCTGGGGCAGGGGGCGCACGGGCGGCGTCGGGCTAGAGCCGGGGGTCACCGGCGGACTGGATCACGGGCGGCGTCGGCGCTGGGTGTTCTTGGCGCGGCAGCCGAATGCGATGCACAGCGCCGTTAGAATCGCGCTCTTCCCACCTGCGCCGGCACGGAGAGGAAAGGGCATCAAGGGGCAGGGGGAGGGAGAGAGGGGGGTAGGGTTTCAGGGAGGCGTACTGCCGTTCTAGTCGGTGATGAAGTTGACGCGGAGTGGCACATGAAGTTCTCCAGGCGGATGCGGGAGATCGTCCCGGAGGCGACAGAACGGGGTGGGGGGAGAAGCGGGGGCGGCATGGATGCGAAGGAGCCGAGGAGGAGGCGGCGACGGCAGCGCGGCGTGGGGAGGAGAAGGCGAGGGCGAAGCGGAGGAGCGGCGGCAGCGCAGGGTGGGGAGGAGAAGGCGAGGGCGGAGCGAAGGAGCGACGGGAGGAGGCGGCGGAGCGGGGGGAGGAGGCGAGAGAAGCGAGGGCGGAGCGGATCTGGCGGCGAAGCAGCGGAAAAACCGAGGGGGCACGGGGGTGGGGAGGAGCAGCGGAAAAATCGAGGGGCCGCGGGTGGGGAGGGGAGGAGGAGGCGGCGGCGCAGGGTGGGGTGGGGAGGAGGAGGAGGCGGTGGCGGCGCAGGGTGGGGGGAGGAGGAGGCGGCGGCAGAGCGGAGGGGTGGGGGGAGGAGGAGGAGCGGAGGAGACGGAGGCGGAGGAGGAGCGGGGGCAGAGCGGATCGGGCAGAAATTTCGCGAGAGGGGGGAGATCAGAGAGAGGGGAGCGGGACTGCGGAGGAGGCCCACGCGTAGCGGGACTGCGGAGGACTGCAGAGGAGAGCGGGACGCGGGAGGGGTACTGCAGATCCATTGAAGGATGACCGTCGGATATGGTTGAGTAAGGAGAGAGAATGGAGGAGAGTTAATCTGGTGCGCACGTTTTTAGGATGGTGTATTTCTGGGTGCATATTGTGGTGTGGATGTAGTTAAGGTCATGACTGTAGAGCAGGTAATTGTTGGGTGGATGTAGGATAATTTTAACTGGTGGTTTATTAGTTTAGATACAAGACGGTGAGTGAATGCCAGCTCTGTTTCTGTGTTAGCCATACTTCGCAAGCAGTAATAAACATGTTAAGGTTCTGCTCATTCCAGTTTTAGTTTCTAATTATTAATTTATTTTTTAATATTTATAAATTTTATTTTTTTTAATAATTTTTAGCTTTTTTGCTGATTCTTTTTTCTGTACTTATTTGTAATCTATTTTTTTTCTATTTTTAATTTCTTTAAATTTAATTACGCTAAATAGGCCACCATCAGCTACATTACAATTTCAGTCAGCTATAGCGAAATTTTAGTCATAACTCATAAGCCACTTTTTTCAGTCCAAATGAGCGGCACCTAAGACAACCTAAAAAATATGGTGTTGGTAGCGTCCGGATGTTTGATTCGGACGTTAACATTGTACGATCGGCCGTAACTTTTATCACTTATGTATGTAACAATTTTTGGTCATGTACGTAACAAAATATTTGATAAAAATCTCGATATTGCATTGGTTGTTGCTTATTATTACATACATGAAATCATAATGTTGCAACAAAAAACAAACACTTACCCCATGGCAAGCGGCGGCAAAGCCTTTAGGCGCAGCGGCAGTGGGCGGCGGGAAGGTGGCGTGCACGACTTGGATTCTTCGCTGGTGGAGAAGGTGGTGGAGCTTGTGCAGCGTGGATCCTAGGTGGTAATCGCAGCTGTGAAGCTGGCGCTCCCTGCGTGGGATTCTGGGCCAGTGACGGGGCAGGGCGGCGGTCGCAGGGGTGGGAGGGGGGCGGGAACTTGAATCAGGGCGCCAAGACGGGTGGTGCAGAGGAGTAGGCAGAGCCAAGAAGGCGAAAGGCAGCAAGGGTGGCTGGTAGTGGTCTCTACGGGGTGCCAGCGGGGAACAACGAGCTCGGCGGCTCCAAAGAGGGGTCCTCGGTGACCGACCCGGCTTGGGTTCATGCGGAAGAGAAAGACGCCCGCGGGGGCTGGTACCAAAAAGAGCGAGAGATGGTGGGGATGAAAATGAATGGAGCCATGTTGATGGATAAGATAAAAGGTGGGAAGCTAGTTGAAAATGGGCCATCCGGACGCGCCGGACCTCCTGCCCATATCAATTCCTAAAAAATAAACATGTTAAGATAGTTCATCCACGTTTTCCCAATGCAAGTACAGCTTTAATTTCTATTTATTTTGTTACGGTAGAAATTAAGGCAATAGAACGTGGTGACATGTGAAGATGTTAGCCCAATATGTATAATACAAATGAATACGGAAAAAAAGAATCGGCAAAAAAGCTCAACAAAAAGTCAAAAGTTCAGAAAAAATGAAATTTATAAATAATGAAAAATAAATCAGAAATCAGAAGCTCAGGGCCGTAAACGGCCGTGGAGTGTCTGGATGCTCTAACGAAAAGTAGAAGAGAAACGTAAAGCCGATTCCAAACAGCTGCGTTGAGCTACACCGGCACGGAATCGTCAATATGAACAGGCAGAGGCAGCCACTTAAGTGGTTCCATAAAGAAACAGCCAATTAAGTGAAAGAATTTGCGGTTTAGTTTGATTATGCATCAATCTGATGTGGCGGAGATACTCATTCCATTTCAAATGCTTTCTTAGTGCCAGCTCCTGCTTCACAATACTTATTCCATTTTGAGGTTCTTGGCTCGTACTTTATTCTTTTTCCCGTGCATTATTCTAGCTGCATATCGAGCATATTTATTGCTCCATAATGTCCCACTGATTGACAAAATTTGCAATTTGTGCTGTTTGCTTTTTTTACTACAAAGTTCTTTTTACTAATAGACCAATTGGCACCTTGTCCTTGTTAGATATATTATGATCTTCCTCTCTCTAAAAACAAAGAGGATATATGCGTGTGTATATACAAAATACAGAAGACATAGGTGGTTTTGGTGTGTAATTTATTATGTACTCACGCATACAATTTGCAACCTGTAGCAAGTTCTGATTTTTTCAATCACTGGACGTCGCCTTTTGACCTATCCATGTGTTCCAAATAGAATTCTCCCCTTTGACCCCAAACTAATTTTAGTTGAATCAATCTTCATAATTCTTCAATTCTATGCATGCTCTCATTTTTCTATGGATCAAATTACATAAGTAAGAATTGACAATTGAAAAGCGCAATTTTAAAACTAACGTAGACCTAATTTGTTGTCCTCTCAATCATGTTATGATGGTCAAAGAGAACAAACACACGTATCAAATTTGACTATGTTATGATGGTCAAAGAGAACAAACACACGTATCAAATTTGACTATCTTTTCCAAGGATTTTCTGTTTCGGTGACACGGTCAACTTGCTTGCCGGCATGAACGTAGCTGCGTAGGCAAGCTGCCTTTGGTGTGAAAGAAGAGAGCTCTTTAATTATAAGAGCACACTCCATAATTCTAATTGATATTCTTTCGTGCTAAAATATGTTCATGCAACAAGTCTATGCTGACACATCACCAGCTCAGAAAATATATCAATATGTCTCTTCAAAAAAATAGATGTCAAACAAACAAAAAAATGATGGGCATCACAATGGGAAAGAATTATGATTTTTTATTATGGTGGGGGGGGGGGGGGGGTTAGTAAATCGTAATCGACCATTCTCTATCAAAAGACCGAACGGCCGATGGACACCTCTTCGTTCGGGCTTTGCAAAAAATAGAGGAGGTGCCTAGAGAATATTTAAGTGTTTTTTGTTGTAAGTACTAGATTTTTTAGGTGTTGGATCTTCATCCAACGTCCTAGATTAAAAGTACTTTTTTTGATGTGTGGGGTATACAGAGATCCGTTAGATAGAGATCTAATGTCCCAGATTCATTTTTTTAGGGGGAAAGATATAGGGGATCTGTTGGATAGAGATCCAACGTCTCAAAATCTAAGTGCTTCCAATCAAAAAAACACTTAAGTGCTCTTAGCACTTCTCAAAAGTACAATGAGTTTCCATCAATTACAATCCTAAACTTATTTAATTTTCCCTTTCAAGTAAGTCATACAATACGGCCTTAGAAAGCAAAAAGGGAAAGTGACAATTTATCGTCGGCATTCACTAATGTACGAGTTCCCTCACTGTCCGTTTCGCACGGACGTAACCTACATGTAACACGTGGACGGAGGGAGCGTCCCAGGCTGTTTCACTACATTGCCTGCAAGGTGAAAATAGATTTGGATACGGCCGGATAATCTGAAAATTTTAAATTTGGAGAGCAAATATTTGTATTTGAATAAAAAGTAGAGCTAAATTTGGATGTTTGCCTAGCGAAGTTGTGAATTCGGTAAGACATGAAACAGATTCGGTATCAGATATCCGAATAATATCTAGATTCACCATACATTCTTTCATTTAGTTGCATTATACAAATATAAAGCTGTCATCAGAACCTGCTATGTTTGAAATAGAAGAGGTCACGAATAATTATTTGAATCCAAAAAATATTTGAATCCAATCCGATCTTGAGGATAATCCGATACGAATTCGTATCCGATATTTTTTATCTATATTTGTATATGATATTTGTCCGATTCGTATTTAAATCCAAGAAAAAAAATACAAATGCAGATATAATTTAACCACTATCCGCTCTGTTTTCATCCTTGTGAGCAATTAATGCGTGGACCGACCTCCTCGTTTGAGTCTCTCTCTACGCATGTCTCCATCCTCGTCCGTTTTGCTAGCTCAACCATGCTGCTCTGGCTACCACTGACCCGATTGCTTCCCTCCCCTCTCTCTCTCTTCCTGCTCACGGCCGCACCCTCGTTTTCACCTCGGCGCCGCCGTTCGTCCACGAGGGAAAGAATGGATTGTGATAGAAAATAATGATACTCGTCATGCAAGCTGATGGTAGAGACTGGGGGCAAAATTATTTTCATAGTATTTGTCTCTCGAATCCATAGCTCCCTACAAGTTGCTATTGGAAAGTAATCTTGACTGAATTGATATAGGATTGCATGATATATATGGCATTATCTATTTTTAGTAAATACCATATTATGGTAGTAGATAATAAGTTTCTTAGTTTAGTTGATGTTTTAGAGTTTAACTTAGAGTCCGAGTACATATGTTAGTCAGAAAGTATTAACCTATATAATGAGAAGGCTCTTGTAACCTATTTTGATTAAGAGAACAAGAGTAAGAGAATAGAGAAATTCAGAAAACTCAGCTACGTAGACGGTTGTTAACTAGAACCGTATGTGATTATTCCCTTATATATATGAATTGCGTACTAGGGTTTGTCCTCATTGTACTAACGCTACTCCTCACTAACGTCGCCGTTTTCCTTGAGCTTGTCGCTCTACTCCTCCTCCCCTGACTCTGGCAGCACTCCTCCCCCGAGCCCGTCGCCTCTCCCGAGCCCATCGCCGTCTCCCCCAAACCTGTCGCCCTCCTCCTCATCCCCCAATTCCGACGGCACTCCTCCCTCGAGCACGTGTCTTCCCGGAGCCCGATGCCACCTCCCTCGAGCTCGTCGTTGCCTTCCCTGACTCCGGCGGCCCTCCTCCCCCGCATCGTCAACTCAGTGGCTTAGATTGCCATTGCGGCTGTGAGTTTTTCACTGTACTTTGATATTTACTATCATGTTTATTTTACCATGTTAGTTAATCTTGGTTCTATTATCTCTGAAACTCGTAAGTGCTAGCACTGGGGGAATTTGCGTGATAGTTTGTAGGTGTTGTGATTGTTCAATGAACAATTTGGTCAACGTGAAATTCTTATGTGACAATTTGTGATATTGAGTTAGGCTGTGAGCTGAGTTATTATCTTTACATACTGATTCTTACTAGACATGTTTTTGGTCAGCAAGCCCTATATCTGAACATCTCTATTAGAGCAATTTACTTGAATAAATAGTTTTGATATCTATCTGTAGTTCATTATTAAGTTCACTGCTGCTTGTCTTCAGATATTCGGTAAGGTAGTCTAGAGTTCAAAGCCTGACTGATTAAAGAAATTGTCACAGAAATACGTGATCATATTAGACCCATGTGGCGAGGAGGATTTGCTGCTAGTAGGTGCAAACCAACACTTGAGAGCAAATCAATTAAATCAATCTGTTCATTATGCAGATCATTGTAGTCCACTTACTTGCTCTGTTAAGCATGAATTCCTATTTTTACAACCTGAGTAGTCCATCCGTGTCAAGAGATGTTTATTTAATACTCATGTCATACATTTGTTGCTGGAATTATTTCAAATTTACTAAGAATTGCCCACTTTTATTATCTTTTGAAAATATCGTTCGCTCATTCTTCATCATCGTCGCCGAATGCATGTGATGCATCGTCCCCTAGAAAATCCTAAAAGGAAGAGAACTATCGAAAAAGTCCGATGGCTGATTTACCATCACGGATGTCCATGCATCAAGGACCCCCTCTCAATCCTCAGCGAGCAGTGTCTGCATTTTAGAGACTGGTTGAAATAGTTACACGAGAATGGATTGAGATCACGTTAGACATTTTGTTTTCTGAAGGAAGTGTGATCATATTACACTTTCGGTCTTTCCAATGCTGAGAAAAAAAACAACGAGAGAGCATCTAAATTTAAATGTCGATGAAACTAAACGTTAGGTTAATTATGAGCTGAGAAATACCGCATCTTTTGCTGAATGGAACAACCTCTCCTATTCTGTTTCCATGCCTTAACCAGAATGGAGGTGGCGAGCCTACCAGAAAACAAAAGACGGAACTAGTGACGACAGAGCTGATGATTCACGCATAAGATACGTGTTTGGCCATGGGAGTGAACCATGGCCAAAATAACCAGGTGGACACTGCTTTATTCCTTCACGACAATATTGGCAGTTGCAAGGTTCCTGGGCAAGCTACCATGGCTACACGTGCCAGCCCCGTGTACCACAGGAGAGATGTTTGGCGTGCATGTGTTTGATTCAATCGAATATTGTTAGAGACGCCTGGTATAGTGCTATGGTTGCTGAGTACCGTTTCTTCAAACTATTTTATTTATTACCGAGACATATCAGGCATGCATTCTGTGATCCTAACACCAAAAGGGATAGATAATAGGATATGATTAAAGGTTCACCTAGCTCCACCCCAGCTACTCCGTATAGCTCTTAGAGCAACTCCAGCAGGAGCCCTCAAATCAGAGCCCCTACTTTTGATTTGAGAGCTCCCCCTATTTTTGAGGGCCCTGTTTTTTGAGTTAAACTCCAGCAGAAGCTCTCAAATCAGGGCCCTCAAATTCATTCCAACTGAGAATGACATGTAAAGCCCACTCGTCATTCTCAAATTTCTCTACCCTTCGCTCTACCAACTGAGCTATGTCCGCAGCAGACGAGGGAGGAGGCCGCGCCCGGGGAAAAAGGAGGCCCCGCAGGGGCCGGGGCCGAGGAGGCCGCGCGTCCGTCCCGAGAGGAGCCGCCGGAGATCTCGCCGGGAGGGGGCCTTGCCGGAGAGCCGCGCCGGGGGAGTGATTCGCGGGAGGGGAGCCGACGGGGGTAGAGCCGCGCCGAGGAGGGATTCGCGGCCGGGGAGCTCTGGCACCCGAGGGGACCCGCAAAAGCCGCGCGACGAAGAGGCGGGCGGAGGAGAGCGGGGAGGCGGGCGTCGGCGAGCGCTGGCGGCCAGGGGACCTGCAAAAGCCGCGCGACGAAGAGGCGGGCGGAGGAGAGCGGGGAGGCGGGCGTCGGCGAGCGCTGGTGGCCGAGGTGACCCGCAGAAGCCGCGCGACGAAGAGGCGGGCGGAGGAGAGCGGGGAGGCGGGCGTCGGCGAGCGCAGGCGGCCGAGGGGACCCGCAGAAGCCGCGCGACAAAGAGGCGGGCGGGGAAAGAGGCGGGCGGGGTGGGAAAATGGCGGCGCGCACGGGAGGGGAAAGAGGCGGGCGGGGAAAAAGCCGGGCGCGGCGTGCAGAAAACAGACTTCAACAGTAATTTGAGGGCTTGGTCTAGAGCCCCCAGGAATGAGGGCTGGAGGGGGGATTTGAGGGGCCCCTCAAATTTGAGGGCTCTAATAGGGGCCCTGCTAGACATCTGTTTTTGCCTCAAGCCCTCAAATTTGGTTTTAGGGGCTCAAGTAGGGGCCCTGCTGGAGTTGCTCTTACAACGTCGAGGTTCTGTTTGAAATGTGAATTTTTTTTCTAATTCCTATAAAAATTGAATTATTTTTTGTGAAACTCCTACAAAATTCCTACACTCCAAATAGGCCCCCAATGTCTTAAGATACGTGAATTTCTTTTATCAAAACCAATTGCCAAAAAAACCTCCAGCGCAACCAAACCTTGTCGATCTGCTGTGAAACATCGAGTTCGAAATGATCATCCGATTATAGCTTGCGTGATCCGACGCAACACTCGCCAGCTCCGTGTGGAGGCAGCGCTACAGTATACATACGATCATATCACTACAAGAAATTTGAGCATCGGTGATGATACGTATTTGTCACAAAATCATGGATTTTTGTCATAAAAGCATAATAGTGACGATTTTCTTACGTCACGCGAATCGTCACAGATTCTGCGTCATAGAATGTTCTTAGTGACGATCATTGGGAAATCGTCATAAAATAGTACACATTTATGCCGAATAACAGATCGTCATACAATAATATTTATGACGATTTACTTTGTGTCATAAAATATTTTCTGTGACGGTACCGTTATCGTCACCAAGTGAAAACATTCTATGACAATCGTTTTCGTCATGACATGTGGTCCAGGACGTGTAATTTATGACGAAATTATTCATCATGAATATATTTGCAACGTCACAAAATTTAATCCAGACATACATGAATGACAAAAAAACGTCATGAACAGTAGCATAATTCTCCAGATAATCACCATAGAATTGTTCCATCAAAGCATATAGAATTAATTGACATTTATCCAATACATGCCATTACAACCATTGGTTCAACACAAAAGTGATCACCATAGACGCAGTTCCATCACAAAACCATATTAGCCAAATGTCACTAGCAGTAACAAGTATGTCTTGTCAGAAGGCATATTGCGGTTCTTCACCTTCCTGTGGAGTTTCTTCCATTGCGGTTTCTATGGCATCCTAGCATTGAATAGAGACAATATAAATATGCAAGATAATTCTATGCTCCATTTGTAACATAAACAGATTGCATAATGCTTGAATGTTGAAGACACAGCAAAGAAAATTTTTTGTATACACCTATAATATGTATTCAGCTCATTCTTTAATAAGTAACTAGTCATGTGCCCGTGCGTTGCTACAGAACCATAAAACTAACACTAAAATAGCATATTATTGTAGTTAATCCTTTTTCACATCTGAAAGCTAACTACTGGTTCAATAATCACTCATCAAGATAGTTAAAAGGGAAGAAATAATACCATTAACGCAATAATCTCACAAATCAGAACATACAACAAACACTACATACACTTCTCAAATCTTAACAGTATTGATTGTCAATGCCTCGCGCATAGAAAAATGATGGAATCTCAACAGTACTAATCTACACAGATACACACTTGAATAGACATCAGTTAATATGACAGTGCTAGGGGCTAAATCTCATGATCCATTTATGGTGGATTCAACTAATCTTCCTTGTGAGGGAGGGAGGATAGTGTGGAATTCCATATACTATTAAAGCAGCAGCTTAAAATGCGGTAAAGACCAAGTAAAAATAGAAATGAAGACCATACAGAAAAGAAAATAACAATGAAGCAGAAGAGGTAAACATACTTCAGTTGGGCCCAAGTTATGCAATCCTCAAATGTATTACAGCGCTCCTTGTCAAGACATTCATAGACACATTCAAGTAATTCTCTAGATAATTAGAACTAAGCACCTGTTCAATTTACAATGTATAATCTGGTCAACAATTGTCTTACATATAAGCATATTTTAACAAGAGTGAGGACTTGTCTCTAGATAATTAGAACTGAGCACCTGTTCACTGTCCATTAAAAAGAAAGTAGGATGGGCTGGGATGAACCAAATCATGTTGCGCCAACAGCAAACATTCCATGTATTTTACTAACATTAATTGAAGGCTGTACTTATTAGTGAATGATGACCAATCTACTATTCAGAGAGCGTGTTTTGTTGGGCCAGCCTTTCCATATAGCCTGGGTGTCAAATATCATGGTTGTTGTCCACCAGCAAAACCAAACATACAAGATACCCCTATCATTGATCGTACTAATGCTTGGACTAAAAGGCCAGTATACCATCCAAGCAAAACCTCAGATTGTTTAAGATTCAAATCTTCAATTTCTCTTAACCATGATAACTCATTCACCTTTGCTTAAAAAAATTTCGGATACAAATCTCAGTAAGGGGAAAACTATGTGCGCATTCAACAAGGTAAATATAAACAATAAAACAATGTTTTGGGACTTTTTGCATGTAGCATAGCTACAAATTTTCGCAGATCATCTAATCACAGCATACAAGACCAGTGGCAGAATAAATGTTGCATAATTCTTTCTCCCAATGCAATTGTTCAGCCACTGTGTTGAAGAAAGTAAATATTCAGTCACTTGACTTGCAAGAGATAAAACATGGATTTGGGAGTGAGAGCTATCAGCTATATATGTATAGTTTCGGTGGTTACCCTGCAGTGGTGATCAAATCCATCAACACAGCGGTCACAGGTCTTGCAGTGCTTACTGCGTAATTTCACCTGTAATTTAAGTTGAGTCAGTTTTAGATTGTAGTATAATATGTTCTACACTGATAAATTTCACAAACAACATAGGAATCCGGTTTATTAAATGTGTTCTAAGTTCAGAAATTAATTTTACAAACAACGTAGGAACATCGGACTAAGCTGCCTTTCTTCATTTTTTGTAAAGGAAATTTATTGATTTCTTTGAAGAAACAAGCAAGCAGAGCAGTATCGGCAAAGTGCATTGGAGAGGAATGGAACCGGATACCTCGCAGTCGCAGACGGGACAGAAGGAGATGTCCTGGCCCTCGGCGGCGTGTGGCGAGACGATGTCGTCGAGGCTGGTGAAAGCGAAGGGGAGCATGGGGTCGAGCTCGACGCTGGAGTTCCACTACTCCAGGTAGCTCCTCCGCACCCAGCGGTTCATCACCCGGGCCTCCAGCCTGCGGAGCAGCCGCACCGCGTACCGCGACGGAGGAAGGCGGAGAAGGGGAGTGGAGAAGAGAAGTAGGAGGGGGCTAATGAAGAAGGGCGGCGGCGCTTGGATGAAGGAGCTGTGGTGAATGGCGGTGCACGGGATTTGGTGGAGAAGAGGAAGAGGAAGGCGGGGAGATGTGGTGGCCCGCCGGATGTGGAGAAGAAGGGAGAGGCGGCGGCCGAGAGATGGCGTGGAGATGGAGGAGAAGGAGGAGAAAGAAAATGGAGGCGCGGTGGATCTGGGGATGGAGGAGCAGTGGGGAGCGGCGGAAGGGGAGTGGAGGTGGTTGGCCGCCGGCGAGCTGGCCGACCCTCGCCGGCGCCGGAGAAGATGAAGGGGGAGGAGAGAGCAAAGGGGGCAAAGGACAGAAGCAATGGCCGGCTCCGTTTGGATCTGGGTGGCGGCTAGGGTTTAGAAGGAGTTGGGGTTTTCGGTGATTTGCGATTTAGCCCTCCAGATTTTCAGATATTACAGTAAAGTCCTTCCCCAGTGAGATTTCTTCCAATTTAGACCTCCAGAGCTCCGATTTCTTCGCGGATAGATCCCACAAATATTTTACGAATATTTTTGAACTACCATCCTACAACCACCATTTTGCAACGGTTATTTTAAAAAGGTTGTATATTATCTGACCAACAAAATCAAATTTAGCCAACAACTAATCTGATATTTTGAGATATAATTTCAATATCTAGCACAAGCATGCAATTTTATCAAGCTATTCTACATAATTTGCACTTTCAATCCAGGCAATTTTCAATTCCAACACACATTAATATTCTCCATCTAGCCTCCTGCCAGCCTTTTCATTGTGCACAGGAATCATACCAACCTTTTCAATGGGAGGCGACGAGGTGGGCGGCCCAGCACGGGGCATCCGGCGGCGCTGGCTTGGGGGAGACGGTGAGGCGGCGGCGACCTTGCTGGGGACGCAAGGGTGCGTGATGTCCTTGACTGCGCGGGAGGCGACTGCCGTTGGTTCATGGCTACTTCACAATGGCCCCATTCGCCGTAACTCTTTTTTGACAACACTTTCTTCGTCATCCAATAAATCGTCACGAATAATAATTTCTTTTATGACGAATTATAAACAATCATCATGGTTTTCTGTATATTCTGTGACAAATATTTGTTTTCGTCACAAAACTAGGCGTCGAAGGTACCGTCCCGCATATTAATGATGAAATCACTTGAATCGTCACGGAATGATAGCTAATCTATGACATTTTTGTTTCTCATCATAACTATATTCGTCACTGATACTCAAATTTTTTGTAGTGTATTTTGAAAAACACATGCAAATACGTCTGCACGATCGCTTCATAGTTCGTGCAACGACCATCACATCTGGAGTACTACAGTATCCGTGCTTTCACCGGGCAGTAGAATACGGTCTTACGACTGTTGCACGATACGGTGGTCCGGAGTCTGTCTGTGCGCGTCGATATACCAGCCCGTTGAACCGATCGATAATCGCATCCACCGGTGGAACAAACAATTGACCCAACTGTTGCCGTCAAAACTTCAAAAGAGAAAAAAAAAAGCAGAGAGGAGGAGAGAGAGAGGGGGGAAGTACATGCCATTCCAAAAAGTACAGCTCAGAGTATGCGTGCAGAAAACGAACTCTAGAATGCGACCGTCTTCTTCACCGCTAAAAAATGGATCTATGCAAGGAGTTTCGGAAGTCCCAAAGGAACAGAGAGAGAGAGAGAGAAAGAGCGCGCGCGCAGCGAAGAGAAAGATGCGCACAACTACACATGTACTTGATCCAGCTACAGGTCCAACAACCGTTTGAGCCCGCCCGCCCTCGAGTGAGCCAGTCCATCGTTCTAGCCATGCGTGCCACACTGTACGCCAACACTCGAGGCTCAGTACGCTCGATTGATCTGAAAAAAGTGATTTATAATTAAAAATATACTGAAATTGATTGAAATTATGTTATAATTAATGATAACTTATTTGACGTAATTAAATTTAAAAAATTTAAAATTAAAAAACAGATTATTTATTCACGGACAATACAAATAAATACGAAAAAAAGAACTGATAAAAAACTCAAAAAAGCTAAAAAAGAAAAAGATGGAATTTAAGAACAATGAAAAATAAACCAAGAGTCAGAAAATCAAAACAAAATAAGCAGGGCCTCAGTTGACACCACGCACGTACCATACATCACAGCAGCGAACTGAACAAACAAACGCATTAGGCCAAAAGCACAGCCACGCGCTAGTTATTTTACAGCGCGAGAAGAGGAGAGTCAGCAACACGTCGATTCGAAATGGACAGACACTCCTCCACAGCAGCACAACCATGCGAGAACAGCAGCAGCAGCAAGCTCACGGATTGTTCAAACCTCCGGACCTGTTTGGTTGGAGGTCTCGCAGGCAAATGACTGTCAGGTAACACATCCTGACCCCAGACATTTAAAATCGAACGTCTGAGATATATACCTAACTCAAACAGTTTTTTTCAGCCTTCAACCAAACAGGCCCGGAGTCCTCGGGTTACCGCGTCCTCGGCGTGACGGAGACCCCGAGCTCGCCGCTCCCCTTTCCAAGATCTGAACAACACGCAGCCTACCCAGTTTTATTCCACGTGACGCGATATATTGAGGAGAAGTCTGAGAGAGCAACGTAAGCCGCCGCGTCAAAATCAGACGCCGTCTGCTCGTTCGCGCGGCGGCGTGGGCATTTTTCCCGTTCCCATAAACGCACTCTCCCCCGCACGGTATAACCGCGCACCCATCGCGTCTCGTCCCCTCCGCCTCCGCATCGCCCATAACTGCGCCTCCTCCTCCTCCTCCTCTCTCTCTCTCCTCGAGCCGCATCCCACTGCCTGCCTCCGCCGCGGCGCCCGTCCCGCCCCACCTCCCTGGCAGCCTCGCCCCCCGCTCGCCTCGTCCGATTCCTCCTTTCCGCCTCCGGCCTGATCCCGTCGGCGTCCGCTGGCGCCCGGGGCCGTGGCCTCGCCGACCGCCGGCGAGGAGCTCTGCGTGTCTCCGTCGGCCGGTTCCGCCAGCCACCGCTGCCGCCGAGTGCGGCCGTGTCGGCGACCTGCGACGGCCGCGCGGACGGGCACGGCTTGAGGTGCGATTGTTGGCCGAGCAGCCGGCGTATTGTTGAATCCAGCCTTGGTCTTGATTGTTGCCTGCATACGTTTTTTTCCTTCTTCTTCGAATTGTTTGCTGTTGGTTGTTGTAATGGGTGACTGGGTAAGATAAAGATTAATCCGTTGGATGAGGAGCCAGTAGTTAGTTCTGGGTTGCTTGCTAAAGCCAGTTCAAGAATCCAAATATGAAGCCGTAAGTTCAAGTGGAACCCAATTTTGTGGAGTAATAATATCGGTGACGAGGCAACTGTTCAGATTTTCCATCCTTAATTTCAAGTATAGAAAAGTAGGATTATCTAAATTAACAATAATTTTAATCAAGCATATTTTTGCTACTCAACAAGATCTTCCCCTACAACCTGTTAGACATTGTTTGAATTTTATTTATTGCTTAGTAAGAAACAACATTAGCTGTGCTCCTTTCTAAGTTAGGAATATTCCTATTCAATCTGATAATTTTGCATTATGCTCGCTGCTGTACCGAAATGGTAGATCAATATTAAATTTACCAATCATCCTGAAGCTCATGTATATGGACTTAGGATCGACCTGGAACACCTGTTCTTATAGTTCAGTTGCAAGAAGCATGTTCACGTAGATATGACACGTGTTAGCCCAGATGTAAATTTCTTTCTTTCAAATAGCTGTTTGTAATATTCACCGTTTGAATTTTCTAGAGAACTATTGAAAATGATTTGTATGGTTGCAGTTGATATGCATTTTTTGATGCTTTGGGACAGCAAAGTAGTTCATAGTTCTTTACAAATCAATCTATTTCCACATACAAGCAAGTTTGATTCTTTTTTTCCCGTGTTGTTTGCAGCGGAATTTTGCTTTTGTTTCTGATAGATTTTTTTTGCTTTGTTCGTATCCTGGAGTGGTTTTGGGGCGGAAAGGCGGGAGATCTTCAGTGTCGGGTTTTCCCCAATTTTGGAGGGCCTCTTCTTAGTTCTGAGTTATATGTGTTTTGTGTGTATTTGGAATCGTTTGAGTACATGCCCATATCAGTTGAAGGGGCCATTTTTTTTAAATGAGAGTTTTGGGCCTTTTCTCATTTTGTTTTTATTTTAGTACGGTGGACTAAGTTAGGTTTTTGGTGGACTACATCCTCCGATGACATGTTACAATGACGTGTTCCTGATATATCCCTATAGGTTATTTGCTTAAGTTGGTTTTGAGATTTGAGATTTTTCTGGCCCACGTATTGATGTGTTATGGTTAGATTTAGCTCAATGTCGTGGTCATGTTATCTACATAAGTAATCATTAATCTTCTATTAATCCCCTGCTGTTTTGTAAACCAGCAGATTTACCGTGCAGTTGTGCTCATAGATATTATGATACAGCTTTCTTTGATATACAACTCTACTTTCTAAAATTGAAATACAATTGTATTTGTTATATAACTGTAATATCTTTATATAATTAATCTACACCGTTATAATTTGGCCTTCTAAAATAAGTGGTGGAGATCCTTCTCTTTTTCTTTCGATTAATATGAGAATTTATAAGTTTTTTAAATTTTTAGAATTATTAAGAGATTTACTTGCTCTCAAAACGAATAAGATGTTTTGAATATCACTGGTTGTTTTTATTTATATAGATTTCTAATCAGGATGGACCATTTGCCCAAACTTTTAATGTTCATCAGTGTTTGAGTTTGGTTATGTTTTTTCTTGGATTGAAATCATATGCATCCTTGTTTGATTGATTGAGCTGAGTGATGCTTGGAAATCTCTTGCAACTTTCAGCTATGTACACAAATGCAATAATAATACTCTTATTTGTGTAGAATTCCTGGTGAAATAGTTTTGATCTCTTGCAGATTCAAGATGCATGCAGAGGTGTTGGGGTCTTCTGTATAGGCTCCTTCTCTATCGAGATACAATTGTAGATTCGGACGGAATGTTGGAGGATCAATCTTGCCTGATCTCGAGGTCGCTGCCTAGCTCCTGTGAGCAGGAATCCAGATTAGCTTACATGACTTACCACCTCCTCGAGATCACAAGGGCTAAGCGCCCACCTGGGGCCCTTGCTATTGAGCACGACGGGGTTGCTGCAGTGGCATTGCTGGCAAAGAGACCCAAGTCTGAGGACAACCACGAGGATGAGCCGTCGGACTGTCAAGGCAGCAATGGTCAGGGCTACTCCGATTCAAACACCCTGATAAGTTCTATTGGCCGGGACAACTCGATCAATTGCCTTGCCCGTTGCTCTCGGTCTGATTATGGTTCCATTGCATCACTCAGCCGGAGCTTCCGCTCACTTGTCCGTGGTGGTGAGCTGTACAAGGAACGGGGGCGGTTGGGTATTGCAGAACACTGGGTCTATTTCTCCTGCAATGTACAGGAGTGGGAAGCGTATGACCCCTACCGTTCACGGTGGATGACGCTTCCAAGGATGCCACCTAATGAGTGTTTCATGTGCTCTGACAAGGAGTCACTGGCTGTGGGCACTGAACTTCTGGTGTTTGGCAAGGAGATTCTTGCACATATTGTTCTGAGCTATAGCATTCTGACGAACTCATGGTCACGTGGTGTTGAAATGAATGCCCCTAGATGTTTGTTTGGATCAGCTAGTTTCGGAGAGAAGGCAATTATAGCTGGTGGTATGGATGCTCAAGGGCATGTGCTTCGCTCTGCCGAGCTGTATTACTCTGGAACTAAGACATGGATTACACTTCCAAGCATGAACAAGGCTAGGCGAATGTGCTCTGGAGTCTTCATGGATGGCAAGTTCTATGTTATTGGGGGAATGGCCAGTAACACAGAGGTGCTGACCTGTGGAGAAGAGTATAATTTAGATAAGGGTACCTGGAGGGTGATAGAGAACATGTCAGAGGGACTCAATGGTGCAAGTGGCGCTCCCCCCCTTGTTGCTGTAGTCGATAATGAGTTATATGCGGCACAATATGCAGGAAAACTAGTAAGAAAGTATAATAAAAAGGATAACACATGGACAACATTGGGAGAGTTACCAGAGCGGCCAGAAGCTGTGAATGGCTGGGGTATTGCATTCCGGGGATGTGGAGAGCGGCTCTTGGTGATTGGTGGACCAAGAGTGCTGGGTGGTGGGATGATTGAGCTCCATTCGTGGATCCCAAGGGAGGGACCCTTGCAATGGAACATGATCGGAAGCAAACCTTCTGGTAACTTTGTTTATAACTGTGCTGTCATGGGGTGCTGATTTGTGTGCCACCCACTTGTCGAACATACTGTCAACAAGAAAGATTTGTGATATTGATTTCTCAAATGGCATAAATCACTGATTCTTCCTGATGGGTAATCTCTTATTCTTCTTCTTTTGACATTTCAGATTTTACTCAAGGTTCAATAGAGCAGTCACTTCCGTGTATTCGTCCAGTTACCACTGCACCATGACCTACACTGAGCAATCATATTGCCGGGCAAAACTACGTTCAAGGGTAAGTTATTTGCCGGGGATGAGTTTCCCCGGCACTCACGAGTCTGCCCGGTACAGTGGTGCCGGAAAAGATCTTCCCTGGCAAATATTTGGATTCTCGACAGTTATCTGCCCTAGATTCTCAGTTTTTCATTGAAAGGTGAAAATTTCCCCAGCAGTTAACTTTTGCCTGGCTGTTAATGTTTCCACGGCAGTTAGATGTATTTCTGGCAAATATAGTGACATCATTTGCATAATTGCGGCAGATCAGGTACCTAGGAACGTACTTTGAACATACCGACCAAATTAAATTATACAAGCTATGCCAGCAAGGTATCTGCCATTAATAGTGATTTAATATTTTTCCCTGCATTTCGCACCATTTAACCAGACTTGACATTCCATGCAGCAATAATACAAGACTCATAAAACATGTCATCTCAATAATTACAAGCAGGTACATCACATAGATTAAATTCAGATTCTACAATATACCCAGAATTTAAGGTACTTCTGATCCAGCTCAACAGATATGCATTACATCAACCATACATGGAGAGTATGTAGTTGTGAGCATTCTAGTGTGCCATACAACAACGCAATTGATTGAAGTCCAGTCAAGCAAAATCTTGTCAAGTGCATGGAAATATTCAAACCCATTCTACCACAATATTAGTCTAACCAAGGGATGTACACAACATTCACACAAAAGAGGTCGACAATGTATACGACGACATGCTTCTTGCGTTGCGGACCTGAAAAGAATATCCGGAAGTCAATTACCACAAATCATATATATACTTCGTTGGAGTGATATATCATGCTGAAGTAAAACCAAGATTGCATTGAAAATAATACTACATCTATGAGATACAAAATACTTGTAAAGAAAGCCTCTATGTCATCAATCATCATATATGTCTTATAAACCACTAGTCTTGACCAATGCAGGACATGCCAAACATTATTTTGTGCTCATGTACATATCTATAGGACTGAGTAGGCAACACAGGGGGGTGAATGGTGCATTCAAACCTCCCCGAGTATTCACACAACCCTTCTTCTCCAATAGCTACCGAGCTATGAAGTTAGAGAGTGAAGATTTACTGGAAGCCGAGAAAACAGACCGACAACAGAGAGAGAACAGTCGCGCCCGAAAACAGACTGAGCAATCAGGACTCACTGCGTGGTCGTAAGTCTCTGCGCTGTGGTCGAAACGATCGAGCGGTTGCCTGTCTGTGTACAGAGTGGTCGAACGCCAACTCGTGGTCGATCAAACCACTTGGTCGAAGACAGTCTAATCTCTGGTCGTGACTACGTGGTTGTAAGCCAACATGTGGTCGAACTACCAATGCAGTCGAAGCCAGACTACTGCTCGAGACAACAACGTGGTCGAAATCAGTGAGATGTGGTCTAGTACTTGACCATGAGGTTCCCCATTAGCTTCTCTTTCGTTTAACACTTGCTCCCACCAGATCAACGCATACCCATCAAACTCAAGTGACGCTATGTGTATCTTCTCCTTTGAATAATTGTGCATTTGGAAGATCTTATCTATCTTAAACTCCCATGTGAGATACGCATCTAGATCGGAAGCACCTTCAAATTTGGAAATAGTGAATTTGAGTTTTCCAAATTTCTCCTCCACGGGTGGGTCATCATGATGACGGCCATGATGTTGATAATTGTCATTGTGGTGTAGCTAAAAATCATCACCGACGTCGTTAAGACTGCTCCCATGGCCAGGTCCACAGCCATGACCTCTTCCTCAGCCATGGTCAGCGTCGAAAACACCTTCCACATGCCCGGGAAGGGGTGGTTGAACCGCGTTAGTAGTGGCTCAATTGGCTAGAGCTTCTCTAGCGAACTGTGCAACTCTCTCCTCATCGGTCTCGTCAAGCTCAACATCTCCTTCATGGATGTCAACGGGGTCCCGCTCTTTACGAAGCTCCTCTAGTATCTCCCTTCTCAAGACACTCATGTTGTCATTCAACTGAGTGTTGAAATCATTTGTGAGCTTCTCAAGATCAGTTTATGTAACATATACTGGTTCTGCTTCTTTTCCTGCCATGGTTAGTGCAAGAAAGAAAACTATGTATGTAGATTTTATTCGTGGAATTCACTCAACCTCATCTTTTCTTACCAACCGAAGTTCTTATACATCCTTGATGGAAGTGAGGAGCTGCATGCACTTTGGTGATGGTAGATAACACAAGGTGATAGATCAAACGAATTTAATTGCACAAGCATTGTTATAACAATGGCTTATTTGTGTAACTTGGATGGACGATGTTTACCTATGCAATCTAAAATCCTGGATATTGTAAAGTTAACTAATAATGTAAGCTAGAATACTTTGCCTAAGTGCTAATCCAAAAGATTTAAATGAAGTGTATGAACGGACACACAAAGACCAATGTGACTCAGTGCAAACAAAGAAAGGAGCTAAATAGAAGTAATTTGATATTTGAGGAATAGATAGCTCGTTTTGCACCAAGTACTAGAAGATACACTAGCCAATTGCAATATTAAGGATATAAGGGCACATGATTGCTCAAAAAGGATCTGATCACACAATTCTGATTTTTTGATGTAGACTTCGGCCACAAAGTTGTTTCTCTCTCTCTAACCTGTGGATCTTTCTGCACGTTGACTACCTTCTTGGTGCGAAAATTTAGATTTCGATGATTGTGATTACTACCAAGAGTAGCCCTTGATGCAAAGCCAACAACTAGTCTCAAAGATGAAAGAGAATACTATAAGCGAAGCTCACTCTGATTACGGTTGTCAGATGAAACAACGGAAATGACACAATGATTAAGCGACACAAAGGAAACACAATGATTAACATCTAAACAAAAATTCTAGTGGACAAAAACTTAACAAAACTCATGAAACTAATAGATGCAAAAACTAGGGTTTGAAATTTTTTGTTTTTTGTGGCAATTTTCGGTTTTGTGGACTCTAGGCAATAAACAGTAAGAAATTGATCTAAAATTTAGGGTAAATAATCCTACCGTATCAACCGTGCTCTGATACCAAGATGGTGTGGGGGTGTCTGATCTTCACGACGTAGGATCGATAATGATAACTTGAATCCGTGCAACCTGATGAACCAATGGTGTCAACCATTGTTAGAATAGCGATCTACGATAAGAGAATTCACCCAATCATACGCTCGTGATCCCGTCTACCGGACCACAAAACAGATGTATCGCTGCTCCTACAAAGTACAAACCATAAGGAAACACAAGAACAACGGAGGTACTCTGAAGAAAATCGCCCAATTCCCCAAAGGCGACGCGTAGCATAAACCCGAGAATAAGCAATATTAGCTGTCTTGAAAATAATATGGTCTGCCCCAAAGGCTACGTATTACAAGGCTTATATAGCCCTGGGCACAGTCCGTAGGACCCCCTAATCATGTACAACTTAATCTTTTATCGTATTAGACTCGAACTCCTACAAAAGGAAACTAAAATCTTTTATCCCAGATGAATCTGAAGATAAGTCCTTGTCCGTTACATAGTCCTTGAAATAAACTTTCTAATAAGTCCAAGATCACCTCAATTGGACTCTGTATGCAAAATTTGTTGTCCTTTAATCACAAGGAATCCCTTCTGGTCTGCGCTGTAAGTCGTTACAACCATGTTGAGGTTTGGTTTCAACTACAACCATGCCCTCTTTATGACCACTCATCTTCTATTGATATTGGCTTCGACCATGAGTAGTAGTCGTTACCTTCATAGTCATCTGAGCTGCAAGTGAATCAAACGATCGTAAGTTGTAGTCGTAGCGGCGCAGTGGTCGTAAGTCGTAGTCGTAGTGATGCAATGGTCGTAAATCGTAGTCATAGCGGTGCAATGGTCGTAAGTCGTAGGCGATGTCATGGTCAAACATATGATCAAACTGTTTCGAACACCTCAAAGTCAATAGAACGACTGCAAGTATCTCTAGCCAATCCAACAACAAGATCATTCGGCCCGGTCTGAACGTTACCATCAATATCAACTGTCCAAGTTGATTGAACGATGCAGAAGGGCGAACGTTCGGAGCGATCCAAACATCATCGTCGCGATCGATTGTCAAAACTTGATCGAACGTCACAGAATGAATGAACGTTCAGAGCGGTCCGAATGTCTCCAAGGCGATCAAGCGGTCTATTGAAGATCGGATTGTATGACTCATTTGGAGTAGACGTAATAAAGTAATAGAAAATAATTTTTTTGTAAGCTTATGTCGTACCTATGCAAATCCATCCATCTCTTATCCATAGCTAATATATGCTATCAAATTTCACAAGTTACCTAAGCTTTATAAACTATAGGAATAGTCAATAAATATGTAACCAGATAAATTAATGTTGGTGTTGTTATACATAGAACATCAAGTACAAATGCTTCCTACAACTATGCCCAAGGAAAAAATCATTAACTTCACACAAATAGAATATCAAGACGTGCCATTTCATACAAGCATTTGGTAAGATTAACAGCACTAACTGGGAAGCTGGGTACATCTCAAATCACACGTCGAAAAAGTTATTGTATGATTACTAGATAATCCAAGGTTTCCCTTCTAAGTGCACCATGAAGGGAAAAAGTCCATAATTAGAAAAAGATTGAAACCAAAGTAACATTTTATATATTAATAAGTAGGATTGCTTTTGTCCATGAAACCAAATCTACTTTAAATCCAAGCATGTAATAAATTTATATATCACCCTTTCAGATTTTTCTCCCACTTACAAGGCAATTGTAATAACCTAGAAAACAAGAATTGCGTAAAAAAACTACAAACCAAGAAGAGCAGCACTACAAACTGACTACACAAAATTGAACTAAATATGCATGGAAGTTTTACATCACATAAGGACTATACCATACTCAGACAAATAAAGCAAAATTACTTCCTTAATGCCACCCATA
Source organism: Dendrocalamus latiflorus (assembly GCA_017311315.1). NCBI lineage: Eukaryota > Viridiplantae > Streptophyta > Magnoliopsida > Poales > Poaceae > Dendrocalamus > Dendrocalamus latiflorus. The sequence continues at coordinate 44,954,507 of CM029640.1, forward strand.
TCTACCTAGAAGTCAAAGTAATCACTTTCCTAACTTTCAAGTGGGGGGAACAAACAAACCTTGTGCTTCAAGATGTTAGATCTACATCAAGTTGTGGCTTGAGCTGCTTCAAGCAATTAACAGAGCTTCTATCTTTAGTTACAGCTCCTAGAGCAATTAATATTTCTTGCATTGCAGCCAAAAAACATAGATGTTGGATTCTGAACCATAACAGAGTTGGTTTTGACACAAGCAAACACTTGACATGCAAGAGAGAGAGAGAGAGAGAGAGAGCACGAACAAGGGGTAGCCAACTTCACCTAAAATGCAGGGGATGAACAAGGGGCAGCCTAGAAGGGCACAAATCTTCTTCAAGATGTTAGCTGTACTTCCCTCAACCCATTTCCTGAGCTCCTAATGATAGAGGGTGGAGTAGAGGGGGCTAAAGAATGGGAAGGCACAAGGAGGAGGGGCAACTGAGGATGAGGGTGGTGTTAGGAGCAGCAGCTGAGGAGGGCAGTAGCGAGGGACACGCAAGGAGGATGAACGATTGGCAGTGTGGCAAGGTGTGGCGCAGAGGTGGTGACCGGGTGGGCATATTTGGGGATGAGGATATGGCCTGTAGGTTGAGATATTTGAGGATAAAGGATTAGGTGGAGAGCTAGCTAATGTGGTGTTTGTGCTCACAGGTCAGGCCTCCCTCCCTTTTTTTCATCTTCGTGCCCACACAACATGTGCAAGCCTTTCGCTTCCCTCCAATTTGTGTGGTTCAAACTTCAAATCCCTGGTAGATTTGTTGACCTAGTCAACCTTTTCCATGGTAGATATTTTGTGGTTAATACAAAAATATAGCCAGCACATAAGTTGTCCTAGACAGTTTTTATTTCCAGCAGATCACAAGATCTATAATCTATAAGATATTCCCAGCACATATTTTGCCCCTCACCTGATTTTTCTCCCACAGTATGTTGCTTTTAATTCTACGTCATGGTGTAGTGTACCCTTCGGTTTATGTTTTCTGCGCATTTGATTAGCAGTTGGGGATTTGTACCTTGGTCCATATACTCTGTTGAAATGAGAGTTGAGATGGATGCATCTTGGTGACAAACTATAATTGTGGTAACCGTGCATCTGTTCAATTGTATCAGATTCTGGATGGTGTCAACTTCATAGATCTCCTGGGCAAATTTCTCTTAACCAATAAAAAGAATTATAATGCTCCTCTGTACACTTCTCATGTGGACTTTTTTTATGCATTGTGGCATGGTGGCATTTGCTTACATGTTCCTTGACTACTTGATGACAAATTATTGAGCAAAGCATACATTTGCATGACATTCTATTTGGTGCTGCTTCACCTTTACATACAATTTTGATATAACGATACAAGACAAAACTTTGAATTGATGATGCATTTACCTAACCTAACTTGACCTGACTTAAGCAGTAAAAGCTACAACACAACCTTTTGTTTCTCTAATGGTTTAGGCTGAAGTTTTAAACTGATTACGCTTTCATCCAATAATAAAAACTATAGCACATCTTTTTGTTTCTCTAATGGTTTAGGATGGAATTCTAAGCTGATTATGCCTTCATTCGAATCCTAAAAAAATCAAGACTATATTAAGTAGACCATAGGTCCTTGAAGTGTGCTCAACCATTGCATATGACATATTTGCACAAGTCAATATTTGGCATCGAGTTGTCCATGTTTCTAGTGTGGTCACTTGATCCCTTTGAAACACTTGGTGCTAAAGAAGTCGTTCCACTTATGTTTTAGTAGTAGTAGGTATAAAGATAAAAACTAGAGGGAGAGAATTATAGATTGGAAGAGCACGCTCAATCCTGGAGCCGTGTCTTGTTTTATATAGGTGACCAATGCTGCATGAGAGAGATTACATGCATGCATGGTTACATGGTTAGCTACAACAATAGGCTAATCACAAGCCTTATCTTTCTATCTCTGTCTCTACTCAACTGAATACAACAAACCATAATCTTATCTCAACCATATTCAAATAGCCTCCCTAAATCTCAACCTATTGCTACAAGATTGAGATTGCTGTTGAGTTGAGAAAATGGTTGAGTAGCTAGTGGTTTGGTGAAGATGCCTGCCACTTAGTGAAGAGTTGAGCTGAGAGTACCACTCTTGGGGTGCTTGCTTAAGCCCATTAGGGCCTTTTCAAGCTAGCACAAGTGCTTTGGACACCAGAGATCTTCATAGCTTGGAGGTTGCCACATATAGACTTCTTCCAAGACTCCATGCAAGAAGGCATTTTGAATGTCGAATTGCTTCAAATGCCATCCTCGTGAGACTGCAATGGAAAGAAGTAGCCGGATGGTCATTGGCTTGCCCACTGGGCTAAAAGTGTCTTCGTAGTTGAAGCCGTAGCACTACTTAAAGCCCTTGGCTACTAAGCATGCTTTGAACCACTCCACCGTGTTGTTTGCCCAGCTTTTAATCTTGAACACTCGCTTTGAATCAATGATATTGACCCCGAGATGATGTGGCACATGGCACCATGTCTCGTTCTTCATGAGTGCAGCATATTCAGTGTCTATAGCCATCTTCCAGTGCAGATTAGTGAGAGCATCCACATGGTTGCATAGTTTAGTTGGCATGGCTACCATGTAAGCCACCGTGTAGGTGATGGTACCATTCGTCCATCGCTTGGGTTGGAGGATGGTATCCTTGAGGTGTGTGGGCATCAGATGCATAGGAGAAGGCACCATCACCAAGTTAGAAGGAGCAATTGGTGCAACAAGAGTTGTTGTATCAATGTCGTGCGATAGCACCGTTGTAGCCTAAGACTATGACAGGTCCGCTATAGCATGCTGCACGTCCACGGCAGCGTGCATCACATCCGTGGTAGGGACAACAATGTGTCGCATTGTTGTGGTAGGGGTGCAGCAGCTTGCTCGCTAGATGATGTAGGACGCCCTCCAGAAGAATTGTTCATCCCCTCACCTGCATCCACATAGTTGGCAAAATAGGAGTATGCATAAAATCTCCATGTTGGCCACAAGATGGTAGAGGTAAAAGCAAGAATGATTGACCAACATGGGTCAATGAAGGAATGAGAGTTCACCTATCAAATGGGAATATCTTCTCATCAAAGACAACGTCCCTAGATATGTAGACCTAACCAGTTGGAATGTGGAGCCATTTGTAACCTTTGTGAAGATTACTATATCCAATAAACACGCATTGCTAGGAACGAAAGGCAAGTTTATGGGTGTTGTAAGGACGAAGATGGGGCCAACAGGCGCAGCCAAACACCCAAAGAAGGGAATAATCGGGTTTCGTACCAAGGAATTTTTTGATTGGCGTGGCATTGCCAATGACCCAACTCAAGAGCTGGTTGATGAGAAAGGTTGCCAAGGAGTATTCCGTGTCCTAGAAGCAGAGAGGAACCAATGCAAGCGAAAGGAGGGCCAACCCAATTTTGACAACATGCCGATGCTTCCGTTCGGCCGAACCATTCCGTTGATGGGTGTGCAGGCATGACACATGGTGCACAATCCCAATTTCCTAAAAATAGGAGTTGATTTTTTAATATTCTTCTCCCCAATCAGTTTGCATATGAATGATCTTTCTATTCAATAGCCATTCAACATGTCTTTGAAATTGCATGAATATATGAAAGACATCAGTTTTATATTCAAGGAGATATAGCCGGGTAAATCAACTAAAGGCGTCAATAAAGCTCACATAATATTTGAAACCACCAAAAGATGTTTGGGCAGGACCCAGACATCCGAGTACACAAGTTCAAGAGGAGTAGATGCAACATTATTCAAAGGCGAGTAAGGAAGCTGATGACTCTTCGCTTGCTGACAAGCGTCGCACACTGACTTATTTGGATCTAATTTAAAAACAAGACTATTTTTTGAAGAACATGCTTGACTACTTGAGAGGATGGATGATTGGGACACAAGTGCCATTATTCTTGAGGAACCCTAGCACTCTAGAGACCTTGCTTGGCTAGGGAACCAACATCAAGACTGTAGAGACCACCGGAGCACAGACCTTTAAGAAGAACTTTCTTCGTATCCCAATCCTTGACCAGAAAAAAGTTAAGATTAAACTCGAAAGAACATTGTCATCACGTGTGAATTTTTGAACAGATAAGAGATTATGAGTAACTTGCGAAACGTGTAAATAATGTTCTTGAGTTGGAGGGAATGTTAAGGTGTATGTAGATTGGAATGGCCAACATGAAGTATGTGCATGCTTGAACCTTTTGTTGCTTGTAAGTGGTCCTTCCCTTTGTATGTCTCTTTGATGGTGAGCTTGTTCAACTCATGGATGAGATGATCGGTGGCTCCAGTGTTGGTGTACCAGCTTGGATCAAAGTTGTACATCAGGGCAGTAATAGCACCAGCGACAACACACTCATCATCAACCTTGAAGGCATGATTGAACTGCCGATAACACTTTGCGGTGATGTGGCCTGTCTTGCCACAGAGTTGGAAGACGGGCTGCCCACCCCCACCGGTGTTCACCTTCTAGTTCTGCTGGCATGGCTGTTGGTGCTGCTGTGGGGCCATGCCATGCTACCTTGTCCCTTACCGTGCCCTTTGTTGCACAGCACAGCCCTGTTGCAGCACTTGATGAAGTTTGCCGAGTCTTCCTCAATCTGTATGCCAGGATTGCAGTTCTCTAGTGGCATTTCTTTGCTGAGCAAATGAGCAAACATGTTGTTGAGCATGATGGAGTCTATTTGCATGGTTATCGATGTGACCAGTGGATCGTACTCCAAGTCCAGCCCAGCAAGGAGGTAGGAGACCACCTCCTCGTCCTTGAGTAGCTGGCCAATCTAGGCCAGTGTGTCAGTGAGATTTTTTTAACTTTGTTAAAGTAGCCTACGACTGCCATGTCCTTCTTCTTAATGTTGATGAGTTGCACCCGCAACTGCATCGACCGAGCGCAGGACTGCAAGGAGAACATTGTCTCCAATGCATCCTACACCTCTTATGACGTCTCCATAAAGAGGATATGGCCGAGTACGTCCTACTGGAGCCAGGTCTGGTATTGGGGTTCAACACCATCGTCATAGTGCCAGCCTTGCCTGCATTGGAGACAGTTGTCGCAGGGCATTTGGTCGTGCCGTTGACGTATCCTAGGAGTTGATGACTCTGAAGATACAGCAGAAACCGGGCCTTCCAAAGCAAGTAATTCTCTTGTGTTAACTTGAAATTGATGTGGTGTCCCAGTGTCAGTAGGATGCCGATGGAGGTGCTAGAGGAAGAGATCACAGCAGAGGAAGAACCAGAGTTTGACATGCTAGTAGCGGGTATGGGTGCTGATACCATATAAAGAAAAAAACCAGAGGGAGAGAATTATGGATTGGAAGAGCATGCTCAATCCTAGAGCCGTGTCTTAGTTTATATAGGCAACCAATGCTGCATGAGAGAGATTACATGCATGCATGGTTACACGATTAGCTACAAGATAATTAGCTATAACAACCAGATAATCATAAACCTTATCTTTTTATCTCTATCTCCACTCAACGAACGAGAATCTTTTATCTCTGCTCAACGAACGAGAATCCTATCTCAACTATATTCAAACAGTAGGATCCTATAACGCTAACTTGGCTGCTTAGCTTATGGGATATTGTTATCATCTAGGGTGGGCAGGTACCCACTTTATTTTTAGGATGGCGACAACTGTGGAGCTAATCAGTGGGTAGTTGTCTGATTCGTGCTTCACGCCGTGGAAATTGGAAAGCCATGTTTTGTTGTCGAGTTTTGTGCGTACAATTAGTGTGCTTAGATTGTTTGTACCGATCATTTCGCAGCATATCTCTGAAACTCTGCTTCTTTGGAGTGTTTTTTTGTTCTTTCAGTTGTGATGGGGTGCTTGTCGGGTTGTCTTTCAGGCCTTGGTTGATAGATTTGAGAATTTGGTGAATGATTTCATGATAAAATAAAGTGGTCAGAATATCTAAGGCACTATCCTAAAGGATTAGGAAAAAGATCTGCCAAACCTAAAAACCTACTCTATCCAAAACCTTCTCTGCAGATTTTTTTTATGTTGGGTAAGATCTTTGGGTGTTTGCAAGTAGGAACAAAATAGAGCTGAAATGGTGGATTCTTGTGGTTTCTTTTGGCAATCATTTTCTGTTCATCAACTGTATTGTCTGCGTCTGCAATAGCTTCCCCAGTTCTGATGAGTTACCATCCTTGTGTTTCACAGTTAAATTGAATAATGATTGGTCATTGATAATGGGCTACCACGTTGGTTATTCCATCAATTTGTTGGTATTTCGGTCCTGTTGTGGTTGTTGCATCTTGACCCCTCTATTATCAATGGACAACAATACGTCGACACCAGAGCTGATTGGGCTCTTGCTTCCCATATTGATGGCCCTTGGTTAGCTCGAAGACATTCACGTACTGAATTGGAGATCAGGGAGTAACAGACAATACGTGCAGAGGTAGAGAGCTAGTTGATCTCAAACGAAACTGGGAATGATTGTATTGGATCCAGCTATGGTTTGAGTGACTTTTATAGTCCTTATAGTACGGTGGTGCAGCCTGCAGCACCCGTGGGCAATTGCCTCATCTCCTAGCCAACTTTGGCCTGGTCCCCGTTGAGAACACGGGTAGAGTCGACTTTAGGCCAGCAAAAGATACGTGAGGTGGCATGCAGTGACAAGCAGAGAGCGGGGTAAACTTATCCTGGGACCGGATCCTCTGCATAGCGGCCTGTTCGAATTGACTTTTTGCTGATGATTTTTGGCTATAGCTGATGAATAGTAATAATTGATAGAATCGACTGATAAATAGTATTGTATTATGTAAGAAATACGGTGCAACGAAATTCACTATAACATCCAGACCGCCATGCGACTTACAGAATTGTGACATAATAAAATACAAAGTGCATTACAAAATGTAAAAGCATAAAATAGTGTCTAATTAATGTAGTGGCTGATATAAACGGTTTATAAAAGCTGGGACGTTCGTATTGGCTTTAGTTTCTTGAAGCAAAAGTTAGAAGCTAAAGCCAATATAAACAGACTTAAGGCAGATGCACACAGTGAAATATGTGAACGGTAACGGTAGAGAACTGTGCAGTACTGTAGCATGATTGTATGTGTAGATGAGCCATCACATTTTGATGGAACAGTCAAGAATCATGCTAAGGCAAGGCACTGTGCTCTCTCTGCCGTTATACCTTCATGACAGAGAATCTGCTTCCACTCATCCTGCCGACGTAGGAAAGATGCTCCATGTAGCCGTAAGATGGCAGGAAAGATAGAATTTTTATGAATAATATATTTTTTATTCCAAATAATAGAAATATACCCGGCCGAATTTTTTTTTTACAAAAATAGGCTCCAGTCACCGTGCTGTCGGGTGACTGGAGCCTATCATCAAATGACCACATGACACGCAAGCAATCCGCTGACCATTGGGCGAATTGATTGCAGTCATCGAACCGTCGAGCGACTGCTTCCGATTACCCATCGGTTAGGCGACTGTGCTTCCAATCGCTGAAGGGTTGGACGACTGGAAGCACAGATAAAAGGACCGCGCGGCCGAGCGAGCTCGCCCGCTCGACCGCGTGGTGAATAGACGCGACAGAAAAGAAAAGGAGATGAGAGGAGAGAAAAGGAGGGGGAGGGGAGGAAGAAGGAGAGGAAAGAAAAGAGAGGAGAGGAGAGGGAGAGGAAGAAGGAGAGAGAGGAGAGATTTTGCGACTCTTGTGAGGTAAATTTTTTTATTGTATTTTAAATTTTGTATATGAATTAGATAGTTTATTTAGTGTTAGTATTAGTAGAAAATTGTAGATGTATAAAAGAATAATATAACTTTGATATAGAAAAATTTAGTCAATGTAGTTTTAGAAAATTAGTAGTTGTTTTGGCATGCATACAAAATTGTAGTTGTACAAAATTCAGTCAACGTTACATAGAAATTAATTGTCCGTAGAAATTTCTAGTTATTCAAAATTCAATCAATATTTTTGTAAGAATTTAATAATTTGCCCTATGATGGGTTCTCTTTGGTGTCGTCGACATGTAAGTAGTCTGACAATCAATTTTTCCTTCGTATTAACGATGGTCGTACGTAACAGCTATTGTTCCTTGCAGGTACAGTTCGCGCACGTCCAAGTCACATGGGCATATATGCCCTTTGGGGAACAGTTCGACCGCCTCACAGCTGACGACGTGCACTGGGAGCCATACTCACTTGCGGCACTGTAAAGCCATGCTCCTGACGGGCCGTTCTCGCTCTACTGGCGTGACTGGGCTTTCTGGCTGACGTGCCGGAAGCTCGTGTATGACGTCTTCGTCAAGGACTACGAGGTGCATCGTGTGATGCGCCAGTTTGGCCTACATCAGGTCGTTCTAATACCAATCGGGCAACCGATGCCGCAGAGCATCCATGCTGAGTAACCACCTCTCAGGAATCTCCTTGTAGCGCTTATTCATTTGACGATTACTAACAAAATGGTGTCATAAGCAGGCACTCTAGGAAGGGAGTAAAATGTGGCATGGCCTAGACAGCGATGATGGAGGGGTGGATGGGAGATTTGATGATGTGCTCCATCTTTCTTTGCCATTTGATAAAATGCCTCGTGATGTCTCACTGACTTGCGGGGCCAGCACCCGCATGTCAGTGAGACATCATTTGCCATTTCAATGAAAGATAAGGCAAATCATCAATTCATCCAGGGGTGGATAGCGCAGTGGGAAGTCGCGCTTGACGACCGTGTGAAGGAGGCCACCCCCTACGACAGCAACGCGTACGTGGAGTTCCTACTCTAGTACCAGCCTTAGACACATATTAGGCTGGTACGTGTCGTTGACCAACCCGCAACACACGTCGCCGCACCGACAAACACCTACCCTGCACACCTCGCGTGGGACGCTCACGTCGCGGTACGTTATATCAAATTTGTAAATATTCCTTAATGGCAATGTCATTGAGAGGATTGACCTTTTCGTGTTTTTCTTGCTGGCTGACGTCAGTGGTGCGATTTGGAGGGAGTCTCGCACCATATGGCGGATAGGATCGCCAGTGGTGTGGAGGTGACACTGGAAGAGGTGGTGCACGCTTTGCGTCGTGTGCAGGCTTTGGGTGCACGTGTGTCGCCCTGTTGTCATGCATGAGGCTACTGGAGGTCCGCACGCCCGCGCCCGGTGCACACACGGTGCATCTACCGAGGCCGCCCTAACCGGCATGGCACCACGTGGGGGGCTCTGCTTGGCCACGTCCTATACCACCTCAGCCTGACGAGGCCAGGGGACAACCTGGGTATGTTACTCCCAACTGTATTATGAAGTCTATTTTAATTCAGATAAACTTATTTCCTTGTCTTTTCACATTCAATTATTCCCATAGCAAGTCATCCAACAACATTAACAAACCAGTTCTCCTCCGTGTATGAATTCCCGATAACATCACAATATCACTTACCTTTGCTTACCGATTGTTTTTATTTCAATCATTCTTAAAAAAAAGTTGCACGGATTTTTTTGCACTACAACAACATACAACGATCATAAACTCTTATTACGAATCCAACGGGTTATCTGCCATTCATAATCTATGAAAATCACAAATGAATTAACTTACATTGCCTCTTGTTTGCAGTTGCCCAACCACAAGGCGACAGGCTCCAGTAGCCCAACGGCTTACGGACAGCTTTCTTGTCGTGCGACCGTTGGACGATAGGCTCCAATCGTATGACAGTTAAGTGAATGGAGCCTATTTCTGTAAAAAAAATATTCACGCGGGTATATTTTTATTATTTCGAATAAAAATAGAATATTCACAAAAAAATCAGAAAAAATATGCGTGTCCGTGGGTATTGCACAGCGGCAACGCAGGTTATTGCACTGTGACAGCGGCGAGTGCAAACTTCAGCACCCTGAAAACAAAACTGAAATCCATGATAACCAACAGAATAAACAGAAAAAAGAGGTAAAAATTATAGTAGGTTGCTACAGCTAGACAATTATACTGAGCGGCGTGGAAGCCGGGGCTCACGGCGTGCACGGCTCCGGTATCCGCGCCTTTGCCCCCTGCGCCTTCCGATCTTTCCTTTTCGCGCCGTACGTGCCGGCTTTCGCTTTGCCCCGCTGCTGTCTGCCTGGTCCCCCGGCTCCTTCCCATGCGCGCGCCCGTGCGTCAAAACGCAACGCCGGGTCGCGAAAGTAGCAAAAAAATGACGGGAGAAATCGTGCGCCGAGGCGGCCATCCTCGGCAGAAATCGCGCGTGCGCAGCCGCGCCGATCCGTTCGAGGCGAGCCAGTCAGACGCGGTCCAGCCAGCCCTGACCTGGCCGGTCCACTGCGCTGGGCTTGGAGCCTCGTCCGGGCCAGGACCACGCCCCCGCGGGTGCGAGTGGCTGATGCGTCTGCATGGCGCGGACGGCCGGGCGCGCCGAGGCGCGTCTGCATGGTACGTCTTTTTGGGATGGGTGGCATGCAACTGGCAACGCGTACGAACGCGTACGCGTGTGGACGTGGGCGTGCGTCTCGGTCTCCCATCTTGATCGCCTGCCCCACTGGCACTGCTGCAAAATGTTGGTTTTCGGGGGCCGTTCCGTTCGTGTCCCGTCTCTTTTTACCGAGGCCTCTGTGTCACACGGACCCATTGCTGCTGGCGCTGTCCTTCTTGATCCCTTCCTTGTCTTTTCCTGCGTCGGTCGTGGATCTTCGTACGGCAAGGTGGTTTTTGGTGATTCCTTTTTGTTGCTGCTTTGTTTTGTTTTTGCAGAGCTTGAAAATATGTGCCTTGATGGATTCAGCAATTTGACGTGAATCTATCTAATTCCATTTTCTATATTCCTATGGCTGCGTTGCTCGAAAGATCTTGCTTATCCTGTTGTTTTCACTCTAGTACATGAGTACTTCAACTTATGCATGTCACAAATGTTGTTCATTCATAACTTGCTTTATGGATACTTTAGGGTGCTCATGGGTTAGGATTAAATGGTAAAACGGAGTGGGTATTTAGTCAGGTTGGCTTTGGATGGATGAAAATGAGTGGGAAGAACAAACGAGTTGTGTCAGGTTGGATTATCTATATAAAAAGGGTTAGGTTGAGGTAGAGTGGGTTCAGAAATTTCGAGTTGAGATCGAGTTCAACCCTTGGACAACCCGTGGTGTCTAGTCTAGTAGTCCCCAGACTCCCCACTCCCTCCCCCTCTCCTATTCCCTCCCCGCCTGGTGTTCTCCAGCGGTAAAGCCCCCAATCCCCACCAGCCACCGTCGTCCTACACCCGGATTGACCCGAGCCGGTGGCTGATCGACATTTTTCCTCTCCCGATGTTCGGCTACGTCGTAGATGTGTTATTGGTGCTGGGTTAGCGACTTAGCGTGTAGTGGAGATCCATCCGGACTGGGATTGCTTTGTTCTTCTATTAGTAAGGAATCCTTACTTTCTTAGATGGATTTGATTATTTTAGGAGTTAGTTTTGTTCTAAGGGATCTTTTTGTTACTGTGATTGTGAGCAATCAAATCCAAATGTTTCTATCTCTCCATTCAGTTAGTTGCTAATTTGTCTGATGCATGATGCCTTGCTAATCTAATCCATCAATCCATGGTTCGATTAGGTTATTCTTCTTCAGCACACAAGGTTGTTCTCAATCGAACCCCATAAAACTTGGTACCAAGGTGTGGGTGGTGTGGTTCATTTCCAAAACTTTTTGGGGTTCAACCGAACTCCCATGCTCCACGTTAAGTCCTCCCCTGTGGAGATCTTTACTAGTATCACCTACGCTTGTGTTTGCAGTATGCTTCGCTATAATTGCGGTTCTATGTGCATAGTTAAACATGAGGTACATAGACAATTTAGCAGTGATAGGAAATCACCATTAAAGATACTCTAGTAGTTGTCAAAATTTTAATAGTCTGTGCAAGTGAAGGTCGTATATGCTCATTTGCCCTGAACAGTTGCTTACTTTTGGTCAACAACAAGCAAAGCATAGGTACCAGGCATATGCATCTTATTGTTTTTTCATATAGTCTTCCATATAATTTTTAACAATTTGTTGTCTTCCATATAGTGTACTTCTAATTTTTAACAATTGGTTAACATGGGATTATTGTTTTTCATATAGTCTTCCACATAGTTTTCCATATAATTTTCAACAATTGGTTGTCTTCCATATAGTCTGCACAATTTTTGGCAATTTACTAAGAAAGTTAATTTGCTAATTAATTTAGGTTTCTAAGCATGTTTGAACACAGTGTCGGAGGGCTCAGGTACAAATGATATCATTGATGAGCACTCATCACAAACACCTAGTAGGAGGGCAAAGGTGTGGGAACATTTTAACATTTTCATGTGTAGGTCAAGATGGAGCATGATTTGGGTGATGTAGCAAGAGGAGGTGACAATGTATTTCCTTTCTTGTCTTGTGTGAAGCTATTGATTCAAGTACGATTGTTTACATTCGATTGTTATGTCGATTACTGATCTTGTGTCTACTGGGATATGGCCATGTAAGATCAATAGAGGTTATAATTTGTGATGAGTAGGAGGTGGTGGACAAGTGTAGTTACTACCAAATTCTAATTGAATTTTCTTCTGTATTCTAGTTTATTTGTTTTTAATTGGTCACTCTTTTGTTACAACATAAAGATTTCTGTTACACCTTGAAACAACAAAAAATTAGCAGAAAAATGTTGGTATGGGATTTAACATTTTAGAGCTGGTAAGTCTTAATATAATTTTGCTGCTTAGTGCTTAGTATTAGTTAGCTACTTGTGCCCAGGGGCAGAATTAGAACGAAAATGACTGGGGTTCACCACTTCACCGTATGTAACAATATATATAGTTTTCAAGCAATAATGTGCTAAATAGTAATTTGTTTGGTAATTTTTAGCATCAATAGTTTAACATAACTGACGATAGTATATAATGAAAAAGAAGTAGTAATCAAAATACTTACCAAAATAAAAAAGCCCGATAATAATATTGATTAGTTGCAGCAAACTAAAGGAACTAATAGTGAAACAACAGACAAAAGTTGTTCGACATTGGTAAAATACATCATTCAACCTCAATGGCCTATTAAAAGCGAACTAAATTACTTGAAGTTTTCAAGTAAAAAAATAGTAGAATGATCAAATATAAATTAATGTATTATCTTTTAGTATTTACGTTCTTTCATGTTCATAAAGTGTTGAACCATAACAACATTAGTAATTTTCATCAATTCTTATTTCTTCACATAGCAAATAAGTATATCATTCATGAAATTATCACCAATTAATTGAAAAGCTAGTTAGATATTTATATGTTCAATAGTTCAAAAATAATATAATAGAAAATATGTCCAGTGGCTTACTTGACATTGCAGTCAAATACTGCAATTTTGCCCTTGATTTGCAACAAGCTAGAGTAGTATTCCAAAAATCAAAAATTAAAACCCTAAAACTTAACCCTATAATTCGACAAAAATCAATTAACTATCTTTATATTAAAACCCTAACTAACAAATTGGAATGATTGAGAGAAATTTAGAGCAAAGTAGATATTAACCGGGTGGACCTAAGCTTCCTTCGGTCGGCGAGGGTGTGAGGCAATAGGGACCAGGTAACGCCACGGTGAGATGATAGGCGAGGGTGGCCGGTGGTGCCGATTTCTCCCTTTCTCCAGTGACTGGCTGCTGCCTAGCTGGGTGAGGTTGTGTGGCGTACGTAGTGCACATCTTCTGACCGACAATGCAAGGCGAACATGCGTCAAGAGTTGCTGTGAGGTGACATGCTTGAGATCATTAAATGGACAGCATGGCCTATTACGTTCCTCCCTCTTAGCTGGTTCAAGGGCTGGCTCGGCCTACTATAGTTGCCTTATAGACTAATGGAAGCGGAGGCTTCTCATGAACTGTTGCTAACTATTAGGAATTTGGGCTGCTAGTGCTCCATTCATTGGGTTTCAAGGAAAGAACCGTGTGCACTGAGTTTAGTCTAGGGGGTTCGCACATGGGATGAAAGTGCTAATCCTTGCTAAAAATTTTTTAGATTTAGTGTCCTGTGACACCGGGATCTACAATGTGGTTCCGCTCCTGCTTGTGCCATAGGCATAAATGTCTTGCCTATCTCTGTATTTTAGTTTCTTTCAGGGAAAGCACTGATGTTTTATTTTAGTGTGCCTCAGAAGTGATGTTGCAAAGTAAATGTTGAACATATTACCCTTGCAGATATTTTGATGGTTACTTGGTAAACTTTCAATTTGGGAGGTTCATGTTTGGAAGTTACTTAAAATAAATATATTGTAATTGACTAATGTAGGCCAAAACTTGCGTGATGGTTGTTCAGTACGTTCTGGGAGTTGGTTTGGTGACTATATCATTCCTATGTTAGTAATCGCCATATGTCTTGCTCATACCCATGAGTATTTGTCTGAAAATTGTGACCACACGGGTACTTGAACGATTGCACCCTAAGGTAATTATGCGGTAGTCGAGATTTTTGGGTCATTTCACTATATGCAGTGTATTCCCTGTCTTGGCAGTTCTCTGATAACTTAATTCCGAAGTGTCGTTTGGCCATGTAGAGTCTGATTAGTTATCCTTGTAGAATGTGATTCTTTAATCTATTGTCTCGATTCGTGTACAGCTTTGAATTGGATTTAGGACATATATGAAGAGTTGAGAAGTATAAACTAACAATGTCTATGGTTATTTATTTCTTTTTGTATCAGCATTTGTGGTTGACAGAAGGGATAAATATGGGTACTTGTTTTCGGTGCATATCTTGACACTTCATTTATTGTAGTCCGCTTCTCCAAATTAGCATGGGATTTTTGTTTAGAGACATTTAATTTTTTTTGTTTAGTTTCAATTGTGGCTACATTTCATTTAGCTAATCTCTGGCAATTATCATCTCAGGGCCAGACCTTCAGATTTATTCAGGCGACATACTGATTAGGCCCCGCTCGGTTGGGCTGAAAAGTTGTGGTTTATGGCTGAAATTGTACTGTTGCGGCTGAAATTTCACTGTAGCTGAAGGTGGCTTATTTGGTGTAATTAAATCTAAAAAATTTAAAAATAGAAAAATATGCTAGCTCAACACGGACAACGCAAACGAATACGGTAAAAAAGAACCGGTAAAAAACTCAAAAAGCTAAAAGTTCAGAAAAAGACGAAATTATGAATAGTGAAAAATAAGCCAAAAGCCAGAAGCTGAAGCTGAAATGAGCGGGAATATCGAAAACTTTTCAAAGGAGAAGAAGAGAGAATTGAAAAGCGCACCATTTGAAGCCGGTGGTTATAACTGGTAGGGTGCTTAATGGCAGTTGACTTGAAAAGTCTGTTGCAACCTCTCTCTCTCTCTCTCTCTCTCTCTCTCTCTCTCTCTCTCTCTTTTCTGCTTCTTTTTTTTGGTCTGTGATGAACCTAGTTTGAAATGTCTGTAGTTAGTGTTCTTTCTGATATCCTATTACATGTCAATAAGTGTTTCCTTTTAAATTGGACTGTGCTGCATATAGCCTGTCGTGTATGAATGGTTGCTTGTATTACTATGCTTTCCAGCTCATGTTTGCTCTCCATTTTGCTTGACAGTATTGTTGCAACTAAGAGAGCCTGTAGGCTGTCAAATCTTTTCATAATGGCGTTAAACTCTAGTTCCCTCGTTGTCGGTGGTGGTAAATCCATACGTGCACTTTTCCTAATATATGTAAATAGAATTGTTAAATAGCCGGGCCAATCTTGATTAAATTTTAGCATGATGCTAGATTCTTCATTTCAAATGTACATATGTTGTGTTTTTCACTTAGTGTTGTAAATAAATTGTGAATCTTTGTAAAGAATTGGCTGTCTGGCTGTACATAGTTGAAGCTTTTAATTACTGATGTCTGATACAAAGAAAAAGATAGGTTTAGAACTTCTTGAATATCTACATAACACACCAAAAACTATCTTGTATCTTGAATTTCTGTTTGTTCAATTCCTTTTGAGTTGCTATTTCATTCTATCTTTTGGCAACTCAGTTTGTTATGCATATTGGTTAGGTGCTCTATTTCATAAATTTATCTCTTGCTCATCTGCAATTGTTATTTTTGCAGGTATATTCTAATGTACCCTCAAGGATGTGGTGTCTCCAATCACTTGTCATTGTTTACCTCAAGGATGTGGTGTCTCCAATCACTTGTCATTGTTTCTATGTGTTGCTTAATGTTAGTGTTCATTGTCAAAGAAGCTTGATAGCTGAATGCTGCTTTACATTGTTCAAATTACTTGTACAGCCATGCTATAAGCATTGCTCTAAAAATGTATAGCTATTTGATATGAATTCGGGAGGTGCGATTTGATCTTATTTGATATGACATTATGGATGTAACTAAGATTGCGGTAATTTTCTGAATTTTTCTTTGTGTTTCTGTGTTTTTTCTTGATTTTTCTTATTTTCGCTTATTTTTCCTGATTTTTTAAGTGTGTTGTGGCCTAAATGCCTAATGTAGTTCATTCAGCCAGATGGGTTGGGGAATGGGTTGGAAACGGATTAGAAATGGGTTGAACCCATATTGAGAAAATTGGGTTGGGTTGGAGTTGCATATGGGTTGGATTGGGTTGGGTTTTGGAGGTGGAGTAGTGGGCTGGTTTGAACTGGGTTGATGTGCTACATTGAAGTTGGGCAAGCTTATCAATTCTCCAGGTTACTCTTCAGTTAAATCACATAAAGGGAACATGGAATACTACCATACAGGTTTGTAAATAAGTGTTACATGACACGTCCAGAGCGGATCCAGGAATAAATATCATCGGTTCACTCTTACTAGAACACCAAGATCATTACTTATTTACAAAGTGGTATATGCTATTTCTCCTGTAATCTTAACAGGGTTAGTTAGAAGTCATTGGAGTCAGGTGACCCGGGCGCTTCTACGCTGGATCCGCCGTTGCCGCTTTGTGTGTGAACATGCAAGCTCTGTGTCTAATATACCGTGCCACAGGCCACATGTCACAAGCATCAGCCGAAAAACTTTGTATGGGATCGAGTGTATAAGTGTATAGCACAATGAAACAGTCAGTGCAGAGTTCAGAGATGTGTCCCAGCCGGGGCTTGCCTGCTCCCTCACCCTGCGCCCATCTGTGCCCCCGGCTACATGTACGGCTCTGATTTTTTTTTTTTGCTTGCAGGCCGGACGCCCACGCAATCTCGAGTCACACAAGAAACTACTTTTCTGTTTCTCCGCTACCTGTGAAACGACATGGCGGGGATCTCGGTGACTGACTGGACTTGAACGTGATGCTGGTGCCGCAGTGCTTCTAATCTCCGATGATATCATGATGAAGCTCTCTTGGTGGTCTTTTTGCTTGAGGCGTTCCCATCGGTCAGATTGATCTGATCGTGAGTCCGACTATGTAGTAGAAGATGCCCCCGCCACAGCCGCCGTGCATACGTCGTGGTCTCAAGAGAAATCAACTACCGTTGACGTTGCTGGGCATCCATTCGTTGACGAGGCCGAGGTCGGCATAAAATTCGACATCGCGTGCGCCACCGGCCAGGCATATGGTCGTATACGAGGCCGAGGACGCGGTTCCGCGGACGCCGTCAGCCATCGAATCGTCGTAGCACTTTACGTCGGAGTTGCCGCTGGCCATTGAGTGGCCGACTAGGCCAAAGCCCACGTAGAAAGCTGGGGGGAGACAGAGCATCTCCAATAGTATGAGCTAACTCTAAGACAATTTCTTCAATAGTACTAACTTTTAGCACATAGCTCATAACATAAATAGCCTCACATGACACTCTCACATAATCTTGGAATGTGTGTATGAGACTAGCTCTTGATCAAGAGATAGCTTTTCTCTCTCTTCTATTAAAATATGAAATAATATGCTTAGAGTTAACTCATAAGTCACTATTGGAGATGCTGACGAGGTTTTTCGTTGGAACTAATATTATCGTGTTGTTGTAGCAGTTGGTTTTGAGTACTTTGTGTGTTCGAGTACTATCTCGTTGTATGTAGAGTACTTTATGTGTTCGAGTACGTCATAGTCGGTGTTGAATACTCGATGTGTTCGAGTACTAAAAAGTCGTATGTCAAGTATTCGATGTGTTCGAGTACTGTGCAGTAATATATCGAGTACTCCTGTGCTCGAGTACAAATCGAAGACCCAAAGTCGGAGAGCAGTATAGAGATAGCACGTAGAGGGAAACAGTCAAATGCGATTTTAGCTGGTATATCTGAACTCAGTATTGTATCTACTACAATCTACCTGTAGACCCATCTTAAAAGGACACACTATTTTAAAGTTAGTTACTATAACAGAAACTACTAAAACAAAGCCGCAGTCTGGCCGAACCCACCTCATGCTTTCTCCTATGCCTGAAACACAGGCTATGTTTAAACAAAGATCGCTGGACAAAGTTTAGATCTATTCAGTACCTAACGAAACACGAGCATATATTTTCTCAGTGAATGTTGACATGCGTTAAGGTGTAACACCGAGCCGATCCAAAAATCAAACCCGGCAGGAGGGTTGCGCCAACACTCACTTATCTTACAGTGTTTTCTTTTATAAATCTTTTGCAGTGGAACACATCGTTTAGTTAGGCCCACAAATCCATCGTACAGTGTTCAGACATCCTGAATTGCCAGCGCACGGCTCATGAAGAAATCAAGGCCCATATGAAGAAGAGTCGACACAATTTCTTTTATTTTTTTATAGCTCCTTATCGACACAACCTGTCAAAACTCGCATCACTGCCGTATCAACCGTTACCGGCTCAAATCAACGGCCAGGATTAGTAGAGCTCAGAAACCTCTGCCCCGAAAAGAGAAGGTAAAAAAAAAAACCCCCCGCAGCGCTCGGCTGCCTTGCCGGTCGTCTTCCCCGCTTCCCCCATCTCCACTCCTCTCCCCGATCCAAACCCTAAGCCGCCGGGATCCATTCCTGCATGGAAGCGGCAGCTCCGCCGTACCTGCTCCCGCGACCCCCGAACATCACCCCGGAGCTCCGGTGCTTCCTCGACGCGCGCTTCCGCTCGCCGGCCGACCTCGCCGCGGCAGCCGACGTCGAGGCCGAGATCCGCGGGCGCTGCGCGGAGCTCGAGGCCTCGGTATCCGATCTATCCATCCAGCTCGTGGATGCAACCACCGCTTACTCCTCTTTCCTCGGGTCCGCCGGCTCCGCCCTATGCGGCGTCCGCGGCGACCTCGCCGCCCTCAAAGTCTCCACCTCAGAGCCAGGTACCTTAAGCAAATGCTCATGAATTTCCCAAATTTGGGGCTTCTCAAGTTGATCTGTGCTGCTGCAAAGTTGTAATTCTCTGGGGTTTTTTAGGGGTTAGAGAAGAGGTGGACGTTGGAAGCGAGAAGATGCTGTATGGGCAACTCCCTGCTCTGGCCAACGAGGTTGCCAGCGAGGATGTGAAGATGTCGCCTCTGGTATTGCATTTCGTGCTTTTCTTCAGATTTCGGATTATAAACACTATATTAACAATTCGAAAGGCTGCCCATTTTTCCTCTTATGCTTATGTTTGTTTATGTATTATTCTTCATAAGTCGAATGTAAGTTGAGACCAACATCAGCTTGGTTAAGGAAGCAATTATAGATTGAACTATTCTGTTAGGCACTTAGGCATGTGTGAAATAGGACTTATGCATGATGTTGAATCTGACAGGTGTGTTTTATTATGTACATTATGTTGATATGATGTATTGTGTCAGTGTGGAGATGGGTTTACTTTTAGGTAATGTACTGTACGAGTGCTTGATGCGATGGGAAATGGGTTGCTTAGTGTAGGTGTGGGAGCAGGCTGGGTGTTGGTGATAGAAGATGCTGTTTGGTTTGGTTAATAATTAGGTTTGGTTGGTAGAGGTCTAGCCCAATACAGCTGGGATGGATGATGGTATCTGCCCTGGCCCTCAAATAATTGACATTGGATCTGGCACCTCTCAAAAGGGAGCTTCATTTTGATCATGTGGATTTATGAGTTGCCCTTGTTCTCGTAATTAACCGGAAATGGTGGGTGACATTTCATTATGGTGTCCACACAGTGGCTGATTTCCTTACGAGTCACAATTAGCTATTATTCCATCTATGTCCTCTGTCTACTACTGGAATTGTCAATGATCTACCACCAATAAGTGTGTTGAAACCAGAACATCCATTCATGTTCTCCTAGCATTGCTCATCCTTAACCTAGCCCTTATTCTGTTTATATTTCTTTTTTTTAGGGAGTGGGGGATTTTGGGTGCAGGAGTGTTGGTAGTGGTTGGACAGGGTAAATTGAAATTTTAATTTGTAAATTGAGCACACTCATGAAAAATACAAATAAAGACATAGCACCAATGAGGATTGTACTGAGTTTTCAGAAGGTCAAGAGGCCAAATAATAAATAGGTGGCATTTGAAATGTTAAATTAATGAATGAAAGTGCGCATATAAGTGAAGGTACTAACAAAATCTATAATTCATTAAGATTATCAGTTAATTTCTTAAAAAATGAGCAGTTGTCTACACCATTGGGTGAATTTGCTACACACCTCGATTAGTATTCTTTGTATATGGGTTTTCTTATGGACAATATTGTGTGACAAATCTGACAATGTGATGTAAAGAATTTCATGAAGCTCACTTGTTGGCAAGATGGTGCTAGTTAATGTTATTAACCTTCTTAAATGGGACAGTCACTGTTTTATAAGATTGATATCACAACTAAACTAGTGCTAGGAAAAAAACGGCATATCATAATGCGTTCCTCAAGTTGTTGTGCTATCCTGAGTTTAGTACTTACTTTGTTAATCTACCATTCTCAAATGTTTGGTCCAGTCCGCTAGCGTGTGTTGAGTTTCGCATATTAATGCTCAACTTTGTTGCCTCTTAATGATATTTTATGTGTAGTATGTGCAATCTTTATCAAATGGTATGCCACAGTTTGACAATTCGTGCTATGCCTGGGATTTATTGGGACTATCTTTTCGCTGAAAGTATGCCATGTTTTGAAAAATGTTGCAACATATCTTGTTCTTTTCATTGGTATTCTTGTGAACTTGAGATGTGTTAAGTTCTTTGCCTGTATTTCATCATCTTCTTTACTTTGAGGCTTTAAACCCAAACAAACAATCCAAAATTGTCAAAGTCTCCTTTTCTTTCATTGCCAATCTTTCCTTCCTACTATGAGCAAGAGTTCTCTGCTTTATGCTAGAGACCTAGAAATGAGAGGTACCTACATGTCATGCAAGCCATCAAACGAAATTATGAAAAGTTGGTCAAATCTAAGGTACTGTACCAACTACCAATTGAAAGTGTGTTATAAAATGACTGCAATTTTATAGAAGAGGTTCATCATGGACTAGCATCAGGATGATGAATTGAATGAAAGCTAATTGAACCAAACTCTGTTGGAAAACCCCCTAATTATTGTACCTTGCTTTAGTTGTATCAGGCATCCATTAAATGTACTTTCTTGCCTTCTCTTGGCTTACTAGTTTTCTTTAGTTATGTTGCAGATGTGCTTGTTTATATTTGACTTTGCAATTGATGGTTTCTTAACGGTAGGTTGTCCTATACAGAAACGGTTCTAAAGTTTGACAGTTTGGTCGGTGATGTAGAAGATGCCGTTTCCTCTTCTGTGACTGGAAAACTTAAATCTCGTGGGGAAAATTCAGAGGTATGAATCATGTCATACTGTGTTTCTGGGGACAGCTAACTTGTCAACTGCTAATTTTGCCATTGTGTTTTTACTCCAGAAAACCCATCATGTTGCTACTGGATATCTTAAAAAGATAGAAGATCTTTTAGCTTCAGTTACAAGGACTAGACCACAATGGACTCGCCTTGTATCTGCAGTGGATCACAGAGTGGACCGATCTTTAGCTGTACTAAGACCACAAGCCATTGTCGATCATCAAGCTCTTCTGTCATCCCTTGGCTGGCCTCCTTCCCTTGCTGGAACAAAATTTTCAAGTATTAATTCTGGGAAACCAGCAGAGATTGTGAACCCATTATTTTCAATGAAGGGTGGCCTGAAAAGCAAGTATTCTGAGAGCTTTCTTTTGCTATGCAATTTGCTGGAATTGCCGAAACGTAGAAAAGCTCGGCAACTACAAGGTCATAATGTTGACAATCAACTACGTCAACCATTATGGGTGATTGAAGAGTTAGTAAATCCAATATCTGCTGCTGCACAACACCATTTCTCCAAATGGGTTGAGAAGCCTGAATTTGTTTTTGCTCTTGCTTATAAGATAACAAGAGATTTTATCGATTCTATGGATGGGATATTACAGCCCCTTGTGGATAAGCCAACCTTTTAGGATATAGTTGCAGAGAGGAGCGGATTTCGGGAATGGTTATTGCATTGTCTACATACTTGGCGAAAGAGATATTTCTGAAGCAGATTGAACTTTTTCAAGTGATGCTAGCAGCACGCCATTTCAGGCTAGAGTCTCATGGCTTAACCTTGTTGACCAGATGATATATTTTGACAAGCAAATTCAAGATTGATCTCGATTACAGGACTGCTACTTTCAGTGAAGGATGATGACAACTGGCAGAGGATCTCAGTGCTCTCTGTCTTTTGTGATCGGCCAGACTAGCTTGAAATATGGGCAGAGATGGAGAGACAAGAGACTATTGATAAACTGAAATCAGCAATGGAGAACGAGAAAAATTGGTCAGCAATGGAGAACGAGAATAATTGGAGTTCTCAAGGATTCAAGGAATGCTTGAGGATGGATCAGATGATTACTAGTCTCCAGCAATTACCGGTGCTGTTCAACAGGGCTTGTCTTTGCTAATTGATCGTGCTAGGACTATTCCAAGCACTGCACTTAGGGCAGAGTTCATTATGATTTCTGCTTCACCCATAATATCAGAATTCCTTAGGTGCATGCTTCGGAGGTGCCAAGAAGCAGAGGGGCTAACTGCTCTGGCAGATGATAATGCTCTGCTCAAAGTATCACAGTCCATTAAAGCAGCTCGATACTTTGAATCCACTTTGACAGAATGGTGTGAGGATGCGTTCTTTCTTGAGATGGAAAACCTACCTGTAGGTGGTGCTAGTGGGTGTATCTTCCAGCAAGAAATAAATCAATTGAGAGAGTTCAGAGTGGAATGGGTTGACAAGATTTCCACCGTCATTCTAAGGGTATTTGATGCTTGCTTCCGGGATTATCTGAAAAATAAGAGGCAGTGGCAGGAGAAATCAGAAGGACCAGCTGTATCCAGGGCATCGTAGAATCTTTAGCTTACATGCAAGGGCGGCTATCCAGGCTGGAAGATGGTCTTAATGTCCTTGATTTTGTAACGGTATGGAGAAGTGTGGCAACTGGAGTAGACAAGCTGCTTTTCACTGGAATTTTCACAGGCAGCACAAAGTTTAGTAATGGTCGGGTGGAAAAGCTTCATGGTGATCTGAGTGTTCTGTGTGCTATTTTTTCAGCATGGTGTCTGAGGCCTGAAGGCTTCTTCCCACGACTGTCTGAGGGATTGAAGTTACGAAAGGTTGATGAGAAGCAGCTAAGAGATGGGATGTTTACAGATGAGAATTGGCTGAGGGACTATGGTATTAGGCATCTGACAACTTCTGAGGCTGAAAAGATTATAAAAAACAGGGTGTATGAGGCATGATATATAAGATGGTAGCTAACATCAGGCTTGAATTTCAAAAATGAATCGTCCAATCTGAATGAGTTTACACTGCTTTAGTTCATACAGATTTGTGTCATTCTTAACAGTTTTATTCATCGCTTGTTGATTGGTGTAATAAGGTCTATTATCAAAAAAAAAATATGGAGGCAGATTTATTCATGAGATTGCAGGTACTTTTTTCTTTTTGAACAAAAAAGAACTGTTTAGTCCCTTGCTGAATGAACTTTCTATGTTTGACCAAGAAAGCAGCCTTTTCTCAAAGCTGTACTGCGCTTCGGTCCTCTCCTCGGAACTGACCACAGTTAATGCTGATCAAATTATTGTGTTTTGACAGACTGCCTCTTTTAGGGAACCATACATTGCCCTTTTCTTCGTCCGTCTCAGTTGTCGCTTGAATGTAACAGTTTTATTTTGTGTACTATTAGAAGACCGACTTGCATGCTTTATACTCATTGTTATCTTGCGTTTTTTCTCTCTGTTAACAGTAGGATTTAAGTGGCTTGGAGAGCAGTTGCGCAAGAAGACATGGAGACTCACCCAATCAAATGCTTAAGCACATTAAAAATACGCGCGTTCGGTTGCGTTGCAGCCTCCTCGCAGCACAGTCGTCGCGTAAGCTCCTCGTCCCCAAATCTAACTTGTGCTCGTGCCCCTCACACGTATATGCATGGCCGATCAGATCACCCCAACCGAAACGTTAATGCGGCAGAGGCAGCACCAACCTTTCGCTGCAAATTTTTGGCCTACGATTCCGTGAACCGCCGCCCAATCATGCATGCCCTGCGTGCCTCCCGGCCCCAAACCTCCACTGGATAATGCTGTCATTCACCTAACCTGGGCCTTGAGAGAGAGTAACGAGAAAGGGAGGTAGAAAGGGAGAGATGTGTCGATCACACATATGATCGATCGAGAGGTAGGGTGGCAGGCAGTGCAGCAGGCGCAGCTGTCTGTCCCTGGCTCGCAGCAGTGCGCGCAGCACTATTACGTGCCTGCCTGCCTGCGCGCAGGGGCAGGCAGACACCATGCCGTGCGGGCAGCCGTGCAGCCCGGCCACCACCACCGCCGGTCCCCCCGGCACGCACCCGCCCGCCCGTTGCCATGCCCGCATTGGTCCCCGCGCGCGCGAGCGGCACGGCGCGTGGCCGCGACGCCCCCCGGACGTACGCGCGTATCGCGTGCCGAGCGGCCGGTCGATCGCGGTGACGCCTAACCGCCCCCGGCCGGACGGCCGAGGCACGCAGCCTGCCCGCGCGCCTGACAGGCCGGTACACCTGCTGCGCCCGAATTGACGGGCTCAACGGCGCCCGGCCGGCCGCCTGCATGTTATGTGCGCGGCGCCGCGCGCACATGTGACGAGGGATCGAGCGGTGCGTTCACTGGCAGTGGCAGAGCGGCACGGCACACGGCACGCGTCGTAGGAGTGGAGAACTGGAGATGCATGATGATGAGCTTGTGATGAGCAGCTCGTGATTGGCTCTGACAGTTGACGCCGCGCCGTACGTGGTACTGGCTAGCCATTGATGTGCAAGTCCTACTGCGCTGCATGTGAGGTGGACCTCCTGCACATCATATGGGTTTTCAGGTGCGGAAGACGTGAATACGTACGCGCGCGGACTAGTCAACTTATATGTACTGATGAGCGTGTACACGTCGAATCTGAATGTCCTTGCTCACCAGTGCTGCCCTATTATTTGTGTGCAACTCTTTAATTAAGGTTGAACCACGCCCGGCCGTCTAAGCTTTCCGGTGGGGTTGTGGCTTCTGATTTTTTAGTTTGTAACTTTTAAATTTTAACTATTGATAAGTAAAATTATGAAGATAGAGACAGTCGTATAAGATTTTAGCCGATATAATTAAAATCGATACCATATATACTACATCTACTTATAACCCCTGTCTTAAAAGGAAGCACCAGTTAAAAATAAATTACTGTAGCATCGTATATAAACCAAATGTTTAAGCCGAATCGAACCATTCGGAAGATCGATCCTCGATAAATCCAAACAAAATAAGTTGCACTTTTTCAAAAAAAAATATATTTGCACTCCCATGCTGCCTGTGTCGTACAAGTACTCGTACGTAGTGAATGCAATGCAAGAGCCACAAATATTTACATTAATCCTTTGGTGCGAGGTGAGAAGGAAAGCTAAAAGGCCACGCATCTGACGGCTTTGGCTTCTAGTTTTCGAGGCTTCCAGTTTATTTAAGCCAGATGCCACTTGAAATATGTAGGATTCTGATTTTAACCTTTTAGCTTTATTTTGGCTTTTGTTTTTTAATTTTCCTTTTTCATTATCCGTGAAGATATAACGGTGTTTTTATTTTTTTTCTCTCTCTTATTTTTTATTTTTTAATTAAATAATCTAAAAAATTAACATCCGTTATAGTATACCTTTAATCTTAAACCATAAAACTAAACTTTCAGTCGGTTGGAGCGGCCTTTAGTTTGTTTTCGACCGCCACTCTTCGATTGGTATGAGAAGGAACAACTTCCATGGTCCTTGTGTGAAATCATTATTCATAATATAATCTCCATATATATACTCGATCGCACGCTGATGCGATTCATCCATTAATGTGCAAATGGACACGTTAATTAGTAGGACGTGCCATATATGAGAATCTCATATCCTGGCATCGACCGATCCCTAACTATAGCTAGCTAGACTGCTTAATTTCAACGGATCTCTTGGTGGATAATCACCAGCCAAGGGTGGTCCAGGAGCTAAGGGTGGACCGCGCTGAATTGTATAACGTGAGCGATCAATCGAGAGTATACGTACTACTGAACAGATGATGCAGCTTCCTCTATATCTTGGGAGCCAAACAAAATTAGATATATAGGCCGGCTCAGGACCATGAAATCTGGATGACTCCGGTTGATAACAGCGACCGACACGAAAGAAAAATCATGGCCGACGCACAGTAAATTAAGAGGCCGAGGCCAGCCGACCACGCATCGTAGTATAGTTTGTGACAGCTGCAACACTTTCTACCTTAGGGTTCGTGTGTACCGTCTAGTACTTATCTTGCTAAGTAGACACACAATTAAGTCACTACAGATGAAAAATGCTCGGTCGGCTAGTTATATGACAATACGAAAATTCAGATGCATGCATCGAGCTCTCCGGAAGTCACATAAGACCCAGAGCTCGAGACCAGTGGGGGCACCGAGTATTAATCTTGTCGGATTCACACACTTCTTTACCCGAAGACCTTGGCACAATTTAATACACACATCCGTGTATTTTATATATATTTATATATATATAAGAAAATGGTTTTATATTCCTGGGAGTATACCAAATTCGGGTATATTTTTCAAAAAAAAAGCTTTAGAGTATATGGCTATCTATAACAATTCAAATAAAATATACTCAAATTCAAATATTTTGAACGAATTTAGATCATATACTTGCTATTTTTATATAAAATCAGCACATACTTATAATCAAACTATCATAAAAAAGGCAATTGTCATTCAAATTTTAGTTTAAACTAGTAAGTAAACTAGTTAAACTCTCAATATCTAATTGTAAAATTTTTTGCAAGTAATACATAGAAAAAATATGTATTAAATCATAGTATCTAAACACGGTGGTGTTCCGTGAAGTACTCTCACTTTGGAGTTTGGACGCGGGATCACACATAAATATGTTTACATCCTGTTTAATAAACTATATACTATTTTACTACAGTTAACCGTGGCCTCGCAAGTCACAGGTGACCTCACAAGATTCCATGACAAGAACAACACTGCCCTCGCGAGCAACACTTTACTATTACTAACGCCTTCGCCAGAGATATTTCTCACGTCGCTAGCTCGTGCCGGCGCCAAGAGCGAGGCGAGAGCAAGTGCGTGACACTACTACCCCACATGCACCGGCATCCGACGAAACATTCAACTGCAGACTGCTACGATGGAGCAGCAAGTGTTGTGCCGAGACGCACTCACCTTGTACAAGTGTACCAGATCGAGGCCCTAGTACTCCTAAAAGCGACTGTACGCGTACTGCAGGCACGTACATACGCACGTATACATGCGCAGTGCATGCATGCACATGCAGGTACGTGCGTGCGCGCGCGGCAACCGCCGATGGAGGAGTTGGTTGCTTCTGGCGTCGGGCAAAAGCACGTGTGCGAGCCCACGGCTGCCTTCTACGCGGGGGGCAGCCCATGCAATCGGGTCCGCCCCATGCAATAAACACCGCGACGGCGACGTGCAACTTGGTCACTTAACCACATGCAACTTGGCTGCCCGCCCGCCTCAGAGTTAGATCCCTGTATCAGCTTTTATCGTCACTTGCGTACGTCCAGAAATGGTGAGTAAATAGTACGTACGATCTTACAAAGTAAACAATCCTGCAGGACGCACCCTGCCCTGCGTATCTGTTAGGAAACCTGGACTCTATGCAGAGTCCTGATCTAATTGGGCACCCCACCGTAGACTATAAATAGGGACCTAGACCCCCTCATTATGTACCCCGATGCAATCTAAAGCAATAAAGAAAGACCAGGAGTTCTCTCTACCTCTCTGTGTTCAATCTATTATTCTGTGATTCTGTGATTGATTCGTTCTTGTTCTAAGCAGAGGAATCACTCGGACTGGTCTCCAGCGTCGGTTCCTCAACACGTTATCAGCACGACTTCGCTCCGGTGAACGAGGTAATCATCGAAGCACAGATTGAATTTCTAGATCGCTTTTGAATCTGTATTTTTCGTTTCGCGTTCTAGATTGGAATTCTACGGTGCAAATCCGCCTTAATCTACCGCGAGCAGACTTGAAGTCGCCGACACAATGTCGATCGGTAGATTGTGAAACGGGGTAGATGTTGATTGTACTGTAGATTAGAACGATGCAAATCCGCCTTAAATCTACCGCGAGCAGACTTGAAGTCGCCGACACAATGTCGATCGGCAGATTGCGAAATGGGGTAGATGTTGATTGCATCGTAGATTGGAAACGAATTTTTGCATGAATTTATTTGATTCTGCACGATCATTACATGAGAAAAATGAAGGAAATATTCTCTGTTCAATCCATTGCATGAAAAACGAAAATTATGCATTAGTTTCCTGTACGGTTACTGTATAAAATTGCATCGTTTTCTCGTTGCTCAATCTATGCACAAAGATCGGGCACGATGGCCGCACCCGCAGGTGTGCCGCCAGGTCGCCGGCCAGCAGCCGGCCGAGATGCCGGAAACACCGCTGGGCGTGCACAGCGCCCGCATGCGATTTGTCGAAAGCCGGCTAGAAGACCGACCGCCGCCTGCATGCGGCCCGCCGCCGTCCACCCGAAGCCGACCGGCTGCTCCGGCCTCCGCTTGCCCCGCACGCGCGCAACCTCCGGCCGCTGCCCGCAGCTGCGCGCCACTCTGAGCCGGCCCGACACGCACCGAAGTCGGCGCCGCACCTCACATAGACGGTGGCCTCCGCCGCTTGGAGTCCCGCGCCTCCACCTTGCACGCCGCGTCGGCTTCTCCTCACCGAGCGGCGCATCCGCCGACGACTCGTGCCCGCACGCGCGAGCGCCGGCCGCCGCCCGAAGTCCTCCCGCCTCCGCCGGCTGGGCCTCCTCCCATGCGTCGCCCGCAGCCCGCATGCGCCCACGCCGCCGGCCCCCGTCCGCGCGCCCGCATGCGTGACCGGCCGCGCCCTCTCGCCTTCCGCGCCCGCATGCGCAACCGGACGCCTCTACGCTGCTCGCGCCCGTACGCGCGCTAGTCGCCGGCCGGTGGACTCCGCCCAACACGACGCCGCTGCATCTCGCGCCCGGGTCGCCGCCGGCGGGCGCTGCTCCACATGCCGCCTCCGGCCGCCCGCATCGGCCCCCGGCCCCGCCGCCACACGGCTTCCCGGCCCCCTCCGCCGTGCCCCGAACGGCGCCTCCAACCGCCGCCTGGCCTCCGGCCTCCGCCTGCCCCGCTCCGGCCTGACCGGCCGCCCCGCGCCTCCCTCGCCCGCCCCGAGACCGGCTTCGGTTTTTCCGCCGCCGCCACCGCAAGAGGGAGACGAGAAACCCTAGTGGGAGGGGGGCTTAACCCCAGCCGCATGGGCCGGTTGAACCGGGGAAGGGGGAGAGGCCAAACGGGCCGGGGAAGGGGGGAAGGGAAATGGGCCGGAAAAAAAACGGGGGGGGGGGGGGGGCGAATCGGGTGAGGGGCGGGATTTTTGCAGAAAAGCCCCCAGGTTCTCTGTAAATTACTGAAGAGCCCTTAATCCTTTAATTTAAGTCCCAAAATTTTGCATAAGGGCATCGGTATTTCCGAAAATTACCAGTAGGTCCTCAAATTTACGAGTGGGTCCAGAATTTTGCAGAAAACCCCTCTGTAAATCAGGAAATTGCGCGAATTTTTCTCTGAACTGAAATTTTTGCGCAGAAACCCTCTGGAATTGCAGAATTTGCTGAAATTTTATATTTTAGCATAAAAGGGCCTCGGAAATTCGAATTTTGCATTATTTTTAGCATTTGAAGCTTATTTATTTATGCCATTATTATTCTCTGTATTTTCTGTATTTATTTACTGTTTTTGGTTAATTGTAATTGTTTTAATTGCTTTTAATCACTGAAATTAGCAGTAAAATTATAAAAAATGCATAGAAAATTCTGAAACATTGCGAGAACCTTTTGTACGATTTATTTACCCGCAGTGAATTATTCCGTGCATATCTACCAGCAGTAGACTTATACACATTTAGATGACTAGCATCACGAACTCGAAGTTCGAGGAGCTGGCCCAGCATGGCAAAAAAAACTATCTGACGTAGGTATCTGATGTCGAGATTGTGCTTGGAGCCAGGAATCTCCGCGTGGCTATTGGGATTGGTGGACTGAATGCCGCCCAACCCACACCTGAGGAGAATGATCAGATACTTCATTTCCTCAGGCACCACCTCTGCCTAACTCTCAAGAATGAGTATATGGTGGAGAAAAGCGCGCTAGCACTCTGGATCGCACTCAAGAAGCGGTTTAAGAGGCTAAAGTGCATCATTCTTCCTCAAGCAAAGTATGAGTGGATCAGACTGAGGTTTGCCGACTTTAAGACGGTCGGGGAATACAATTCTGCCTTGCACAGGATTTGTATCCCAATACAGAAAATTGAGAAAAACCTTCCACCCAAATGAAGTACAATCCGCACGCAATTATCGTTAAGACGGCTATGAGGAATATGCCGAATTGATAGATATGATGCAGGTTGCGGAGGCTCAGGACGAAGTTCTCCGCAAGAACTAAGTCACTCAGCCATCTGGGAGCTCCACTGGCCGTGAAGCCAACGTTGGGAGCAACAAGGTGCGAAAGCCCTTGATAGAGAAAAGAGGTAGGAAGGGTAAGACCGCAGCCCAGAAAGGCGAATCAGATGCTCCACGAGAGAATAAGGCTAACAAGCCAAAACGGGATGGCAAAGGGCACATGAAGCCCACTCTGCATCGGTTGAGGGGGAGCATTCTGAACAGCTGCCTGCGTTGATGGTGTTTGAGACCATTACGACAACAGTAATCCCTCTCGACCTAGAAGTAGTTAACGCCA
The DNA here is from genome assembly GCA_017311315.1 of Dendrocalamus latiflorus. Taxonomy (NCBI): domain Eukaryota; kingdom Viridiplantae; phylum Streptophyta; class Magnoliopsida; order Poales; family Poaceae; genus Dendrocalamus; species Dendrocalamus latiflorus. The sequence goes on from CM029640.1 coordinate 44,985,595, forward strand.
TGATTTCTCTTGAAGAGATTGTCAACCCCGAGAAAATAGCAGAAGAAGTCTAGTGCACTGAATGCATTTCGACTTTAATTGTCATTTATTTTGTGTGGAAGAATATGTTAGAATTTGCATGGATGGTACTTAAGAATTGTTATTTTCTCGTGATGGTTGGATGATATTTGATGAATTCATTCATTTATTCAGTTTATGATGGCATGATAAGTTCTGATATTGGTGTATCTTATTTATGTGTTGATTGCCTTCTCATGCATATTAATAAAATACCCTATATTAGAACACGTGTAGCACCCTATGAAGGAAGTGTGCTTAGCTAGCAGCGGCACAACACATACCATCTTAAGAGATATTATGTATTTTCAGTCGATTTGTAAGAGCACTGGCAGCCTTACGACAATCGCCAGAAGCGATGGATGTATAATTGGTTCAGGAAGAGCCATAATGGGCACAACTTTGGTTATTGAAGAAGCCTTATTGTACCCAGAATCGACTAGAACTCTCCTAAGTTTTAAGAATATCCGCGCAAATGGTTTCCACGTTGAGACTGAAGAAGAGTACGGTAAGAAATACCTGCTCATTATGAAGCGCGAAGAGAATGGCAAAAGAATATTAGAAAAAACTTCCTTCACTGGGCTATATTATACCAACATTAAAGCGTCTGCAGCGTACACTGTTCTGAAAACAGTGTTTAGAAGCTCTTAACTCTTCTGTCTCTGGCATGACAGATTAGGCCACCCAAGTCTTAGGATGATGAGAAACATAATAACTCGCATGGGCATAATATTAATGTGAAGAATTTCCCGAATCATGAAGTTTTTGTGTGCCCTGCATGTGCCACCGGGAAACTAATTACTAGACCCTCCACTCTGTAAGTGAAGGATGAAGTCCCTGCATTCCTGGAACGTATCCAGGGAGACATTTGCGGTCCCATTCAGCCCATCTTAGGGTTATTTAAGAATTTCATGGTGCTCATTGACGCTTCCTCGAAGTTGTCATATGTGGGTTTTGTTGTCCACAAGGAACCTCGCCTTTGAAAAATTGATCTCGCAGATCATTCGCATCAGAAAATGTGTTTCCAGATCATCATATCAAGTACATCCGAATGGACAAACGCCGGAGAATTTACTTCAAAGGCATTTGATGATTAATGCATGACGATGGGAATTGCAGTTGAGCATTTGGTACCGCATGTCCATACCCAGAACGGTTTGGCAGAGGCTTTAATCAAAAGAATTAAATTTATTGCCCAACCCCTCTTGCATAAAAGTAATTTGCCAGCTACATGTTGGGGACACGCAGTCCTTCATGCAGCGAATCTCATCAACCTTAGACCTTCGGCCTACAACATCCATTCACCTATGCAACTAGCGTAAGGGTCAGCACCGAAAATTTCCCAACATTAGGGGGAGGAAATCAACCTTTTGGTGAAGAATGTCGGGAAATTACGTGGCAAGCCACGGTAACCCATGCAGATGACCCGCGCACTAGTGAAGCGAATAGAGAAGTCCAGAAGACAAGAGAAGTCTAGAAGACAATAGATTTGCAAGCATTAGCAAATCAACTGCTTGATCACTTTAGTGATTTGAAGAGCGTGACTAAGTCGCATGTGCCTGCACACACTGCACCGGAGAGGGTTGAAATACCAAAGAAAGCAGAAGGTATCCCTAATCTCGTCCAGAGGCCTCAGAAAAAAAATGAGGACGAGAACTCCGGTTCCTCGAATCCTTAGTAACCGGGGACGCCTGGTGAAAAAGGATAAGAGGGATTTATCACAGCCGATCATTGAAGTTCCCCAGAATGAGAAGGGGAGCCAGTTGAGACCTGGCACAAGTATGACACCTTCAGAAAAGGGCATACTGGATCTGAATATCCCCATCGGCATGGATGTGTGCGCACACATCGGAGCCGAAAAACTAAAGGGATTTGCCACCGCAATTGAAAGAAGCGATGTGCAAGGTAAAGCTCTAGCAGAAGCAATCGCTCCAGAAGAAGCAACTCATGAAGAAATAGCTATAAATTATGTGCACATGGGAGAGTCCCTGAATAGTACAACAGCTAATATCGATATCTACTTCGCAAAGAAAATTGCCACCATTATCGATCTTGATCCTGAGCCTGCATCGCTCGCTGAATGTAAGAAAAGATCAGATTGGGAAGATTGGAAGAAGGCAATAGCAACTGAATTGCTATCTCTGAATAAAAGAGAGGTGTTTGAGCCCGTATACCGCACACCTCCCCACATACACCCCGTTGGGCACAAGTGGGTATTTGTTCGAAAGAGAAATGAAAGAAATGAAGTAGTGAGATACAAAGCAAGGCTGGTAGCCCAAGGTTTCACTCAACGTCCTGGAGTTGATTATGAAAAAACCTACTCCCCAGTCATGAGTGGAATTACCTTTAGATACTTGATCTCAATGGCAGTGAACTTGAACTTAGAAATGAAATTGATGGATGTTGTAATTGCATACCTCTACGGTAACTTGGATTCGGAGATTTATATGAAAGTCCCTGAAGGAATATCTCTCCCGATCCAAGACAGAGCAAATAGAAATCTGTACAGTGTGAAACTCAGAAAGTCACTGTATGGACTGAAACAATCTGGAAGAATGTGGTATAATCGCTTAAGCGACTTTCTCTGCAAGAAAGGCTACACGAACAATGAAGACTGTCCTTGTGTATTTATACGGCGATCCCAGAATGGATTCTGTATAATCTCTGTGTATGTAGATGATCTGAATATCATCGGGACAGCCGAAGACACAAAAGAAGCAAGCTCCTACTTGGAGTCAGAATTTGAAATGAAAGATTTGGGCAAGACCAAGTTTTGCTTAGGCCTGCAGCTTGAGCATGTCCCTGAAGGAGTCTTGGTACATCAGTCGACCTACACCCAGAAGGTGCTTGAAAGGTTTGGCTTTGAGAAGGCATTTCCCTCGAAAGTACCGATGATCGGTAGGTCTTTACAGCAAGAAAAAGATCCTTTCCGACCAAGGGAAGAGGGGGAGGAAGTCCTGGGATCGGAATTCCCATACTTGAGTGCAGTGGGAGCACTCATGTATTTAGCAAACTGCACTAGACCGGACATTGCATTTGCCGTGAACCTCTTAGCAAGGTATAGTGCAGAGCCCACCAAAAGGCATTGGCAGGGCATAAAGGACATTTTCCGATACCTCCAAGGTAGCAAATACCTCGGATTGTTTTACAGAAAGAATCAAGATCTGAACTTGATTGGCTATGCAGATGCTGGGTATCTGTCAGACCCGCATACCGCTAAGTCACAAACAGGCTATGTATTCCTGTGTGGTGGAACTGCAATTTCATGGAAATCGTCTAAGCAAAGCCTGGTAGCTATTTCGACGAACCACTCAGAAATTATAGCATTGTATGAAGCCGCACGAGAGTGCGCTTGGCTCCGCCGAATGGTTCACCACATCCAGCAGTCATGTGGGATGAACATTGTGCAAACCCCCACAATTATCTATGAAGATAATGCCGCTTGCGTTGCACAAGTGCAAACGGGCTATGTGAAGAGTCATCTCACAAAGCATATCAACTCCAAGTTCTTCTATGCACATGAATTGCAAACGATGGACGAAATTAAAGTACTGCAAACTAAGTCATGTGAAAATCTCGCAAATTTATTCACTAAGTCACTCCCCGCATCTAGCTTTGAAAGGTGCGTGCGTGGAATTGGAATGATGAGACTTAGAGAAGTGCAGAATTCAGGGGGAGAATTCTCACAAGCCCGCTAATAAATCTTGATCATGAAGATTAAGTACCCAAAAATAAAGTCTTGCAGACTAAATGAATTTGGGTGAATTGTACTCTTTTTCCCTTGACGAGTTTTCCATGAAGTTTCTCGACCAAGGTTTTTAACGAGGCAATTCGTGCATCGCAGCATCACATGTATCATGTACTCTTTCTCCAAATTTTTCCCACTGGGTTTTTATGGAGTTTTGACGAGGCATGAGCATGTTGGGTGAGTGCCCAAGGGGGAGTGTTAGGAAACCTGGACTCTATCCAGAGTCCTGATCTAATTGGGCACCCCACCGTAGACTATAAATAGGGACCTAGACCCCCCTCATTATGTACCCCGATGCAATCTAAAGCAATAAAGAAAGACCAGGAGTTCTCTCTACCTCTCTGTGTTCAATCTATTATTCTGTGATTATGTGATTGATTCGTTCTTGTTCTAAGCAGATGAATCGCTCGGACTGGTCTCCAGCGTCGGTTCCTCAACAGTATCAACTCCTGGCCCCTAGCTGGTTGTAAAATAACAGAAGGATATGAACCCGCTTATTTCGGTTTAGAGTTTCTAGTTTATTTTTTACTATTTTTAAATATCATCTTTTCTGTCTTTTTTTAGCTTTTTTCGTTCTTTTTCGTATTTATTTGCATTGTCTGTGATGGGATAAGCTGTTTTTTATTTTTTTAATTTAATTATGCCAAATAAGTCACCATCAGCTACAATTCAATTTCAGCCAGCCAGCTACAGTGAAATTTCAACCATAAACCACTTTTTTCAGCCCAAATGAGCGGCACCTATATGAGAATGTTTAAAATTATGTTATGGTAAATCATTGCTATTTGAGAAGTGTGAAAATTTGAAGTTACAAATTTGTCAAGCTGTTCATAAACCAGTCGATCTGACCAGTCCTTCCCAGTGGTCAGATTGGCGACAAAACTGGTTTAACCGGTCTTGGCATTCAGTCAGACCGGTAGGGGCATTTCCGCTCGGCTGATTTTTGGGAATTTCGGAAATTGAGGCTCACGAAGAATTGGTTCGACTTTGATCAGTGCACATGTGTTGCATGAGGTATGTTACAGCTAACGTGGTTCAAATTGTGAAAAACTTGTATCCAAAAATGATTTCATTATCTTTGGATGTGCAGGGTCACTTGGAGTCAATCATTATTAATGTCGAGGATCAAGGCTATGCTCATGGAAGAACTGAGGCCTAGAACGATCAAGAATGCCAGGTGAGATAGCTGGCCTCAAGCATGGCACGAGAAAGACGGGAAATATTGAAGGGACGTGAGGCTTGATTCGGTGGAACCAAAATGGGAGAGACTTGCCACGCATGGCAAGCCGATGGTGCATCTACACGTGGCAAACATGGTGATTGCTTGCAATGAAAGACAAAGATTGGGTCAAAAAAGAGTATTTTAGTAAATTAACAAAATTACCAAAAACTACCTTAAATCAAAACCATAGTACTTGAGTAGTGTTTGGGAGAGTAGTTTAGGTCAGACAGAAACTGAGAAGATCAAGTTTGATCAAGGTTAAAGACTTATGTGATTTAAAAAGTGTGCATAAGTGAGTATATGAGTAAAATCCATGTTGTGTGAGGTTAATGAATTTTTCCATATGTGCTAAGTGGATAGTATCCACTAGGGTTAGATAGGTGCTATATGCTCTATCTATTTTGTGGGTTGGGATGGAGGCTAGGTAACCATTCAACTCTTCCTTGTTGAAGTCAAGTGTTCTAGGGTTAGGTTTGGAGAAGTTGAGTGTTATGTTATGCTCTTTTGTCCTTTAGGTAGAGTGGCTGTAAAATCTTTATTCTCAAGTAACAATACATCAATATTTATTTATCTCCTATGAATCTCTCTCGTATTGATTGATTTGCTCTTGATTTGGTTGATTTTGCTCTTCTCTCTTCCCTTCTTGATCTTATTGTGACAAAGACATATAAGTGATAGAGATTACTCTTGAAGATCAATCCCCATCTATCTAGGTATCATGTTGCAAGTTCATGAAGTTATCTAGTTTTTTAATGGATTTAGCCTCTATCTAGGTATCATGTTGCAAGTTCATGAATACATCTAGAGCCATCTTCTATCCACAAGCAAGTCATATTTATCGTTTTCGATTTTGCTCAGTTTAGTGCAATTTTGCTTAATTTTGAAGAAAAAAGTCTGAAATTTGACATAGATTCTTGCGATCCTTTGTTGGAATAGGTTCTTAAGACCTTAAGTAAGATGTGCGCAAAGTTTCATATCATTTAGACTTGTATTTTTTAAGTTGCACCAAAAGTTGGATCGCGTGGGGCTGATTTTTCAACTTTTAGAGCAAGGGACGGTCTGACTTCAACCCCCTAGCGGTCAGACCGGTAGAGCTTTCCGGTAAGACTAGCCCATGACGGAGGTCTGACCTCTAGGTTGCAGAGGCCTGACCTCCAAGGTTTCTTACCTTTTTAATTCTGTTTTCTCGAGCTTTTTGTTCAGGGTTTTTGCTTCTAATCGTAATCTCAGTAACTCTGTAGTTATTTGAGTGAAGGATCAAGAATACTTGAGGAAAAATTTGAGCGGCACTATTTATTCTGCTCTATTGCCTTTCGATCCTACAATAACATATATTTCTTTCTTTTCTTTGTATTGTCTATGAAGACATTACAATGTTTTTTTTTATTTTTCTTATTTCTTATTTTTAATTAAATGGCTCTAAAAATTAATAAATAATATAGTATAACTTTAACTAAAAACCATCAATTGTATGTCTAAAAACCCAGAAAGAACGGGTAGTTGGTAGATCGAGAGGACAATGGACGAGGAGCGCGTACGCAGCTGTTCCTTAACTTTAACGTATCCTCTCGTCTTCGGCTAGTGCTATGTCCAGCTTAGGGCCTGTTTGGATCCCATGAGCTAACAACTAGATGCTAATTTTTAGTCCTTGTGGATCCAGACAGGAGGGCTAATGAGTGGGCTAAAGTTTAGCCAAAGCCCCAACTAGTTGTTAGCCAACTAGTTGGCCAAACCCAGCTAATGAGGGCTAAAGGACCAGCCGGATGGAAAAAAGACGCCGATACCCACGCCAGGGAAAACGTGCGTGCGCTAGAGGCTCAAGGGTATAACAGACTTTGTACTGAGATAGTAGTACTTATTAGTCCTTGGATCCAAACAGGACTGGGCTAATCTTTAGCCAGCTAACTACTAGTCAGCTAACAATTAGTCCTAGCTAACAACTAGTCCTAGTCCATCCAAACAGGCCCTTAGTAGTCTCAGAAGATGGGCACTTGCACACCCCATGGCCTATTCGTAGCACCGCAGCTAGGCCGATATCCGAAAATCCGGTTCCGGCAACCGCAGAAGGATAGGAGCCAGAAAGAACTAAGAGGTCATACCAGCATGCATCCCGAAGCATAGACGCACTAGCTGTGAGCCTAGGAGCTAGTACAACCGTCCAGCTACAATGAGACCCAGCCGGTCGTGCCTTTGTTGGAACTAGGGCCTAGCCCTACTCATCTTGGATACATGTAGGTATCTCCACATGACCGACACGTGGTTTCGTGCATTTATCCCAAAGGTTTACCCCTCCCCAACCGATCAGTCGTTTGTTCAGTTGGTCCGGTCATGTCACGAGGGCAGAGAGATCAGATGCTAGCAGTAGGAGCACTAGACTACTAGCCAGTGGCGGACGCAGGAATTTTGGAATGGGTGTTCGAAATTGTTGATCAGGTCAATAAGCTTGTTGATCATGCTCATAGGATTTTCTCTGAGTACAACATGACAAGCGACAATGCAATTTTATTAACTTGCTAATAATTTGTCTAACGAGGACAACATGGTAACTGAAAGTCAGCCCACTACACCATACACCTTAAACTATGGTTCTTAATTAACATGATGTTCTACAGGGATTGTACAGGATCTGGCAGAAATATGTGGCCTTCCTGTAATAAGATAATTGAAACAAATGGCTTACATGCAATTCATATTACTAGTTCCAATATGCAATTGTTTAAGACCCATTTTTGGATTTGGAAGATAATTAGGCAAGCATACAGTAACATAAATCAAAGTTGCAGATTAAGAAGCATAACAAACCATGATCTGATGATTAGTTGGGAGTCGTATTTGCATTCTCGCCCCCATTTTCCAGCTCCGTCTCCCAGTCATCAAGAAGAAGATTCAGTGAGCGGCTGTAATCTGCAAGCAGTCGGACATAGTTCATGACGTACCGCGTGAGCGGGTGGATCTCCCCGCCAGGCAGTGGCCTACGAGAAGTCTCCCCCTGTATCGCATTGGCAAATTCAGCAACTGTTCCACGCACTGCATCCCCAAGCCTTATGAGTATACCCTCTGCCTCTTCCTTGATGAAATCACTTGCCTCACCTGAGAACAAGCCCTCGAGCTCTGGAGGCGGAGCGGAGCGGAAGCAGAGGGCTGGCGCGCCTGGTGCGGTCGTGCGGCGGAGCTGTGGAGTGGAGGGCCGGAGGGCGGAGGCGCTGCCGTCGGTCGTGCGGCACTGCGGCGCGCCGGCGCGGGCACGGAGCCGGAGGTCCGGAGAGCTCAGATCTAGCCGGGCTGCCGGCGGAGGCGCGGAGCGGCCGAAGCCCGAAGGCGCGCCTGGTGCGGTCCCGGGTCGCCGGTCGTGGACTGCGGCGGAGGCGCGGAGCGGAGGGTCTCGGAGCCGACGGAGTGGCGGAGCGGAGGGCCGGAGCCGGTCGTGCGGGGCGCCGGCGCAGCCCGGAGAGCCCCTCAGCCCCAGATCTAGCCGGCGGAGGGCGGAGGTGGCGAGGCGCGGTCGCCGGCGGAGCAGAGGGCGGAGGCGGCGAGGCGCGCTCGCTGTCGCTGGTCGCGCCGTCGCGGTGCCGAGTCGCCTGTCGCCGACTGCGCTAGGGTTAGGGCCTTCGGTATTTGCCGAATGGAGAAATGGGGATGGGGATTCGGGGCTGGGGGGACCGGGACCGGGGGGGAGATCGGCAGGCCGCGCTGGGCCGGCTTCACGCGGGGTGGCGCCGTCGCGGGCTGGAGCTTGGCTGCGTTTCTCTCGGGCGGGCCGACGAATTTGTGGCTTAAAACATGTGATTTGGCCTAACTATATATATACATGTGTATTATAGCTCATATATACTAGGTTTTTTGTCAAAAAATTTAAGTGTTCAGCTGAACACCCATGAACCACTGTAGATCCGCCCCTGCTACTAGCTAGTAGAGTACAGATATATAGAGCCCAGAGTGCGTGTGGGGCGGCCGGGGCTAAAGTAAACAACAAACATGCCATAGGCATCAGCCGTTGCTCGTTGGGTCTTATGTGAGGCCCTCTTTCGTGCAATTCCTTTCCCGAGTTTCCCGAGGGGTGGGGTGGGGGTGGGGGGGAATAGTTAATTAAGGTGCATATGTAGGTGTCTGCGGCAAGCATACGGTCGGGGCGGGCTCGATCGGCGACAGATGTACGTCCGTTTAATGTAATCGCACGTCAAGGTCGCGTGAGCTCGACCGGTGGCCGCCCAACCTCGCCATCAGCCGAGCCCACCCGCGACATGCCCCTCACGTGGCCCTTTTGCCCGCCACAAGGGGCAGCTGTCTCTCAGCCACGATCTCTAGCTAGCTTGATCGAGCTGAGCTATGTCTATCTATCTTACTGCACCAACAACTGCGGGCGGGCGCGCGCAAAACGCTCGTCTCTCGCGACCACCGCGCGTGTCGTGGCCGCGTCTGGATCGCACGTACGCATCTCGATTCCCCCGCGGCCCGCGTCTGCCCCATCGCGCCGGGCGCGCACATATACGCACACACGTACGCAAATAACGTCTACTCGCGGGGGCGCGCCCGGCCGGGGCCGATCGATCGATCGAGACGCGCGCGCGAGAGGACGCAGGGGGCCAGACCACCGAAGGGCCCTCGTGTCGCCCGATCGATCGATGCAGGCGCGCGATGATTTCGTGAAGTGACGGCCATTTTCTGGCCGTCGCAGGGGGCTGTCGCTCGCGTGGCACGCCGGAGCCAGGCCCGATCACATGAACGAACCGTGGTACTATCACTACAGTAATCGTGTGGTAGTACCGTGGTTACTATAGCAAGTGTTAGTTCCCGTAATTTTAATAGCGGTAGCTCTGTTTTTACAAATTTTCAGGATTTTTCGGTATTTCGATCTGTTAGTTTTTGTGGTGGCTTTTCATCCTTATCTTTATAGCTCTATAACTATTGAAGTGGAGGGTTGGTGAATATTTGGGAAAAATTTTGAGGCACCATTCATAGCCTCTGTTGTTATATTTGGTCTTTTAGAAAAAACAGAGAAATACAAAGCAGGTACCTCAATAATAGAAAGCGCATATCCAAAAATATATAATTATTCTGCTAAGGGTGCGGAGTAGCGAAAAGTTGCCTATGTATAAAACATATCAAAATTAGTGATATAATAGAAAATTGTGAGTGTCAATGAAAATTTAGAACATATGAAATATACCAGAATTAAGCTAATTTAAATCATGAGATGAATTTGAATCACAGGGCAAATGCATTCTATGCGACTTCATGCCTTGAAAGGACCGCAACTGTTTGCCATCCAATGTCTGTGGAAATGAATATCCAATTACTCGAGTAGGACCATTCAATAAATATGCCCTTCTCACTTGATTTCTAATTTCGTTAGCATAATTTCATTTGGACTAAATTTTAGTCGAAACTTTTTTGGTTGAGTTGTACTCTCATCGGTTGGACGAGAACTACTTGAATTACTTACGAAATAGTTACACAAAGTCATTTCTCAATTATAGCAAAATCTATAAATAAATTATTATTTTTTGTCAATACAAAACAATAAATCTATGAATTAATTATAAGGACTAAATTATCTGTATAATCTGAATATAAAAGTCTAAAGTCTAAACACTAAAATACTAAATTGATAAGGAAGGAACTAGGAAAAAATTCCTCACTATCTCTGTGCCTCACTCGGTTAGTCCACCAGTCAGTCCAAATCCGGCCGAATGCTAGCTCAACATCTCCCCTATTTCACTTGTTCAGTCACTACCTCACCAGCTTAGCATCTCCCCCTATTTCACTCTTCAGTCTCTAACCTCCCTAGTCTCCATCCTCCCTCGGGGCCTCAAAGCTTAGATGACACCTCAAGTCTCCTCTATCAATCTCAAACAAACTCAGTCTTCGTCTTCCTCTCACAGCCTCACTCCTCGTCTTCTCCAGGTAGGTAGCAACGCAAGGCACGGTCGCGCAGCTGGCCCGGTGCTCCTTCGCAGCACTGCCCACACTCGTTGGTGGCGGCTCGTCCCTCGCCACCCCGGTCTGCCCTCCCCTGCCTCGGCTTGACCCCCTTCGCTGCCTCGGTTCGGCTCCCCCCGCGATCTTGCCCCCGGATCAGCCTCCCTTCGGCCGGCTCGTCGCTAGATTTGGCTCCCCCGGCTCTAGTCCAACGGCCCCCTTTCTGTGCGTGCCCTCGCCTGGTAGCCCCTAGCCCCCTCTGCGTTGTGTTGTGCGCCAGCGCGTCTCTCCTTTGGAAATCCAGTTATTATTGCTAGGTTTGTGAGTTGGAGCTGGTGTCTTGATGGGCCGATGAGATAAATTTGTTGGTCTCTTAAGGGCAATGGGCTGACCATTTGATCAGGTTTTGTTTTTCTTTGCAGCTGACACTCTCCGTGGGTCGACATCACCGGTCTTGTTGGTCGCTGGCCTCCGCAGGCGGGGGGTGGGAGGGGTTCTTGCCACCGAGGGAGGTGAGGCTCAAGCCTTATTGGGCGTACGTGTTGCATCACGTCTATAATCATCGTATGACATTTAGGCATTAATCTCTAGTGTTAGATGCCTTTATTATACATATTACATGCTTAATTAAGATAGTGTTCTACTCTCTTCGATCATAAATATATGTTATTTTGAAGTATAAATATCACTGTATAGATACAAGACAAGGGACTGAAGTCTGCAGGTGTGTGCATGCACGTATGCAGTATGCCCTCTCGTCTCAGGGAACCGAAGGCAAGAGCATCGTTTGGGTCTGGTGCTTGACTTTCTTTTTTGTAGTAGATATATACTCGATGTAGTTAAAAGACTTCCACTGATTAGAGTTAATGTACTACACGTATGTGTGGAATACAATAGTACACAGATGACAAAGGGCGGTATCCCTGTGTTTTTTTAAACGATGCATTTTTCGAAAAAGAGTTAACTCCATGATCAAAGCTCTTAAAATGGACTAATCGGCACACATGTACTGCTAAGTGCTAACTAGGCAATTCTGATTGATAGGGGTTTAACCAGGGCCGGCTCAACGTTTTCAAGGGCCCTAGAGCGAATTCGGCTCTATGGGCCCTTTATTATAATTTTTTTCTACTTATAAAATATACAGTTTAAACTTTATATTGTCTAAAGTGACACAAATCAATAGTTCTAACATGATAAACTAATTAGGTACTAACTAGTTCATAAACCAAATGTAACTAGTAAGAATTAATTTACCTCAAATAGGAGCGACAAATATCCAATGTCTTTCATAAAAAGGAACTTCTTCTAGCACTTCTTGATGCAAAATCATTAATAATAACATCGAGATCAATGTCGTCCAAGATATTCTTCTCAATGCAGCACATAGCCAAGCCATTCAATCTTTCTTGCGGCCAGTTAACTAGTTGTATAACAAAATACAATTATATGTTTGATCATAAGCATTATAGTTGTATAGTAAATATAACTCTATTTTCATAAATAAATATATTAACTCGATGATAAATATGCTAAATGCTCAAGCCCTTTCTTTGCTGAAATAAAGACTAACTCAAAGCTTGGGTTCTTAATCTTATTAATCTCAACCCGCTGCAGAATCTATCTGAAATTGTCGGTTTTGTTCATAGCATAATTATTCAGCATGAACAAAAGGCTGTGAACCTGTGAAAAACGAAAGAAATTTTCTCATAGATTCCTAAATACAATAGTAGTAGAATCGGCAATATAAACATCTGCTGCTGCCACTAGAAATGGGCGGTGATAGTTGCTGCACCACCACCATGCTTCCGACAAGTCTGAACAAATTCGCAGCTCTGCTCTCCCGGGCGCCGCAGCATGGAGGTCTCTGGTGCGAGTTTTTCTGCGTCTTTCAGCCACCGCGGGGCGAACCGATTAACTTCTAAACTGGAATTGTCGTACAGAATTGCCATCCTGAAATGTATGTATCCTCACTTGGATATGCTCAGAGATATCGTCGCGATTAGGACGCACACGAGGGCCAGCGCCGCCCTGCCCTTCGTAGTCGTCGGGGCGGCGCCGAGGTCGCCGTAATCCGGAGGCGAATTTGATCCGTAGCCAGGAGGGGAAATTGACCCGTAGTCAGGAGGGGTCATTGATCCATAGACTGGAGTTCCGGTGTCCGGCGTGGTGGGCGTAGGGGTCATCGGCGTGGTGGGCCCTCCCTGGCCCGGGGCCCTAGGCCGTCGCCCCTCCGGCCTACCCCCTGAGCCGGCCCTGGGTTTAACAAAAAGATTTGTCCACATCAGTTCATGATACTAAGTTAATTACAAATTTGCACGACGATTTGTATCTACTGCTTATTAGCATACTTAAATCGTCATGTCATCGGGAGGAACGTACTTGGGTAACATCAAATCACAACATAAAACCAAAGAAACGATCTAATCGATTTGTTCAACCCTGGTCAAAGGTGAACATGGCTGCGAAGCATCCCCTCCAGTTAGCTCGGGTGTTTTTTCCAGGCACATCAGTGGCCGCAACGCAGTATGGGCACGTGGCAAGTGGTGTGGGTGGTCATAGCATATTATAACTAGGCAGGCCCACGAGCTGCCAACCGGTGGGCCACGCCGAGGGGTGACTCCACAGTGATTAGACCGAGAGAGACAAGTGGGCCCACCCCAACCCCTCCTTTTTTTCCTTGTAGTCTTCTGCTACTTCACGTACATCCGATGGACGGTGAAAAATAAGATGTTGTCCACCTGTTCTTTTTTTTCTGGAGTCTTTCATCAAATGTCCCACCACTTTGGTCGTCAACACACTCCATCTACTTCTTTCTCTATTTTTCATATATATGGTCTTTTCTTCTATTTCCACTTATGTAATATAGTTATTCAGTACTCCTCTCTACTTCTTCTTTTGATAACTTATCTATGACTCGAACCCAACCCCAAAGCCTCTCTTTCTCATTAAATAGAGAGTAGTGTGGTTTGCCATCGTAACCACTAGAAGTGGAGCAAGCAGATCGCAGCTAGGCGCAAAGTAGAGACATCATACAGCCATAGAAGAGGCTCTAGCGAGGTAGGATGCTTCTATAGAGTGTGGCGCCGCCTTCTCCAACCTCTCAGGTGGGAGTTGTGGGAGACGCTAGGTCACAGCGTCAACAACCTCTCCCAGCATTAAATTGCCATCTCAGAGCTGGAGACCAAGCGTGCCACTGTCGCTGTTGAGGCCAAGTCCTGTGAGTCGTGTGTTTGTTGTAGTAAAAGGGGCTTTGTTGCAATAAGTGGCGCTAGGTCCCATGAGATAGTGTTATTTTTATGTTTACAACAGTTGTTGGGCAGTGTTGCACATGCATAATTTAAATGTTGAAAGTGCTATTTTTCAATGTTGCAATAGTTCTTTCACTGAGAGAGTTAGATTTTTTCAAAGTTTCACCCCATTGTTGCAACTATTGCTACACAATGTTGCACACACGAAATCTACAATATTTTTTTTTTGTATCAGATGAGCCATTGGGTGGATTTCATGAAGAAATTTTGAACCGAGAGAGGTGATGCTGCGGGCGAGGAGGTGGCTCGATGAGATGAGTACCTCGAGTAGAAAACTAGGTGGTGTTGTTTTTCTTTCATAAGGAGAAGTGTTATTTTGTACTTGCCTCACATGAAGGGTCAAACGGTTCATAGGTGCTTGCATTACAATGATGGGACGACAAACAAGGCGTATGACACTATTGTTCGGATCAGACATCCTTGCGTCTGACGCGAACAAAACATTAGACTCTGCATCTGCTCTCCATCTACCGCCATGTGATTAACAAGCTTTGAGCCATTTTCCCACTTCTTATCCACTCATCCACTTCTTTTCTTATCCACTCATTCAAACAGCTACTTTCCCCCTTCATTCACACTGGTGGTCTTGCAAGCCATGACTTGCTTATTGTGCTTCATCTTTATGCCTTCCCCCACATTAGCGCGGTGAGGCCGCCCACATGCACCACTGCTCCTGTAGCCCCTCTTGGCGTGCTCTGGCATCTACCACACCTAGTACTTCCTCGTCCTCCATACCTTCATGTTGGCATGCTACGACAATAGTAAGAGAGCTGTCCACTAGAAGGGACTCTTCCCTCACCAAGGACTTCGTCAACCACCTAGAAGGGAGCTTTATTTCTAGTAGAGAAAGGAGGTAGGTGCTATGACACCATCTTGGAGTTTGAGGTTGAGCACATTGCACGCCGCTGCCATCGAGGCCGATGCCAATGAGTTAAGTGTTTGCTATAGTGATAGTTTTTTCTGTTGCACTAGGTGATTTGATTTGTTGCAGTAAGTCATTTGATTTGTTGCAATATGTGATTTGAGACGTGCATTATGAATTCTCGAGATGTTGCACCTCACTATCCAAAATATTAGATCCTCTCCATCTAAGTGTTGATGTTGTTATACAATGATGTCTAGTAACTTTTTGTCGAGAGATTTTAATTTTCACAATTTTTGTTGATGTTGCAATAAGTGTAGCATTATTGCGCATGCAAAATAAAAATACTTCATACGTTATTCTCATTTGTTGCGGGTGGAACATTCTTTTGGTGTAGTCCAATGCGTTTTTGTTACACGCATTGCCATTGTCGTTGTAATCTTTCTTTTTTATGTAGAATGAATCTGACGGCGTCAGATAGATATGATTACGATGATTTATCCGCGAGTAGGGCGTATGATTGCAAACCTCCTGACGTCAGAGCCGTACTCGTTCCTAGTCTATTTCGTTCCTACTTTTCCCACAGCCAGTGTGGTTAATTAACGAATCCTCTCTCATAGGCAGCTCGATCGGTCCCCGTCTCTCCTTATAAAGACACCCTCTCCGGCTCTTCCTTTCTGTCTCCCTCACACACACCCCTCCAGCTATCGCAGAACTTGCTAGCTAGCGCCCTTGTTCAGCAGTTGAGCCGAGCGAGCTCCTCTTCCCTCACCTGCGCCGGTGTGTGTACACGTACACTTCTCAAAACCACACCCAGCTTAGCCTCGCTTGGGTAGCTGCAGAACTAGCTCATCCCGCCCGGCGACGAGGAGGACGA
Organism: Dendrocalamus latiflorus; assembly: GCA_017311315.1. NCBI lineage: Eukaryota > Viridiplantae > Streptophyta > Magnoliopsida > Poales > Poaceae > Dendrocalamus > Dendrocalamus latiflorus. The sequence goes on from CM029640.1 coordinate 45,001,588, forward strand.
CGATGTCGAGCCGGAGGTCGTCGCGTGGTTCCATCTCTGTGGAGGAGATTAACGAGCTCATCTCCAAGCTCCAGACTCTGCTCCCCAACTCTCGCCGCAGTGGCTCCAGCCAGGTAACTAACCAAACGATAATCATGCACATTACATATTCTGTACCATCATGCAACACTCCGATCCATATGGTGTGCGTGGGCAACAGAGTAAGTAGGTGGTTGCATTGTGTGTGTTCTGTATGAAAGGAGTAATTAATGAATGTGGCGTTAATGCAGGCGTCGACGACGAAGCTACTGAAGGAAACGTGTAACTACATCAAGAGCCTTCACCGGGAGGTGGACGACCTCAGCGACCGACTCTCGGACCTCATGGCCACCATGGACCACAACAGCCCGGGCGCCGAGATCCTCCGCAGCATCCTCCGCTCCTGATCAGCAGGCTAGCTACAGCACCGGCACGCCGGCCGGCGACGACCGTCTCTGCACGCCAATTAAGCGGCGGCATTCTCTGGCCACGAGAGCTTAATTAGCTAGGGTATATGTATCTACATATCTCTCTCTCTCTCTCTGCCTAGATCTGATCATCGGGGTCGCAAAATGTACTAGCTAGCTACGGCGGTATCTCTAAGCTTCAATCGGTATGTAGGGCATTAGCGCTAGGGCCTAAGCTTATCGTCGCTTTAGCTCTCGTCATCTCCTCTAGGCTCTAGCTGCTGCCCCATGTGTTCCCTCGGAGCTCCTCTCGTCTTCCTTTTTTTTTTTTGCTGTTGTCCCCTTCCTCTCTCCGATCTGTAAATTTAGTTGGTGGCTTGGATCGAGTTGTGTCCTCTACAGACAACCGACCGACCACTACTACCTAGAGCAAATTAATATCATCATCATGGTGTACTGCTCCAGCTTTAACTTTAGTTGGCTACGTACTACAAGAAATATATTTTTCACATATAATTAAGGTATGCAAGTGTGCAAGGGCTAGCTAGCCAAGTGATCCTGGCTTTCATGGTTGCTGGCTTGCTTCCCAGCTAGCCCCCTCGGTTCTACCCGTACGCACGTGAAATGGAAGCTAAGCTTCACTTGGCATGCATGGCGTGACCCACTTGCGTTCCGACTGTTCTGATGCTACTACGGGCTGTTATTTTCCTCCGAAGCTGACGGCTTTTAATTTTTGTTATAGTATCTAATTTTCAAACGAAATATTTTCTCAAGACGGGGTCTACAAGTTAAACGATGTATACATTAAAGGTCCAACATCTGTACCAGCCAAAATCGCAAGTGAGTATCTCTCTCTGTCATATATACCGTAAATAGCCAAAATTCAAATATTTCAGCAAAAAACCATAAACCGCAGCCGCAGCCAAACGACGGCACAACGCTGTGACAAGCTAGCTAGCCCGCCCGGATTCTCTCTGTGCATCAGTGCATGTTTCTCCACTTGGGCTTGTCCTTTCTTTAATTAGCCTGAAAGAAACAGATGAGGGGATCAGGAAAAGGTTCGCGTCAATAGCCTTGTTTTGCTCGGCTGTTAATGCTGTGTGGATGCTGTCGATCCTCTCCTGATTCTCTCTGCGACGCGCGCGCCCCACATGCCCCCATCGGCGCACCGGACGACGACCGAGGGAGAAGCGCGCCACCCTACAGTGCGGGCGAAAAGCATCGATCCGGCTAACTTGCCGCCTTCGCTTGCATGCACGCAGTTACAAGAGCCATCTTCAATAGTGACTTATGAGCTAACTCTAAACATATTATTTCATATTTTAATAGAAAAGAGAGAAAAGCTATCTCTTGATCAAGAGCTAGTCTCATACATACATTCTAAAATTATGTGAGAATGTCATGTGAGGCTATTTATGTTATGAGCTATATGCTAAAAGTTAGTATTATTGGAGAAGTTGTCTTAGAGCTAGTAACTAGCTCATACTGTTGGAGATGCTCTTATCGAAGTTTGAGTGGCAATATACGAATTTTATACTATGAGTATTTACCGTGAGAAATTTAATTGTGAGGTTTTGGGCTGCGCGTTCATCAAGAGCACGTACAGTGAAGACTGTACTAGCCCATAACAAACTAATTACGTGCATTTGGCGCAGCCAAGGGTATGCGTGATTCTTTGTATGAACAGCCATTTGCTGTGCAAGTTTCTTCGGCGAAGTATAATATATGCATGTGGCACAAAGTCTAGCTAGCTAGCAAGGTTCGTTTAATTGCTGATGATGGGCGGACACCATTGCTGGCTCTGCAAGGAACCCCACATGCATGCTACTACCAACAGCATGATCTACGTATGTACATGCACTAGCTAGCTCGACGACCGCAGGGAAGCCAAAAAGTCTTGCTTTCTAATTTATTTTATCTTTCAGCTGGGGTCATTGAGTTGAGTACTAGCTTGGCCAATGAATGGCACGGCTAGCTGCACGGCGCAGCTATGGATCAAGAGTTTGTTGTGTTAGTTTGAAGCTAGCTATAGTTAAGCTTAGGTACGTAGTACTACGTACCACGATTATTTGCATTGGTCGACCTAAGGAGAGAGACTAGCTACAGGACGGTGCACTAACTAGCTCTTGCCTCTTGAAAATTCAGAAGAGAGGTGTTATGTTAACACACGTCCGTAGTACTACTAATTACTCTGGAGCATATATTAGTACGTAACATCTCGTGTGAAAAAAATTATTGCACGTACGCTTGCACGGTCAAAAATGTGAACACCCACTGTACCAGTCAAGATCTGACCACTCAGTGTTAACGACTGCCAGAAGCATCTTTTCACATGAGAGTAGTATAGTAAAAATCTCTGTCTGGCATATATTAGGTCTGGACCAGCCTAGCTATGTTTCACCAGTGACCTAACGTCCAGTGTCCCCGTAAAGATTTCTAGGGGGTGAGATATATATTCATGTCAATTCCGGCCTCGCTCAAGTCTTTTTCCACCTCACCACACTTACACACGTAAAGAACAACACACACAAACACTGTGTATATACAGTGGCAGAATTAGGTCTCAGGCTACCTGGGCTGTAGCCCGAGGCCTGGTCTTGTAGCCCGAGGCTTAGTAACCAAAGCCTATGCAAAATTCATGAAAAATCACAAAAAAAAAGAGTTCACCTAAGAGTCAACCCAAGAGTAGCTGGCCCAGCCTGGGACTTAGGCATGGCTGGTTCCGCCCTTGTGTATATACATACACGATGGCGCTATTATGTGTATGATATTCTATGCTTTGACTGAAACTGGAGCTGCACCCAATCACGACCCATCGCGTCTAGGCGCCCCTTGTGCAACCGTTAGTAAAACCACATGACCATCTTCCATCATCCCCTACCCTCCGTTCCACAGCGCCGCCTCCCTACACTCTGTTTTCCACCACGCCTTATATGGTGCGACGCGGTCCACCATGAAGGCGTGTGTCGATATTTTAATATTGATCTTACATATAATTTATTTGTATTCAGGGAAACTCTTAGAAGACTATACTATGGTCATGCAGAGAGAAGACATGTGAATTTTTATATAGGTTTGGGCCTTCTTCTGGGAGAATAATAACCCTATGTTCTGTGTGGCTATTACCCTAAACCAGGCCTTGAGCGCAATGTTGTAACCCTTCAGAGGGTAGGGGCGCTTGTCTGGTCCTGACCACATGACGTCTCTTGATGTGAGGTGGCTCACAGGTGCTACCAGTGCTGCCTTCTTTGCCTTGGTAAGGGAAGAGGCTCAACCCCCACAAGAAACCTCCTTGTCAGTACCATTGTTAAGAATCTTGACCTCCTCGTCAAGATCGTCGCATGGCAAGTCATCCATCTTAGCTTACTTGGCCTGGCCTTCATCTCCCCTTCCCTGGTGGAAGAGATTGAAGTCCTTAGTCATTGCGGCAGAGCGTTGAAAACTTGTGATACCAGCAATGCAAAATGGATAAGTACTCAGCAGAGAAACCCCAATATGCACATACATTATGCAGGAGATGAAATCATGTAAATGATAGTTAATCATGCATGCATGCCATCATAGGTGCCCTACGAAACTCTCAATGCCCTATCATTAAAAATCAACTGCGCTAAGTCTAGGTGCCCTAATGTCCGGATGACATGCCCACCAACGCCCTGGCATTCAAGCATTGGCACCCTTGGTAGCCGGCCTGCTGGCAAACAGCCATCCAATGCCTTGGCAGAATGGCAGTCGATCACCCGGTGTCCTAGCAGCTAGTCCACCGAAGCCCTAGCAGTTGGCCATCTGATGCCTTTGCACTGGTACCCCTCTCTGCATCCTTGGCTCCCAATGCCCCGGTGCCCAGTGCCCCTAGCAGCTAGCCTTTGGCTCCCCGACAGCCAGCCTACCAGCACCCTGGCGGCTAGCCATCCAACACCTTGGCAGTCGACCACCCAGCACCCCGGTAGTCAGTCCACCGACGCCCTGGCAGTCAACCATCTAACGCCCCTCTCTGCGTCGTTGGCTCCCAGTGCCCTGGCATTGAATGCACTGGTGCCCAACACCTATTTGCATGCCTGCTTTAGTCCTAGGCACCCCAGTGCAAAGTACCCTTGGTAACCAGCCTCTGAGCATTCTGGTGGCTAGCCTTCGGTGCCCCGACAATCGGTCCACTGGTGCCCTGGCGGTCAGCCATCCGATGCCTTGGTAGCTAGCCCACTGGCAACCTGTCAACTGGGCCACCAGCGCCCCTCTTTGTGCCCCTAACATCAGAACGCCCTGGCGCTAACTCCTGGTACTGCCCTATAACCTAGCTCGACATGTGCCCAAGCAAAAAGAAGTGCCCTGGCAAAGTCATGCGCCCCAACAACAAGTGCACCTCAACAACCGATAAAACCCATGCACCCTAGCAAAGTTGTACGCTAAGCACCTTAGCATCATCAGTGCCTCGCTAACACCTTGGCACCAACCAACTGCCCACGCCCTGGCAGCCGACTGCTCACACCCAACTCCTTGCTACTGGCTCTCGATGATGATGCCCGTACACGTGTGCTCCTGCGTCGTACACACCACTACAAGGCAAGCAAGAAGGGAGGAGATGGAAAAATCAACAAAGAAGGGAACAATAACTCACCATGCTTAGCATCACCACAAGCGTACGAGATATCAGCCTCTGATGGGGGCTTACATAGCTGATTCCTCTTTGGCTTGCATCGACCGTCACCCATGGTGGTACGGTGCCCACTCTCTTTGCCCTGGTCGCCGGCCATGGGCACCCAGCATCCACCGCACCGAAGAAGACCCGAGTCCGGCACCCTCGAAGGCTGGAGCCCAACTCGCTATTGAGACCTTGGCTCGAGCACTCCCCTCTATCCTTCTCATGAATGGTGCTTGGTGCGCCTAAGCGAGAGCCAACATCTACGGGGAGGGAGGAAGAAGCTAGGGCTTACAACTCCATAGGTCACTCGAGTTGGGCCAACTGAAGGGTTTTTTGGCCACAACTAGGCCAAATGCCATAGCTGGGCTTGGTAACACCAAAGTAGACTAGCTGAATGGAGGATGGAATGAGCCAAGCGAACCCTTAATATAGCTTGGGTGCACCTGCTTTGAGTTGACTCACAACCCCCGCCATGGTCCGGACACTACGAGATTGGACAGGTTGGAAACCTTGCCGCGCTTTGAGAGTCCAAAAATAAATGCATTAAACCTAAGGGTTTGCAACACTCTCGGCCCCTTATCTTGGGTACAACAGTAGTTCAGGTGTGCCAAGGGCTCAGCTAACTACCAATGTTAGTATGGTAAGAATGATGGTCCATGACTGCCCCTTAGAGCGCTCCCTCCAGCGTAAAGGGGCAGAGGGCTAATGTTAAGGAAATAATATGCCCTTCCATTAACGGGGCTTGCTTTATGGAAGGCACCTATGAACAAGCCCAAAAAATATAGTTATGTTTAGGTAAGACTAAATACCCTTTGCTTGTACTCATAGACTAGCTATCTCAATAAGGGATATTTTGTTCATTTGTACAAGCCTAAAAGCCTATAAATAACCCATATATCCCTTATTTGTAAAGTGAGCACACAAGGATAACAAGAAGGCTTTTAAACTGGTGCACCTCTAGGAGGAACCCTCAAAACCCCCTGTAGACCACCGATAGGAGTAGACAGTCCTCTTGGACCCCCAAACCTATATGAACCCTCATGCCACTTTCACTCTCGCAGACGCCGACCTGAAACATGGCACAAATTACTCAAAATCTTTTCAAAACGGTCAAAAAAATCATATATAGATTCACCAGCATTCATAGCAAAATTTGAGTACTCTGTTTGATAAAGATTCTTACATATTTTCTTAATCTTAGTCGTTCTCGTGATAATCGCAAAGAGTTTTTCCAAATTAAGTGAGCAGAAGCAATGTGAGCTACATGATCAAATTCTTTGTGAGAAATTTCTTGAAAAAGCATGTTACGAGGACGTGCATTCAAATCTACGTTTGTTTTATTTTTGGCAATAACATCAGTAGGAACCACATAAATTTGATAAACCTTTTTTCAGACATCATTACCTTAAGCCTCAATGTAAACTTGCATGTGACACTTCTAAAAAGCAAAATCAGTACCATCTAGCATGGGGGACGATTCACATACCTCTCTAATTACATCGCTACATTGCTCTGATACCACTTGTAGGATCGATTACTGCAATCAAAGGGGGGTAAATGATTGTTGATCTATTTGACCGCTACACCCAATCCTTTGCTCGTCATCGTATGATCCAAATTACCAGCAATCACCAACTTACTTTACACAAATCAAGAATCAGATGGATTCAAGGCTAACTTTATTGTTGAAATTTTGTGGATTTACAAAGTGCCCCTCACAAGCACCCCTAAAAACCTTCGCGACGAAAGTCCTCTAAGAACCACACTAGTACTCTCTCAAAAGTCACACATTAGCCATTAGTCTCCTCTGCTTTTATAGGCTAGTGTCCAAACCATGTACGCCTAAAAAATGAACACAAAACTCTATCTTTTTCTCAAATCAAGGGACCCAAAATCATTCCTAACATGGATTTATTCAAATCACTATCTCTTCTGTGTTACGGACTCTATCCATAACTCTCTCAATCTTCTCAGTTATGGACTCTATCCACAGCTCCCAACCCAACACGTGATGAAGCTTCCAGAACATTTACCTCCTGTATCTTTATCACACACCATCATCGCTCATATCGAAGCCTCCTGGACCACGCCGCCTGTAGCTTTATCACGAACCACCATCTTTGATCTTCACATGCTCCAGCGTGAGCTCGACCACCTTGCATGACATGTGTGTTTGTCAGACCTCAGACTTTCCAATCCTAGTCACAATCCTCCTCGTCACCGACCATGATCATCTCCATGCCCACCTGCATATGTAAAGATCAAAGAACATTTTCCCGACACAAGTTCTATACAACTTGACTGACATCAGCATACGCACACTCGAAGCTCACCCTCATCTTATCAATCACCAAGTACCACACATACTATAGTACCAAAGCACCAACCATAAATCTCTGACACCCGATTGCTGACCATGATCATGAAAATCATATCTATCAAATACCGAGTCCTTCTGACTACCAAGTACTACGATCAACTACCCCAGCCAGTCATACCGTTGGCCAAACATGAGTAATCGAGGTACTCGATGATAGTAAGAATTAAATCACTCGTACCGACCATGAAGTCTACGAGTGTAGACAATGAAACCTACAACAATTGAGCACAAAGTCTTTAACTACCGATCACAAAGTCTAAGACCACTGACCAGTAAAGTCTACAACTACTGACCAGTAAAATCTACGACTATCGAATACGACAAGTAAACCTGACGACTATCGATCGGTTACTATAGCTATGATCATAGACAAGAAACTATAGCTACGACCATGGAAAAGTATTGTAGCTATGACCAGTTCGCTGGTCGAGATCAAAGCTTACTTATTACCTAATGTGGTCAAAAGGCCGTAGTCGGACATGGTCAAAGTCAACATGGTCAAAGTTAGACATGGTCGAGGTTTGCTGATCGGACAAAGCCATTCGGACCATCCAACACAAAGCCGTTCGATCCTTCGATGCTACTTAGACACCGTCTGATACTCCAATTCCACTCGAGCATCGTCTGATACTCTGATGCTACTCGACAGACGTCCGATACCACTCGGACCCCGATCGAACTGGTCCGAAACTACTCGAAGTAGACCAAAACCACTCGGACTCGACACCTTCAACTGCAATCAACCAAAACTTTCACAAACGCAAATTTCAAAGGAAATGAAATGTCAATTATTCATCATCACTCTACTCACAGCCATCCACATGGTCTAACATTTCCCTTCCTATTTCTTTCTAGTTCATGATTGATGCTTGCTTAATTTTGTAATTTGAATGATTTTGGACATGGATGAGGTGAGGATAGTGATGGTTATGCTATGTATGTTGTCCCCATCCTCCTGGGTCCCCGAGCCTACATCCACTCGGCTTGTCGATGATGACCATGTTCCACCTCGCGTTGAGTAGTACCTGCGGAAGCGATATTAACGCAAGCTAGCACGCCAACTTGCGATGTTCTTGTCCTCGGCGCTGTTGGTGATGAAAGTGGTGGCGGCCCCCTAACCGGTGTTGACCGCCACGAGCGTGAGGAGTTGCAGGGAGAGACCGAACACAAGCAGTCAGCATGGCGCGCACGTAGTGATGATGGAGCGGAGCAGCGTAAGATCCTTGGCGAAAACGCTGTTCTTGGTAGTATTGTTGCCAGATATCTAGCCGAATATTATCTGAATAGCCGTTTAATGGTGCTATTCGGTTAAGATAATTTCGCTACCGAATCCGGTTCTAACTATCCGGTATCGATACCGAATATGACTAGATACCGAACTCCTTCCCTAATTCAATATCAACTGGATTCGATACCGGGTCGGTCGAAAATTACCCGGCTTTTTGCACCCCTAGGTGTAAATGACTACAGCATGTGAGCCTTCAAAGAATCATTAATCCGATCCGTAAGCTGTAGGCTATACTGGGCCGAGCAGCTAGCTCCGCGGTGAGTGCCAAAGGCGTGGAGTGGTGGGCGTTATTGGGCCGTAACCTTCCAGTAAGAAAACTGCCGCTGTTTTCATCTATAGCAATAGCATCGTTCTCACCAAGCTGTTTCTGAAGCCCACATTAGCTAGGGCATGATAAAGTTGTTTTCCCATCATTTTTAGGTATAGAGATTATGGTCCTGCATAAGTAGCCCAAGACACCCTCCTCTCTTTCTCTAAGGAAAAACTTAGCCCAAGACACCAGACCAAGGTGTCGCGACGTTGCAAGTCCCAGAACATGTGTATAACATAACAATAAAACTAAGTCCACCAAAGTGGAGCGCCCGTTCTCACCAAGCCCGACTTCAAGAGTGACATTACCTAGGCCCGTGAAGATTGGATCGCTGGTTTCTTACTCCCCATGCATAATATTTACACAAATTCTTCTAAAAACAAATTTACATAAATTGATCCAGCTGGATCCATTAGCCTAAACGAGTATGTTACGAAAGTTTTGAACGTGGACAGCCAAGAGATAACTGGATTATTGAGATGTGTATCGTACAGTACTATATTGTGTGGCGTTTGCTTTTTTGAAACAAGTTTGACGTTTGCTAACAAGTGGTAGCTGGTAAATGAGCTCGCAGAAGCCCACCAAATTTCAACTTCAGGTGGGGAACGGCCGCGGCCGCGCTGCACCGCCGCCGCTGCAGTGCCGGAGTCAAGACGACGACGCAGGCGGTGGCATCCGCAGGATCCCGACCCCCTCGAACCGTCCGCCACTCCGAGCCGTCCAAAGCGCCCACGCGGCGCGTACGGTCAAGGCGGCTGCACTGCACTTCTCGAGATTAACCACGTCCCTCCCCGTCTCCCCCTAGAACGTTCCAGTCCGCCCTAATCATAACGCCGAACGGGGCAGATCCGCTCTGCGTACGCGAAACGCATCGCGGCCGTCCACGTTTCCGTGCCACCGTGCAGGGCCTCGCATCGCATGGCGCCCCCAGCCTGGCACGCATCACGAGGGCGTCGCGCACGATGCAGACGCCCCCAATTAGCTCGCGATTTATCACTAGCAAATCTCGATTCGAATTATAAACACACATAAACTACATAACCCCCCTGCGTCGTTAATCCTAGCAGCACTTCTGCAGGTGGGGTATCCGATCGTATATTACCGAGCGATTTTTTTGGTTACTTTCCTCTCTCGGTTTGCCCAAAATTTTTTGTTCCCATCAGCGATTTCGTTGCTTGTCTCCTGCATCACTCTCCACTAAGCCGCCCCCTGCCTCCTCGCGGCTCGAGCTCGCCTCCTCTCGTCGTTTCCTTCCCAAATTCGCCGTCTCCCCTATATTTATTTCCTGCCTCGGTAGACAATTCCCTCGATAAAATTTTCCATTTTTGTTGCCTCGCCGTGTTATTAATACCCGCGCTAGGAATTTTTTTCTCTCTTTGCTTGCTTGGGCGTTTGTTTCAATCTTCGGGGGCTTTCGGATCTTCCGCCCCCGTCGATTGCTGTGGGCTGCGGCCGAAGGTACTGGACACCGCCGCTTTCTTGGTTTCTCCGATTCTTGCAAGTTCTAGGTTTTGCTTGGAGCGATAGGGTGATTACGTAGTTTTTCTGATATAGTTCGTTAGGTCTAACCGTGTGATTTTTGTTTGTATTGTTTTCGTTTTTCTCCTCTCTTGCAGATAGTTTGTGAATAGGGAGGTTGATAGATAGGTTAGGGTTCTGGGAGTTATTTTGTTTTTGCTCCCATCAATCCATCATAGACGAGGGAATCAGAGGAAGGAGTTAATCCGGGGAAGGGAATGGAGGGTTCTTTGGAGGAGGAGAAGCCTGCGGGAGAATCGGGGGATGAGGGGAAGATAGAGAGGAGCCACTCTATCAATCTGAATTCGTTGCCAGCATTTACTGCAGAGGCTGCCGCCACTAGGGAGAATGGTGACTTGCAAGGTGCAGCGGAGTCAGGAGGCAAAGGTTCAAGCACCGGGAAGGTAGAGGAGTCTAGCTGTATTGATCAGAAGAAGCTCCCGAAGAATGAGGAAGTTGACGAAGGTGAAGTTCAAGGCTATACAGACGTGAAGAACTACTCAGTGGGCCCTTTGAATAGCAAGAACCCTGTGGAGGAGAAGGATGCTTTGGTAAATGTGGCGGAAAATGATGGGTGTGCCGATGGTGGCGATGGGGGTAAGAGAGTTGAAGTTCTCAGCGTTGTCAAGAAGGATGAATCTGCGGAGGAACTTGGAGATTCTATAAATTCTGTAACAGTTGTAGGGTATAGAGGGGAGAAGGGTGCCACAGGTGCTCCTGTTGGAATTACTGCAGTGCGAGCTTCTGGCTCCCGGTCATCGAGTTTCCATGGTGTGACCAGGTAAGCTTGGCGGGCGTGTTCTTATAATTTGTAGTTAATCAGTGGAAACAAAATAATGCGTTTCATCTGTCACTTCACCAGCTTAACTAACCAAATCCTTCCTGCTCTAAGCAAAGAGGGAGCTACTTACTAAAGTATCATCAATTGTGCAGGCATAGGTGGAGTGGGAAATTTGAAGCTCATTTGTGGGACAGTTCTTGCAGAATGGAAGGACGGAGAAGGAAAGGAAAGCAAGGTATTCCCTTTTAACTGTCTAAGGGGAAGTAGTAGACATTTTAGCTGAATCACTATTACCCTTTTCTGCACCTAATCTTTACCATGTATGTTACATCAAATTATTCTATAATTAGAACTAGCTGTTTTAAATATTAGGTTTTTGAGGTAGCTAGAATTTGACCTGTATTTCTAGCATTTATTTCTCGTATGTTCTGTTACTATATTCTCTGTCCTTGTGTGATGGTCATGGCTAATATGGTCAGTGTTAGAAAGGAATAAGGATAATTAGGAAGTAGAGAAAATGTGCAAATTCGCATTGCAATTTCCAAGCCACATTTGCTTAAATATGATTTATTTTTTACAAACACAAGAATAAACGTGAAATTTATTACTCTAAAGTGCTATTGTACTAGCAATTTTTCTCTATGTCATATTATTATCTTTAGTGGTCTGTGTCAGGAAGGTAGCAATTTGCTTTTTCTGCATGTTACAACTTTGCTTTATGTCCAAGTTCCCCATCTGCATCTTGAGATGCTCCTTTTCCGTGTCTGATTCACTTACTACTGCTAGCGTTGCACACTTGGGCTGCAGTGCTGTTATCGGTTAATCAAGCACCAGCAAAGTGGACTGGCTCAACATAGCTTCTAATAGGCAAAACTTATGTGATACACCTAGTTTATCTCATCTTTGGGACCATTTACACATTAACCGGACCTAGCTTCCAAGTATAGCTTCTTAAATATCTTCCTTCAATAGAAATGACAAAAGAGGCATAAGTGCATAACTGTGGATGGAAATGTGTCCATGATTAAATTTCAAGCTGTTTTGTTCTTAGTGAAGCTTATATTGAGGATGCCTTTAATGAGCTGTGAGATCCTATCGCACTGCGGTGTGCGAAGATACCTTTTGAATTTGTCCGTATCTTTTATACAGCATGAAGAGAAAGTATCATGCATTATTAATGTGTGTTTACTATCATCTAAATTTGGAGTTGTGTTCCCTAAGACCTAAGAGCATAGTTTTAAAACCCGGACCGGGCAATGAACCACCTGAGTTACCAGTTCACCAATTTGCTGGACCATTGTGTGAACCGGACTGGACCTGGCGCAGGTCATGTTTTTTTCCTGGCCAAATTGCCAGTCCGCTCTGGTTTTTAAACATATGCCTAGGTGGGGATCTTCTTAACAAGTATTGAATATTGCTAAAGACCCTTGCTGAGTTGTTTCAAAATTAGGCAGAGCATTTGATTGTCCTGAACTTAAGGTAGTTTAACTTATTTCATGCTAACTCTTTTGATTTCTGGTCCGTATAGCTTTGTTATTTTTCTTTCTGTAGGAAATGAGAAAAGATATAACATAGATATGTATTTAGTTACTTCTGAGTGGTTACTAATGGTTTCTTGCAATGGTGTTCCTACACGGCGGTGCTTCAGTTTATTTAGGTAAGCAGTATTTATTTGAGTTCTGTCCTTGTCTTAGTTCTAATGTTTAGGATCTGATTTTTTTCCTGCAAATTTCCTACTATGCAGGAAGTTATGATATTGAAGAAAAAGCTGCCAGGGCATATGATGTTGCTGCTCTTAAATACTGGGGCCAAACTACAAAGCTGAACTTTTTGGCAAGTTTTTTTTTTCATTTGCTTTCCAGTAATATTATTAAGTACATGATGACCTTATGAGTCAATATTCTTCCAGGTTTCAGAATACGAAAAGGAACTGGAGGACATAAGGGACATGTCTCGAGAGGAATGTGTGACATACTTGAGAAGGTATATTATGGGTATATTCATTCCTAGTACTAAATAGAGAAATGACTGGCAATTTATTTTGTCCTGCAGAAGGAGTAGCTGCTTCTCAAGAGGGGCTTCTATTTACAGAGGAGTTACAAGGTGAGCTCTCTTTTTCATTTTGTTCAGCTTGTTCAGAGGACTAGATTTTCTTAAAACTTCTCAAACTCATCTAATATCATGTCCCTATGATAGAAGGCAGAAAGATGGGAGATGGCAGGCACGCATAGGACTGGTTGCTGGAACTAGAGACATTTACCTGGGAACTTTCAGTATGCTGCACATGCCTAATCCTGATCGCCCTTTCCTTTTTTTTGGAAAAATAATTCATTTCAATTTGCTGATGAAATTTCTTTTGTTTGAACTAGAAACTGAGGAAGAAGCAGCAGAAGCTTATGATATTGCTGCCATTGAGATTCGTGGCAAAAATGCTGTGACCAACTTTGATCGAAGCAACTATATGGAGAAGGGCCTGCATTGCATAGAAGGGGCAGGCTTGAAGCTGCTTGCATCGAAGCCAGAATAAGAACTTGACTTTGGTGCAGTGGTGTCGTATATTGATCAGATTTCGTCAGCCATATTTGGAGCTTAGTGGTACATACAGATAGAAGAACTGGTTGCAGTTTGTCAATACTTGCTGCTTTATAAGTCTTCAGATTACAGTTGTTTAAGAGTGAGAGTTTCAATTAATTAGCAAAATTTGTGTTGAGAAGAAGATTTTGAGCATGTATTATAGGGCGAGAAGGTTAGATTTGTACTGGAAAATGTTGCCAACTCAATGTTTGTGTTTTGTTCAATAATTTTTATCTTGTCAAATTGCATGCTTCCTGGTCTCACTGGAGAATAATTCATGCTATCATGGGAATATGTTTTACTTTCGGTATTGGTATTTGGTTTAATGCCACATTCAAGCGTATAATCCCATGAACAATACTTCTTAAATGCACTCAAATTCAGTTTTTTACTGGTTGGCGGCTGCCGCGAGCTGACACTTCTGAAGACAAGTAACTCAGAATCTTCTGAACGTGGGAGTACTACTAAAGACCATGTCCCTGAATGCATACTGGGGCTACGTCAGATCCTTGCACAAAAGTAACAGGCTGCTGCCCTTCCAGGATGGTAGTAGTCTGTCTCGTCGTTGCACCAAAAGGAATCTTTATGCTCGATCTGCAAACGGCAACATAACCATTTGTCCTGCGCAGTAGGTTAGCTTTCACGGGTGTAAAGAATCTTTTTTCTACTCCCTGTGTTGTATCTCACTTTCAGCTGTGACCTCTAGACTCTTTTCAGTTCTGGTGTGTCGCGTCTCTGCAGAGCATGGGAACGTGCTCAACCAAAAACACAGTATCACGGGGCATATGGTGCTGGTGGGTGTTGCCAAGCGCAGCCGCCGTGCCCGTGCGCGCGGCAAAGAAGCAACAGCGGTGCGTCTTCCGCGTACGCGCGCGCGGCGGCGTCCGAGGCAGTCGCGCTAGAGGAGTGCGGCAGCGTCCCCGTGCCCGCGTGGGCAAGAAGGGGAAGGATCGGCTACGTGCTGCGTGCCGTGGCGGTTGTTGGAATGAGCCGGCATAGCAGATGGAGAGCTGCGCGTGCGCGCTCCGAGCTTCGGCCTTGGGCTGGCAACGATCGTCGCGGACCTCGCGACATGATGGGATGGGAGGAGCGGCCGTAAATCGCTGTGCTGCACACGAGGGTGGCGCGGGGCGCGGCCGCGCGGGCGGCAGGGGGAGGCAATAAGCGTCGCGGCGGCCAGGCAGCATGGAGTGACCCGGTAGCACTTGATATAGCTAGTACGCACGAGGGTGAGGCGGCGCGGCGCGGCGCGACGCGGTGGCCGTGCGTGGAGTTGCCTTTCCAGCTGCCGTGTGAATTTCTGTACGACTTTGGATCTAGTTTCTACTGCCAGCTCGAATTGTTGGGAGATCCTTGCTTCTTCAGTTTCTACTACCCGCTTCAATTGTTGAGATATTCTCTTTTGGTAAGTAGTAATTCAGATGATCATTCGCTTAAGCAGGAGTGAATTTGACACACGTGGTCACCCGTGTTCTCACACTGGACTTGCATTCTCTCTCTCTCAATCGGATGCTTTGCCAATCTTATATCGGACGACAGTATAGCTAGAAAGATGTAGACGAACTTCTTTTTCCCAAATCCTGAACCCAGTCCCACAACCACCGAAACACCAATCTAGAGTTCAATGAAAACTTAATTTCCAGTAACATTGAAAGATTCACGACCAGAACATTACACCGTCCAGACTTGCACAACTATCCAAAGCCAGAACCTATTTACAACAGCTCATGATTGTTCAGGTACAGAATATTAATTCAGCAGGTAAATGTAATCCTCAAGTTGGTCCTATGAATTCCTGCAGCACGGTGGAAGTTACATGAAACGCTGGGGGACGACCTCAATATTCCGGGTGATGCCTATACCAGGGGAGGAGCCAGGATCCAGACAGGGGGGCGACCCGCCAAGGCGCCGGCGTCATGGGCCCTGGGCGCCGTGTGTCGGCAAAATTAAACATACACATATATAATTAAACATACGCATATATATTGTCATATAAATTCAATCATAACACATATGGCAAAATAATGTAGCATACGTCTAGTAACACAAAAGAAAGGTACTTTCATTACATCTCCACAAACTTGAATTTGTTACATCTAGGCCTGGGCAAAATACCCGCTACCCGTTACCCGTACCCGAATTACCCGGACCCGAACCCGAAATACCCGAACCCGAGGTACCCGATCCCAAATTCGGATAGCGATTCTGATTACCCGAAATTAGTTTGGGTAGTTCGGGTAATATCCCCCGGTACCCGAACTACCCAAATTATCCGAATTACCCGAATTGTCTTTGTGTTTGTGATGTGTTGTCGGTTGAATACTTGAACTTATCACTTTATTAGTATATGATTCTCTCTGTTTGAACAACTGCCTGTGATATATTATTCTATGCAAATTGTTGCTGAAATTCTATGCAAATTGCTGCTGAAATTATGTGCAAATTCTGTGCAGTTTGCTGGTTTTTTGTAAATTCGGGTATACCCGAACCCGAATTATCGGGTACCCGAAATTGCGGGTAGTGTTTTTTTGGGGCTAATATCGGGTAACAGTTTTCATTACCCGAATTTTGAATTACCCGAACTACCCGACCCGAAAAAATCTGGTAACCCGAACGCCCAGGCCTAGTTACATCCCCACTAACTTGAATTTAGCACGACAATTACCAACTAGATCATAAGATTTGATAATATCATTGGAACTAATCTTGGCTGCCAATTCCTTTTCAATATAAACTATCATGTAGCTTCGCAAAAAGCCATCTCCCATTTTAATCCTAGTACGTGTCTTGGTAAATTTCACGGCTAAAAAGACTCTCTCATGGTCGCAATTGATACTGGAAGAGTTATGACTAATCTTAGCAATCTATCGACCATTGGATAAATAGAATTTTTACCTAATCTCACTGTGATTAAGGGTAATTAAGGGGTCCTATTAATGCATCTGATGGACCATTGGAGGGTCAGGCCCTGCCCGCCCCCCCCCCCCCCCCTCTTTCCGCCCCTGGCCTATACACACCCTATTCTAAAACAACAACCCAAACCCAAACATCATAAAAATGTACAAAAAGAAGCAATGCGCAAGCGAACATACATTTTGCTGCCCTGGCGTGTGAACAAAAGAGTTGTCTAGTATCGGTAATTCTGATCGAAGAAAGGATTTTCATCCCTTGCTTCTGATTCTCGTTCAGCCTTGGCTCTCCTTTCCACCTCCACCTCCTCCAAGATTGAGCGCCTTGTGTTTGAAGTCCTAAACTGCATGAGTGAAAATGGGGGGAAAATGTGCCTATGATTACTCTGCACAAACACATTATATTCTCTGGTGTGAACAAAAACGATGCTAGTTGCCAAAGAAAAAAAAAACTAAGGTGATGCAATGCTTTCCACTTTGGCATTCTATAAAATATGTTTTCCACTTTTTGAGCCAGGGGATCAGAAACTGTTTGCCAAGGGTTTGCATGCCTTTTAATTATGCTTATCTCATAAGGCAGCTTTAAGTGCTAACTATTAAGTTTAATTATCCAACTTACTAGATACCCTCAATACTTTTTGGGTGAACCTATCTTATAAACCCACAGAGGCTTATAAAACTCTCAACAGTCACTTCCACTGGCTTCAGCTTATGAGTTTATGAGTTTTGCCCAAAAACAACCGTAGCTATTTAGCTCTGACTTAAGCTTGTTTTGGTCATGAGCCTTTGATCTAGGTCTAAATGTCCTAAGAACGTGGAACATCACTGATATCATCTTTCATAAAAGAATATACAGTGGATGAAAAGGATAATCATGTCACATCTAATATGGAATGCTTGACGCTTGATAACTAAAACTCTGTAATCATTATCATGCATTACAAAAATCAGTCTGTAATCCGTGCCCTAGCAACACTGTAGAGGCACATTGCTATTGTTCTCGTTGCACAAATGAGAACTGTTGCCAACTTGTCACAATTTTCACAAACAAGCATTGTAAAATTTACCCGGGAATAGATGATACCTTGTTAACGAGATTCTCAAATGCTTTTGATCCATTTTGTTCAATGTATCTCTGTGCAGCTGAGATTACATCATCAGGTCTACCTGAATCATCCTTTCTTGGAATATACCAGATGTTTACTACTTGCTGGTTCACAAACATTGGCCGCACAAAATGCTCATAAACATGTGCGGCACCATTAAAGTAGGGCAAGACCAACCAGCAATTGAAAAAGAGTTTTGCGTAAGACCAGAAAGGGAGCCTACAAAGTGCAAAGATTAGTCTGTAGTAAGCATACACATTCATCTCTTGATGTACTTGACATACATCTCTTGTGAATAGGGTTCAGAAAATCAGCCAGAAAAATCATATTTCCTTTTTTTTTGTCAAATATAAAAGAAATTCATAACCATATCAAAGCACATGTGTGCATGTGCCCTGGTCGTAACATCCCTAGCCGTGGAAAAGGCAATTTGTGGGTTCGAACCCTCAAAACTAAACTTTTGTTTTATCTTTTTCGTTTTAACCTAAAAAAATCAAATCGTGATTTAAAATTTTCGGCCAAAATTTTCCAATAATCGGTAAAATCGGTTCTATTGGTGACCCCTGGTAAAAAACAAAAACCGGTATTGAAAACCCTGCTTGTGAACCATGAGATAGTAACAAATATATAAAGTGTACCACTAAAGCATAGAAGGTGAAGAGTAAAGAAATATATTTCATAGAACAATGTACTTTTGCTTATTGCTCTTTTCAGAATGTTCTACAATGACAACAAAGGTTTCACAGCTTAACATTGTAAAGATCCAAGATCTAATCACATCAGACTAAAGGTAACAGGAAATAATGAATAATTTTTCTAAAAAAAAGTCTTGTGAGATAGGGAAGTGCCTTTTACCATTCAATTATTGGAGCAAAGGTAAGCTCAAATAGAGTGATAAATGAGTACAACACCCAGTATGTGAGCCATTGCTGATCATCTATGGCAGATTTTGTTTCTATTGCTCTGACAGACGCGTATCTGTAAATATGTTCAATGAGAAAGACAAAAACAGTTACCATAAAATGGAAGGATATGAATTAAGTTTGTAGTTATTTAAGTTAAGGCATTGACTTACAGAGGATAAGCGAGTGAAACTATCGGCCTGCAAGAAAAATAAAAGCACCTCAGTACAAATAGAGGATCAAAACTTTCCTAAAATCTGCAACGGAGGCATCCGACAACTTATAAAACCATGATTATATCACCTCAATTAAATGTCGCTTAACTAACAGAAATAAGCTAATAACAACTAAAAGGTTATCGCATTTGCTAATCATTAGTTAGCTATATTTTATGGATAGCACATGGCTACCTACCATATGTTTTATACAATGCGAACCTATCCTCATCATGACACTGCTATACAGGCAGTAAGTTGTGCAGAAGATGTAAAATCATAAATACTAACAGACAAACAACCAGCCCAATTTGTAAAATGGTAGGCAAAGTTTCATCAAAGGTACTAACTGGATGTTGTCTTCATCAAAAAAGAACACAAAGATCACATATGCTGAAGTCCTAAGCTGGAAGATTACATGGCATTTCATTACATTAATGTTTTGTAGGTCTTTTCGTAGCTTCATTCGCAGCATGTATATCAGTTCTCTGCTAATACTATTGGCATGCAGCAATATCTGATGAACGAAAAATCCTGAACACTTCCGTCCAAAAAAAAAAAAGAGGATCCAACCATATATGCAAAAGTTTCGCACTGTATGCACCCCAACCAAAGTTCCTACGACATAACCATTCAAGATTTAAAGTGAGACTGTGAGAGTGACACTACACAGCCAGCAAATCACGCAATGTTTCGCTCACGCCTTCCCTAGGTATCTCAACAGTGGGCAGAGAACGATCGCTTCGAATGAAATCGCAGCGCAGCTCACCAATCCTATAAGGAACACAAAACTAATCCGCCCAAGAACATCTGAGAGAGAGAGAGGAATCAGATCAGGCAAAGCGTACCCCGCAAGAACATCGAGGTTCTTGACCACCACCTTGAGGAAAGATCCGGATCCCGACCCCATTTCTTCCGCACTCTGCTCCCCCAAACCGCAAATCTGAGAAGCAGCAGCAGTAAACAGTAGTAATGCTGATTTATTCACCCTTTTGCCAACCCACGCTTTCTTGTTTCTTTGTGCTTTGCTTCGTGGACCTGACGAGTGTTTTTCCGGTGAACAAGGTGCACGACGCGTGGACCTAGGCGCGGCACGTCCGCCCGAATTTTTTCTATTTTAGCATTTTTTTTGAAAAATATTCACATTTAGACCCTTGGTAATTTTAATTCCGTTTTTGAACCCAGAGGTCGGCGCCGAGGTAACACGTCTCAGCGCCGTGGTCCATGGCGCCGAGGTCGCAGGCCCGCTCCAGCGTGCCGGCCTGAGTGGCGCCGACGTGGCAGGCACCTCGGCGCTGTGGATCGTGGCGCCGAGCTTGGAGCCAAGAGTCGTGGCGCCGAGCTTGGAGCCAAGAGTAGTGGCGCCGAGCTCGGCGCCGTGACTGGTGGCGCCGAGGTGTGAAACATTCAGAAAAGGCGCCGTGACTGGTGGCGCTCCAGCTCGGCGCCTTCAAAATAATCCCTAGCTTTTGGAAACATTCAGAAAATTGATCAACTGTGTAAAACACAATTTCTATTAATTTTTTGATGTTGTCGTGTACAATCTGAAAATTTCGGGTGCTAGTATGGTAATAATGTTTGTAACTTTTTTCCTAAGCAGGGAACTCCGATGGTCAAACACTAATTGTTAGAGGAGGGGATAATGGTGTTACTTATTCATGGAATTCAAAAGAGCTAAAATGGGACAAGGTAAGAACCTATGTGCGAAGTTGAAAATATAGTTTAATGTCTTGTTGTTCTTTTGCAGACATTTATGTGCTTGAAAATGTGAATTTTTCATGTAATAATTTACAATTTTGAACTGAGTAGTCATGATTTCCCTGTTCTTTTCTATATGCAGACTAATCCATTCGACCTGTTTGAGACATTCTTTGGAGCAAGCATGGGTGGGCAACATTATGCACTCTATTAAATTGTAGTTTTGTGAAGCACCGATACGCAATACCGTCATACCGGTAGTCTCAAGTGCAGTCGATACAGCTAGGCAAACACAATAGAGTGCATAATAATAGGATTACATAGACCGTAGATAACATAAAGAAATGCAACGTGGGTGTCTAATTCTCGACTTCCATGGCTTCTCCCTAATTCAACAGAACGTTCTAAGCACGTGGCACGTGGAACTCTGTACTTCTAATGTTCAGAACTCGACCACTAGTCCTAACATGCCTTAGGGCATATAATTTGCTGGGTTTATTACATTTTGTCTACTGGGTGTAGCGTGGTTGTTTCCCCTTTTTCTCGCGCCCTGAAGATGGCTCCGCTGCATCCTTCGTCCTGTCACTCTTGGTCTTGAGAGCTGCCTCACGAGCTTGAAGCTCTTCCTCCTGACGCTTGATGGCTGCTTCACACAGTCTTAACTACTCCCGCCTCCTTTGCAGCTCATCCTCCTTGCCCTTTAGACGAATTTGGTCCACCCTCACGCGGCGCTCTTGCTCAAGCCGCATCTGTCGTTCCAACTCGCGAGCCTGGGTCATATTGACAAAGTATTGTCCTTTGTTTTCCACCTCCATTGGCCGGTTCCGTGGCCATGCCGGCGGCACCCGATCCACCCATTCGCTGAACTCGCAAGGCTATGTGTGGCGTTGTAGATGTCACGGATCAAGTTCAAAAACGTTAACGAGAAACAAGGGATTTAGTTGTCGTCGTTACCATGAAGTCGTCATCCAAGTCTGGACACTTGAAGAACCTACGACCGTAGTTGGCTCGTTGTACTGGATCCATCTAGACGCACAACATCGTCCTAAAGCCGCAATGGCACTTCGGGCGCTCATGCCACTCCGGCACTCCAAATGGGTCGGACCTCCAGAAAGACATTGTTGTGGAGTAGTATTGTGATGGCTTGAGGAGATGTGGTATGGAAGACATAGGAGGCCTTTATGTAGGCAGGTTATCTGGTGCAGTGGGCATAGTCCATGGAGAGGACGACATGCGAATCTTTTCGCTTTTACAGGATTCCAGTGTAGCAATAAATGTCCCTATGTAGACTTTTCAGAGCCTGTAGTCTCGTAATAAATTCATAGACCGTAGCCTTTTCAGAGGCCAGTAATCATAATTCCTGTAAAGGCTAAAGACCTACGCCCCTATATGTGTACTGGCATTACTTTGTTGAAACGACGGAAGCCTGAAAAACCTAGAAAGCTAATTGTTGCGTCATTAGTCTATCTCTCATGTTGTGTCATTGCAAACGTGTCGGCATATCAACTACTTTTATCGTGGATGTCAGAAAATTTTGGCAAGTTTGCCCTGTTTTTGGAGCCACTCTAAACACAAATATCACATGAATATAACATATACACATATATACAACAAGTAGCTCATTACAAACCCATCTCAGTCCATACGAACAAAGTACAAATAGGCCAATAACGTTATAACAGTCCATACAAGTGAAACGGCTAGTCTCCGTCACTGCCTCCTAGCCTTACCCTTACCAAGTGTGTCGGTGCCTGGAGTGTAACGGCTAGGCTCGCGGCGGCATCTGCGTGGTAGAGGCTGAGTCGAAGGAGCGTCTATGAGCTGAGACGGGCCTATCTCATCGTAAGTCTGCTCCACCTCGTCCTCACCGCCCTGGGCCGGGAAAGTCATGCTTGACCCGACCTCAGGAGCATCTAGCAACTCGTCATCCCTTCCTTCTGCATAAGCCTCATGGGAATGTCTAAGATCGCTGAATTCATGAACTGATGGATCCCAGCCAGGGCAATAACGCCTGATCAGCTCAATATCACTTTCAGTCAGCTCTCCAAAAGGGCGGTCATCATCAGAATCAACGGCCCTTGTGATCTCGTAAGGCTCCAGATCATCCACAATTTGAACATCCACACTGTTGGAGTCCCTGCAGACTTCTTCAACGTTGCCAGATGGAGCAACGGGAGGAACACCCACATTATCAGGAATATCTCCTGCATCATAAGCACGAAAACGATGGGATTGAGACAAAAGAATGGAATGACGGGAAAAGACTAAAGTGTTGCTCGACTCTTACTGGGATGATTCTGGGTCAAAGGGATCTCCTGAGGGGCCGCCACGACATCATCAGTCCGACATTCGACTCGAACTGGTTGAGAAATCTGAACCTCGTTCGCGGCAGATAGAGCATTAGGCACCTCAGGCACTTCTTCCACATCCACCGCAAGGTCCGGTAACGGAGCGTCAAAGGGTGCCTGATCACCTAGTTCTGGTGAATAACCATGAGGGGTGGGATCAATGGACACTTTCCGCACAACAAGGTCCAAACATTGGAACTCATTCTTCATAACCAATTTGACATATTTGTCCCACTGATACTCACAACCAATTAAAATCAACCGCCTTATAATTGTGTCTTTCGAACCGAAGTGAAGTAACCCCTCAACTGTGATGCTCTCCTCGTTTGCATGACAATGTAGCTCCTCCCGGGCCGTAGCAACCAACTCACTAAACGACGGCCGATCACTGAATATCAGAGGCACCCTTTGCATTTCAACAAATCGAACATTTCCATAATCATCACTTGTCACACTGCCTCCATGATATAGGGTGACTAGGTTGTCCATCTAGAACATACAGAAAACCAAACTTAATACCTTTAATCGAAATTAGATACTAGATAGTAACTAATAAGTACCTAGTCACTAACTAAATGCTACCTTTATTCGAAATTGATGCTAATTAACTAACTAAATTGCATAGTCAATTTTACCTAATAAGTACCTAATCACTAACTAAATGCTACCTTCCAAAGCCAAGGCCTGATCCAACTTCTGTGTCTGAAGAGATAAACATCCCTTTTGTTCGTGATTTGCTTGACTGGCTGTGGCAAACATTTCGATTTCAGGTGCAAACTAAACTAATATGTAAATGCATTTCTAGACTATTAGTCTATTACCATACTTGATCCAAATCTCTCCTGACTGCATGATCAGCAATTTTCTATTTTTTTAATTGTGATGACTTAATTCCATCTTTTATACTTATGTTTTGTAAACCAATTCTAGAGACCAGCTTTCAAAATTTAGTAGTTTCAGTACTTAGTTTGGTATGTAATTCAGAAATTTAATGCTTATGGCAATGGTAACATACACCGTGGGGTCATACCTGGAGGCGGGCTTGGAGGCGGCCGGCGGCGTGGATGGGCGGGGAGGCGGGCGGTGGGGGCTCGGCCGCCGGCGGGGACGCGGCGGGGCGGGGAGGGGAGGCGCGCGGGCGGCCGCGGCGGGAGGACGTCGGACGGGCGGCCGAGGCGGTCGAGGAGGGGAGGCGGGCGGCCGCGGCGGGGAGGACGCGCGTGCGGGGAGGGGAGGCGTGCGGGCAGCCGCGGCGTGCGGGGAGGGGAGGCGGGCGGCCGCAGCGGGGACGCGGGCGGGCGGGGAGGGGAGGCGGCGGCACCACGGGGCGGCGGCGGGGAAGCAGGCAAGATAGAGGGAGAGAGATGCAAATGAACGAAGGCCGCGTGCTCGGTGCCGTGTCCCAGCAGAAGCCGCGTGCTCGGCGCCAAGATCCACGGTGCCGAGCTCGGCGTCGTGACTAGTGGCGCCGAGGTGCCTGCCACGTCGGCGCCACGCAGGCCGGCACGCTGGAGCGGGCCTGCGACCTCGGCGCCATGGACCACGGCGCCGAGACGTGTTACCTCGGCGCCATGTCCCACAGCGCCGACCTCTGGGTCCAAAAACGGAATTAAAACTATCAGGGGTTTAAATGTGAATATTTTTCAAAAAAGGGTTAAAATAGAAAAAATTCGGCACGTCCGCGTGGAGTCTTCTGTGCGCGCGGGGGGGGGGGGGGGTACCACGGGAATTGGGCCGACGTGCTTGGCCCATGCTGAGGAAACGAGCCTAAACTGTTGGGCCTATATCTCTGGATGCCCCTGGCCTTGTAGAATTTTCCTCTTGGCTGCAATTTTTATCATAACCACTTTTTAAAAAAGTTACAGCCACACGTACATCTGAATGCTTAGAGCGTAATGCGAGCTCAGTGATCAAGTTTATCATTGCTAGCGCAAGCCGGCAGTACTTTACATTGCGGTGCGTTCAGCCTACATACAGATCTAAAAAATTTTTAATCAAAGCACACGGGCAGTACCACACGATTACCTAATGTAACAGCAAAATCTAATCCTGTAACCCCAAACATAAAGCGCCCGATTCGCTGACCCAACGCGTTGACTCTGGCACCAGTGACGGGCGGTTTTCCTCCCACGTCATCAGATCGAGCAAAAGGAGATTAGCTAGGGGTGTGTTTGGTTTGTGGATGGAGGTTGTATCATATATCCTGACTGAGTGGATGCAGGCTGAGTGGAATCGTATTTCAGAAAAAGAAGATGTTTGGTGAGGTTGCATGAGCGGATGCAAAAAAAACTGAGATGCTGTTTGGTTGCCTGTATGAGCGGATGCACTCTACCAAACCTGAGAGGCTGATACGTGGGACCGCATAAGATACACTGCATCAACCCATCCAGGATGGCCAGTGAAGCTCATTTTGAGCGTATCCACCCATCCAGGATGAGAGCGTATTTTTGCATCTGCTCATGCAGGCTACATCCACTCATACAGGCAACCAAACAGGCTCTTTCTCAGATTATACGAATCCACCCAGCCAGGACAAAGAAGATTCAGGCAACCAAACACACCTTAGACGTACCGGTCGAGCGAAAGCGACCGGCCGCGCGGCGCGTTTAGCCGATTCGTCACGCCTCCTCGCCTCCACTCCCACGCGCAGAAGCGTGTGCGCGCGGGGTTTCGGACGCGCAACGTACGACTCGTCCGCCCGTCCGTCCGGCCGGCGGCCGGGCAGGAACTCGGAGACGGAGGAGGAGGCGGCAGACATGGATGGAGATCGAATCCCCAGATAGGCGTAGCTAGATAGAATGATGCGTGCATGCGCGCGCGGGGGAGTGAGGCCGGG
Source organism: Dendrocalamus latiflorus (assembly GCA_017311315.1). Taxonomy (NCBI): domain Eukaryota; kingdom Viridiplantae; phylum Streptophyta; class Magnoliopsida; order Poales; family Poaceae; genus Dendrocalamus; species Dendrocalamus latiflorus. Next base: position 45,027,517 of record CM029640.1, read on the forward strand.
AGGACAAGCGCGCAGCGGTGCTGGGCGGTCCTCCCGTCAGGGAACTGCTCGTCAAATCTGCTGATAACCTAATGCCTCGTGGCAGTCGTCCTGTCGCTGTTGGCCATGATGCCGCCCGGCCTCCACTCGGATCGATCGCGACGTCTCTTCTCGTGTTTCATCTCGATCGATGTGATTGACATGCATATATGTAGCTATCTTGCTTGCTATCTTGCTTTCTTGGTCATCATCGTGTTCCAAGCTCAGCAGAGGGCGCGCGGCGGGGGTAATCATGCCGCTTTTGTTCAATGCGCGACGTGCGTACGAGCTAGCATGGCGCGCGCGCGCGCGACCTATATCTTTTTTCCGTCTTAATTTGTGCCTGCTTGACGGCTTGACCCATGTCACCGGCCCTCTCCTCCTTATGCATGAACTTGAGCTAGCTGCTGGATCGATCGGTATTGAATACTTCACATGATAGCTGAATTAGCACACTAGTGCCTTTTTTCTTTTTTTTTCTTTTTGGTAAGTGGGCATGTGTAACATCATATATATATATATATATATATATATATATATATATATATATATATATATATATATATATATATATATATATATATATATATATATATATATATATATATATATATATATATATATATATATATATATATATACAGGTTTGACAAAGTTGACGTATGCGTATATAAAGGCCAATTTATACTAGGACTTAATCAATTAAGCTGGCCGGGTTGTCAGCAAAAAGCTAGGTTAGGTCCACTAATTGTTCCAGCTGTATTAGCTAGAGGCTGCTTGTTTTTCTTTTTTAAAAGTGGATTAAGGACAGTGATGATCTGGGGTAATGATTCGTTTTTATGTAAGGGAAGCTTTATCTTAAGTCACATCATCTTTGCGATTCAAAAAAATGGATCCACTTGGCTCGGGCTTAATCAGTTTCTGTTTAATGATTCGAACTGGCTACTCAAATTGCTGATAAAAGAATGCAATTTTTTTAAAGGTAAATCAAATCATGCAGCTCAAGAAATACCTTCGATTAATTGAGTTCGGTTTGTGGAAAGGGAGCGTAGTGCTTGTGAAAGTAAGAAAGGTATCTCTGACTACATCACTAACACTACCTAAATGTTTAGCTAACATCTATTGGCTGCATAATCAGTTAAAAAAAATCAAAACTCGTTTCTGTTGCAGGGGGCAAGATTCTTCTCTACTGGGTATGTGAGTGAGTGCGTGCGTAATCAAACATATCTTATCTTATACTACACATAGGTCCTAATTAATATTCTTCTAATAATTTGAGCCTCAATGTATAGAGTATCTACCGCACTAAACATCAAAGCAACAAGGACCACTGAAATCTAATTTAAAATCATTAGAGTCTTCTAATCTCATTATAATGGCCTAGAGGAAGACAAACCTGCCTAGAAATGTTAGCATGCATGCATGAGGCCAGCATCCAGCAGCAGAGACAAGAATTACAGTCTACCAGTACAGCTGAACTAATCCGTATATGATTCCCTGATTCCATCCTGTTTGGCACCATTGCACTTCTTCAGTATTCCATCTGAACGTTGATATATTATTCATGATATGGTAGCATTCATTCAGGCATAGATGGATGTATATTAATTCATGACAATGTGGTAATTGTTGGTGAAACAATTTGGCGTGACTGATCGAAATGATGGGATTGAAGGGTAGAATTCTGCAATGAACGACCATCATCGGTCCATCAAACGTAAATCATGGCGCAGTCGATCTCGAGGCGCAGAAAGGAGATCGAGGGCAGCAGCAGCAGCAGCAGCAGCGCGACAGGCGAGGATGAAAGTTGAGACACAAAACCTTTCTGAAAAAGGACTACAGGGAGAGAGGAGGGGGAGCAAAAGAATTATAGCATGCACTGCGAAAAAGCAAGTAATATGCATCGCCACACACTACACTATGCACAATATCTGATCGCATAAAGCTGCTGTTTTGAGGTCGAAGACTGCATCCCGGCCAATAAAGTGATAAAGAGAGGAGGAGGAGGAGGAGGAGGGCCTCCATTTACAAGCTAGCTAGCCATGGCCGCTGCAGATTCCTTCAGTTCTCCTGTGAACAAATTATGCAAGAGATGGAGAAAAATGGGAGTGTGTAGCGAAGGACTCAATGCGCTGCGATAAGTTAGTTGTTACTTCACACTCATGATCCCTATGAATTCCCTATAAGTTTGTTGTCACCTCGACATGCACGCACATACGTACACTACCTATCTTTTGAAAAGAAAATTGCGCACAGGCACAGCCCTGACAAAAGCGAAGTCAAAATGAGAGCTCGGTTCAAAAGTTAGCTCTTCAACTCATCAACAAGTATAACTAAATTAGATGCTTACTGAAATGCATGTATTCAATTGTTTTGAAGAAAAACAACGTGATGATGAGCCAAGCAGGCTCTGTGGATGGCGCACGCATGCCCTGGAAAATGTTCTTGCGCCTATTTAATACTCTATCCGTCTACAAACTAAGGTCGTTTTCAATTTTTTTATTTTCTCTAATGCAAGACTTTGACTATAATTTATTATCACAATATAGTAGCAAAAATAATAAAATATATATTATGAAAAAATTTTGCAAGACAAATCTAATAATATTATTTTATGTAGTCAATCTGTATACACTTTAACATATATTAATAATCAAAGTTTGAAATGCTCGATCGTACGGAATCCATAACAACTTACATTTATGGATAAAGCAAGTATTGAACATGCGTATGAAAGATGATTTGTGCATTAACTTTTAAATTTTTTTCGTATCGACCTCCTTTTTTACCTTGTGCATTTGAAGTGGACTAGCTAGCTAGTCCCTTGAAAGCCAGCAGGCAGTAGACAACCACACACATACAGTAAGGTGTTTGAACTTCGAAATGGCCTGCATTTGCTTTGTGTCCACCATAAACTTCTGTTTCCCAACAAGCGTGAACCAGCAGTGCTCTCTCGCACAGACACCTTAGCACATTTGTGTCAACTGACAAGTCCACTCCTTGACCCCGGAGGGAGGGAGAGAGTAAAGGTAGACAAGGCTAATAGCAAAACAACAGGGTCATGCTAAGTCTGTGTTCACGAATGTACGTTTGTGTTATAAGTTTGATCAGAGCGAGCAACGTCCAAACAGGACGAGAGCACATGTGTTTAGGGGCCGGGCTGCTACCACCACCACCACTCAATGCACCCAATCAGCTCAACATGTGACAGCTCTAGGCCCCGTTTGGCACAGCTCAGCTTCACTAGTGAAGCTGTTTTTTTTTGTTTCAGCTTCACGAGCAGCTTCACCGGTGAAGCTAAAGCTGTTTTGGAAAACTGTTTGGCAAAACAGCTTCACCAACAGCTTCATGCATGGCTGAGAGAGGGCAATTGTCCAAAATGCCCCTGTCTACCTGACTTGTTCTAACATTTGGAGTTGTATGTTTGTATATGGTCATATGAATTAAAAAATAATATATTTGAATGAGTATGAATTAAAAATTAAAATAATAAAAAAATAAATTTTGTTGTGAACCGTGAACGAAATAAATGAGTAAACGGGAGGTGAACCATGAACAAATGAGTAAAAAAATAAATAAATAAATGTGTAAATAATAAAATAAAAAATAAATGAGTACGAAACAGAGAAGTGAACCGTGAACGGGATAGGGAAAGAGTGGCAATTTCATGTAAATTGTTGTGAACTAGAGGGACAGTTACTTCCTAGGAATATGGGCCTAAGGGAGAGAGCTGTGAAAAGCTACTTTTTTCAGCTTCACCTCTCCCCTTTCCTTTGTGAGAGCAGAAAAAAAGGAGCTTCACCCATGAAGCTGTTTGCAAAAAGGGTGTTTGGCAAAAAACAGCTCACAACAGCTCATGAAGCTGTTGGTGAAGCTGTGCCAAACAGGGCCCTAATATGGCACAGAGAATAACCGACAGCTCTAGCACGGTATTGGCCGCATCCTTCCCCCCTCTTTTCCTCCTGGACTAGGCAGCTGCACTGTGCTTACTGCATTCAGCTGGCCAGCTTATCATGCCACCAATCACTGACACGTAGGTCCAACACATTAACATAACCCACTCACGCGCAGCCTCACTTGCCTATGGCCAAACGGGGTTACAGGTTATTCGAAAACCGTTTCAAGCTAAAAATAAGCGCGACATGGTCATATGGAGCTACAACTAATTATGTTTCACATCATTGACACGTAAACCCAGAAGTTAATTCAGTCCACTTATGTACATAACCCACTCACGTAGTGGTCAAACGGGCTTACAGGTTATTCGAAAACCGCTCCAAGCTAAAAATAAGCGCGATATGGTCATATGGAGCTACAACTAATTATGTTTCACATCACTAACACGTAAACCCAGAAGTTAATTCAGTCCACTTATATACATAACCCACTTACGTGTAGCTCCACTTGTCAGTGGCCAAACAGGCTTAGAGGTTATTCGAAAACCGCTCCAAGCTAAAAATAAGGGCGACATGATCATATGGAGCTACAACTAATTGTGTTTCACATCACTGACACGTAAACCCAGAAGTTAATTCGGTCCACTTATGTATAACCCTATTTGTCAATAACCGGACATGCTTATCAGTAGTCCAAAGGCCATCTCGAGCTGCAAATTAGCGCGACATGATCTTTTAAGCTACAATTTATTAATATAATAAATAATTATTAATAAAATAAGCTAAAAACACTGAAAAGCTAAGAAAAACATAACCATATAGAGCTACAGCTTATCTATCAGTGACTATGCACGCACATAGCTACATGAGACATATGCCCCTAACGGGCATGCGTCGGCCGGCTGGCCATCCACCCATGCAACCCCTCCTTGAGAAATTCATCAACCCATCGTTGAACAAGCACCCATCCATCCATAGTGTCAACCACCAACCAGCTACATACGTAGGCCCCTGCCTTGCCCCAGAGTCGTAGCAAGAAGGAAGAGCGAACACATGGATATGGAAAGGTAGGCACATGCAATTAAGTTTTTGCTTCGAAATTTTTAATTTTTCTTTTTGTCTTTTTCTATTCTTTTATACTATTCATGATAATATAAGTTTGTTAAAATTTTAAATTTAATTACGCTGAAAAGCTAACCACAACTATAGTGTATTTCAAGTCCGAATAAACACCGCTTACAAACCATGTCGAAGCATCAACAACAAGAAAGGCAACCCTGAGCGTATGACCATATACGCATGCTGCCTGGTGCTGCCTCCTTGCCTTCCCTGCTTTATATGGATGGATGGACTGGGCGATTGATCTGAGCCTGACAGCGTGAGCAAACCAGGATGGTGCGGAGAGTGGGAGTGACAAGATCGAAGCGCGGGGCGAGAGGGGGAGATGACAAGGCCCGCCATAAATGCCCGCCTGCTCACTTCGGTGTGTTGTGTTCGGTGCCGCTATAGCCACGGCTATTGATGTACAATTTGAGCTCGGCGCATACATCCCCGTGCCATTGAGTCGTTGGACACCATTTTTTTCGAGAGGAGGGTGCGCGGTGTGCCATGGCGTGGCACGGTTGGTGCGAGGGAGGAGACCGTGCCGTAACGTGTGTGTGAGAAAATCATCAACGGCTTCAATAAAAATACAGCCTCGCATCGGCACTGTTGGACTCGAGTCTGCGCCAGTTCTTTTCTGTTACAGCTTATGACTTATAACTACACTTTATAATTTTTGACCATAATGCAAGGGTTTATAGAACTAAATGTTGTTGAGTTGTTGGACGCCCTTTTTTCGAGAGGAGGGCGCGTGGTGTGCCATGCTGGCATGGCACGGTTGGTGCGAGGGGAGGCCGCACCGTAACGCGCATGTGAGTAAAATCATTGATGGCTTCGATAAAAATATGGCCTCGCGTCGTCACTGTTGGACCTGAGTCCGTGCCTACACGCCAGTTTTGGATGAGTTCTTTTCAGCTGTGGCTTATGACTTATATTTGTAGCTTATGGTTTTTTGTCATAGTGTGAGCGTTTATGTGAATGAACTGAATGTCGATAAGCCATTTTAAAAAGATTATTCTAATAAGCCACTTTAAAACGATAACAAAAAACTATCCTATTTGTTTGTTAGAGAAAAACTATAAGCAATAAGCTAAAATATCTTGCCTTCGCTCGCTACAATCTCTCTTTATCAGTTTTCTCTCTCCTGCGGTTGTGGTCCTCGCCATCGATCGGTTGCTAGCTTGGCTTCTCTGCAGATTGTTCGCCCATCAGATGACAAAAACCTTCGCACGCAGCTGGCCGGCCTCATCTCCTATACCTTACTTCTGCATCATCATCCTACTGTCTAATGACTAGTTTTGGAACATTGTTGTGTACTCATCCAGACACTCCTGCTATACATTTTTGTTTTCATGTTCAGAATATAGTAGCACGGGAGAAAACAACAGGCGGCCCGCGGCCGATCAAAAACCCTAGTGGTTGATGGAGAATAATCGTGTTGAAAGAACAAACTAAACAAGGAACACAGCAAGCATGCAAAATGGAACGGTGGTGTTGTAGAAGAACAAAAGAGGTAGAAGTGTGGAACTAGCACTTGGGGAAAAAATTAACCATCATGGCAGCCGGGCAGGTGAATGCCATGCCTGATAAAAATTTCTTCTGCTCGCAGTTCATCAAACCCTAAAGCTAAAGAACAAAATGAACAATCTCTCTGCTGCTGCGTTTCCCTCCTCTTCTCCCACGGCAAGCCTCGCTCTCTCACTCACAAGCACAACGTACGTAAGATTGATCCAAATGCCGTGGAATGCAGCTAAGTGTAATCCTTGCAGGGGTGCCCAGGCGGAGAGGAAGGAAACCACAAAAAAACGGAAACCAAGACAAAGAACAGATCAAAGCCACACCAGACCGATGCATGCGATCCTCGGAGACGCGGCCTGCGCGCCTATGAGTCGCTGGTGCTCATGCTCTCGTGCCGCTCGCCCCCGCCGCCGCCACCTCCGTGTTGCTGCTGGCCAGAACCTCCTCCTCCTCCTCCGCCTTGGCCTGCCGCGGCATCGGTAGCCGCCTGTGTCCGGTACGCATTGAGCGCGGCGAGGATCCCCATGTGCCCTTCGCCTCCGCCACCGCCACTGCTTCCCATCGTGCCGAGTCCCAGCTGCTGCCCTGGTAGCAGCGCCATCGGGGCCGGGAAGTTCATGAAATGTAGCCCGCTCGGGACGCTCCCCCGATACACGGCAGCCGCGGCGGCGGCGCTTCCCATCTGCGGGAACGTCCAAATCGACTCGCCACTGCCTCCTCCCCCACAGACACTGCCACCACCGGAAGGTGCTCCTCCCTGCGAGTTGTTGCTCGGCACCATCCACACGGTGCCCGGCATTTGGCTCTGCGTGTACCCCGCCATCTGCTGCTGGTACTGCTGCTGCTGCTGCTGCTGCTGTTGCTGCATTTCTTGCTCCCACCGCCTCTTCCTGGAGAGGTCGGCGGCTGCTGCAGCGGCCGACGGCGACGGCTGCACGTCAAGGCCGATACTGCCCGAATGGAAGTTTAGCAACAGCGGGGACGGCGACGATGACGACGAGGCGGGGCCCTCCGAGGGGAACCCGAGGCCGACAACCCGGTCCCACGGGTCAGCACGGGCGCCGAACCGCGCGGCGGCGGCGGCGCTGGGCAAGGCGGCGCGGAGGTGGGCCGGGGCGGAGAGCGAGGAGCCGGAGGAGCGGAGGGAGATGTTGAGGGAGGTGAAGTTGGCCGGGATGGTGCCGGTGCCGGTGGCCGCGATCACCGCCGGCTCCGCCTGCTGCAGCAGCCACTCGATGGTCTCGCCGTCCGTCTTGTGGCCCAGCTCCCGCGTCAGCTGGAACACCCGCGCCGCGCACAGCGCTGGCATCCGGATGCGCCGCCCTCTTCCTTCCACCTTGGTATGCCGGTCCTTGGTCGAGCTCCGCTTGGGCGTCGTCTTCCGCACCTGCACCTCCCCTCCGGCCCCGCCGCCCGCCCCTGATCCATTTCCGCTGCCACCCGCCGAGGCGCCCCCTGCAGCCGAGCTGGAGCACGGCTGCTCCTCCTTCTTCTCAAGGAGCTGCAAGGGGAAGTTGGGGCGGCGGCCGCCTCCGGCATCTCCGGCGACGTCCATGGTCAATTAGGCCATGGTATATATACACACATACAAATATATCTGCGTGTATATTTTTTAGCCGGGTAAATGGAGCGGTTGTTTGGAAGCTAATAGAGGGGAACGGATTTGATGTCTTTGGTCTCTTCTTGTGGGTCTAGCTCGAGAAGGTTAGGTGTGATGTAGCGGTGGTGGTAGATAGCGGGGGAGTCCAAGAAAGAGCTAGCTATGAGGGAAAGACTGTAGGTTGGAAAGAGTCCTTCTTCCTCATATGGTATGATGAGAGAGAGAGAGGGAAACATGGAGGGTAGCCGGTGAGCTTGTGTTTGTGTGTGCGTGTGGGAGATTACGCACTATTTTATGGCGTTTTGGTAAGGTTCATCTATGATTTTAGAGAGAGACGGGGGAGGGTGGAACATGACCCTAGCTAGGAGAGAGAGGGGGGAGAGAAGAAGAGGATGGTATGCTTTGTAGGGCTTGGAGGAGAGAGATGGATGAATTAATTGGATTCTTGATGTAGAGGGAGGGAGGGAGAGAGGAAGGAGAGAGAGAGAGAAGCTGGAGAAAGAGACTACAGGAGTGTACATGGAAGGAGACCAGTGCGTGAGAGGCGGACGAGGCGAGAGGGGGAAAATTATTAGGTTCACCTGGCGAAGCAGGCTAGCCAAGCCAGGAGCCATGGCTAGCTAGCTAATCCCATACACAGTGTGCATCAGTATTGTGGCAGAACGAAACGTGATATGTTCTCCCGATCGATGCTAACTAACGATCGAATCTCCCATTTAATCAGCAGCAATACCATGACACTGTTCTTTTTCTCCCCCTCTCTCTGTTTCTGAAGATGCGCTGTAACACTATTTGCTGCGGATTAACTCAAACAAGGTCTAGCTATTTGGTGGGATGAAAAGCAATGTTTCCTTTGTGGATTGGCTGCTTTTGAGAGCACCCCCAATCTATTTTCTTTGCCCTTTTGCTGTTTGAAATGTGTTTCTTTTCCCTTGCTTCTGCTCCTCCCTTTGTTTTTTTTTTTTGGAGTAAAAAGCAAAATATTTAAACTGTGGAGAGGCAGTCACTTGGCTCAGACTCCACGTGCGGTGCTCTTTATCATTCAATCCCCAAAGACTGCACTGGCCACGGTGGGCGCCACTCTACAAGTCAAAATATACAAGGGAAAAATTTTAGCAGAGGGGAATTTTTTTTTTGGTCTTGAAATACTTTTCGTTTCCAAGTATACGTCCATGCATTATGTTTTTGTATTTACTGAATTATGGATGTTTTTCAGTTTCTTGTTCTGAGCTTCAAATTATATATGTAATATGCCAAGCACCTCCTTCGTTAAAAAAAATGAAAATTAATCATGCAGGAACATACTATATATTTGGGAAAATTATGACAAGAACAGCAAAGAAAGAGATAATAAAGTAGGGCCAGCTCAACCAGTAATCATTCCATTGCCTTTCCTATTAGCCTTTGCTCCCTCCTTTGTTTGCCAGCCTTAGAATCTGTGGTGCCCTAGTTTTTGCTGCCATGGACCTGGCGCACACAAGTATTCGACATAGCCTCTTACATGCCTAATCCTTGGATAGATTCTTTTGAGCTGATAACTTATAGACTATAGTTTAAATATTTGAATTTTAGCTGTTTACGAGAGGCAGTACGTATAGAAAAATAGTCACACGTAATTTTGACCGGTACAACTGAACTCAGTACACTTTCTATTACAATTTTCCTATTGACTTCGTCTTGAAAAACACACTATTTAAAAGCTAGTTACTGTAAATAATATAAGTATAAATCAACTTTAAGCTCAAAAGAAACTAGTCTTGACTAGGAGTTGGACAGGGTGAAAAGAAGTTACACACAAAAAAAGCAACAAAAAAAGGGGATTTATGTCTTTACACTCTGCAAGCTTTGGCTCTGAATTCCGTGTGGCTGTATATATAATTTGGATCCCAAAAGAATAATTAAGCTTGCACGCTCATTGTTGTGGAAAGCCTGGAATAAGGAATTCAAGAGTTCAATATCGTAGCTTATATTTAAAAAAATCTGTCTATTGCGCTTTTGCATGTTTCTTAACCGAAAAATAGTTAAATGGTTGGCCATTAGATCTGATCTAACGATCATCCTTCTCCCCCTTTTCTATACATGATGTCTTTGTCTTCCTCCATCGTTCGAGTATGCCACCTAGCCTCCCGCAATCCCCTCCCCCGTGCCGCACCCACCTCCTCACCGGCGCCACCCTAAGTGCTGGTGAGGCCCACCACATCACCACCTCCCCCTCTCCTGCCACCTCCTCCCCCGCTTCCTCCTTCCCCATAGCCTCCGCCCCACCCTTCTTCCTCATCTCCGGTGGCTAACGCTTCCGAATCCGCTAGCGCCACCCTCTGCCACCTAATGGACTCCACGACGTATCACCCTGCCACCTACCCCACCCACCGCCATCCTCTCGCCTGCGGTTGAGGCGACGCCACTGACGCCTCGCCACCCCGCCACCTCCACCCCCCACCGCTAAAAACATTTAGGCCCCTAAAAATAGTTTCGGTAATTAATGACATTTTGAATATGGGGCTAACGTGTTTACTGAGTGTTTAAAAGATTTAGTCCCTATAATGATTGTGAGATGCATGCTAAGGGTCAATATGAAGATCAATATAGCTCAAGACAAAGGTATAAATAGACTAGGATCCCTTTTGTTTTTATCGGATTATAGAATAAATGCCGTCATATTAAGAAAAATCATGGCTAGTAACTTAATAACATATTCTTGTGCTATTTGAATCAATTTAAGATCATGTATTCTCTTAAAAATAAAATTGATATCCAATCTGTACTCTGTCTAGATAATCGGAAGTACCAGAGTATAAATGACAACACTTCCGCTTTTCGGAAGTTCCGACAAAACGAGCGGTACATTTTTTTTCCCAGAGAGCACCTTTGGAATCACTTTGTCTCTCCAGAAAATGGAAGTGCTGGAGTTTCAACAACGGAACTACCATAGAGAGATAGTACCGTAACCCTTTAATAGTACTTCCGGATCATAGAAGCTTCAAAAATCCAGGCGGTACGTTTTTACAGAGAGTGCCAACTTTTGGCCTTAAAGCAAACGGAAGTACCGCGCCAAAATTTTGGAACTTTTGAATATCGGAACTATCACGATTACAACGGTGGTAGTACCGCACCAACTTTTAACGGCTAATTTAGAAGCTCAGAAATAGTCGTTACTGTTATGTTAGAACAGGTGCGGTAGTACTGACCGATGAACAGCGGTACTTCTGCTCGCCTTGATATTTTTCATAGATTGCCCTATAATGATTAGTTTTGGTTAGTGGGGATATAAATACTCCCCCACCTGCTCAAGGACAGATGTAAGAGACTCCATTGAACATCTTTGAGTATTGAGCATTCACTCCACACCTCAATTCATATTGTGCAATCATTTGAGGTGATTGAGCTAAAATCAAGTGCATACATCTTAGATAGATCCTTTTAGCACTTGATCACCGTCAAGTGAAGCTGTGATTTATTACTCTTGGTGCTTGCCGGCACCTAGACAGTTTGGTGGGAGCTTACGCGATAACTTCTTCAAGAAGGTTGTGAAGAACCCCGGTGCCGACTTGTGAGTAGTGTGGTGTCCACCATCTCCGGAGTGGAGAAAAGACAACCACTAGTGGATTGAGGAGCTGAGGCTTAATTCGTAGAGCAGGTCCAAGTTGCTTGGGATTTCCTCAACGTGGATTAAGGGAAACTGGCAAGTTTTCGAACACCACGATAAAACATCGTGTGTCAATTGGTTATTTCCTTGTCTCTTCATTCCGCACTTGTATTTCTAGCATATTATGATTATTGTGATTGTCATATTTATTTGTGCTAGATATATACTTGTAGGGACTTGTGCTTGTAGTACCTTAGACACACTAGTATTGTGTAGGTTTGAATTGCTTTAAAATCTTACTAGACTAAATTATGGTAATTATTTTTAGAAGGCAAGAATTTTTTAGAACCTCCTATTCACCCCCTATGTTTGGTTATCCTTGATCCTACAGCCGCCCCAGCCTCCCTCTAAGCTCGAGAGGCTCGAGTGAACTCTAAATCTAATTATGAACCCAAACCCTAATCCCATGGGGAGGCAGTGTGCGAAGACGACGTCACCGGAGAGGAGGAAGATGTTAGTGATGAAGACAGCACACGAATCTCCACAAAGATTGAAAGGTCAGAAATTTGACTGATTTTACCCTAAAAACATTCAAGTGTGGTATAGCACTTTCATTAAAAAAAACTGAAATACTCCTCAGCTAGCTTCTATGAAGGAGTCACTTCTCGAACTCTACTGCCTCAAGAAAACACCGAACCACCTCCTTCCTTCCCAGCACCACTGGCCCCATCCCTTATCTCCTCCCTAGCTTCTCGCTGACGTCGAGTGGGAGTGATAGGTCCCATCCCTTAGCTTCCCCTGTATATTACCCTAGATTAGGTCTTCTTCCCCCCTCTGGTGATTCTTCCATTAGGGTGATTCTTCCATTAGGATACCATCGTCATCCCTGCTGAGGAGTTGTTCTTGTAGCAATCTCTGATGAGTAGTTTTTAATAAACTAGAAGGATACCTCATGCGTTACAGCAGGATTCTATAGAAATCAATTTATTGATTATAATGTTTAAACAAATCAAGACAAAACATGGTGGAAAAAAGAACTAGAAGACAATGCAAATAAGAGAACATCTATGACGCCCAGTTTCATCTAAAAGTTGTAAATAATAGGGGTGATGTGGCTGCATGAGAGAAGAAAGAAATAACATTGATTGTAGTTAGTGGAGATTACTTGTTTAATACACACACACACATATTTCCCAATGTAATGCCGATGCGCTGCCTCTTTTTCAGTCGTCGAGTATTCTCCTCCTCCTGCTCCCCCCCTGAAAATTTACATGCAAAGTCCCCAATCTCCATCCAAAATTTCATCCGGCCATTTTAGGGCCTCAGAATCATTTTCATGTCTTCGGTCGGGTTCAACACAATTTGTTTTGCACCGGAAGCACCACTAAAAGTTACCTACAACACAACAACGTTCCGATGTGAAGGCGCATGATAGTGCTGGTTTTCCAACCGTTGCTGTGGCTTGTGGCTTTTGATCCTAACACGAATGTTTATACGAAGGAACCGAATGCGATAAGTCATTTTGAAAAGGCTATTCTGATAAGTCGTTTCAAAATAGCGATGAAAAAAATCATCATGTTATTTATTTAAGAGAAACTATAAGTCCAGTTTGGATAGCATGTAATTTTCTTTCTGTACTGGACCAAAATGTAATGTCTGGGACTGTGTACTGTTCTTAAATTTAATTTAAACCAGGGAGCTTTTTACCTTAAAAAATACCGTAGCTTATCAGTCAAATAGTCAAACCTCATGTTTGATGAAAAAACTAGCCTGCAAAGGCCAAAAATTGGTGGAGCAACCCAATTTATTAATTAACCGCACAATTTATAAACACACTTAAAATATTCATACACCATGCATATACTAAAATTCTGGCATGCAACTGACGAGCACAAACCTATTAATTCGTACGAAAGAGTTGGATGAACATCTAATTCCGATGCTATATATGGCTAACTTAGTCCAATCTCTACTTCGATAAATTAAGGCCCTTAAACTTCTCATTATTTCTTTCTTGTTGGGGTATGCCATTTAATGGCATAGAATCATCACTTTATTATTATTATTATTATTATTTTTACTTCCCTCAGGACCCCCAACCAAAAGCCCTGCCAAATCCCCATCTTTTTCCTCTGACCATTCTCTGGTGTGGGCCTAATTCATCTCTGACCTCACCTCGATCCCTACTGTCAACTATGTTTGCCACAACAATATATATCACAAGATCGATTATGGGAAGATGGGTGGGAGAGATATGGCCATAGGTATGCTGAAATCACCAATAGATCAAATTAGCCCCATTGCATTGAGCTGGTTATCTCTTCTTTTTCTAATCCACTTTGAACCATTAAAGGATGGGTTGATTTTGACTTATGCCTTATAGTCTCCCCTGGACAAATAAATAGAATGACTTTTTCGTTATCTTTTTAAAGTGACTTATCGGAACAATCTTTTTAAAGTGGTATATCTATGTTAGATTCATTCTCACAAACACTTGCACTAGAACAAAAAAAACTATTAATTGTAGTCGAAAAGAACCAACCTAAAAACTACCAAATATTACCAGCCGGTGACTGTTATAACCAGCCAGTACCAGCACAAAGTTGTTCTCCAACTCTGTGTGTGTGGGGGGTGGGGGTGGTACAAATATATTCCTGCCCGGGTCTCGCCATTGGGAATATTCAACGTTCCTATATCTATTTGGGTATATTATTTGTGTATATTTTTTTTGAGAACTAGAAGTAGAACTGCATGTCATTGTATTATAAGATTAAAAAAATTGCAATGTCGGTTTAGGCCAAAGGTTCATAAACAACCCATCCCACATACTCCTTTATAGAGAGACAGATGCATGAATGCCTACCGCCTTACCCAAACGCATCCATTAATTTCACGGTGCTCATTTACAGATTTTAAGTTCAGTTAATTATTAAGTTGGTAATGACTATTCGGCTACCTTAAAATTTCAGGTCCCAAAAGCAAGTCAAGGGATGAATTTTCTGGTTCTGTGATGCATCTGTTGGTGCTTAATTTATGAGTTATGACATATGGTACGTACGTTCTGGATAAAAACAAAGACGAAACATTGTTCTATGCATGCATCTACCTGTAGTAATCAAATTAAAAACTGCAACCACCTCCAGGAAACCCCATGAATGATCCCTTTTGGTAGGAGAGATTCGGTTGAGGTGGATGTGACTAATTCGTAATTAAAACATCCTTATGGAACAAGCAGCAGTCATTGTTGTTGTTTACACACACACACACACACACACACACATGCACGCAATTTCTACTCTTTTTTTTTTGCTGAATTTTGAGAGCCTGCTCACCACACTCTATTATTGTTTGATTCAGTTGTTAGAAATGCTTAGTACAGAGGCTGAGAAAAAACATTTGTCGCCAACCACAGTTGTTACCCGTTTTCTAATCCGCGCACCGGGCCCATGTTATCAGGGAGAGAGTGGTCCCCAATGTTAATTGAAGGTGGTGTTCTCATCAGTATTAGATTAGTGCTGTAATAGGAGCTAACATGGACGAATGATAAAAGCAAAAGATGTTGGTTGTTACAGGTAAGACAGACAACAATGCTCCAAGTACTCAGCCTTTCCTTTTTCATCTCGTCTTTTCAGTGCAACTCAGCCACACAACCTTTTGCACACTACATACAGTACGTACTACCCTCACTACGATGCTGCGTATTAATGTGCAGCAAGTAAAGCTAGCTAGCTAGCAACATTGCACGCATGCGTATATCTATTGCAGACGTCACTTTTGATATTAAGAGACAGAATCCTATCGATTGGTACGTACACATGGCAATACTCTACTTTTTTTTTCTTTTGTTGTTTTAAAGCTGGATGGCACCAGTTGTTAAAGGCCTAAAGGGTTGAATTTGGGATCACTATGGGTGAACAAAAGGGTGGAAAAGAAGAGAGGAGCAATCCATTTCTCAGCTTTTTGAGACCTAGCCAGCAAGACAGTGGATACAAAAGTATGTTGTTATATACAGCTTGATCAGTGACCTGAGTCAAGCCCCTCTCCCAGAAAGGAAATATTAAAAGTATGCAAATGGCCAAGCTGCATTAGGGGGGGAGCAGGGACCTGAAATTGTGGGCTAGTGGAGGATCTTTGACATGCATAATGTGTAAGATAATTAACTTATCCCTTGGCCCTTGGGGCAACACTAAAAGGGCATCTTGCGTACATTCCTCTCTCTCAGAAGTACTTCAAATGTTCGACAACATCACGGCCGCCAGATATATAATTGCTACTACGTCAGCAATATATCATATCTGTGAGTTGTTTTTTAATTAGCTAGTAGTTTCTGAACTGCTGCTTTAACTTTTTCCTGCTTGCAAAGGAGAGGTAATTAAAGCAACATGTGGAGGAAATTGAGATCGATCCAGTGATTACTCGCTAGGCAAGAGTGGTATAGCGGCTGAGTCTTTGAGATGATAATGACTGGTCTAAACCACTAAAGAAGAATCAATTTGCGTTTCAAAAAATTCCACATAGGTATTCCCTCCGTCCAAGTTTATAGAGTGTATTTTTTAAATGACCTTATCTATAAATATAATATGTATTTCATATTTCAATATAAAATTAGTGTTGTGTTTCCTTTATACCCTTAATAAATATGCAGCTTTATTTATTATTCTTTACATATATATATTGAATATAATGTTTAGAGATAATAATTAATGATAATATAGCCATGTTCACTATCTCATTGGCTATGTACTAAGAAAAAATATACTTTATAAACTTAGATGGAGGGAGAAAAAAATACACTTTATAAACTTAGACGGAGGGAGTACTGATTAACACAAGGTGTCAAAAAATGCACAAGCTAGCGAAGAAAATATTCGGTGTGTGTGAAGGAGGGGAATAAATTAAAGTGTGAGCATCTGATGTCAAATGATTGAGAAGCTAAATCAACGAAATGATGAAGTTTGTTTAATTGGCGCAAAGTACTTAGCTAGGGCGCAAGGATAAAAATATTGCCTGTCCTAATTATAGTGTATATTATGACATGAGGCATTGAGGCGGCTGGAGGACTTGTGTCTTAGCTAGTCTTGGCACGGAAAGAAACTAAAGATAATCTTATCAAACATTTTAAAAGGCCAAAGCACAGCTGCAAATGGTGGTCTGCCAATGATTACGTTTTGTGTGAAGGGAGGGATTTGTATTTCTTTAATTAACATATCGAAGTGTAATAATAATTAATTACCATCTCTGGCTTAAACAATCGCGCATGGTTTTCTCTGTTTCATTGGCAAGATCAACTTGAACTCTACAAACTTTTTGAGTCTGGTTTGAATTAAGTGCGGAATTGCCACCTACGTACCATTATTTTGTTAGTTTTTGTGATTTGAATTCAGTGATGACAACTTACGCACCAGGCAGCCTTCAGAGTTTGTCCCTAGATTAGATGGAGGATCCGGCGACATTCTTAATCAATGCAGTTGTTTACCTTTAACTACTAGATTTACCCGTACAATTGTGCGGTTGATATTATGATACAGTTATCTTTGGTATACAACTATATTGTCTATAATTAAAATATAATTATATTTGTTATATATATATATATATATATATATATATATATTAATCTGCATCGTTATAATCTGATCCCACCAAAATATGTAAGTAGTGGAGATGCTTCTCTTTTTTATCGATTAATGTGAAAATTTTTAGGATTTTTTTCTTTTTAGAATTATTGTGGGATTTTATTGCTCTCAAAACGAAAGAGGTGTTTTAGATCTCACTAGTTATTTTTATTTATATAGATATAGTAAACTGTACTTGTAGTACTGTCCTACTTATTTCACGTATATAATATGCATGCATACGAGTGGGGGTACACCTCTATATATAGTTCTCTGAATTAAGATGTACTCAACGTTTTTACTGACCTAGAGCTAAATTACAAAACTTATACACACACACACAAACAAACAACCGGTGAGATTTAAGGCATCTCTTTCGGTTTGAGACAACCCGTGAGATTCAAAACATATCTTTTGTTTTGAGGGCAAGAAAATCCTATAATAAACCTAAAAAGGAAAAATCCTAGAAATTCTTTTACTAATAACAAAATAGAATAATCTATATCGCTTATATTGGTAGGGTCAGATTATAATGGTGTAGATTAGTGATACGTGGATACCAGAGTTTATTTTAGTCATTGAAATTAGAGCCATATAACAAAGACAATAGTAACTTAATATCTTGTTGCGCAATTGCGCAAGTAATTCCACTAGTTTTGGTAATAATAATTTCATTTCCATTAATTGTTTGATCCGTGTTTATCTATTTTATATTATTAAAACGATGAAAAAGAAGACACCATGTTCGCACTTAAAGACTAAAAATACCACGTACTGGGTCCGAATTATAACAATGTATATTAATCAAATGTGTATGGGAGTTATTACAGTTGCATAAGGAATAAAATTGTATTTTTAGTCATACATAAGTATTGGAGTTGGGTAAAAAATACAACTCTATTTTTATAGATATTATAATATCTAGCCACACAATTGCATTTTGTATTGCATATTTATATTACTTAGGCTAAAAATACATATATACTCTACTTATACGTGTAGGGGTCTTTGCCATATATAGCTTCTTCTTAACACATATTTGTAGAAATAGCCGTATGCAAGCGGTATTGACAAAAAAATAGCGTTTCTGTCGTCCAGTCAGCGAACGGCAGCGTCCAACAGTTGATATGTGGCACCTACCATCTGGCCAACAGATGGCAGGCACCTACCACAAAACAGCAGGTGATTAAGCTGGCTAATTAGCCAACTTAATTACCTGCTTAAATTCATAATTTTATGTTATAATTTTTTGAATTTGTAAATATAGTAAATGAGCTAAAAAAAATTACAAAATTTTTGGTGGAGCTTCTCGAGGTATCGTGATACATTATGTAATTTTTTTACAATTTTTTGAAGTCATTTGTTACCTCTAAAAATTCTTAAAATGACGCATAATTAACCAAATAATTAAGCAGTTATGTGCCACTCTAAGAATTTTTAGAGATAGCAAATGGTTGTGAAAAATTACAAGATTTGTTATGAAGCTTTCTGATATAGTGTGCTATGTTGTGCAATTTTTACATAATTTTTTGCATCACTTTGCTACCTCTAAAATTATTTAATCGGCGCTTAATTAAACGGGTGATTAAGCACTAATGGCCAGAGGCTAATGACCTGCTGCAGCAGTGGCCGGATGGTAGGTCATTAGCCTCTGGCCATTAGTGCTTAATCACCCGTTTAATTATGCATCGCTCAAATAATTTTTAGAAGTATCAAAATGTGCAAAAAAATTACATAAAAATTATGAAACGTAGCACACTTCATTAGGAAGATCTATAAAAAAATTTGTAATTTTTTATGACTATTTGCTACCTCTAAAAATCTTTAGAGAAGTATATAATTGCTTAATCGCCTAGTTACTCATGCGTCATTCCAAGAAATGTTTAGAGGTAGAAAATAACCTCAAAAAATTGTGAAAAATTACCCAACATGCCTCGGGAAGATCCACCAAAAATTTTGTAATTTGTTGTGCTCATTTGCTATATTTACAAATTCAAAAAAAATTATAACATAAAATTATGAATTTAGACAGGTAATTAAGCTGGCTAATTAGCTAGCTTAATCACCTGCCGTTTTGTGGGCAGACGGTAGGCCACCTGTCATCTACTGGTCGGACTGTAGGCGTCACGTATATGAAGATATTTATAAAATACGCTAAAAATTATGGACTCCCTTACAATTTTTTCATATGGTTCACATTGGAGTATCTTATAATTAGTATACGAGTATACCTAAAGTGATAAAGGAGTATTTCAAGTTTGTTTAGGTGGTATATTAGAATTGGGTGTAATTACACCCGGGAGTAAAAAGTATTTTTCCTATATATATATATATATATATATATATATATATATATATATATATATATGTACACCTTTTACACCCGGGTGTAATTACACCCATCTCTAATATACCACCTAAACAAACTTGAAATACTCCTTTATCACTTTAGGTATACTCATATACTAATTATAAGATACTTCAATGTGAACCACACGAAAAAATTGCAAGGAAGTCAGTAGTTTTTAGCATATTTTATAAATACCTTTATATACGTACATACAAAGAGTATGTCAAAAAAATATGCATACCACCTCTGAAAAATTGTTCATATCACCTATATAGTCTTAAATACTCGTATACTATACGTACATACTCTCCGTTACGCGAGATACTACCTATGTTGTGAGATACGACATAGGGTGTAATTACACCCGAGAGTAGAAAAGAGGCTTCATATATATATATATATATATATATATATATATATATATATATATATATATATATATATATATATATATATATATATATATATATATATATATATATATATAAAAGCTAGGCTGGATCTGAAGTACTGATGTAACCTAATGTCCTCGAGCAGACATGGGCTGTACGTACAGTATCTATAATAGACTCATTCAGGGAACTATTTTTTAATTCTATTGGTGCAGCAATTGTGCTTTAATTGACCGGCTATTGAATGGACAAACCAACAAGGAGATTACATATCTTGTTCACAAGCATGCAGAACAGAAATGATGAAAGCATCGATCCAACCAGAGGTGCACTCATTTTTTTATGCTGAACTGCAACTTTTATATCTAGAAACAGTTTGATATAAACAAGGAGAAAGATAAGAATTTGCATAATATATAATTGCAAGAGAGCCAACCTGTCAAAGCACATAGGAGCTCAGGAGCAACAGTTTATTTCGTGTTCGAATGCGTGCTGTTATAGTTTGATTTGAGTCGTGCATGGAACGTCCAATGGATGTGTAGAAGCAATGACAGGATGGGTTGTATCCGAAGTTTCAGGAAAGAAAACATTAGCACGTATATATATAATAGGAAGTGCTGTTATTATTTATGGAGTATAAAATAAAAATGGCCAAGCTAGTCTCTTTGAAATATTATGTCAAGAAACCTTGCCCATAATGGGGACAGTCAAGCACGTACAATATCCATACTTACAAAAAGGCATAAGAATTTACAGTAGTATATTATTAGAAAAAGGTTAACAAAACAGTTTCGCTCAAATTCACTAGCTAAACCATCCTAATGCATACCGAAACCAAACGTGCCCTACTATATACACTACTAGAAAAACGATTATTATCGACGAGAGATGTGGTCGTTAGGAGTTATTAACAACTATAAAATTATGGTCATTAGCCATCGTTATACAATTTTCTTTTTATTAATTTTTTTATAGTGTGTCATTGTTAATTATGTAGTATCAACGACCATATATCTAGTATTAACAACTACTTTTTGGTCGTTGCTAACGTTATGGTGACCACTATTGGAGCATTAATGGCCATCTATTTCATCGTTATTAACTGTACATATGGCACTTTCATGATATTAATGACCACATATTTTTTAAAAATATGATCACCTTTATTAACACTGATGAAAAAATCACTCAAGTACTAACATTATGGGTGGGGGGATCTAATTGAACACCAAAATTACGACTAGAAATTTGCTAATCTTCATGTGTTGTATTCACAAAAAAGTTTGGCTACTCAAGCAAGTCGAGCCCTTCTTTTGCTATGCACAATAAGTCTACAACACAATGTGCTCGACCGAGCTGGGGCCTGGGAGTATGGGCATGACTTCGTAATCAAGCTATGCAAATCTTCGAGCTTGCACATGCATTTTTTTTACTATTCACACACGCACGCGATGTATGTACCAGCTGCCAATGCGAATTTGCTACGATATCTTAATTCGGCCCTGAGCACGGAAGTTTTATAAGACTTGCTACGGAATACGGTTCCTGCAATCTTTTTTACGAAATTCACGTGTTACAGCTTACAAGGCGGCGGTAGCCAGCCACCTTTGGTCCTGGTAGCCGTTACTGATCAACAGGTTAGAGCAAGTCCAATAATGATTTTATAGTCAAGCTAATCAGCATTTTTACTGATGTGGAGGAGAGGAGAGAGGAGAGAGATGAGAGCTTGGCTCTCATGCAAGCAACAAGCTGGGCACGGGAGCCTATGCAGTGGTGGACTCAGATAATAAATATATGTGAGGAGGAATAGGAAAGAGAATGTGAGACATGGTACCATATAATAATAAAAATCTTTTGTAGACAAATAGAAGATAAATTATTGTATAACTTGACTTATAGCCAAACACTTAGCTCTATTATTGGACTTGCTCTTATCGTAAGTAACATAGCCCCTGATACCACGGCCTATTAATATTATGCCTCAAAAGGAGGAGAGAATGTTTCAGGCGAGGGCTGCGCGTGGACGGATGGGCCTCGTGGTGGTGGCTGGCGGTGGCCGGGGGAGGAACCCCGAGAACCACCACTCCCCTCCTGCGTCTGGAGTCTGGACTGGACTGGCTAGTCTACCACCACCACTGGAACCGCTCCAGGAAGGCAGAGGGGGATAGGGGTGGGAGTGATCGAGGAGGGTGATTGGGATTGGATGGCCAGCGCCACGTCATCGAGACAGTTGGAATCTTCCTGCCTGGATCCCTAGGCCACGCACATCAATCGCTGTTGCACTGACGTCACACTCCACGTGGGCCCCACTGGGTCCGGTCACATCCTGCGCGTATTGCGGACGGTAACCAGCTACCCGCCCCCCTACTCCTGCATCGCATGCCCTCCTCGTCTCCCTGTATTTACCATATTGCCTCTACTCTTAGATCGTCTCGGGCTCGGCTTTTTTTTTTAAAAAAAAGTGATTTCTGACTTTTAATTATTAGCTTCATGTTAAAACTATATGGTAGCAACTATTAGTTTTTTAAGTTATTAAATAAAAAAATATGTCTCTACGGACAATGTAATGAAAAAGAAAGAAAAAGAGCAGCAAAAAAAAAGATAAAAAATTGAAATTAAAAAACCTACATATTCATTCCGTCAGAGCCAAAAACCGAAGCTGAAATAGATGGGGCTTTATTTCCCGTTTTCTTGAGTTCTTGTGTCTCTTCCCCGCGCTGATCCATGTCAATGTGAGCTCTTTATGGGATGGTACTACTCCACTATGGTCGATAGCAACCGGCAGGAAAGCATCAATGTCATGTGGTGTTTGGTCTTTTTAGGTGATTTTTGGGGTGTTTTGGGTTATCTTGGCTAGCTGGCGCATGGGTTTTGAATTATCCAAAAAATTATTGGTGCCAAGTAGATTCAAAGATGCATGATTATCTTATTGACAAATGAAAATTAGTTAAAATGTAGTGGTGAGCTCTCATGTCATTCCAAATTTAAAAATGAGTACGAACTTTTAAGATTGCTACAATTGTCTCAAGATAATGATTATGTTTGATTGCCAATTACGTCGCCCCGTGTTTGATTAAAGTTGCTTTCAAACATGCGGATTTTCATTATTTAGTATACTAGTATATGAACATATCCTACAGGTATTTTATGACACTTCGTAAATGCTTATTATAATTATAGATAACTTAGGGAATAAAAATCAAGGGGTGCTATTTTGTTTCAAAAAGATTAAGGGGTGTTATTATTACGTTAAATCAAAATGAATTGAACCCCAACTACCATAGATGCAAATTGTGAGTGTCCAGTGTTAAAATGTCATTTTCTAATAATTATTCCGTAGCTATTCGATTTAGATAGCTTGACGATTTTCACATAATCCATATCAAACTGAGAGGAACTTGAAGTTACATGTTGAGATCGATCCACGGAATCATCTTATTTTTGCACGTACTTGAAAATATCTAGCTAAAGTTAAGTACATCGTAACTGTACACCGAATCAATTCGTATGTTTTTCCATTCATCATTTTGTGTTGCAGCTGCATTCCAAACAAACACGTACTGACACGTCGAGCTGTAATAGGCTGCCAAAAAAAAAGATATTAGTGTCACTAAATATGTAGCGTCGAAGTGTTTAGTTTGCTAGCGACAGACTTAGATCTTATGTTTCATGAACAACAGATCGGATGGTCCTTCTCGTTCAGATCGATTGCCTTTCTCACCAAAATGTCGCTACCACTTTTCCTCCTTTTCCAGATGGTCCAGAGTCGGAGGTTTTGGCTGGGGGTCCTATTCCGGACGCATGTTGGTACACCTGTTAGGTTCTCTCCCTGGCAAAGCTGGTCTTTCATGGAAGCGTCCGATTAGGCAGCCGCCCCATAAATTCACCATTCACGGTCCTATCGATCGATCGCAGCGACGCAGCCACACCCATCAGGCCATCAAGTCGTTGTCCTCAAGCAATTTCCGGAATCTTCACTGCAACTTGCCTGCTGCATCAGTCCATCCATCGAGTTTACTAGGCTAGATACCTCTACAGAAATACCGATCGATCGACCGAGTGATTAGTTTTAGTGAACCAGTACTGAACCTATCTCGGTGTAGTAGCCTATCATTCTACATATATTGTAGGTATATCGACGTCACAAGGCTATGAGGATAGATCAGTGTAGTGAGCGGTCAAGTGGCGCCCTAGGTGCCGGCCGAAGTGGACGGGGCCATGCAGCGCGGGAGCAGCCATGAAAACGGCGAAAAAGACGTGACGAGAGGGCCGGGTGGCCCGGCCGGCGCGTTGCCAGGCACCGCCTCGGCCGGCGATGGGAATGGGATCTCGAGCATCGAACCTGCTGCCCAGGTGGCGCCCGCGCTTCATTCGACGGCCGCGCCCGGCCGGGTGGGCCGGTGCGCCCTCCCACGAGTGCAGGCGCGCCGGTGGTTGGCGACCTGGCGCCGAGTCGAGTCGACCACCACTCGGCCCCCCCCCCGATCGGTCGATCCCGAGGGGTGCCACGAAGCAGGGTACGGGTATGTCAAATCTAATTTTACCTATATTTATTTGAAGTAATATTATATAGTAGGTAAAGGAGAAGAAAAATGAGGGGTTAAGTCAAATAGGCTTATTAAGGAAATTTTTGTAAAACTTTGGTATTTAAAATTTTAACCTTGTATTTACATTATAAAAGTTTTCAGAAATCGACTAAAATTTGTTGAAGATGATTCTATGTATAGGGGAGCTACTCCATGCAAATGAACAGAGCTAAACGCATACGTGGACCCCACATGCTTTAATAGGAAATTTTCGTAAAACTTCGGTATTTGAAATTTCAATCTCGTGTTCACATCACAAAAGTTTTACAAAATCAACTGAAATTTATTGGAAATAATTATATGTGTAGTGGAGCCACTCTACGTAAATTAGCGGGCGCAGGCGCATATGTGACTCCCACATATTTTATATAAAGTTATAACTGAGTATGTGTAATTTAAACCATAGATAGTCTAAGTACACTTTTTAACTTTATGATTGAATGTGTATGGATAAAAATGGATAAGTCAATATTACCCTCTTATACCTAAATCTAAATAAGTATTTTATTTTTTTTATCTATATTCTACCTAATGGTCACCCCAGTGATTAGCCCTATCGATCCCCACACGCGCGTAGACGTGGCGGGAAGTGCGTGCCTCCCACGACGCGGGCAGGCAAGCGCACGCGTTCGTTGCCCCTCCGCGTCCGGCCGGGCCACCTCCGGCTTGGGGCTTTGAATGCGATCGCTAAGCTCTGAGGCCCCGCTGAATTGGCGGGGACGCGCAGCCTGGCCCAGTGGCCCTGCCCTGCGCCGTAGCCGCACCAGGTTGGGTTGGGCGTTTTTATTGGGGGCGCTCAGCCTCTGCTGCGCCTCGTGCGTCTGTACGCGGTTTCTGTACTTGCGTCTCAAACCGATATAACATTGGAGCATATCTCCGTGTCAGGAGTGCTAGTAAACACACAGGACTTACTGGTATACTAAAGTAAAAAAAGAGAATGGACGCCGTTGATCTACGTCTGCACCATTCAACCAGATTAACAGGCTGTGTGCATACGTGTAGTACTTCATCACTTAATACTAGTTACGGGTCTATGCGTTGCAACGAAACTCATTGAATGTATAGAGAATTATACTATAGATGATATTTACTCTGATCGATTGAAAAGTGAAGAATAGTGAGAAGTTAAAAGAATAGAACGGTTGAAAAAGAATGGATGTATAACTACTAACTCATTCTTTTATGATAGTAACGATACTTTTTGCATGTGGAAATCGGAAGGGAAAAAAGAGGATGTGTTTCGTGGTAGAGACGTGCTAACCGTGCAGCCAATGGCGACCAAACAAACAGGTGCATTTGTGGCCCTGTTTCATCTTCACTGCAGATGTATGATTGACAGGGTATCTCGTGAAACATATACAATTGAAAGGACTAATTAAATAGCATCTATCATTAATGCCGAGTGGTCCGGTGTTTCTGGATGTTAGTATGGCTCCTGTTGATTCCCTTTTTTAGATTAGAACTCATGATATGTATCAGTGTAGTCTGTCTTGTGGTGCATGCTTGGACGATATGGGGAGCTAGCTATTGATTGGTTCATAGCTTCTCACCGTTCTAGTTGACCTTGCTTTGCCAAGCTTTGGCTACACTCCACAGCACTGCATCGGCCCAGCGCACCACTCAAAAGATAATTTCCTGAGCCGGCTGTGTTGTGATGCGAATACATGACAGCATGGTGGTATCAAATGCTGCAGAACCGACGCGTGACTTTGTAATAATCTTTCAATAGTACGCAACTATGCACATCGAAATCACGTACTGATCGATCGAATCGAAAATTGCGTTAGCTCGCAAAATATTGCGCGCGCTCGCGCGCAAATAAAACCTCTGCCGAAGAGACATGCTAACTTTAGCTGAACAACGCCATGTGTTGGTGTCTGTGCTTATCAATTCAGAGGCCCCATGTGTCTGCGTGGATATCTTGTGGATACGATCCTGTGGCAGTTGCCTTGGGACTTACCGGGGTGCATGCTCGGGCTCATCCGCTCGGAGGAAACAAGCTTGGAATTGGCTTTTGGAACGGGCCCCATGAATGGCACCCATGGGTCAGAACTAACTTGAAGTTTCAAGCCTACCCTCTCTGGTTTAGAGTTGGGAATTCAATTTTTTCATAACTATCACCTTTGTTCTTGGTCTTATTTTTTTCAAGGATAAGACCCTGATTTATATTAAAGTGAAGCAAAGCGAACAGTTCCAAGTTACAAAGAGATGCAGCAAAGAAATAAAATTACAACCAGGTTTAATTGTACCAGGCTGCAAACTACACTTCATCACACAAGAAAATTTGCAGGAGTTGTTGGAGACGGCCAATGCTGACCAGAGGGTGATGAAGTCGTCGGAGATGAAGTTAACGACCGGTGAAAACCTTCTGAAGCTTGTACTAGGTGGGGGTGTTGCTTGAGACGAGGCCATCGAATGACCGCTTGCGGCCAACGCCGATTGAAAAACTAGCACCGTCGTGAGCCTTCACATCGGCACAACACCGTGTTGTAGGTAAGATTAAACAGTGGCTCCCGTGTGAAAGAAGCTTTGTTAAGCCAAACGAAGACACCAATTTCAAATTAGTAGGCCTTTAGATGGCTAGATATATGTAGTAGTAGCTATTGTGGGACTTTGATTTGTAAATCAAGGGAAAAGAAGCAGTAGGGGGAGAGTACACAATAGCTGGTAAGAGGCAGCACTTCGGTCAGAGCGGCAATAAATGCCAAGTTCATAGAGGAAAGCTTATTAAGTGGTACTTACCAGAGAGAGGAACACATTCTTCATCGGCGTGGAGGAAGAAGACCACCGCCAAGCTAAAAAGCAAGGTGACGGATGACACTATGTGCAACTAGCAGGTTCCCTAATTGCACAACAAGAGTAATAGGGTCTTAAGGCGGGCGTTGGGGCTGAAGTCGGCAACTAAGCAAGGCAGCAAAGGCCAAGCCAATATTACCCCAGATTTGGAATCTCAAAAATCAGATCAGACTGATTTAAGAGAATCCGACAAATCTAAGGCAGCGATGTCGAGAATCAACTAAAAGTCACCACAAGACTCAAGAAAAAGAAGAATAAAATACTCATCGTGAAAAATCATGTGATTTATGACTTGCGATGCATGACCGTGCTGTGATGTGGTACGCCACTTGGCAGACCAAATCCATCTTATTTTTGTTGAATGTTGCATTTCTCTCGCTCTGCTTGAATGAGATTCAAACGTCATTGATAACGGCTGGTTAAATGTGTCAGTTACCAATTGGTAAATGGCTGGTTAATCAAATCAGTTCAGTCTGATATGTGTGTGTGCACGCCTGGAGACGTCTAGAGCAAATAGCCCAACATCACTACATCCTTCATTTATTTTTCTTCCTCCTGCAAACCTATACTGTTATGTTGTGCCGTCTGAATCTCGTCGACTCTTCTTCCCAACGTATACTATAAAGAAGGGGAGCGGTATCTCCGAGAGCCGTTACTGCCGTGAAGACCTATACAGGGGCCGGCAATAAGGTTTCTGGGCAGCGCACATCTGCGCGACCGCTCGCTTCGTGGCATCATCTACTTTTTGCATTGCATCGAGTCTGTGTTGTTTCCTGTTCTTCGTCAGACTTAACTGTAAGTCATTCGTGTAACCGTTTGACTTGATTAAATTTTGCTTCTGCATATATTTTTAAAGTACAATGAGTTATCTGCTGTTAGTACTAATTTATATACCATTAATTATTTAGGATATTTGCTATCTAATAAAATCTTAAATCAAAACATTACTCACGTTTTCGAGACTTGTATCCGACCCCTGCTCCCTTTTCTTTTCGTCCGGTTGGGAATCAGTTTCTCGGGACAGAAGCAACACCAGATATTCGAAACATCTCAAAAGGAGATACGGTAGAACGATCGACCCTTTTGTCCGTGCATGTTCATTTAAACCATCCGATTTTCCAAACAAATTGTGCGCACGAACTATAGGCAAAGAACGGCACTAGTTACATTAACTGGGCCTCTCCTGTTGATGTAAACGCAATATGTACCAATGTTATTATCCCTACAAGTCAAAATCCATTTCACAATTACTACCTATAGCCAAGGAGGAGTAAACTGCAAGAGTTTTGCTATGGCATTCGGTAACTTCTGTTTGGTTCATTGTTGGCTGCATATAGCAGTGATCTTGTGTAAGAGCTAGGTGTGCGTCGATCATCTGCAGGCTAGCGGAGAAAAGGGAACAGCACCTGCGTCACGGACACGCATAACAGGTGCGCACTTAAGACATGCACCAGGCACCACGTACCCATGTTTTCCCACGGGTTAACACTTAACACTAATATTTGTTCACGAGGAGCAACGGGGCCGCTCAAGTTGGCCTTTGAAAATGGCAGTAGATTGCATTTGGATCTGGGCTGCGAATTGCGATCCTAGGGGCCGCCGGGCCAGGGAGGGCAAAACGGGCAGAGCTGGATGATGACTTGTGCTGGTGAGGTTAGCTGCCACAGCAGCTAGGCTTCTGCTTGCGTGTGCGTATGTGCATGTGCAGGGCACTCACCAGCACTACCACAACATATATATTTGCATGGTATTGCATTGCAATCTGTGAGTGTCTTCTTTTTTATTTCGGTTTATAACTTGAACTATAATTTATAGTTTTTAGGTTGTTCGTGAAAGAGTACAGAGTAATAGAAATTCATATGTGATTTTGATCGATATAAATAAAGTCGATATAGTATGTATTATAATTAATTTGTAGACTCTACTTTAATATAACACTTTATTTAAAAATTGGTTACTATGAAAACACAAAAAAATAACTTTTAAAAGTCGAAAAGAACCCCTGCAAATGCACCGGTGGAGAGAAAAGAAAGAGCCCCATGCACTCAACTGACCACCGGTTCACGGGTCCCCGGCCGGTGGCCCCAGAGAAATATACCCCTGCAACTGATGGCTTAGAAGCAGTTACCATATCCGATCCATATATACACCACCCCTTTGTATCTAGTACATGTGCGTACGTACGTACGTGTGGCTGGCTAGCTGCCTGGACGTACAGCTGCATGCGCGAGACAAGGGCCATTTCAAGCGCCCCACTCTGTAGTGTACCAGTTCCAGATTTCAGGAGGCAGCGTCTCCCCCATTGGACCAGCTCTGCGCGCAGGCTCATGCAGCGCAGCGCAGTGGGCACGCATGCAGTTGCAGCTAGCTAGCTCTGCTCTGCTCTGCTCCTGCACGCGTCGCATGCATGCAACCGCTCGCTCCAATTTGTGGGCGCAGGCCATGCTCAGATCTGCTGATGAGATAACCTGTTTATCCCAGCAAGAGCTTTTGAGCCACCTGAAGCGGTGGTCAATCTACCTAGCTCCTGCTGCATTTTGCCTTTCCCGCAGCGCGCGACCGGCCGGCGGTGGATTCGCGGCGCGCGACCGCCGGTCAAAGCGAGCATGATTTTGAGCCCGTCCGGCCGGCCGGATCTTGCATGCATGCGTGACAGGCCGCCGTACCATGGCACCTGGGCCAGCCGGACGATGTGGGCGGTCGGACGGGTGGACGTGTGTTAATTTGTAACCGCGACGAAATTACACATGCATGTGCTACTCCAGCCATGTGCTACAGATTAATGCGGACGTACGATCGATCAGATGAACAATACAACGTTAAAACATTGCCGGAACTTCAAAAAAAAAACATTGCCTGAACTAGCCAAATTATCCGCACAAAAATACCTGTATTCCAAATGTGGCGGCCAACGTATAACGATAGGCGAACGTACGATACAATTGGGACAGAAGAGAAGAGAAGCAAACAAGCCATGACAGCAAGACGGCTCGCGACGACGCACCGTGACGGCTGACGAGAGCCGGCCGGCTAGCCGGGTACGATGGCTAATCATATATGCTTTTAAAAAAGCACCAGTACGTACGCCGGTACGCCTTACTCTACCAATGGAAAGCAGAAACAGAAGATGCAGATCGATGCTGGGGCACAGGCAAATTAAGGACCGCACGTCAGCGCGAGAATAACAACGAGGATATATGCACGCAGCTATCGGTTAATTAAACTGAGAGCGATACGATCTACATGCACTAACGCAATATATGCTCGAGATAAAGCTAGATTTGACACTGGTATGTATTGTATTTACAAAAATAGTTATATGTGTATCAAATTTGTAAAAATGTCACTTCTGCTGTTCGGTGGGTGGGCGGCAGCGCCAGGGACTGCCAACGGTAGGCACCTGCCGCCCTCTCACCAGATGGCAGGCAGCCTATCACCCGGTGGGGAGGGGGCGATAGTTGATTAAGCCAGGTAATTAGCCGGCTTAATTACCTGCGCTAATTTTTTGTGTTTAGTGAATTTTGAATTTTTAAATATATCAAATGAGCTAAAAAAATTACGAAAATTTATGTACAATCTCCCAACATAACGTATCTCGTAGTGTAATTTTCACGTAATTTTACCCATTGCGAATTTTGCTAAAAAATTCATTCAATTTTGATTGTTGTAGGGGTGGCCCCCACCTAAACCCAGCAGGCCTGTTAGAAGGTTATAGGGCGTTCCAGCGGGAGCTAGGGGATCTTCGTGGGGCTGTCCGAGACATGTAAGAGGCTCGGAACCAGCAAGCTGCGCCAGAGCCCGCGCCGGAAAGGGCAAACAGCCGCGACGCCCCCACATCCAGCCGTGTGCCGCTGCGACGCGTCGATCCGGAGTCTCCGCTTTCGGCAGGACTACAGCAGGCGGCGTGGCCCGAAGACTTCAAATTCCCCAGTGTCATCGAGCCTTACAAAGGCGAGACGGACCCCCGCGAGTTCGTGCGCGTGTACAAAACCGCAATCGAGGCCGCGGGGGGAGACGACACCACAAAGGCGAGGGGCTCCCCCTCGCGCTGCAAGGAGCGGCGCTTTCCTGGTTTTTTACCATAGAGCCAAACTCCATCAACGCGTGGGAGCAGATCCGCGACCGCCTTCACAACAACTTTCAAGGAAACTATGTTGAGCGGGTCGACGCGGACCAGCTCTTCGCCGTAAAGCAGAAACCCTCGGAGAAGCTCCGGGACTACTCCAAGCGCTTCGCGAAGGTGCGCTGCCAAGTCAAAGACATTAATGAGACAACCGTCATCAACGCGGCCATACAGGGCCTTCGTCCGGGCCCCATGGCCGAATACAACGCGCGGAAGCCTATCAAGACAGTCGCCAAGCTCTTCGACAAAATGGAGGAGTATGCGCGGGCAGAGGAGGAGGCGCGGAGACGCAGCGCCGCCGCCCCCGACCTCGCCCAAGCAGAGCGCTTGCCACAAGAGGGGGGGAGAGTAATGGTTCCTCGAAGCAGGGCCGTAGACGAGAACCCCGGGGAGACACTCCCGACGGTAGCGATACCGGGGGGCAGGAAGGCTCTTCAAGGGGCGGGCGCAAGCCCCGACGTCGCCAGCGCAGGCCACAAAAGGTCCGCCATGTCCTCGGCATCGAGAATGCCCCTCGAGAACCTGCCCCCACCTCGCGGGGAGGGGGCCGGGGATGGGAAGGCGGACCAGATCGCGACGGGCAACCCCGCGCGGAGCAAGAAATTCTAGATTACGGCAAGTGGTGTGAGGTGCACGGTTATGGCGACCACCACACGAAGACATGTGTCGAAGTCATGGAGTTGCGACGGATGACGGCCGGAGCTCGGGCCGCATCCGGGGAAGGCACGTGGTGCCGCTCCATCAGCGTCATCACCGGAGGGTCCCTATCGGGGGCCCCCTTGGAGCAGCCGCAACCGTGGGTGCCGCCCCGCGACATTACGTTCACCCTGGATGACGCCAGGGGTGTGGAGTTCCCTCACCAAGACCCTTTAGTCATTCAGGCTCACATCGCAGGCCATGACGTCAGGCGCATCCTCGTCGACGGGGGGAGCTCTGCGAACATTCTGTTCGCGGGGGCCCTCAATCGTATGGGAATCCCCCGAAGCCGCTTAGAGCAGTCAGGAGCTCCACTTCAAGGCTTCGGAGGCCAACCGCTGGAGGCCATAGGACACGTGTCCCTTCCAGTTACATTCCGCCAGGAGGGTAACACCCGAAGCGCGTACGTCATCTTCGATGTCGTAGACATCCCGCACCCCTACAACGTCATATTGGGACGGCCCGCCATCAACTCCCTCGAGGCGATCCCGCACCACGCCTTCTTATGTATGAAGCTCCCAGGCTCGGAGGGCGTGATCACTGTCTTCGGCGACCAGGACCTCGCCAGACGCGTCGAAGTCAGCAGCCGGGATTTACACCGGCGAGTGCACGTCCTCCAGGCATGCTCGGCGATACGCCCTCCGCTCCAGGATGGAACCTAAGCCTCGGCCCGAGGGTGGAGTCAAAAAGGTTCCGCTCCAGGCGGAGGGGCAGTTTGTGTCCATTGGCGAGGGGCTCCCTACGGAGGTCGAGCGAGACCTACTCCAAGTGCTTCAGAACAACGCCGACATTTTTGCTTGGTCACCAGAGGATATTAAGGGCGTAGACCGCGCAGTAATCGAGCATCGCTTGGCGGTCCGCCCTAACGCCAAGCCGGTCAAGCAAAAGTTTCGTCGCATGTCCATGGATCGGCAGCAGGCGGCCAAGGTGGAGGTGGCGAAGCTTCTCCGGGCCGGGGTCATTCGCGAGTGCACCACCCAGAGTGGCTCGCCAACCCGATATTGGTCAAAAAGGCCAGCGGGGCCTGGCGTATATGCATTGACTTCACGGCACTCAACAAGGCGTGCCCAAAGGACAATTACCCCTTGCCACGCATCGATCAACTAGTCGACGCTACCGCCGGGTGCGAGCTAATGAGTTTCCTGGACGCCTACTCTGGCTACCACCAGGTATACATGGCCGAAGACGACGAGGACAAGACTAGTTTCATCACACCGATTGGGACTTTCTGCTTCGTCAGGATGCCCTTCGGCTTAAAGAACGCAGGCGCTACCTTCACCCGCCTCGTCGCACTTGCCCTCGCCGCCCAGCTCGGGAGGAACGTGGAAGCCTACATCGACGACGTGGTAGTCAAAACCCGGTAGCTCGCTTCGCACGGCTGGGACCTCCAGGAGACCTTCGACAACCTCAAGAAGGCTGGCATCAAGCTCAACCCCGACAAATGCGTCTTTGGCATGTAGGCGGGCAAACTACTGGGCTTCCTCGTGTCCGGACGAGGCATCCAATCGAATCCCGATAAGGTTGAGGCCATCATGGGCATGGAGCCGCCCAAAACGACGAGGGAGGTCCAGAGGCTGGCGGGCCGCATGGCAGCCCTAAGCCGCTTCCTATCTAGGGCGGCGGAGCGGGGTCTACCATTCTTTAAGACACTCCGCGGGTGCGACGGATTTCGTTGGGATAGCGACTGTGCGGAGGCCTTCAACGAGCTCAAGAAGCACCTGGCGAGCCTCCCCACTCTGGTCGCACCAACACCAGAGGCTCCCCTCTTGCTCTATCTGGCCGCGTCGGTTACAGCGGTCAGTGCCGTCCTCGTCCTAGAGGAAGGCGCCGTGCAGCGGCCCGTATACTTTGTCTCCGAAGCCCTCCAAGGCGCCAAGACGAGATATACGGAGCTTGAAAAGCTCGCTTACGCGTTGGTCATGGCCTCCAGAAAGCTTCGACATTATTTTTTGGCCCACCCAATCACAGTGCCTTCCTCGTTACCCCTGGCGGAGATGTTACACAATAAGGAATCTATGGGGCGCATCGGCAAGTGGGCTGCCGTGCTCGCCCCGTTCTCCCTGACATACGCCTCGCGGACGGCAATCAAATCTCAAGTTCTCGCCGACTTCCTCGCAGAATGGACTTCGCCGGCTCAGCCCGCCCAAAAGCACGACGACCCAGTATGGACGCTCACCATCGACGGCGCCTACGGCGTCGCGGGCGCGGGCTTAGGCGCCGTGATTGTTACGCCCGAGGGGCAGTGCCTGTTATACTCGCACGCCTTGCGTTCCCGGCCACCAATAACACAGTTGAGTATGAAGCGCTGCTCTTCGGCCGGACGAAGCTCAAGGCAATTGGTGCGCGGCGCGTGCTCGTCCGCACGGACTCGCGTTTGGTGGCAGGCAACGTAGACAAGTCATATCAAGCCAAAGACCCCGAGCTGGCCAAATACCTCGCGGCCGTAAGAGCGAGGGAAAGGCATTTCTTGGGCGTCATGGTCAAGGCCATCCCTCGCGCGGAAAATGAGCAGGCCGACGCCCTCGCAAAGGCGGCCAGCCAACAACTGCCACCCCCTGACCGGGCGTTTTACGAAGTGTTACCGCAGGCGGCCGTCGCGCAGGACAACTGGGACGCGGCCCTCGTTCACCACATCGTCCAGCAGGGCGACTGTCGAGAGCCTATCTTCAATTTCCTGCAGGGTATTGCCGAGCCGGAGGACCCCGCCGAGCTCCGGCGTCTGCAACACCGTGCCAGATCCTTCCAGGTGTTTGACGGGACACTCTACAAAAAGGGAGTCTGCGCATCGCTCCTGCGCTGCCTCTCGCACGAAGAAGGGGAAAAGCTCCTTGCGGAGATCCACACGGGGGTCTGTGGGTTTCACCTCGCGCCAAGGTCTTTGGTCGGCAAGGCATTCAGGCAAGGCTTTTACTGGCCGACTGCCATCACTGACGCCCAAGACCTCGTGCGTCGGTGTCAGGGGTGCCAATGGATGGGACGTATCATCCGTAGGCCCCCGACGAACCTCAACCCTATTCCCCCGGTGTGGCCGCTGGCACGCTGGGGCGTCGACATAGTGGGACCACTTCCCCAAGCCCCAGGGGACCTGCGGTTCATGGTAGTTGCGCTAGAATATTTTTCCAGGTGGCCGGAGGTGGTAGCTCTGGCCAAAATAACCTCGACGGCCATGCAGCGCTTCCTCTGGCAGAACATTATATGTCACTTCGGCGTGCCCAGGGAGCTCACCGTCGACAACGGCCTGCAATTCGACGCCACCCTATTCAAAGAATTCTGTGACAGTATGGGCATCACGCTTCGGTTCGCCTCGGTCGGGCACCCTCAGTCCAACGGAGCAGTCGAGAGGGCGAATGGCGCCATCTCTATTGCCGTCAAAAAGCGCCTGGTAGGGTTGCCAAAGGGCAAATGGCCGAGCGAGCTTCACAGTGTCCTCTGGTCCCTTCACACAACGGTAACACGCTCGACGGGGTTCACGTCTTTCAAGCTCCTTTTTGGTGATGAGGCAGTGACGCCTGAGGAAATCAAGGCTGGCTCGCGGAGGGTCCTCGTCCAAGCGCCCGACGAGGAGCATCGCGTGTCCTTGGACCTCCTCTATGGTGCGCGGGCGAGCGCAGCCCAACATGTCGAAAAATACGCGCGGCTGATAGTGCGTACTCGAGACCGGTCACTATATCCGCGAGGGTTCAAGCCTGGGGATCTCGTCCTCAGAGTGGCGCTCCATGCGGAGACCGTTGGCAAGCTGGAGTCCAAGTGGGAAGGTCCATACATCGTGGCGGAAGCATTACAGAAGGGAGCATACCGCCTCGCCACACTCGAGGGGCAAACTCTCCGCCACACATGGAACGCGGATAAGTTGCGGCGATATTACGCCTAGAAGCAGGACGAAAAGTATAATGGCATCAGCCCCTCCTTGCACGATGCTCACCCGCGCAAACGGGAGTTCAATAAAACTGGCTGTTCGCAGAAAGTACCATGTTGTCTGGCCACAATGTGCAGAAGATCACCCCCTACGGACTCTAAATAAGACGCAGCAGGGGGACGCCCTTGCGCGCACTCTCCGGAGCATAAACAAGACGCAGATCCCGCGCACGCACAGGTGTTGCCCCTGTGCGTACTCCTCGGAGTATAAAAGCAGCATACAACATTAAGAACGGGTGCTACTTCGGTTTACTGCAAAAAATGTCGGGGTTACCTGACCACAAAAGCAGGAGCGCGCAGTACACCATTCCCCTAACCAACCGCTCATCCTTCGTGCGGTGCCGAGGGGCCCGCGTCGCCATTGGGGCGCCGAGGAACTCCTTCGAGCCAGCAGAGGAGGTCCCCACCCCCATGCAGCGTTTGTTGCACTGCAACCCTGGCCGCGTCCTCCCCGACATAGCCCCAGATCCGTTGGCGAAAGTTTCGGAGGACAGGCTCGATGAAGCGAATAGCGTCCAACATCGCCTCCGGCCGGGTAGGGAGATCCAGGTGAGGGTTCACCAGCTCATGGACATGTCTACACCCATGCGTGTTGAGCATGGCGAGGGCGAGGCATGCGCTGAGGAAGCCGCAATGCTCGCTGAATGTGCTAGCGCTTCGGAGAGCAACGCCGACCCCTTCCTCGACCAGCCCGAGCGTCTCCACCAAGTCCTCTGGCCCGTGAGTAGCGTCCGGCACGTCGACGCACAGATCCCGCAGGGCCCGGTTCAGAGACTCCATCGCCCTCCACGCCGACATGGACGCATTGTCCAAGGCGCGGTCCTTCTCCGCAAGAGACTCCACTAGCTGGGCCTTCTCCTCCGTTAGAGCGGTGATCTGCTGCAGAAAGGAGGTACGTTCCTTCGCCGCGGTGCACTGGACTTCCTCGGTCCTGTGTTGCGCGGCCGCCAAGGCGCCCTCCAGCACGTGAAGCTGTTCGTCCTTCGTGGCGTGAGCGTCATCCGCAGCACGAAGACCGACCTCCAGGGCTCTCCGCTCCCGAATACGGGCCTCATCCAGTGCTTGGCTGAGGGCAAGCGTCTGGGAATAGCAATAAGAGTCAGCAGGTGCCCAGTAGTACTCTAGCAACCGCGAGCGCACATACTTACCCTTATCTCCGAGGCCTGCAGGGTGAGCGCCAGGAGGTCTCCCTCGCACGACGACAACACCTGCCGATCCAAGCCGCCGTGGGCGCGCTCCGCAACTGCGTTAAAAGCGCGAAGTGTCTCCAGGCGCGGGAGGAAGTCGGAGAGAACAAGCTCCGCCCCCGCCGCGTCAGGGGCTGCAGAGACTTCGGCCACTTCAACGGCGTCAGACGCCGGCAGGGCACCCTGCACAGGGCTCGGGACGTCGCGCACACCACCGTTGCTCGATCCTTCACGTCCGGGAGACTTCGTCTCTCCTGATGTCGACGGAATGAGCGAGCAAATCGGAGAGAGCTTCGCGAAGTCATGCGAGGAAAGGGAGCTGCGCCTACCTCCTGCGCCCTCCGCCGCGACGGAAGGGGGTACCCGTTCAATTGCCGGCAGGGGGGCGGGTGCCTCGGTGGGCGGTCGAGAAGACCCTTTGGCCGCGTCGGGCACCACAACTCCAAGCACAGGGCCGGCGACGACGTACCGCCCCCTCGGAGGCGAGGGTGACTGGACTCGAGGACGTTTCGCCTATGGCGCTGCAGGCGATTCTTCCGCGGTGCTAGCTGTCACAGCTCCTGTCGCGCCTTCAGTCCCTACCGCCCCGGGCGTGTCCTTTGCAGCCGCCGTGGGTGGCAAAGCACCGCCGGCCGCAGCACTCTTGCCAGGAGCGACGTCCCCCCCGGGTTAGCAGGTTCCGGCCCAGCGAAGGCCGTGCCTATGGCCTCGACAGCGCCGGCGGATGGTGCCGCCAATGGGCTCGAGACGACGCGCCCACCCGAGCTGGTCCGACCAGTCTCATCGTCGGTCGCACGTCCTGTCCCAGCGGCGCCAGCCGCCGAGGTGGCTGGCGGGCTGGGTACGGCAACTTCGGAGCAGGCCCGGTGCCGCGAAGGCAATACCCCCGCTTGGCTACCACTGCCACGATGGTCCGGAATCCCTGCGGGAGCCTCCGCCGGCACCGCGCGCTCGGGCACAACAATGCCCAGAACCTCGCACGTGCAATTTATCGGCCCCTGCTTCGCCGTTTTGGTCGCGGCCTCACGCAGCTTGTGCTCCTTGAGCGTGTACAGACCCAGGTACGCCACAACCGCGCGCTCCGCATCTTCTAGCCGGGCCACTGCACAAAAGACAAGTCTTATCAGGCGGGGACTACATAGACAAATGAATGCGTACCAACACACTGCACGACTTACAAGGAGTGGAGGGCAGAAGCCGGCAAGACAGTGGCGGGCGAACCCCGTCCTCTCGGTCGTCGCCCCGTCGCGTGTACTTCCACCGGGAGGAGAGGGGCGCCACCCCGTACATCGTAAACTCTTCGGCCAAGTCGCGCATACTTAGCCGGCGCGCAACGCCAGCAAGCCTCCATAGCCTCCGTGCGTCGTCAGCCTTCGGCTTCACACTTGGCGAGATATTGAACGAGATTGGCCCACCTCGGCACAGCAGGCCGCTTGCGCTGGTCACGATGTAATAAAACCACCGCCGCGTCCAGCCGGACTCCCACCTCCCCAAGGTGGCCGACGCAGGGAATAGCGTCGTGCAGGACGCTCGCAGCACGAAGTCCACGCCGCCAAAGTTGGATACAGCCCCCTCCCTGACTTTCTTGGGTCGGCAGCATGCGTCGTGCAGGGTGACGAACAGGCTCGCGCTGGGACGCCGGCCTTCTATCCGTGCCGCCCACGCAAAGACAGCCAGGCGGACTATGGCGTTTGGCGTTAGCTGTGCTAATTCCAACTCGTAGGCCCGCAGGACTTCGCCCACAAACATTGTTGAGGGCATTCGAAGGTCGGCATCGAAAAACGCGACGAAAACGATCGCCTCCATCTCCCGGGGCCTTGGCTCTGTCTCGTCGCGACGGGGTAGGCGAACCCCATCACGCTCCTCGATCTTCCCTTCCCGTACAAGCCGCTGCAGCGTATCTTCGGTTACGCGACTCCTCCCCAGCACACGGGAGCAGCAGCCCCCGAGTGTTCCATGGCGTCCCACCGCCTGTCGGCACGTGAACGCCCCCGCAGCACCAGCTCGTACTCCTCTGGAGGGACAGACAACTCGTCCCGGCTAGGTAAGGAGCCGCCGCCGGGATGGTGGGAGATATCATCTTGGCCGGCCATTGTCCTCTGCGATCAGGGCAAAAGGAACAAGGTAGGAGCAAGTTACGCTATTGTCAGAACAAGCAGAGCCAGGAGACAGGCGACACAGAACGTCCCCGCTACAACGGTGGCACCTTATAAGGCTCGCACGCCCTCCCCACGGCTACAAGCGCAGCCAGATTAACCCCCAGCGGTTCGACTACCCAAGGCTTGAAAAAAAGAACCGCCAGCACGTCGACGAGCGTGCCTGGTAGGCGGCCACACAGCGCGCAACGCCAACGGGCGCCCGCCACGCGTCCCGCTTTCCTGGGGAAGAGGCGAACTGCCGCGGTCAAGCAACCGCTCACATCCCACGACGCACCAATCACAAGCCGCCGCATGCCCCAGCCACGGGAAGGCGGACGGTACGGCAGGACAGCCTGCGCCCTGACAGGCCAGGCGTCGGCACGATTTCAGGCACCATTAAAAGCGCACTACCAGACCGCGAGGTCATAACCGCTTCGAAGCACACCGACGCCAGCGGCGTGAGGCCCGCCTCCACCATCGCCTACTCCGACTAGGCGCCAGCTCCGCTGCTACTCGTTCGAAGGGTAGGGAACGGAGCGCTCGCGCGTCTACTCCGACTAGGCGCCAACTCCGCTGCCACCCGCTCGAAGGGTAGGGGACGGAGCGCGCGCGCGTCTACTTCGATTAAGCGTCAGCTCCGCTGCCACCCGTTCGAAGGGTAGGGGACGGAGCGCTCGCGCGTCTACTTTGACTAGGCGCCAGCTCCGCTGCCACCCGTTCGAAGGGTAGGGGACGGAGCGCTCGCGCGTCTACTCCGACTAGGCGCCAGCTCCGCTGCCACCCGCTCGAAGGGTAGGCAACGGAACGCGCGCGCGTCTACTTCGATTAAGCGCCAGCTCCGCTGCCACCCGTTCGAAGGGTAGGGGACGGAGCGCTCGCGCGTCTACTTCGACTAGGCGCCAGCTCCGCTGCCACCCGTTCGAAGGGTAGGGGACGGAGCGCGCGCGCGTCTACTTCGACTAGGCGCCAGCTCCGCTGCCACCCGTTCGAAGGGTAGGGGACGGAGCGCGCGCGCGTGTCTACTTTAACTAGGCGCTAGCTCCGCTGCCACCCGTTCGAAGGGTAGGGGACGGAGTGCTCGCGCGTCTACTTCGACTAGGCGCCAGCTCCGCTGCCACCCGTTCGAAGGGTAGGGGACGGAGCGCGCATGCGCGTCTACTTCGAATAGGCGCCAGCTCCGCTGCCACCCGTTCGAAGGGTAGGGGACGGAGCGCGCGCGCGTCTACTTCGATTAGGCGCCAGCTCCGCTGCCAATCCGGGCATCGGCTACGGCCTCAGACCCCAGGACCCGTTGCCCACCAAGGTGCCGCAAATTCGGAGAAGTTCACAGGCCGCAGGGACGGAGGGGCCAAAGGACTCGGCAACATGGCTTCGGCCCTGTGAAACCCTTCACCATGAGAGGCTCCTGTTGTAGGGGTGGCCCCCACCTAAACCCAGCAGGCCTGTTAGAAGGTTATAGGGCCCAAAATGGGACATGTGTAATGGCTTAAATACCCCTGACAGGAAGGTATCGATGTAAGGGCACAATTGTAAAAGCACAGTCCATATGAATATATATATATATATATATATATATATATATATATATATATATATATATATATATATAAGGGAAGGCTAGGAGAGAGGGGATCACACTCTCTTCCAACTCTCCACTACCACATCTCTCTCTGTTTGGTCTGTAACCACAACATTGATATTTTTACGAGTTTTTACATATACCAAACGAGCTCCAACAATTACAAAATTTTATGTGAAGCCTTCCAACATAGTCATAGTTATTATGTAATTTTTTAGAAATTTTATGTGATCTAAATTTGGCACGTTTATTCGGATTAACTTAATCATGAATTTATGAATATTTCACGATTTTTTACAATTTTATACATTATGAATCTTGTACAATTAAAAGTAATTATATTAGTATAAAAAAATGATATGGCTCACCCATCTGAGCCACTGCTATCTTCTCACCGCATATGCCTCCTTGTACGTGACCTTATCTTCCGTTGCGCACGAGCATATCCCGTTGGGTACGTCAGTCGGTCCGGAGGTTGTGTCTCAGGTCGGAGGAGGTATGAAGACCGTTCTGTGACTTCTGTCTACTCAGTCATCGGCGGTGGTCTAGTAGGCTTAGGTACAGTATGCTGGGTCTGGTAAGGGTTGAAGTCCTCCAGCTAAGACACGCCAAATTGCGAGCCGCCCGCAATAATGTCATGTACAAAGGACTCTAGAAATCCTCCTCATAGTACGAAGGAGCTCTCTCCTTGACTGTACAACATGGCAGCGAAGCCGGAGGAGCTCTGCCCACCGAAGTGTCCAAACCCTGGGTATGCTGTGAACGCTGAGCTTTGCACTGCATACGCTGCAAATCCTGGCGCCGTGTACTGCTCTCTGGAAGCATCTGGGAGGCCCGTGTCATCATCGGTGGACTCGTCGTCACCCCACGTTGAATTGGAGACTACAAGATGAAATGATATTAGTCGCAATAAATATTTCGGATGTACAATGCGAATTTCATACCTCCCGAATGTGCAGCGGTAGTCTGTGCAGGTGGTGCGGATGTCAAAAGCAATGCATCTCGATGATGGACCTGTGGCGGGAGAACGCCATAATGTTAGTGGAACACAAGGCCTAATAGGAAATCAAAATGTAGGTTCGTGCACTCTCCGAGATAGACCGGCATGTAGCAGATAGCCAGATTGGGGATACCAATAGTGGCGCACTGGCAAGCGTCATATAACCCTCGATACGTGGCGCACATAACCACTGATCCCCAGCTGTACCGAGGCATCACCCCAAACTCTGTGTCCACCAAAGACTCGGCGAGGCTGATGAATTCAGCGTTGTAAATATCGCCGTGTGTGGCTGGAAACATGCTTCAACCAAAGAGTTGGATAAGGAACGCGATGAGGTGCGTCCTGACGACCTTTAGCGGTGCAACCTACGGGCACACACTGAAATTATTTTGCCAAGTGCGGGGGATGCCACGT
Source organism: Dendrocalamus latiflorus (assembly GCA_017311315.1). Taxonomy (NCBI): domain Eukaryota; kingdom Viridiplantae; phylum Streptophyta; class Magnoliopsida; order Poales; family Poaceae; genus Dendrocalamus; species Dendrocalamus latiflorus. The sequence continues at coordinate 45,070,027 of CM029640.1, forward strand.
GCACTCTCCAGGATAGGTCGGCCAAACCGGTCCACCAGCCTCTCCTTTTAGTCTGCTGGTGCAGGGGCTAAAACAAATGCGTCACCCCCGAGAGGGAGACCGGTCAAGAACATGACGCCCTTCAGAGTGGCCGTCATCTCACCCCACCGAAAGTGCAATGTGTGCATTTCGGGCCTCCACTTATACACCAGTGCAACCGGGCAGCACGCTACCTACCATCGGCGGCCCCGCCGCGTGTCGCCTCATAAGCGCTGCCGCCCGCTTGTCGGACAGCAGAAGTGATTTTTTTGCAAGTACTGTACGCATATGACTACTCTTATAAATATGATGTGCAACAATACCAAATCTAGCTTTTAACTCTATATGCTCTCATTAGTACATATATAGACCAATTAAGGATGATGCCTACTTGAGTAGGCATGTAACTAGCTAGCTACTCATATAGATCGATCGACCAGGATGAGCGCCGACAACTCCAACTTTGACATGTCTGAGAAACCACAACCAGTTTTCATAATTCTTACTTTTCATGAATGCGATGGCCAGCAACAATATTTGGTTGTTGCCATCAACGCATATGCCCGTCAGAATCTGCCTTTTGTATTTGCCGATCAGAAAGGTCCCGTCAACTAAGATCACCGACATCATGTGTCTGAATGCCTCGATGCAAGCACCAAATGTGTCTGAAGGCCCCTTTCTGTTTCCGAGTCAGTCCCACATCGATTGTCTTGCACGATCTAGTTTCTTGTAGAGCATCCAATGAAAATTTCGTAGTTAGTATATTATAGATTTCTTTGACCTTGTGGATTTCTTTGAAACCAAATAGCACATTGTGGATGATTGCTGTGAACACTAGGAAAGAAAACTGAGCGACTGTCCGACAAGAACTTTATTTGCAAACGTAGGAGATCAATGCAGATGTGTCAAATTGTTTATATATGCTTTTGCATTGGGATTATTCTATTCATCATTTTCAGTCAAAAGCTTGTTGCTAAGTACTCTAATGTTGTATGTTTTTCTACAAATAACAGCTAGCAGTTTATTGCCATTATAATCATGACGATTTCCCTGGCTGCACAAGGAGGATGTGATGTTCGAGAAAAAGTGCAAGAACAACGAAAGTCCACTGTTTCTCGTGATCTTGCCTCACCACCCTTGCCGGCTATGTAAGGGGTACATAGTGCGCAAGGGGAAGCAAGAGGTTCTTTGTGCAGCTGGTCATCGGCCATGAAGCGGAAGGCTCCGTGGCGAAGCGGCTAAATCCCCCAGCAGTGAAGCTGAGGTCCCCAATGGTCAGGCTGCTCACGTCTCTGGACTCCGGCAGTGATGTTGGCGAGGTCCTTGGCTGCGAAACGGTTCTAGGCATCAAGATATATATGCCTTTGATTTGTATTGCTATTGCTCTCCCCGTGCCTTCCCGGGCGGCAGAGGCGGAGGACGGCGCGGCGTGGCGGCGCCCAGTCGGAGGAGGTGATTTGAGGAGAAGCCGAGGAGGTGGTTTGAGGATTGGTAATTACTTTTACAATTTTATATATTGCACTTCTATAGTTTCTATTTTATAAAGGTACAACAAATTCTATTTATTCTAGAGACCAGATTTGTGTATTTGAGTACCAGTTTTGATTGCTTGTCAAAATTTTATGTAGAATATGTAAACTAGCTTGTCAAAATGAGGGTACTTATATTTTTACCTCTCCAGAAACAGTGACCTGAGGCTTGTTCAAATTCAAAATGAATAGAAAGAATTTGAAAGGCTATTTTAGCAAATTTTCAAGCAGAAGCACCAAGGAAAGCGGAACGGTGGCCGCACATGCCAATCTCAACTTGAAGTCCAATCGAACTAAGTCCAAGCACAACAACGAAAATGTCTCGTTCTCCTAGACAGACGTACTTAGTTATTTATTGGTATATTTTTTGTCTTCTTTTATATTGCATCTTTTATATTCTATTATTGAATTGTGACACTACTGATTTATCTATCTTTCACAATTGACAGGTTGTTTCTTTTACAGCTCATCTACAATTGTGGATTAAGCTTCATTAGTGAGGTATTTTTATTGTCCTTTAGTTATCTACACATGTTAACATGCGAATTGTAGATGTTGTTTCTATTTCGTATCACATACTTTTATTAGTGTGATTGCAACATAGTTTGATCATGGATTGTTTTGCTTTTGGGTACTACTGTTTATTTCACGCTTTCGACTTCAGCCTACCTAGTTTTTTTCCTGGGTTCGCCACTGGACTTTGCTCTACCTAGATTTTTTTTCTGGGTCCGCCACTGACCGTAGACGTACAAGGGCTAGCTTCATTAGATCCACAAAGCATGCATGCATGCAAAAGTGTGAATTTTTTGTACGGATAATCCGTTTTTTATTCGTAAATACATAAATATACCCGCGAGAATTTTTTTTTACAAAAATAGTCTCCGGTCGCCCCCCATTGGGCGACTTCTGCCTTTCGCCCAACTGGGAGGCGACAAAATATCTGTCGCTGGTTGTTCGAGCGACTGCAAGTAGTCGCTTTCTTATTAGGCGACTGCATGGCAGTCGCCCAATGGATGGGCGACTTATAAGCGCAGTCGCCCAATGGAGGGGCGACTTTACTCAGTCCCCGTGATTTTTTAGAGTTTTGTCAATTTTGTAGTTGTAAACTGGAAAAAAATATGGTATAGTTGTAATAAAAGTTTATGTTTATTGTATGTTGTAGGTGCATTAAAAATTTTGAGAAATTTTTTAAGAACAATTGACTGTAGAACGTTTGATATATACATTGGCAAGTGATATTTTTATGTTACCAAGAATTAGTGTACGAAGAGAATTGGTATGTTAATATTGTTAAATGACTTGCTATCTGAATCATTGATCACGAACACACGAGATAATAACCTTATGTGAATAGAAATAAACTTCATAATACAGTTGGGAGTAACATGCCGCGTATATTTTTATTACATGCATAACATATAGCATGATATGCGACTAACCCACCCAACTGCTCGTACCACCTACTGTGTGGACGGGGGCCACTTTGCCTTCCTCGTCACATTTTGTCTACTGGGTGTAGCGTGGTTGTTTCCCCTTTTTCTTGCTTCTTGAAGATGGCTCCGCTGCATCCTTCTTCCTGTCACTCTTGGACTTGAGAGCTGCCTCACGAGCTTCAAGCTCTTCCTCCTGACGCTTCATGGCTGCTTCACGCAGACTTAGCTGCTCCCACCTCCTTTGCAGCTCATCCTCCTTGCCCTTCAGACGGATTTGGTTCACCCTTACGCGGCGCTCTTGCTCAAGCCGCATCTGTCGTTCCACCTCGCGAGCTTGAGTCATCTTGACAAAGTATTGTCATTTATTTTCCACCTCCTTTGGCCGGTTCCCTGGCTATGCCGGCGGCACCCGATCCACCCATTCGATGAACTTGTAAGGCTATGTGTGGCGTGGTAGATGTCATTGATCAAGTTGAAAAATGATAACGAGAAACAAATGATTTAGTTGTCGTCGTTACCACGAAGTCGTCATCCAGGTCTGGACACTTGAAGAACCTGCGGCCGTAGTTGACTCGTTGTACTAGATCCGTCTAGACGCACAACATCGTCCTAAAGCCGCAATGGCACTTCGGGCGCTCATGCCACTCCGGCACTCCAAATGGGTCGGACCTCCAGGAAGACATTGTTGTGTAGTAGTATTGTGATGCCTTGAGGAGGAGATGTGGTATGGGAGACATAGGAGGGAGGCCTTTATGTAGGCAGGTTATCTGGTGTAGTGGGCATAGTCCATGGAGAGGACGACATGGGAATCTTTTCGTTTTTTTCAGGATTCCAATGTAGTAATAAATGTCCCTATGAAGGCTTTTCAGAGCCTATAGTCTCGTAATAAATTCATAGCTTGGACCATCTAATGTATGTGGTACAACGTAGCGTTTTCAGTCGTTTGCAGGAAACAGTCGCTATGAAGGCTTTTCATTGCGCAAAGCTGGCATATTTTTTCATCTCACTGCGAAAAGCTAGCATATTTTGTCTTCTCAGTGAGCAAAGCTGCCCCGTTTTGTCATGTCAATTAGCAAAAGCTGACCTCTTTTGTCATGTCACTGAGTAAAGCTGCCATGTAGGTCACGAGGGTTATGGTTGTGTCGTATTTTAGTTCATGTATTTGTTGATGTGTTGATGCTGTGGCGGTAGGACGGTTGTGTTGATGTGTTGGGTGTACTATTTTCTGTGACCTTCATATTCTGTGGCCTTCATATTCTGTGGCCTCTTTCCATAACGATGTAATGTGCAACGTTGTTAAGCATGTGATGGATTGGTTGTTATCTACGTGGAGTTGTTATGACAAGCCACAAAAAAAATGCAATACTGAAAAGGGAAACAGTACGTTCCATGAAATAAGTGCATTACAGAAAAGGGATGTAACATACAAGGTTTACAAATGGTACATGAAATTTAGCATGCATTACAACACCAACTACTGGTCCGGACATGCATTGCATCGTCTAGTTGTGTGCCCCTCCTGACCGCATCGCCCACAACGTGCACCAGATGTTCCAGCTTGTGATTCGTCCATGTCATTTCTAATACGTCGGCTCTGTCGCCGACCCTTCCCACCCTTCAGCATGTTAATATCCGGAACCCAGGTCCTCGCTGAAATGTCCAAAGTGGCGAAGTTTCCCACCGCCCTGAACCCCCGGAGCTCCCCACACCAAGCTTGCAGTATTCTCTCCGTGAAAAAGTACTCGGACATGAAGTTGGAAGTATCCATGCCCACGGTTCCGCATGCAGCGAGGACATGAGAGCATGGCCTGTGTAACAACTTAAGCTTGTTGCATGTGTAGCTAGGTTCGTTTGTATGATCTCCAAGGCATACCTCGTGAGTAATAAGTGAACGAGATGTCCCAAATCCGGCTCTGTCACGGAGTATCACCTCGAAACGATGCTCCCTGTTGCCCATGACATGCACTGTGTGCAATTGACCCTTTTGTGCCTTCGTCTCCATGTACGCAGTAATTTTTGACGAATACAAGGCTCCGAGATTGGCCGCATGAAGTGCGGCACTCGCGTGCCTCTCCCTGAAGTACCGGATTGTGCTGTGAAGAACACCTTCCACGATGGCGACAAGGGGCTGAGAACGGAGACCCCTGAGAACCCAATTGTACACCTCGGCAAGGTTAGTCGTCATTATTCTGTACCTTGCGCCATCCGTGTCGTGCAACAGCGACCACTTCTCCAATAATTCCCCCTCGATCCACTGCGAGAAGCACTTGATGTTTCGCGCGCTCCTCCTTCTTGGACCACTTGGGTTAGACTCGTCGATTGTTGGCAAGCATTGCGGTTGTGCCGCCCCAGGAGTGACCGGCCCCTTGCTCCTCTCGTCGACGTTCTTCCTGGTGTGCTCATCCAACAACCCCCATAAAGCATCAAATTTTCTCTGCTGGTTCTGCCTAGCCAGCCTCTTGAATAGCTTCATCAAAGATTATTTCGGGAATTGCTTGAAACAGTTTGCCCCTAAGTGACGACTGCACCACCGGTTCCTCATGTCCGGTCAAAAAAGGTCTCCTCAGGGTCTTCTTGAAGTTTTCGTATCGCCTTTATAATACCGGCGTGGCGATCATGAATTACGCACACACCAGGACGGGTGCCTACAACTCCAGCCTTCACATGTCTGAGAAACCACAGCCAGCTCTCATAATTCTCACTCTCCACAAATGCAATAGCCAGCGGCAATATTTGATTGTTACCGTCAACGCCTATGGCCGTCAGGAGCTGCCCTTTGTATTTGCCTGTCAAGAAGATCCCATCTACAAAGATTACTGGCAGCATGTGCTTGAATGCTTCAATGCTTGCACCAAATGCAAACAATGCTCTCTGCAACACTGCAAATCCCCGTGGACTTATGGACGGCTTCTCGTGCACGGCGATGTACGTGCCCCGGGTTCCTTTGTTGCAACACCTTAAGCATACGAGGAAGGTTGTCGTACGCCGCCTCAAAAGTGCCAAAATATTTTTCCAACGCCTTTTGCTTGGCACGCCACGCCTTCGCGTAGCTAATGTTATACTTGAATTTATTCTCAATAGCTACCACAATATGTGTGGCCGCAACATCTTTCTTCTCCACTATCTCCCCATACATCAAATTGGCTATAAATCCGGACGTGAGGTTACGATGCCTCGCCAGGACAGTGTTTAGAATGCAGGAGTGCGGCTCCACCTTGGACACAATCCAGTGAGTCTCATACTTGGGTCTACGTGCGTGCACCCTCCAAGGACAACCAGCCTGCTCGCACTTCACAGTGTACTGCTCCTGGCTTGATTTGACGATGCGAAATGTCCGTTGCATTGAAAGGGCCCAAAGCTTGATGGCATCCTGCAGCGCTTCCTTGTCAGCAAACATAGCATGCACCCGAACCTCTGTCTCATGATACTCCCATGGTGATTCATGCTCATCATGTGCGGAAACACCCTCCGCATTAAACCGGTTCCATTCCTGGGGGATAGGAACTTCTTCATCATCGGAACTGTCCTCCTCGTCGTCCTCTACAGCTTGCTCTTCATCACATGCCCTCTGGTCATCAGATTCCATGTTAGGGATGGCAATGTTGACCCAATCCCCGATCCCCGACGGTGAATTCACCTATTAGGGGATGAGTCTGGCGGATTTTATTCCCCGCGGGGATTTTCGTGGGCAAAATACTGTCCCCGTCGGGGATGGCGGGGCCGGGGAAGTGATCCCCGTCCCCGTTAACCGTCGGGGATCACTGACATGTGGGGTCCTCTATACTTCATATAAAAATCAGCCAAAAAAACCCTACACCTCCCCTTGCATCCCCCGCTGCCCCCTCCACCGCTGCCCCTCCCCCGCCGCCCTCTTCCCCTTCCCCTTCCCCGGCGCCTCCACCCCCTCCGCCCCCTCCACCGCCGCCTCCGCCCCCTCCCCCTCCCCCGGCGCCTCCCCTCCACCGGCGCCTCCGCCCCCTCCCCCTCCGCCCCCTCCACCGCCGCCCCTCCCCCGGCGCCTCCGCCCCCTCCCTCGCCCCCCCACCGCGCCCAGCTCCCCCGCCGCCGCCCCCACCGCGCCCGGCTAACCCGCCGCCCCCTCCACGGCCGCTCCTCCCCCGCCGCCCTCTTCCCCTTCCCCGGCGCCTCCGCCCCCTCCCCCGCCGCCCCTCCCCCTCCGCCAGTTTCTCTTCTCCACCGAGGCGACGCCACCTTGGATCTGAGACCGGCGACGCCCTCCTCCACAGATCTGCGACCGACGACGCCCTCCACCGAGCCGAGCTTCTACTGCTGCTCTGGTACTCATCTTCTTCCTTGCTGGATAATTGAAAACTAATGATAGTGAGAATATGTGAATGTGATGTACTGCATTTCCTTGATAGTATGTGAAATTGTGAATATGTCATGTACTGCAAATCTGAATGCAATGATAGTTAGTATAGAAAATTGATGATAGTTGGTATAGAAAATTGATGATCGGGGATTTTTGCCCCGTCGGGCCCCCGAAGCCCGTCGGGGAACGGGGACGGGTCCAACTTGGCCCCGAGCCCGGGGCCGGGGTTCGGGGAATTTTAATTTCGCGGGGATCGGGGACGGGGATTGGGTCCCGTCGGGGATGAGCCCCGTTGCCATCCCTATTCCATCTGCTGCACGATATACTCATTATGCTCTCCTTCATCAGCTTGCCCAGTTCCCTATCTATAGCTTGACAGCTGTAACTCTCCTCCATGTACCGCATCGGCTTGCCCAGTTCCCTCTCTATAGCTTGACGGCCGTAACTCTCCTCCATGTACCGCATTGCCTTCATCACGAGTAACTTCATCATCTCCACCAACGTGCGGCCCGCCCGAGCTGCTAGCACCTCCCGAAGCAGCATAGGCGGACGCACGAGCTTGCGCAGATGCTTGTAGTGAGCACGGTTGCACAAGCAGGACACACTCGTATCCACGGCGCCGGCACCCTTGCACAAAGCCCTTCCACGAAGCAGAGCGCACCAATGTCTTCAACTCCCATCTGATGTCAGTGGGAGACCGGCTCCAAAGCCCTTGCACAACGACGCTGCACACCTCGGGGTCCAATGAAAAACTCTGGGTCAGCCAATGCTGCACATCTGTCATTCCAGCATTCTCGTCATCCGGAAGTACGAGAGTGACTTGCGGAAAATCGCTCAAATCCACACCATTCGGACCTTCACGAATAATTCCAGCACCATAATACACTCTCAATGTAGTAGTGGCCATTAATGATGTAGCCCTACATGTATGATTGAAATTTACGACATGTCAAATAACATCGTACAACACTAAACTAAACTTTCTATACTAAAAAGGGTAGTAAAATTTCTAGACTACAAAATATTCCATACTACAAAATGTATACTACATCTACAATTTTTACTAACACCAATATTTCATCTAAATAATAGTGTAAATACAACATAATTAACAAAGATACCTGGATCCAAATCGATGGAATAGCTTGGACTCCTTCTTCCTCCCTCACCTCCTCCTTCAACCCTGTTCTCCTCCCTCTCTTCTCCCCCTCCCCTCCTTTTCTTCCCCTCCTCCCTCTCTTCTCCCCTTCTTTTCTTCCCCTTCGTCCTCTTTTCTTCTTCTCTCGTTTCTTCTCTCTGGCTCTCTGGGCAGAATGAGGGAAAAGTGATTCTCTGGGCGAGGGAAAAGAGGCAGGGGCAGTGGGCGGACGGTGGATATTCCACCGCAGTCGCCCTACCGTTGGGCGACTGCAATTGCAGTCGCTCAACCGTACAGCGACTGAAATTGTAGTCGCTCAACCGTACAGCGACTTCATAAGTCGCCCAACGGTTTACATATTCCCTAAATGTCGCCTCCCGGTTAGGCGAAAGGCAGAAGTCGCCTAATGGGGGGGGGGGACTGGAGACTATTTTTGTAAAAAAATTTCTCGCGGGTATATTTATGTATTTACGAATAAAAAACGGATTATCCGCACAAAAAATTCGCAAAAGTGTAGCACGCATATGTACGTCAGATCGATCGATCAAAGAGGAGCTCTACACATGTAGCTTTATTTGGGAAAAGGGCGAGGCATATGCCGATATGCAGCAGTTGTCGACGCAGGCAGGCAATAATGCACGCTCGCTCGCTGTGCGCGGCGTTCTTTACAGGCCAAAAGAATTGCCTTTTCAGTGTGAGCCGCGTAGGATGAACAGTGCTGTACAGTGTCCTACTGGTCGAGCTCCCGCTGCGTCTCATTTTCTCACCCGTACCGTAGCCTTCCGTGTCATAAAAATAATATATAGGTCTTACGTTACTTATTAATATATTCATTAATAATATAGTAAATAGTAATACATTCTAAATTTCATAACATCAACTAACTTCATGACAAAGTTCGGTGAAAATATTAAAAATTGAAACAGGGTATTCTAATTTTAAATCCCTAACCCTCAAATATTTTAAAGATCATATAATTAAAATCATAAAATCTAAATCACAAAATTTAGTACCTATTTTAGTCGGCTAATCTTTACTTCGTTAGATCTAAAGATCATTGAACTTTGAAACAAGGAGCCAGTCAGCTAGGATGAGACAACGAGTGGTCATTGGACGATCTCATCTATTATTGTGACTGTCGGCCATACTGCATACAGTGATACATACACCGAGACTTATTCCATTTACATGCACACAGTGAAATTAACACAACAAGAAATCTAACAATACCATCCAAGTCCAACGCACGCAGGGGTAGGCGAGAAGCGGCTGATGTGCTTTTGGATGATTGTAACTCCGGGGCCGGGCCCATCGCCACTGCAGACGAAAGAACCAACTCACCAAAGGTTCGCATGTGTGGCATAGGGAGTAGGGAAAGGTAGGTTAGACATCATCTGGATTTAGTGTTGCCTACTTGGTTGGCTTAGAGTTAGTGTTAGCTTGGACACTTGGGCCTTAAGCTGGTGTTGGCTTGGGGTTGGACTGACTGGTGGCCTACGCTCGATTGGTTAAGTAACTCCTATTATTCTATTCTCTTTTCACTGTTGGTTGATATGTTGTGTCGTGATAACTTTAATTTACATGTTTTTTTAAGTTCAACGTTCTACGTGTTTTTCTTTTCTTTTCTCCTCTGTTTGTCAACGTATTTAAACCTTCTTTCTTTTGCATAAATATAGTTCTCGATATATATGGCACTAATTTTTTTATATGTAAAGATATACACTGTAATTTTAAATTCTAAGTGATAAAAATTAAAATTGGCGGGATACTGTACCCGTATTCTCCTATGTGCATCCGCGCCGGGTGGGTCGCCTCATCGGTGGGTGGTGGTGCAGGGCTCTGTGACGCCACTGTCGTGTCGTGCGATCGAGATCGATGCGTGGTCACATGGTCATGGCCGAGGCTGTTGGCGTAAGTACGTACGCACCCCGCGCGCTGATCGATGCTTGCATGTGCACGAGAAAAGGATGCGTGCATGCATGCATTCGCGCTGTGCACGGGTGCGTACGCCTCAACCGCGTCTGTAGTAAGAGCAACTCTAGTTGGGCCCCTACTTGAGCTCTCATTCTACTTTTAAGAGTCGAGAGGTAAAAAACTCACTCCAGCAGGGCCCCTACTTGAGCCCTCAAAAGTAGGGGGGCCTCAAATCTCCCCCTCGAGCCCTCATTCCTGGGGTCTGGAGGGAGCCCCTACTTTTGAAGGCTCAAGTAGGGGCCCTGCTGGAGTGAGTTTTTTGCCCCTCGGCCCTCAAAAGTACGGGCTCCCTCCAGACCCCCCAGGAGTGGGTCCTATATGTCATCCCCTATAAGAATGAATTTGAGAGTCCTGTTTTGAGGGCTCCTGCTGGAGTGCAGCCCAAAAAACAGAGCCCTCAAAAGTAGGAGGAGCCCTCAAATAAAAAGTAGGAGCCCTGTTTTGAGGGCTACTGCTGGAGTTGCTCTAAGGCTGGCTTGATGTCGAGTCAGTGACTCTCTCTCTCTATGCAGGCCTGGCTAGCTTGTGAATGTAAGCGGAGTGGTACAGTGCCATAGCAAGCAACCATGGCCCATGTGCAGGCAAACAACCAAACACTTGCAAAAGGAGTAACACAGAGAGCTAGGGGATCGCAGGAGCTGGCATGCATTTTGAGAGAGCACGGACGGAAATGCTACGGCCCAACGGGCTCATGGATGTGCTTTGGGCTGCAGGCTGAAACTTGCATATCAGATGGGCTGTATGCACCCTTCGCCCCGGGACGACCTCGCGTTCCCCATTACGCCATTGCTCTCTAAACGCAGTGTCCCTCTCAGAAGAATAAAGTACGCGAGTATTATGAAGCTGGTAAAAAAAATCACGAGCCCCGAAATAAAGCTTTTAGTTTTCGATTTGACGTACGGGAGAGCTGAAGAAGTGTGTGAAGTCTTATGGAGATAAAAGAAAAGAGATTATCGGGGCCAGGTTTCGATCGTGGGTTGTGGCCCACCACTCTGATTTGGTGACACAAAGCAGCAAACTTATTTATTTATGTGTTGTGTTTGTAGCTCACTAGCTAATAGAATATCCACCACTCTTATTCACTGACTGCAACGTTGCGTGTGCTATCTTGCAGCTGACTTCTGAGTCTATTTTTCTGTCCTTTGGTTGCTTTTAGTCGCTCTAGACTAATAATATTTGCCCTGCTTATTAGATTTTTTTTTATGATTTATAGTTTTTTACTATAACTAATAGTAACTTATTTAGTATAATTAAATTTAAAATAGAAAAAAATAGATTATCCTATCACAAACAATGCAAAAGAATATAAAAAAAGAAAATGTAAAGAAGCCAAAAATTAAAAAACCAGAAAAGATAAAACTGGACAACTAAAAATTAGAAGTCAAATATTCCAATGCAAAAGATATGTGAGTTGCAAAATACAGATAGAATAATACGCTTCTTTGTTACAGACCATCTTGGACGCTATAAACAGCAGATTAGTAAATCTAAAAATCAAAAGCAAATAACCTTACATTGCATAAAGGCGATTAGTCAGTGCTTAATTTCCTCTAATTCTCAAATGCAAAGTATGAGGCCATGAGCTACTGAAAGTGGCATTTTAGTTTGCAACTTGCAAGGATTAGTTAAGCACGGCAATTACGCGGCTAAAATTCGTTTTTAAGCATGGGCCATGCATGTGGAGACATGGGATTCGTTGTAGAAGCTAAGCTTAAAGACGTATTCCGGTTTCTCATTGCTTGCCTACATGGCACGATGATAGATCATATGATCCTTTTGTACGTGCAATCATACTACCATAACGCATTATTCGAGCTAATCAGTACCAAATCCATTCTGGAATTGTTGGATAATCTTATTGTTGTGTGTGCTTAGTGTGTTTGGATACTCCGTAGTCGGTGTCGAGTACTCAGTGTGTTCGAGTACTGAGAAGTCGTGTGTCGAGTACTTAGTGTGTCCGAGTAATGTGTAGTCGTGTCAAATGTTTAGTGTGTTCAAGTACTCTGTAGCCGTGTGCCGAGTACTCGTGTGTCCGACTACATGTCGAAGACCCGGAGTCGAAGACCAGTCATAACAATCGCAGTCGTAAGTCGAGCTGCGTAGTAATCGAAGTTACAGTTGATCAGTCGTAGTCATAAATCGAACTGCATAGTAGTCATAGCTACCGTAGCCGTATTTACGGTGGTCGTAACTACAGTGGTTGTAGCTATAGTAGTCGTAGGTCGTGGCAGTAGTCGAAGTTACAGTGACACCGGTCGGTGCTCAAAAGACCTGTGTGGTCGGAAAACTGAATGTACCGGCTCAATGTGAGTAGTACTACCAGGGAAGCGGTCAAAGAGCTATGGTCGACAAGCTGTGGTTGGTGAAGCAGTTGAAGGGAAGCCATGGTTGGAGATACGGTCGAAGTACCGTGGTTGGTGAAGCGGTTGGATTGCCGTGGTTGACAAGACGTGGTCAAGCATCCGTGGTCGAAGTAGCGTAGTTGAGTAACCTTGGTCGAACAGCCGTGTTCATAGGACTCGAAGAAGGTTAAGTCTATGTGCGGTCGTAGACTTGATCAGGTAGCCGTATGTCTGCATATGCCGGTCGTGTCCACTAAACTGTGTGTCTTGAGTTGATCAGAAGTGTTCGTGTGTGTTACGACCACCATGTGTGTGTTTTGATCCGTATCTGGGCCAACAGGAATGCCCTTTTGTCCCCAGAAAGGCCCAGCTAATTTCAACGAAAGATCAATAATAAAATAAAACAAGTTGTGCTAGTACTTTTTTTAGTTTTTTTACAGCTGTTTGGGTTAGGTTCATTTGGTAATTTCCACATGAAGAATTTCAGATCTGCAGTATGCCATGGCTCATGAGTAGGATTAGAATTAGAATGGTAAAAAAAACTTTCATGTAAATATGTAAGACTGTAATAATCTTCCTGCTTTCTCCTAAAACAAATCCCAGTCAACAATAGGGAAGAACCCTCTTGTTTGTCCCCTTCGTTCTGTTCTTCGCCTGCCCTGTTCTCCGCTCTTGTCCACCCACCCCGCCCAAAAACCCTAGCCTCCAGCGGCGAAATGGACGTGTGTGTGTGTGTATAGCCGTGTCCCCATGTCGGTGTTTTTGGAAAAATGGTGAATCCTCGTGTCCGTGTCGTGTCGTGTCAGACACACGTGTCCATATCCATGCAACATATATAGGTAGTGATGGCGTCACAACATGTACCCTGCTGACAGCTATCACGCGCGCCTACGCCCTTAATGGAACAAAGGTGGGGAAACCGAACGGGCAACAATCTAGTGAGCCGAAGGAACAGAGGAGGCCAAGGAGCAAGTGACATGATCTTGGACCACCAGAGACGAAGCCTTTTACCATGAGAGGCTACTGTTGCGAGAGAGGTCCCCATCTTGGCTCAATTGGCCCATTAACTGTGTAATCATTAGGCAAGCCCAAAAAAGGCTATGATAGGAGAAAAAAAATATGTTTACCCTCATTATTGTAGACCCCAATAGAGATATTTATGTAAGTAATCTCCTTATGATTATAAATATGTTCCTTAGGGCACCATGAAGGAGAGAGGGTTCACTTTTTATAGAAAGGGCTATAGCTCAGACATAGCACACATATTCTACATCCATTCCCCATTGTGAGTTTAGGGCTCCGGGCAACCTCTTTGTATCCTCTCCATAGTCCTCCCATCATCTACTATTTGGTCTATAACTACAACATGCATGATGACACCACAACACGGCAGGTAGCCATATAACTTTTGTCATTTTCATCCAAATCAAACCCACTGCTAGGGTAACCCTCTGGCCCTTTTACAAAGGGATATTTGGCTCCTCGCCATTACAATTTTCCAACTTTTGAAAAACGCCATTACAATTCAGCTTATTGGAAATCTGCCATTACAATTCTCATTCCCCCGCGCCCATGCCCTGTTCTACGTCTGGCGCGCAGCTGGGCCCACTTGCAGTCGCCGTATTCCCGTATCTCCCCGTATTGCCCCTTGTTCGGTCGGATCAGGCAGCGGCTGTCCTCCCCATTCCTCTCCCTGCGACGAACCCTAACCTACGCTCTGTCTGCGGCGATTGGAGGCGTCGGCGGCGATTGGAGACGACGGAGAGGAACCCTAACCACTGGTGCGCGTGCACTGAAGGTGATGGAGGTGCCCTGATGGCGACGTCGCCTTCGTTCGCGGCTCGTCGTCGCACTGGTGCGGCGGCGATGGAGGACGGCGCTACCAGGTACCTAAAGCTTCTGATTTGTCTCTGTGTGGTCATCATAGCTGGCGATTAGGGTTGATTTGTCTCTGATTTGTTTGAAATGTATAAGGAGGAGATGAGGTGCCAGGTTGTAGTAGGTGTATTTGATATGTCAATTTGTGTGCAACCTGTGTTTGATGAACTGGAGCCTATCTGTGTGGTTCCTCCTGATGATGCAACTGATGGGTTAGAGGCACATGTAGAGCCTGGTAGAGAGGCACAGGCAGCTGTTAACATGTGTACAGAACCCAGTAGTGCTGCTCCTGAGAATCCAGAGGCAGCTCATAACATGTCTGCACAACCCACTAGTGCTACTCCTAAGAATCCAGAGGCAGCTGATAACATGTCTGCACAACCCACTAGTGCTGCTCCTGAGAATCCAGAGGCAGCTGATGAGTTAGAGCCAGATAGGGAGCCTGATATGTTTGATAATGCCGAAGAGTATGTGGGAGTTGATGATGAGGGCATGTATGATACAGTGCCACCTGCTCCTGAGTTTGCACAGCCAACTGACAATGCTAACAATTATTCTACTGCTGAGCCACCTGATGAATTTGTCAATGTTGAGGCAGAGGTGGATGATGCTGACCCTTTGGAGGTCCATGTACTTCATGATCCTGAGAACCCAAAAATAGTCAAGGGGGAGTTATTTCCTGATATCATTGCATTCAGGAAAGCAATAAGACACTATGCAGTGAAGACTGGGTTTGAGTTTGCTGTTGGTTACAAAACAGACAAGACAAGATTCATAGCAAGGTGTGCTGCTGAGGGATGCCCTTGGAGAATACATGCTTCCACCATTTTTGATAAGAAAACAGTACAGGTACATTTTCCCTTTGTTCTATTCAATAATTTCAGCATGTACATATTTCGAAATGCATGACATGTGTTTCTGTCTTTGTCTTTGTGCAGATCAAGGTACTTCCTGCTGAGCACAATTGTCCTACCACCAAGCTTAGAGAAGGGAAAATGGCTACTCAGGGCTGGTGTGCAGATAGGCTTGGAGATTGGGTTAAGAAGAACCCAACAAAGGGAGCAAAGGATGCCAAAGAGAAATTGGAGGGTGACTTTGGTATAAAGCTGAAGTACTCAAAAGCTTGGTCTGGTTTGAAGGTAGCCTTGGATCAAATTCATGGTAAGTACGAGGAAAGCTTCCAACTTATTTTCAATTGGGCTGCTCAACTAGAACAAAGTTCACCTGGAAGTCATGTAGAAATAGAGTTAGAGAAGATTGGTAAGAAGAATAGGTTCAAGAGGGTTTTTGTTGCTTTGAAGCCATGCATTGATGGATTCCTAGCTGGTTGTAGACCCTTCATAGGAGTAGATGCATCTTTTTTGCATGGAAAATACACTGGCCAGTTGGCTTCAGCAACAGGTGTTGATGGCCATAACTGGCTTTACCACATAGCATATGCTGTTTTTGACTCTGAGACTGAGGATAACTGGAAGTGGTTCCTTGAGAATTTGCACAAAGTCATAGGAGACCCACCAGGACTAGTCTTATGTTCAGATGCTTGCAAAGGATTAGAGAAAGCTGTAGGGGCTGTTTTCCCACAAGCTGAAAATAGGGAGTGCATGAGGCACATGTATAGCAACTTCATGAAACACTACTCAGGGGATGTTTTCAGTGACCATCTGTACCCTGCAGCTAGGAGCTACACTGAATACATGTTTAAGTGGCACATGAAGAAAATTTTTGAGTTTGCTCCACCTGCAATTGACTACCTTCAAGAGCATCATGGTAGGATATGGTACAGATGTGGCTTCACTGAGGAAAGCAAATGTGACTATTTAACTAATAATGTTTCTGAGAGTTTCAATGCTCAGATCAAGCAGTTGAAAGGTCTTCATCTGCATGAGTTAGTTGACAGGATAAGGGAGCTGATAATGGAGAAGAGGTACATTAGAAAGAAGATTGGACAGCAATGGCAAGATGGAATCCTACCAAGTGTTATGAAGGAACTGAATCTTATAAGCAACAATCTAAAGGTTGTCAAGGTTACAGTCAGTGATGAGGACTTTGCAGAGGTGACACTGCTTGATGATTGGAATAAGCAGAGGAGGCACACAGTGGATCTGAAAAATCAGAAGTGTTCATGCAGGGAATGGCATATAACTGGAAAGCCATGCAAGCATGCCTTGGCATGGATACTGTCCAACAGAGGTATGCAGATAGCTGACTTTGTGCATGAGTATTACTCAGTTGGGAGGTTCAGAGCTGCCTATGCAGGCAGAGTTGAACCAATGACAGACAGGTCCCAGTGGCCAGAAGTCAATCTTGGGTTCAAGGTTTACCCACCTTTGCTGGGAAGAGCACCAGGTAGGCCAAAAGTGCAAAGGCAAAGAGGTTGTCTAGAGAAAAATGCCAAGAAGAAGAAAGTGAGATGCAAACGGTGTGGAGGTTTTGGGCACTTCTCCAAGACATGCAAATTTGAGATGGTAGGAGAAGATGGTGAGACTGCCACCAGGAAGAAAAGGTTATAATTGACTTCGAACTCTTTACTGTTATATGCCTTTTGATGTCAATTTGTGTTTAACTGGAACATGTTAATACAGGAAGAGAACAGAAGCTCCTGACACGGCTGGACCATCCAAGGGGAAGACAAAGAAGGCACCAAAGAAAACCCCCAAGAAGAAAAAAACACCCATGAAAAAGAAATACAAGAAGGATGCAGCTGCTCCTCCAGCAAAGGTTGTCAGAAGCCTCAAGGACCTATTTTCTGATGCTCAGTGAACTGGATGGTGGTTGTGAATCTATTCTGTGACATTCTTTTGTAATGTAATGGCTGTGATAGCCTCTGTCAACTTCTTTTGTAATGCAATGGATGTAGAGTTAGTGGGTGCCTGTCATGGCACTCCATAGGAACTGGCCCACTAGATTCCCCCTCTTGTTTCAATGCTGATGCCGAACTTGGCTTGCCGTGTAGACTACTGACTAGTGTACTGATCTGTAGCTGAAGCTGACCTTGTAATATTCAGATGCATGGATCCAAACTCCCATCTGTTGGTAATCCAGATGCTTTTGTAATGAAAGTTTCCAACTCACTAATTTCTGGCTGTTAGCTTCTATTGTAGTTTTGTTATGGAGTATGAGATCCATACAATTCTGGATACAGCTACACTTGCAGCTACTCCTTTTGTTATTTACATGATTCGATTCAAACTGAGCTTAACATATATGCTGGACAAAGATAACTTTGCCTTGTACTATGTGGTAAGAACAATATTAATCTCTTAACTTCAAAGCAATGAACAATATTAATCTCTTAACTGTCTTTTGCTGACAACTTGAACAAGCAGAATGCTGTTGACAAGCAGAAATGCAGTCTGTATGCTATTCAAGAATCTGAAATTTCAGACAAATTTTTTGATTAAATTTCAGATTCCATTCATCAACTTCAGTCACTGGTACATTCAACAGATAATGAAAGTTTACAACAGCTAAGACCAACAAAATCTTTCTACATTGCACACAATTCACTACTTCCAAAGTTTGCTCATAAGACAACCAATAGCTACACCTACACAGACTGCTGCTATGAGAACATAATCCATCTTCATCTTCTGTACTTGGACCTTCACCTCCCAAAGATCATTCACAGCACTGTCAAATTTCTGCTTCATTTCATCCAGTTCTTGCTTCAGGTCCAAAATAGGGTCCACAGACCCATGTCCACCTTCTCCTGAACTGAAATGGATCACCTTCTTCGATCCAATTTTGTGCTGCTCTGGGTTGCGTAAGAATGCATCGTACTGATCCTGGGACATGATGATGCCACATGTTGTTGGGTCACCCTGCATCCCACGAAACCCTAGCCGCATCAAAACCATCCAACAACTCAAAATTGAACAGAAATTGACTTACTTTGATGTTGTTCAGGCACTTGACGAAGGTCTGGCCATAAGTACCCCGTTGTTTGCTTCTGATTCGTACCAACTGCACGCAGCAATCCGGGCAGTCCACGAGTGGGTTCAACGGCGGGCTCTGGATCCCCCCGTCCGTCGAGCTGGAGCCGGCCGCCGCTGCTCCCCTAAGCTGGCTACCACTCATCAGCCGCCGACGCCTCCAATCGCCGCGGACAGAGCGTAGGTTAGGGTTCGTCGCAGGGAGAGGAATGGGGAGGACAGCCGCTGCCTGATCCGACCGAACAAGGGGCAATACGGGGGGATACGGGAATACGGCGACTGCAAGTGGGCCCAGCTGCGCGCCAGACGTAGAACAGGGCATGGGCGCGGGGGAATGAGAATTGTAATGGCAGATTTCCAATAAGCTGAATTGTAATGGCGTTTTTCAAAAGTTGGAAAATTGTAATGGCGAGGAGCCAAATATCCCTTTTACAAAACCACAGTGGAGGGTTTGGTCTTTCGCATAGTATGTCTCCTCTCTTTTCTGAAGACTCTAGTGCCCACCAAACAATAATTCAAAAAATCCATTGTCAGGAAATACTTCCTCCTTCATGATATAGTTCGAAGAAAACTGTGTAAAATTTGTAGTGACTAGGATCCACAAGACTGTCAACCAATGGAAAAAAAATTCAATTTGACGTGGTACATCTGCAATATTTCATTCTGTATGTCAACAAATGGAGTATTTATTATGGAAGTGATAAACAGCAACTTTTTTTTTAATATGTCCATTATTTACATGGTTCCATTTAGCATATTAATAGGTTAGTAAATGCCTAGTGGCTTGTAAGAATCAGGATTGATGCCAAGTTGGAGCAATGAACAACATCAACCAAGGAAGAAAAGAAATGGAGGATCTATTCTGAATCAATAAACGTCAGATAGTAAGATTATAGGCTTGAAGGCTGCGGATTAGGCATACAATTGCCACAGGTGAACATAAAAATATGCTATCAGGGAGCCTACCTACATGTCTGTTCCAAATAAGTGCATCTAAGATAAAAGTTGGATAACAGATATTTATTGCGTGTTCACTTAAGGTGACAATGCCGTTAACTATCCTTCTAACAACCGGAACTTAAAGGTTAAGAGATGATGTAATAGGCTAAACATTTAACAGCAGGACGCGTTCAAGCATATGTGAACTCTGATGTGCTTCTATGATATCATAATTACATCCTTAGATAATTGTCCTGAGATTTTTCTCCATTTCTTTCCCTTAAGACAACACGCTATAAAGCACCAACCCTGCGAATTATTGCAAATGGCGTGGAGAATATGTGGCTGCCACCACGCGCGCGCGCGCGCGCGCACACACACACACAGAGACGCACATAGCAATTGCAATCTTTTCACCTTTGGCACTACCACATTGCAAGAAAACCGATAGTTCTTGACAGGAAAAGCACGGATCTTTTGCAGGGCGGTCTGGAAAGCTTACCGTGGAAGGGAAGGCTAGGGTGGGAGGAGGAGAGGTAGGTGAGGGAGAGGAGCGCGAGGGCGAAGGGTGGGAGGAGGAGTAGGCGGCAACGACCTAGCGGCCGTCGGCAATGACGGCGGGCCGCGGCAGGAGTAGATATAGGCAGGCGGCGCACCGGCATGCCCCCCACGCGCGCTCTGGCGAGGCGTAGAGATGGTACGAGGAGAGCGTGGGCGAAATCTTCCCCCTCCTGTTTTTCCCCCTGCTGTTTATGTGTCTTAAATAACTATTTTAGGGGCAAAATGTATGTAACATACTGCACACCACTCGACGTGAGGCCAGATTATCATCACTAGCTCCAACCTTTATCAAATTAAATCATTTTTGCATACTACTAATATCAACACATTGACCAAGCTTCACAAACATACTCAATTAAACATAAATACGACGATATTGAATATAACAAATCTTAATATTGAATTGGAGCAATAACAATAATGAAGATAATTATATTATTGAAACTAACAAATGTTACCTTATTTGATTGCAACCATATAATTCAATCATTGAAACTAACCAATGTTATTTTATTTGATTGCAACCATACTAATAGCACTATGTTTTAAAGGAACTTATTAACTAATTGCAAGAATTTGCATAAATCAAATCACTAATAATGAATGTTTATTGTCTTATGTGATAAGTGAAGCAATGTCGGTGCTCAAACTGATTAATGATTATGAGCTACTCCCTTCCTATGCATGTCACCTTTATCGATCACTAAAAATAGCAACATAAGCAAGAGTGACTCAACAACTCAGTAAACACATGATAAAATAGTAAACGGTCATAGAGCATGATATCAAGTATTCATGTCAATTTACAACAATCTCATTTATCTTTCTTTTCATTAATGTCATGCATATATCTCATCATCTCTTTACTTATACCAGTATAGCGGAGTATAACACCCGTCGGTATTCACTCAAACCCGTCCTCTTTTATACGAGGATCTCAAGTCCATCCTCTTTCATACAGGGATCTCATCTCCACTCCTATAGAGTGTCTACCAAAGTAAGTTTTACTCTTCTCAGTCCAGTGGGTCGCCCATACAAAGTAGGCTCTAAAGACCCACATAGGCCATATATTTCTATCATGAATGCTCATCATGCAAATGCCATGATTCTCTCAACATTAATTATTTATCATCATCATTTAATTCATCATCATATGAGCATTGTAAAAAACAAGAGTAGACATGTAAACCAGCATGTTAGGTACTTTATATTATAAAACAATAAGAGCAAACAACCCGTGTTACTATTCTATCATGCATTTGCCTTTTCTAATCATGTGGAACGAATTGTTGTGAAGATGACACCAACCCAGAAGTTACTCCTACAATAAATACCAGTCTCAATAAGATGCTATAGCAATACATAAACATCAAATAAACAACGTTGCTTCTACGCGCTTCCCGATCTAACAATCTCATCTTCACTGGACAGTCCTCTTCTATTGTCTTGGTAATAAAAATACCATAACTCTCGACTCAGGGGCTCTAGCATGATAAACTATGTAAGTTATAAAATGTACACAAAATTTTCTATACTTTCTTAGTTGGCCAAAGAACCTAATTAATCCATTTAAACCCTCATATTTAACCCCAAAGATTATTCTATGGTTTTACTGGATAGCAGATTTAATAATTTTATAAATATTAATATACTGATCCTAACATAATAAACCATACCACTTCTGAAATCTACATAAAATTACCTATCTTTCATTAGTTACGCTAAGAATTTAATTTGGCCATTTACTAAGCCCAAATTGCAGATTACCACGACTATGTCTAGCAGTGACCCAATGCTGGACAGTGGTCTTCCTAATGTCATAACTTCCAAACCCCTTAACCAATCATGTGTTCTTGCACTCTATAGAAACCTTAAATAATTATCTACAATATTAATAATTTGTCAAAGCTATGAAACATGACATATCTATTCCAAAACTCGCCTACAAGACAGAACAGCAAACCTTAATTAGTTGTTGCACCCCAAAAATCACCTCTAACACCTCCCTACCTTCCCCAACTAGAACTAGCACAATCTCAAAACCAATCTACCATGGACTAAAACATGGAGACAGGTTTATCTACAACTCGATGCTTCGTCGGTACAATGAAACCGGCGCGGGTGCAAGAGTCCCTCTCATTCCTCTTCCTCCTTCCTTCCCCTTCCTCTTCCCTTCTCTGGCTGACGCCTTCCTCCTCGCCGTCCTTCACCTCTCCTCTGCCGGCACAATTGCAGCAACAGCGACGACGACGGCAACGACAAGGGGTGGTGCGGTAGGACACTGCAGCGGTAGCCGTAGGGCATCGTGTGGCAATAGGGCAGCTCTGATGTGGCAGCCTAGCGGTAGTGCGGTAGCCAAGCGGTGGTGGTACAACAGGCCGATGGCATGACGTGTGGCATGGCAGCTAGGGTTTCAAGAGGGTGGCAGCTAGGGTTGCTCTCCCCCTACCCCCTCCTCTCCTTAAAAAAGCCAGCCCATTCTCCAACCTCCCACGCACAACTCAGTCTAGTCGAACCGAACTCGTCTACCCTTTTATCCCTCTATTCCGTTTTCATTAGTTCATTTTCTATATTCGCGAACGGTTCCTTAGGACGGTTGGTTTCAGAATATTACAATGCCAAGTTCATAACACATGGTTAGGCCTGTAAATAGAAATTATAAACTAAAAGGGCAAGATAATCTAAATGAAAAAAACATACCTTCGATATATTTGGAGCATGTAACTATCAAATATTTTTTTTTAACTCATTTAGGACTACAAATGTGATAATTTACTTTTTTTCACACATAACACATGGTTGATGCACTCAATTTTGCCCGGATGATAATTGACAACCAAGGTTCAAATCCACCGTCAGTGTTTTAATGGTTGGTATATGATATATTCTAATATTTTTGGGATTGATAGAATTTGATGTCATGACCTCTGCTATCTACGTATTTCAGTGCATGCTCTATCCAATTCAGCTTATACCCATGCCCGGCACACTCTGAAAATGACTCTCTGTGGTTAAAGTTTGGTTCACAACCATATTTTTAACCCCGTTCCCAAGTTTCAACTATCGGATTCATTCTCTATTAAATTTGGCATATGTGTGCCGCCTAATTTGGCCGTCACAAGAACTATAGCAACTAACCAAATAGTCCCTCAGTAATACGCACGAAGGACTTCAGCCAGCAGCACGCACAAAGTGATGCAAAGCTGATCTATTAAAACATGCTCGCAATCTAAAAAAACAAGCATGCTCTATCTATCCCTCTAGAGTACGGACTCCGGACAATTAGATTATGAAGTCAAATAGTAGATAGTAAGGATGGCAGCTATTTACAGATCAATAGTAAGGATGGCAGCTATTTACAGATCAATAGTAAGGATGGCAGCTATTTACAGATCAAGGCAATCGTCATAAACAGTCTTAAATCAGTGGGCATTGCCGCTTGCAGAGATCACTGTGGTTACAGAATTATCATCAGCCAGACGAAACAAAACGTCAGGACAGCTCAGTGGTGGATCAACACCGTAAGATCTAATTATACACAGCACTATCCATGAGTAAGAGAAACTACCAACACAAAGAATGTTAGAATAAGCAGGCCAACTAGATGCATACAGTGTTAAATATCAACTTTCTCTGTTAAACATCGCCGTGGATGGGAGTACAGACCAATCCAGAGGAAACGAATCCACGTGGATCTGGAGTATTCTTTGATACATTACAATATTTCACTCACTATACCTTGGTACAAGATGGAACTTCGCTATATAAACCAGGATGAGACTTCTACAGCATTTGCTAGGCAGAAAAATCAGCTAGTGCCACAAGGTGCTGAGTATTGGCCCCCGAAACAAGAATCAGAGCCTGCATGTATTAATCAGTCTTGGTCTGCTCAGCAAGATCAAGTTTAACTGGCTGTGACTCAAACCCTCCTCCTTTTCGGTGCTTGATAGAGTAGGCCATGTAAGTTCCGAGTATCTTGTCCCACACGACAAAGAAGGGTTGTGAAAAATTGTACTTGTTGCCATAGAGCTGGTGGTGAATGTCATGATAGGCACTGTTGTTGTTGAACAGCGCATGGAGGATGTTACCAGGAAGCCAAAGTCCGCAATGATCATCCACCGTCTTGATGGTTGCAAATGAGAAAAAGAATATGGATGTTCGTGGAGTCATACCAGAGATGAGGAATGAGAGAGCACCACCTATGGTGTCCAAAATAAGGCCCTCAAGAGGATGGTTGTAGAGTGCTCCAAAGGAATAAGGGACTACAAGAGTGTGGTGCTTGGAATGGATGTGCTTGTACAAAAACTTGTTAATGTGCATGTATCTGTGCATGAAGTACTGCCATGTGTCCATAACAAACATTGCAATGATAAATTGCAATGCTATCACCAGAGGAGGAGGTTGCTTCTGTCCAGTACCACTCTCATCACCAATAACCTGTAGTTCAAGAAAATTTCAACAATTTAGGAATCTGTATAACTGATGCCATCAGGCAAACTACAGGAGAAATGCTGAAGTATCAAAAATTGATTCAGAAAACGGAATTGCCCATAGATTTGGGCATCACCGCATATCAATTTATGTTGCATCGACGTCATGCTGCTATTCATGAAGCACCTCCCGTTACTATCAATGTTGGTTCTTGACAAGTAACACAAAGCCTAATCAACACCAATACCAAAACTCTGCTCCTCACTTATTCATAGTACTTTCTTGTTAGTCATGTTCAGCTTCTGAATCTTTCATAGCAAGTAAATACCAAACTTGAGGCTGATAAATACCCCCAACAACCACCAAGGCATACGACACCACAGATGCTTAGGTCTCAAAATTTCTCATTGTGCGCTATGCGGTAGTGGCATGCCATGATGTCAAAGCAACCTAGACGCTTGTAAACCAATTTTGCTTCAAAACTTATCAAGTGTCTGTGTCTCTACTGACTATTCCTACACACACACACATAGATACACATACATACATACATAGATACATACATACATACATACATACATACATATATATATACATATACATATACATATATATATATATATATATATATACATATACATATATAGATACATACGTACATGTATGTATGTGCGTGTGTGTATTGCACTTCTGCAGCGTTTCACATCATGACTACCGTTACCCCAAAGGTAACTAATGAACAGTAATTGATAAAGAGAAGGGAAGGCAAGGGAAAGGAAGGGACGCCGGCGGCGAGGAGGATTACCGCGAAGAGGGTGAGAGAGACGGCGACCTGGAAGGCCTGCTGGACGAGGACGCCCCTGACGACGGTGCCCCTGGAGACGACGTTCTTGGCGGCCTCCTCCTCCTTGGGATGCAGCCGGTAGCCGTCGAGCCGCTCCACGCCGTCCAGCGCGACGTACAGCCCCGAGTAGAGCCAGTACACGGCGATCGGCACAAACGTGCCGAGCAGCTCGTCCGACACCCCAATCGCCATCCCGGCCGGGGGCAAGAAGGCCTACCTCCTCCAAGGCTCCAACCCTCGGCAAGATAATGAATGGACCAAACGTGCGCGATATTCCGCTGGAAACCACACGAAACGATAGGGGGAGGTGGAATTGGGGGGTTGCCAACGCAACCCGGATCTCTCCAACGGGGAGGTAGGAAGGAGGAGGAGGAGGAGAAGTTGGAATTGGATTTCGGAGGAGGTTGGTGGCTGCGGTGGAGGAAGGGAGGAGATAGATATATAGACGGTGGCGCGCGGGGCGGCCGTCGCCGTCGGTCGGGCCGAACGAGGAGAGGAGACGAGAGGACGGGCGTTGGTTGCAAAGGAGCGTGCGGTCCGTGCGGGTGCGACGAACCAACCAGGCTGGACCTGTTTGGACCGACCAACTAACACAGTGAAATTCAAGCAATTTCACAGAGATTTCATAGGAACTTAATTCTTGAAAAAAAAAGCTGTATACCCACTAGGCCCTCAATGGAATGTAAGAATTTTAGAGGAATTTTGAAGGAATAGGAATCTATAGGAAAATTTCCTGTATGGCCCTTTGGAACAAAGGAACCAGATTCCAAGATTACCATCAAATTCCTATGGAATAACTCAATATATAGGAATTTTGGAGAAATGCTAACATAAGGTTAGTCCTCATGAAAAAATCATTTGTGTCTCGCATAGACCTTCTCTCTCTTCAGATTCCTGTAAAATTTTTGTGGAGCCTTCAAACATCTCTGAAGAACAATTCATCTGTTTTGTATTCTTATAGGATTACAGTGTCATTCCAATGCAATTCGTGATTTTTTTTCCCTGTGTGTTTTTGTTTCCTGCGTTCCGAAAGGTCCTAGATCTCTAAACATAGGAATTCCACCCATTGATTGTAGGAGGCTAGCATCATTAGCGCCAGAAAAATTCTGCTCAAGGTTAGTAGTCAACAGACGCCATCATCTCAAGTTCCATCCAGCGGTCAAGATTGCTAATTTATTTTCTAGTATTTTATGGGTATGGTATTCTACTATTCAAATTAAAATGATCGGATGCCTAAACTATATTGACATGTGTACTATGGTTAGAGAATGAACCCATGAAAAAGGATATGTCCGAACCATACGGACTCCTGCACTATATTATTTTCTTATAGACAAATCGATAAGTTCTTATATTAAGGTACTACCAATGGATTTTCTCTTTTCAGTTAAGGTTGTGATCAACATGGCTGAAAGGCCCGTGGCTTATGGCTGAAAAGCACTGTAGCTGGCTGAGAAAAGCACTGTAGCTGACAGAGGGTTATTTTGCATAATTAAATTTTAAAAAATTTAAAAATAAAAAAATATGTTAGCCCATTACGTATAATACAAACGAATACGGGAAAAAAAGAACCGGCAAAAAAGCTCAACAAAAAGCCAAAATTTCAGAAAAAGACGAAACTTGTGAATAGTGCCAAATAAGCCTCCAGCACTGTAGCATCAGCCACAATGATCGCAGCCTAAAGGAGTCAAACAAGTCAAGGTATCCCATCCAGAACTATATATTCCATCCGTCTAAGTTTATATGCATATTTTTTAAATAATCTTATTCATAAATATAGAATGTATTCTATATTTCAATGTACAATTAATGTGTGGTTTTCTCTATACCCTTAATAAATATTTCGCTTTACTTTATGTTCTCTACATACATACATTGGATATAATGTTTAGATATTAATAATTCGGGATAATTGAGTTTTTCTAGTATTTTCTTGGTCTAAAAGAAAATATGTTTTAGAAACTTACACAGGGAGCACTGTATAATGTATCTTTCACGTACAGGACTTTTCAGGAACGTCCATTTCACACCGTATGGATGGACGAATTGAACTTGCTAGTAACCAGATTTTCACGGCGTTGCTTCTTTGACCAGCTGTTGCCTTACCTCGCACTGTCCAGAATTGCAAACCTCGTATTCGAGCTCTAGAAGAGATTGTGACGAAACATTCTGACGTCACGTTTGCTGGTCCGTTCTTGACGCCTCGAGCTATGCCCTCCTCGCATTTTTTTTTAAAGTTCGCTTGACCGGAGCTAGTGCTGCACTGGTGCATGGACAATCGTTCAACAGCAACTAATAACACGGCCATATAGTCATATAGACCAGGTCTTGCCGACCATATAACCTCAGCTGCTACCCTAAGCAGAATACGCAGTACCTGTATTTGCTAAGAGCAAAGGAATACCTGTACTGCACAGCCAGCCATTGGTTGAGACGAGACATGAGTCTAGGTTTCAAACAAATATGTGTCGAAGATGCTAGAAGTTCAGGTTGATTTGACCGGTGGAATGAATTTTTGCTCATGAAGACATTCTATCAGAATACGCTTCAAAAGGAGGCGAAAATTAGTATGCAATTTTACCTAGTTTCAAGGTGAGCCAACTGAAGCCAAGTTACCAGCTGCCGAGTTTCTTCGCAGCAGTGTCTCAAGTCTATACCAGACTTATTACCAGGCTGGTTACAGAGGCAAACCACTATGAATAATCTTAGGGACCTTTCGCTGAGACATATCACAGATCCAGAAAGAATAACGTGTTAAGTCGTCATGCATAACAAACAAAGCAAATCATATTTGCAAGACCTTAGCAGCACTTATTAGAAAAGATATTGATGGTGCTTTAAGCTGTTGTTCAACAGGGATGAAACAAAGCCCATGATTCAGGATGACATTTCTTGCAAACGACATTACAAGGAATCGGCACACTGCAGTAGCAAGTACGACTAGCTTTAGCCTGCCTTGTAATTCTACCAGAAGATATTAGCTACACCAACAGGAAACAAAGCTGGCTGGAACCAATTTTAGTACAAGCACTGGGGTGATCATCGATATGCCGGTGGACCAGCAAAGGAATAAAGGGAGGACACCGGCACACTGGGCACGCTGACACTTGTAGAAACAGGCCTCTGAATGTTTTCGTAGGCAGTTGTCACGTAGGACGGATCCTGATGGAGGTCCACCGCACGAGTGGCAAGTTTGTAAGAACGGTAGAGCTCATCCACGTGATCAGCAGCTCTGGGAGCAGAACTGAAGTTCAAGATTCATCAAAAATTTAAATGTATGTTAGTATATATGACTTCAGAACAGATTGAAAAGACTTCTAGTAAATAATAAATTTCAAACAAAAACATCAACTCACGGAACACCTTGTAATAGTATGTCGTTAAAACAATCATCAGGACACCATGACATAAAACTTAGAGTGTGCTCAGTTTCATGTTCTCAATAAAAGACACATCTCAGCAGGCAACAGCTTTGTCAACTCACACCTTCAGATATTCACAGGTGACAATTTTGCTTTTTCGTTCCAGAATATTTAAATCTCTTGCACAACAGGTTGCCAAAAATTATGCACATTCTAGAATTGTCATGGACAGGTTTTAGATGAGGCTAAGGGGCTGTTCGGATGCATGCCCACCATTTGCCACAAATTTCTTGCTAAGGAGTGGCAAGCCACAAAAAGTGTGGCGTGTCAATTTGCTGGCCACAAGTTAGATAAATTTTGACAAAGCAATGTATCTATGACAAATAGGATAGGATGTTGGGAAACTGTGGTATGTCACAGTTGTGGCAGCGAACCAAACAACTTCCACAGAGAGTCAAATGTGCCTAAGAGTGGCAAAATGTGACAAAACACCTTCTAAACCTCCTAGTTTTAGCAAGGGAAAATTGAGGCCCATAATTTTGTAGAAGTGACAATTTAGGTTCCTAAACATGAAAAAAATGACTTGATCTTGCAAATTGCCACTCAATTAGCTAAAAGTATTGATGTGCCTTCTCAAAGCATGTATTAATGTGCAAGTGGAACTGTGGAACAAAGCTACAACATTGATGTGAATCGTCCTGTGATTCCAAGTTGTTGTATTGAATGTTCCATCTTCATTATTGATATTAGATTCGCACCTATACACTTTTAGTGAGTTGAGAAGTCGCAAAATCCCAAATGGTTGCATCAATCATCCATCTAAATAATCAAATTTAGTTTTGCACCTCCCCGCCCCCATGTCAACAATTTTAGTTAAGGAATTAAAAGGATGAAGTGACCTGAGTGGCATAATTTGCAAGTTTAGGGGCCTCCAATGCAATTCTTTTTTCGACAAGTCAGATAAGATAATTTTTAAGGGGTAAATGGGCTCCCCAAATTTATGTTAACGATGACACTTAAGTTTTTTCTCTCGAACTCTAGATTTCCATAAAACCACCATTACAAGGGACTAGTTGATTGCAAAATCACTACCACTACAAAAATCCCCTAATAATCTAAACTTGTGGAGCTTTTATTTTTGACAAAGAGGTGAGGTTAGGCTTAGCACCAAAATCCCCCTATCAAACCCCAAAAAATCCACAGAAATAACCCATCCAACATATTATTCATGGGAACCAAACCCTGGCTTCAGCTGGTAAACGAGTGCCACACAAGTTGGATTAAAAGTTGACACAAAATTGCATCTTGCAATAGCTTCAAATTTAAATGTCAACTATCAAAACTTTTCAAGCATAATTTCATAGAATGAACCAAAATATTGAGCATATTTAAGGTTGCTACTCACAATCCAATCAACATACATTAAGAATCAACCCAACATCACAAACGAGCCAAGCATCTGTTAAATCGACAAGCATGCTTGATATAGCTTATCCTTAATGAGTAAAGCTTTTTGTTAGAATAATATAAATTAGCACTCACATTACAAAAATTCAATAAAATAAGATATTTAGAGCACTCACCTTTCATAAATGATATTGGCTTGAGGTTGATGGTACGAATCATGAGAAGCAGGAGCAACATGGTGATAGTATGTAGGAGGCGCATATTGGAACTCCGGCAATTGAGTCGTGCGTCGGGATTGAAGTAGACCATGTAGGTTGTCCTCAAGAAGAGGTGCACGTACAACCATAGGTGCGTGAATTTCTTCAAATTGTGGGCGTCGAATATCTTCAACATGTGGTAATGGACGTCTTTCTTCATAATCATAGGCTAGTCTCCTTTCTTCAACAAATCGTGGACGTTGCATTTCTTCATGTCGTGATGGTCGCCTTTCTTCATAATCATATGGTTGTCGCCCTTCAACATAGTGAGGCATGGGCCCTTCAAAAAGATGTGTCTGACGCCTTTCTTCAACATGTTGCGAAGATGGTTGAAGGCTAACAGGCTTGTATAGTGCTAGCAGTCTATGAACCTGCAAGATAGCACCATAACTTACAACATCTTATATTTTGAATTTCCCTTGGCATTATTTTATACTACACAATGTAGAAGAATTTCTATGACTCACTTGTCTAGAGCTAAGCTCTTGGGTGAACTTTCCCTTTGAATCGTAATTCTCCTTAATAGCATGCCTGAAGCTACTCTCAGGAAGAGGAAGACAATCTTTGTCAATCTTAAATTTGACCTGCACTAGGTGTAGACATTAGGTAGACTATAACGTCGTCACCCTTTAGCATCATCCATTTTGATCTAACATCTATCTTAAATCAAAGCTTATTATATTATTAAAGCAGTACTAAAATAAGCTTCCACTTCAGCTCTATGAGGCAACAAACTCCCGCATTAATCGGAGAAAAAAAAGATCCAACCACTTATTTTAGTAAACCCAGATTATAACAGTGCAAATTAACCAAATATAAGATGGAAGTAGATATTATAATTAAATGGCGAATACAACACTATGTTAGACAGAGAGATCCGTGATCCATGTATAGTATCTACATGTGCAGTTGTGCCAGATCCACCGGTAGTTCTAAATCAACAAGGAAAGAATAAGTTGCACGATATTTTATAACCTCTAAGTTTATAGGGAAAAAATCATGTATCCATTAATAGTACCTTCAGATTGCAACATAAATACATATCAAATTTTTTTTGTACAACTTACACAAACACTACCGGTCAGTTGAACCAAACCAATATAACTCCAAGTTCCAATACCATTTTATTTGATCCCTCCACATTTCATCTTTGTCATCTATTAATACTCCTCATCATGAATATGTTTAGGAATATCATTACAAACATAAATTTATATTAAAATCAAGGAGTCTACTAGAATGTTACACATGAATGATAAAATTGAGAAATTTACCTACAGAAAATCCTAATAGGGGTACAAGGTTATATACACTTCATTCTTCCAAAGGTGGGACAAACTATCAAACTAATTATTGATCAAAATTAGGTTTGAAACTCAAACAAATAGCTATTTAGTTTCTACTTATCCCAAGAAGAAAGTGGATAGATTTTTGAGGAAACAAATCTAGTTAAGACAACAATTTTTAAGTTTTATGAGGTAGGAAATTCCCAAGTGTAGCAACACTTTGTAATCGTAATAAACAAACTCCATGGCTTTCTCTTCAATCAACATACAACCACTATCATAACTTCAAATTTTACTTGCCTGGGAATTAAGGTGAGTTTTGACACATCACTAGTGAGCCTTTCAAAGGATCAGTATACAAACATTGGTGAATGGTTCAAAAACAACTCTAGGTGAAGTCATCTTCATAATCTAGCACCAAGGATATATGTAATAACAATCAAACAAAAAGGGTAATAAAAAAGGGAAGGTTAAGGGACAAAAGAACACGATCCAATAGGTCTCATAGGAGTTAGGATTTGTGAAGGCTTTCATAAAATGGCATGGCTAACTCAGTGAACCAGACCCAAGTTTTCAAGGCTTGGATAGGTTGTATTCATGGCAAAGTCAAGCTCAAGCTGCACTTTCATGTTTCATAAAGCTCAATCTAAGCTTGGGTTGTAGCATTCAACATGGCCACTCGATTGTAACATGTTGATATTTTTTATATATTTTCAGTTCACTAAATTGCACCACTTGTTGCTTAAGTCTTTGCATACATCTTCCTACAATTATAAGTTGGTTGAATCATACATGTTGTTTGGAATGGGTGAACACTAAAATCAAAGGACATAACACTAAAATAATAAAGTCAATATCTTATGCAAACATAACTATAGGACATGACTGCGTTTTATATTTCAAGCTAGGGTTCAATCTTAATGTATGGTTTTACCATTAGACCAAACAACTTGAGGAGAGCCCAACTTGAGCACAACACAACTACCATGATTTCAAGGAATTAAGTTCCTTGACAACCATAGGATGGTCTGTGTGAACTCCCGCTAATATTATCAAACCATGGTACACGAAACTCCTTAGTTTACTAGGGCATGGGGATTTTCGTTGTCTAATATTTATTTTGCCAACCAATTTAGATAGCAAACATCTAACAAGATAAAGCAGAGCATGTTACAAAGTACTTTGTTGATTTGTAGGTCTGATGTGGTTGACCAACAAATTTGTAGTACAATATTTGTATCCAACGTGCAAGTAGAGGTTTTCAAATGTGTTATGAGGTTAGAGCATTTATGTTGTAGATGTGGGAATGCAATGAACCTTAGTTCATAACAGGGATAAACACCGCACAGAGAAGGGGCAGACGGTGACGGCTGAAGGGGAGGGGCTTTAGGAGAAAGAGAGGACCGTAAACTGGGATGGTGAACTTTAGATGAGAGTCTAATTCATTATTGATTATTGGTTATTTTTCTTGCCTAATTGAAACAGTTTTGTCCCCTCTCTTTACATTGGTAGTTAGGCCCGTAACAAACTTGATCCAATAGGTACCATGTAGAATGCAATCTGAACTAATTGATCTTATCCCTATATTACTTGATGCTAAAGAAAACAACTAATC
This sequence comes from Dendrocalamus latiflorus, assembly GCA_017311315.1. Lineage (NCBI taxonomy): Eukaryota > Viridiplantae > Streptophyta > Magnoliopsida > Poales > Poaceae > Dendrocalamus > Dendrocalamus latiflorus. Next base: position 45,103,306 of record CM029640.1, read on the forward strand.
TTATCTCTAATCCATCTGCTGGAGCACGCTGGACCCGCCACTGTACGCGCTACAGTACCCGTGGGTACTGTTCCCTCTACAGTACCCAGGAACGCGGTTCCCTAAAGGAAACGAATGGGCTGCACATGACAGGGAACTTGTTTTCCCATATAAAGAAGCAATTGTGTTTCTCAAGTTGTCATTAAGTAATTATTACGAAGCAATCAATTTAAATGACACTACCAAGTTAATTTTACAAAGAAGAAAAGCATAACTTCACTAGTTCATCTTGTGTTGGCCATATTTTTCTGCCAATGGCACAATGCTTCCTGAGGTCTTCTAAACGATATACCAATGGTAAGAATGGGTAACATATAGGATGACAAATGGATATGCTAGATTGACCAGAAGTATAATTTTACAAGCTAGCGCAGAAAATAACATGCGCACTAGAAGGAGGAGATATTATTTAATGATGGCCAACGTTCCATTATGCTTCGTCCCTTGAATTTCATCTGTTATGAACACTAGAATAACGACCAAGGCAACAAAGGAACTTCTTTAGCCATAGATAGAGATGGCCACGATGAGTTGACAACACGCTAAAACCAAATTTTGGTATTTATTTATCATTCCTTCCATCACCTCCTTTCAACATATTTTCTAGCCTGTACGGATTACTGAGCACAATTGTAGGATTAAATTTCCAATTGGGTTGAATGTCAATTCGTCTCCACCAATCTAAACAAGAATAGTCACAAAAAGACTTAAGTTCTCACAAGAAAATTTTATTTGTTCTCAGATGTTGCAGATCGTATCAGGCCATTGTCTCTAGTGTTAATTTGCCCTGTTCTTTCACATACACAAACCATACGGTATAGCACATAATCCCTTCAGAACAGCATGTATTCGGTATACTCGCTAATAGCAAACTAGATACTCCTACCATAAGCATGGACTACAAACACGCAAACAATGAAGTCTAAGAATTACCTGAGCGGGGAATCTCCCATGGAACGCGCCGCGCACAAGGTCCATCCCTCCCCTTGTTGTTGCCTTGTACACCCCGTAGAGCAGCTTCAGGTCGAAGTCATACAGGAACAGCTTCACCCCCGGCCGGATTTTCTCCACCACATCAATCTTCCCCTTGGGCAGGCCAAACACGCCGTTCTGGAAGCACTCCGGCTTCGTCCTCGCGCTGCACATGAATATAAACCCCGCGCCACTCCTCTCCTGCTCCACCTTCTTGTCCTTCTTGTCCTTCTCCTTCCCCTTCCCCTTTATCCCCTCCTTATCTCCCCCCTTCGCCCTCTCCTCCTCTTTCCCCTTCACCCTCTCCTCCTTACTCATCATCCTGCCAGCACCGTGGTTCTCGGCGACCACAACGGCCGCCGAAGGGCCGACGTCGGCTGGCATCGACGCGGGCGCCGGAGCAGATGCCTGGGCTGTGGCCGCGGTTTCAGTGGCGGCCGGCTTCTGCTTCTCTGGGTCGGCCTTGGCCTTCTTCTTAAACATCTTAGGCTTGGCCGATCCGGGGGTGGCCTTGGGCGGCGCAGAGGAGGACGCGGCAGCCTTGCCCTTAGCTTTCGTGTTGGTGGGCTTCTTCACCATGGCTGATCGGAGCAGACAGATCAGAGAAGAAAAATTGCACTGAAATCTACTAGGAATCAAAATTCGTACGGGTACTGACTACTGAATACCGAACCGCTTGGTTCGATCTAATGGCGCAATTGGAGATGCGCTACTAGATACGAAAAGAATTGGGGGGAAAGATCAAAGCCAACACCGGATGAGGAAGGTGAGGAGGGGGGGCGCGTACCTGCGAAGCGAGAGGGAGACGCAGAAACGAGGGGATGTGACGGCGCCCGTGACCTAGCTACGCGAGGAGTTTTAAGGAGTTGGCTACCGATTACCGGATGCGAAGCCAACTCTTTTCCAGTTTTCTCTGGAGATCGGTAAGTGTCTGACGTCCGGAGTAACGGCTGGCATCGGATGCTCCACTCTACCGCGACATCCTCAGCTGATTAAAAGAAAACTGACCGCACTTTCGACTCACCCTTTCTAGCTCTTTTTTCTGATGAGCAACCATCGCATCGCTGATGAATCCAGTTCAATTGATTTCTTGTATATCAAAATAGATAAATCAAATACAGAATAATCATAAAATAATATAAAAATTAATCATAGAAAGATGAGAGGCTTCTTCTTCTTTTTTATTGCTTTTTTTCTTAAAAGGTATAGGTAATGATAATAAAGACTCCATATTTATAGATTAATGTGGAGGATGTCCACTAATGGGCTGAACTTGCAGGTCTAGGTTTCCCAATACTATCCTTGGGCACTCATCCAATACGATCATGTCCCATCAAAACTTTATAAAAAAACCAGTGGAAAATTTGGAGAAAGAGTACATGATACATGTAATATTATGATGCACGAATTGCCTTATTAAAAACCTTGACCGATAAACTTTAGGAAAACTTATCAAGGAAAAAGAGTACAATCCACCCAATTTCATTCAATCTACAGGATTTATTCTTTTGGTACTCGATCTTCGTGATCAAATTTTAATAATGAACTCGTGAAAAGTCTCCCTCTAAATTCTGCACTTCTCTAAGTCTCATCATTTCAATTCCACGTACGCATCTTTCAAAATTAGATGCTGAAAGTGACTTAGTGAATAAATCTGTAAGATTTTCACATGACTTAGTATGCAACATCTTAATTTCGTCCATCTTTTGTAATTCATGAGCATAAAAGAACTTAGACTTGATGTGCTTTGCAAGATGAATCTTCACGTACCCCGTTTGTACTTGTGCAACATAAGCTGCATCATCTTCATAGATAATTGTGAGAGCTTATATGATGTTCAATCCACATGACTACTGGATGTGATGAACCATTCGTTGAAGCCAAGCACATTCTCGTGCGTCCTCGTACATCGCTATGATTTCTGAGTGGTTTGTCGAAGTCGATACAAAACTTTGTTTAGATGATTTTCATAAAATTACAGTTCCACTATATAGGAATATATATGTGACATCCCAAAAAGGGAACTAGTGTAATTGCAAAAATTATAAAACCTTTTAATTATTTCTCCTGTGTTTCTCAAAAGTTTTTGGGCGTATTTTAAATTTCTCGAGTTGGATTTCTTGCCAAAAGCCCGATTAATAAAAATCCAAACCTTGGAATCAAGATCTAGAAATTAAAGTTTAAAATTGAGACAATCCAAATCCCCTCGGAAGTATTAATTTCAAATTTAAAAATTGAACACCGGGTATTCAAAGCCAAGAATAGATATTTAAAATCAATATAAAGTCCTTTCATCCAATTTTCATATCTGAAAAATTCAAATCCGGAGAATTAAGAAAATACTTCTCAAAATTCAAACAATCTTAAAAATTAAACTGTTGGATCAAAAAAAAATTGAATCAAGCTTTCAAACTGAAAGTCTAATTACTAAACCAAGTTCTTAAAATCCTAACAATCCCTAGAATTTTATTGGGCCGGCCCGCTTCCATTTCTTTTTCTCCAGCCTGTTCTTTTTTCTCCTTTCTTCTTTTCTTTCCCGGCCCATGTGGCCCTTCTTTTCTTCTCTTCGCGTGGCCCGGCCAGCCCACCCGCAGTGACACCCGTTTTCTTCTCCCTCCACCATTTCTTCCTCCTGCTCTCCTCTGTTCATGGCGTCGCCGGCCCGGTCCTGTGCGACGGCTGCGTCCACCAGCTACAGCTGCGCCGCTCCGCCCCTGGTATTTCCCCGTCACCATGCCTGCAGTACACACGGTACACCTCGCCCGTGCCGCCGGACGCGCCGCCCATGCCAACGTACGCCCTGCCCACACCGTCGCCCATGCCGGCGGTACGTCCCCGAGCGCACGTCCATCTTTAAAGCCCCCCCCCCCCCGAGCTCGCCCCCTTCCACTCCCCTTCCCTTCTGCCTTCTGCAAGCATAGCTCAGCCCGAACTGCTCTTGCGCTCGCGCCGGCCGCCGCCATTTCATGCCGTTCCGCCGCTCTGGCCATTCTTCCCTCAAATCGACCGCGTCATGACATAACCCCGGTCGTCCTCTACCTATCCACCAGGTTAATTGAAGGACCACCGCTCGAGCACGCCGTGCGCGCTCTTTTCCCCTTTCCGGCCAACAGTCGCTATTTTCGCCGCCGCCCTCTCCTCAGTCGGCCCCGGGGTGATTCCACGCGGTGAGAGCACCTCCCCGGTGCCCCGAGGCCTCCCCAACCATTGGCCGACGTCCTCCGCCATCGGAGCTCTCCCACCACAGTCGCTCCCCGCGCCGCCGCCTGCGCTTGTCGCCAGCTCACCTCCGACACCCTCCGGCCAGCCTGGCCGCTCAGGTGAGCCCCGGGTACCTCACTGATGCCTATGCTCATCTCACCTTTCTTCCTCTTTCTCTCCGGCCACCAGCGCCCCACCGGCTCCCTCACCCGGCCGCCTTCCACTGCCGCCGGCCCCCCACAATGTCTTCCGACCGGAGCTGCCACCCCCAGGGCCACCCTCTCCTCCACGGGGCTCCATTTCGCCGGCCACCGCTACCTGCCCGGCCGCTCCCCGCCGGCGGCGCCACCACCCATCCCCGGCGCCCTCCTCCTCTGTTCGGCCTGAGGCCCCTCTGCCGCGTTTTTGTTCCCAGTCGAAGCTGCCCCCTTCTCTTTGTTTGTCTCCCTCTGACATGTGGGCCCAAGCTAACTAATTGCATAACTCCTCTCCCCTTTGGCTACATGATGAATCCTTGTGCAAATGTTCATGCATACACTAAAATAAATTATGGATGATAATAAGAATAAGAAAACTACTTATAAATTCATAATGAGAAGATTTATGTAAATAAGCTAAAAATTTAACATTGGCCAAACAAGATTAATGACTAAAACAAGATTGTGTATGATCTATTTTCAGATGACAAGAAAATTTACATGGATTTAATGGGTTTTGATGTTAAAAATCAAATATGTGAAACTAAGTAAAAGATTATCTTTTATAAATCAAAGGTACGCGAAGTTAATCCTAAACATGTCAAGATGCATGTTTGAAGCCTTATAAAGATAATTTCAACGCTCCCAAACTCTACTCAGGAAAACTCGAACAATAACTTTAATCATATCAAAAACTCGAGCGGTCTAGATACTACCTTTCATCCGTCCATCTAAATCTATTTATGCAAACCAAGTAAACCGATTTAACAAGATTTGGCCACATGAAATATCAAGTGCGGTTTGCTTATCTTTAAAATCCTGTCATCTCTCTTGCTAGTGTTTAAAATAATTATTGGAGAAGTCCTCAACAACTACCTGTAAAATGCTAAAATTTAAATTAATAATTTCCTTGTTCATAATTAATCAACCTTAAAAATTAGTGAGACACCATTAGTCCCTGCCTCACATCCAAATCTCCAATCACTATCCCGGGATTAAATGTAATAGTCAAAAATGATTAACAATGGAAGAAATAGCTTTATTAAGAAAATTCCTATTAAATCATAGTACCCCTTTTCAGTACATTGCAATCATTGGCCATTTCTAATAAGTTTGTTAATCAAGCAGAATAACTGACTTTAGAATTGGCAGTTGCAATCTCAGATAAATATTGCCACATGAAATACCAGAGTTGCATCGAGTATTTAAAATTATACTCAACTTATGCAAAGCTTCCGCATCCTAAACTCATAAAATTATATTCCTCGTTACTACCATCGATACTCTCTTTTACCTATCCTTAAGTCCTGTCCGACTCACGGAACTTCCCTGATAAATATAAAAACAATGGAAGGAAAGCTATCAAAAAACAGATCGAACCTCGACTTTCCCTAATCAGCCATGTATGGCCACTACCTTTTTCCAGAATGGATAAATGCCTGAAGATAATTATTCATTTTGATCCCCGTTCTCCTAAAATTTTCCCTCATGGTAAAGCTATTCAAACAACTCATTCTCCTGCGCAAATCCAGCCACCGCTATGTTTACAACACGCTAATCCGAATCATCCTTCTATTCCCAAATCGTAACAAATGTATAATTTAAATTAAATCAGGCATTTAAAGTATTTGGGTTTATTTGGTTTTTCTTTTCTTTACCGTGTATTAGAATCTGAAGACTCAACGAGGCGATAGATTCGAACAAGATCAAGATTCGGGTAAAAGTGACGACTAGGAAGTTGAGATCGCTGACTGAGCAGGCTTTGACTTAGATCAATCAAGGCCATGGTACACCAAGCAAGGCAAGTCATCACTTTGATCATATTGATCCTACATTTTATGCAAAATTATGTTCTTTTAAACTATCAACTTGCATGCTGAATTTACTATGCAAATATATGTCAAATCTTAAGGTAGCTACATGCCCACTTGATGTTGTATTAAATTTACTATGCCATCCCTTGATATTTGAATCACCTGATCCTTGTCACCCTAGATATTAATGATAACTTTATTAGCTATACGTCATATTAAATGCCATGCTAGTCTTGTCAAAGTCCAGGGCACTAGTTGCCCTGATCATCAATCTTTAAAACATAAGAATTTGTTTTGGGACAGTCATGGGATGTACGGGGCTGAGTATTTTGCTACAACTGTTTTATGCTTCTCAAAACCCTAAAAATCTGCTTTACCTGTCTGGGCGGTTGGTGAGAGTGGATGGTGCTGATGTCGCACGAGAACCCGTGGTTTGTGGTAAGAACCGTCTGGACAAATTAAGAACTGAATCTTGTACTGACCTCCTGGTGTAAAACAGTACAATCACAAGTCTATATGGGTACGACCTAGTTGATTAACTTGCAAAGGTTTAGTTTAGATATCATCACGGAAGATGGGTGCCAGAGCACTGGTTTACTCATACGGCGCAAGAGGGGGCTTCTGACTGTGGCGGATGTAACCCCTTCAGCGGTGAAACCTCAGCGGGGTGGTATCTAGCTAAATCGGAGTAAGGTAAAGGCTTTGTGATAAACCATCTGGGTCTCATGCCTAAGGAAGCATGTTGGCTATTAAGATGACTTATCTCTTGTGGTGAAAGTGTACAACCTCTGCAGAGTGTAAAACTGTTCGAGCAGCCGTGCCCACGGTCAAGGGCGGACACGGGAACCTACTCGAGTTAGTTCTATTTCAAAAACCTTTGTGGGTGGGACAAAAACCTAACAGAGGGATGTACTCTGATTTTGAATTTTTCCTGAAGGGACGTACTCCAGCGTGATTGATAATATGAAAGTGGCATAATGATCAAAAGCTAGCATAGGTGGATGGAACCATGTAATCGGTGGATGGAACCGACACCGCTATATTTATTGCACAATTTCAAACTCTTTAAAGCATGTTTATAAAATGCCAAGTCATAGGAATTTTAATTATGATTATTGCAAATGTCGCATTAAGCAAATAAAAGAACCTCAAGCCTCCTTTGATAGCCTTGCATATATTATTATTGCATCTTGTGTGGTGGCTTGCTGAGTACCATCGTACTCACTGTTGCTTAATTACCATCTCGGTAACAAGTATTTACATTTGAAATTATTTAGCCCCTAGCCTTGTGTAGGTTGCATTGCATGAAAATCATTTAAAAATGGGTGTTCTTACTCTTGTGCTAAAATTTCATTATTGTAAATTGTGAGCAAAATGTAGTGGCACATTAAGGGGGAGTGCTAAATCATAGTCATGTATATCACATCCCTAAGTGTGCCCATATCAATTAAGTGCTAGTATTGTTTTTCAAAATTGAGCCATTTAGCCAAAAGTCAAAAATTTCGAAATTATTAATATATCTTTGAAAAACTAGTTGGAAAATGTATACAAATGCATTTCAAAGGTTTTACAAAAGGTGTTTGGCTTTAGAAAACTTATTTGAAGTGAAAATGAGTTTCTAACCAAAAACTATCAATTTAGTATCTTGTTTTTGCTTTAAACTCAAAATTTCCGAAAAATCAATTCTAAAAGGGATTTAAAAAAAATGTTCAATACCAAAAACCTAGAGTTGGCTATTTCAAACATTATTGGTATTCAAAAGTTTTCCAAAAGGCCAACCAATCAAAAGTTATTTGGTTTTGAAACTCGCCCAAAAACTTAAGTTGACCTATGCGGTCACAATCTAGCACTTAAGTGAGTTTTACCATTTGAGCTAAAACTATTGACATATATTGGCTTACAAGGGTATTAACAACTCATACATACAATTGAATGCTTAATATACCCCCAAATGCTCATTTTTGCAATCTTGAAGGATTTATTGAAAATGAGTTTGTTTTTGAAAATTGAAAGATTAATTTGCTAAAAGTTATGTTAAAAGAGTTTTTAATCTTGGCTTATAGTTGAAAATGCTCCACAAATGGTTTATGTTCCCTTGTGAAAAACTTTGGAGCAATATACAACATTATATCAAACCTCTCCTTGAAAATCAAAATTCTTGGCGTGCTCCCAGAAAAATCGGTACTACCGGCAGTCATTCTGCGGTACTTCCGTTGTCCGGAACTACCGACAGTCATACTGCGGTACTACCGGGATTTCGGAACTACCGGCATTGAAAGTGCGGTACTTCCGATATTTCTGGAAGATGGCTGTTTTGATTCAAAATTTGATTTCAAATTTTCTCAGCCATTTTCGCTGCTCCTCTCAGTCAAGTTGATCCTTGTTAATCCTTGCTAAGCTACCCTCAAGTATTTCTTGACCTCATATGCCATTTTGCTCTCAATTTGATTCTTTTCATTAAAATGGCAATCTCTAAAAGAGTGGTAGACTTTCGATTAACTTGACCTCAGCATGAATTTCATTCCTATCTTCTCAAGTGATATCAATCATTTCCTTCAAGTGGTATCCTTTAGTTGTGAAATTTAAGTGATATCCTTATTCTTTTGGATTGGTATCTTTTTCGTCTTGGCAAGCAAATATTTCTTTACCAAGATCCTCACCTAAATGATATCATTGAGTTCCAAATAATGCTATCTTTCAAGTGGTATCTACTCTTTTAAATTGGTATCTCCTTCACTTAGAAAATGAGTGGTATCATTGTTCTTTCAAGTAGCATCTTTCAAAGTGATATCATCTTCTTCCAAGTGGTATCCACCTTTGCAAGTGATGTATCCTCTAATGATATCATCCTCCTCCAAGTGCTATTTCAAATGACATATCTATCTACAAGTGGTATATTCCCACAAGTGGTATCTAATGGTCAATCAAAAGAGGAAGAGATAAGAAAAGAGAAGAAAAACAAGAAAATGAGGAGAATCCTTTGTGCGTCAAAGGAGAAGAAAGGATTGCCAAGAGAGACCTTTGTGAAGAAGGGAATTTTACTTTGTGAAAAATATATATTATGCTTTTGTGCTTACTAAAGCAAAAAAAGGGTAAAATATTACTATTGGGAAAATTATTTTACTTAGTTGCCCAAAAATGGTTTATGGTTCTTGGGAATGAATGTGTTTCATTCTCATTTGCCTCTTTTGGTATTCATGGAGTAATAATAAAATGATATGCAAGATTACCTTTTCAAAAGAGCTTCTTTGGTCAAAAATCAAAAATCTTGTTTAAAAGGCTAAAAGTTGTGAAAAACTAAATAAAAGTACTCAACTATGTATTTCAAATGATTTCAAAGCCTTTTAAGTAAAAATTTCTATTTTAGAAATCAAAAGGAAGATTTGGCCCCAAAAGGATCTTGTATGATCTTGTTTTTGAATTAAACGAGATATTTCCTTATATCAAAATCTATTGATTATTTGAAAAAGTGGTCAATACCAAACTCGTATGGTTGGTCATTTCAAACATTTCTCTAGTTCAAAGTTTTTGCAAAAGACCAATCATTGAAAAGTTATATTCATTTGAATCTCATCCAAAAACTTCATTTGACCCAAAGCGACCTAATCTTGCATATAATGAGTTTAGCTATTTGAGCAAGATTTCTTTGTGTATCTTAGCTTGAAATAGTATTTATAACTCATATGAAGCTAAGAAAGCAAATTACTCCATGAAAATCAAATTTATTTACATTTTAAGCCTTTGATGCAAAATCAATCCATTCTCTCGCTCTCAAAGCGATTTTTAGCATATCTTTTGATTGGAAAAGTCTTTTTCAAAAATTCCTGTTGGAAAAGGTCAAAAATAGCATCAAGTTCAAATCTGGAAAGTTTGAAAATATTTCAAGTTAATTTGAAAAAGTTGTGACTTTTTCTCTCTTAGTCAAAATGCTGAAAATTTCAGAACTTCCATGGTTCTGAGCCAATTTGTCATTTTTGTATCTCCGAATGGGTTCAGATTTAGAGGAAGTCATAATAATGAAAATTGATCCTCTATAGTTGCTCGTCATTTTCAAATTTTATAAGAATTTATAAAGAGCATTTGATCAATGTTTCATCTCTCTCTAGAAGCTTAAGTGGAATGCAAAAGTCTGAATTTCAGACTTTCAGTTTTTCTGAAATCTCATGTTTTGAGTTGATTTATGATTTTTGTATCTTTAATTAGGCTCAAAATCTGAGGAAGCTATAATTATGACTTTTGATCCTCAGACATTCATCTATACTGAAAAATTTTCTCAGATTTATTGGACATCTATAAGTCAGGTTTTCAGGGAGCTTTTGAAGGCCACTTGGAATGCAAAATCTGGCAATGATCCAAATGCTACAAGTGCTTTATATACAATTGGAATCATATCAAGTGGTATCAAATTCCAAAAGAAGAACACTTCATAAGCCTTCAAGGAGCTCTAATGAGTAAGATTATTTGAATGTGTTTCAAATATCTTTAGTTGATTTAAGTGGTATCATTTGATCATTTGCATTTAGTTTTATACTTCTTTATGACCATATGAAATTAAATTAAATTGCTATCAAGCTCCTCATGATACAACATCTTATTTAAATGGCTTAACTTGTCTTCTTCCCTTGTTTTTAATACTAATCTATGCTATTTAAGTGTTAATTGTCTCTTTTTGGTGCTTAATGCCAAATGGGGGAGAAATTTGTGATAATAGCAAATCGATAATAGGGAAAGAAATTAAACTTGTGATAATGCCAAATAGGGGAGAAACAATAGCTTTGCATATTAGAAAATTACCAAATCCTATTGCTAATGGGGGAGAAATGTGATAGTAATTGAATAATGTTAAAAGGGGAGAAATTAAAATTTCTTTAATCTAAATATTGATAATGCTTTCACCTTCTCTCATATGATTAATTGTTTATCATTTAGTCATTTTCACCCTCATGCTATTATCATAAATAGATTTGTCATCAATCACCAAAAAGGGGGAGATTGAAAGATCAAGCTCCATTTAAGTTGGTTTTGGTGTTAATGACAAATGTCATTATAACATTATGATATTAATGACACATACTTTTATAATATTTTGGTGAAAATGATAAATGAATTTATGAGATTAATATGTTTATTTGAATTTATCTTTGGTTAGTCTCAATTGGATAAAAAGGTGAAATCAAAGAGGTATGCATTCGAAATTGCTTTTCTCATATACAAATGCATTCCTTAGATCCAAAATATAGATTGAACTCCTCAAATAGTCTAAAATGAATATGTGCATATGTCCTTATTTATATACACTTGTATGCACACATTTAGGGGGAGCTCTCTATATTTTGGAGTTTCATAAGTATTGATCCATGCTTCTTTCAATATGCATATTTAGGATCTTTACTTTGAAATACATTCTTGAGTATATATATAGCTTGTGTAGTTCATATATACTCATGTGCAATCGGGTTGTCATCTAACTTCTCCATTACGTATTAATGGTTGGATGACTAATGACAACCGGATAAGTAAGCTTTGTTTAAAGCTTATCTTAGAGTATACATTTATTGTGTACATATTGTATACTCGCAAATCAATTTCATATCTCATCATTTGTTGAGATTGTCATGAATTACCAAAATGGTGAAGTTTGGTAATCTATGACAATTGTTTTGTGGACTAACATTTTCCATGAGTTGGATGAATAGGTTAGGTTCCACAAATAAAGATGATTTGGGATGACTTCATAAGTTGAAGGTCATCAAGTCAAAGTTGATGAAGAAGAGGTAGCTTCATTTGTTGAAGGCTATCAAGACAAAGGCTTCATGTGTTGAAGGCCATCGAGAAGAAGATGCTTCATGTGTTGAAGCATGTCAAAGATTGATCATGTGTTGATCAAGTGAAGACCATCATGAGTTGATGGTGTTGATGAAAAGAAAGCATCATGAGTTGATGCATATCGAGACGATGACCTAAGGCAAAGGTATGACTAGCTAGGGCTAAGGATGTGTTTCTAGTCTTTTACCGGTCTTGGTGTTTGGTTGGAAGACCGGATTGCTAGTATAGGTTGCCGTACTATTAAGAGGGGTCATGTCTAGTAGTTTTGAGTCTCATCATGTGTTGATAGCTCAAACCTCACTTGCTCTAGCTCATCTTGACATGATGCTTGCATTTGCGAATGTGTTTTGCAAATGGTCAAAGCTCATGTATTGAACTCTAGTAACATGGGACTATGCATTGCAAATCTGTTTTGCAAGTGCTCGAAGTCCATGTTTCCATTCCTTGTGTATGAGGCTTATATTTGCGAATGTGTTTTGCAAATAGTTGTAGCTCATATTTGATCTTTGCGTCATGATTTCAAAAGTGTGCAAATATGTTTTGCAACTTGTTGGAAATCATGTTGTGATCCTTGTGGTATGTGACTTAGGTTTGCGAATGTGTTTTGCAAATGTGAGAAGTTCATGTACCTACTCCTTGTGACTCTTTGGATGTCTTGTGTTTTCTGCATTGATCTAATGTGTTTGAGATCATGCAAATAGATGGGTTGTGTAGCCCTCTCAATAAGCTTTCCATAGAGACCAAGATCACTCAATTCCGACATCGGAGTCAAAAGTTATGACCGTTTTTCCGAGTGTCGTCTGTGCTGAAAAACCGGAAAACGGAAGTACCGCGATTTGTACTGCGATAGTTCCGGATTTTGCGGAAGTTCCGCGATTTGTACTGCGGTAGTTCCGATTTTTCCGGTAGTTCCGCGATTCCGGTAGTTCCGGATTCCGAGCGGAACGTTTTTTCCAGAGAGCGACTTTCTGAATGACTTAGCCTCGGGGAAAACGGAAGTACCGCGTTTTGTACTGCGGTAGTTCCGGTTTTGGCTCCAACGGCTAGTTTCTTGTGACCGTTGGGAGGGCGGTAGTTCCGGCCGTTTTAACTGCGGTAGTACCGGCCCTCAGGCTGATTTCAGCCCCTCTTTGCTCCAACGGCTAGTTTTTGTGTGTGGGGTATAAATACCCCCTCAAGGCTGGTTGGAGAAGTTGTTGATTCATTCATTCTTGTGTTCTTGAGCTAGAGTGAGGCTCTCCACTCAATTGTGCATGTGTTGCACTTTGTGAGAGAGGAGAGGTGTTCTAGAGTGCATGTGTTGCATCTAGAGGAGGACTTTGCGTCCGAATTGAGCTCGTGCATTCATTGCACGTGGTGAGAGTCAAGTGAGGGACTTGGCTTGTTACTCTTGGAGTTTGCCGACTCCTAGACGGCGTTGGAGGCGTCGTGCGCGGTGATCTTCTCAAGAAGCTTGTGAGAAGACCCGGCGAAGTTGTGAAGGTCGGAGCTCACCTACCCGGAGCGGGAAAGAGCTACCACTAGTGGATTGGAGGTGTTTCGGCTTAATTCGTGGAGCCGGTCCGATTCGTTCGGGCTAACCTCAACGTGGACTAGGGGAGACCGGCAAGTCTCCGAACACCACGGTAAAAAGTGATTGTGTTATTTGTGGTTTGTTTTCTTGTGCTCTATTTATATTCAAGCAATTTACATTCATAGAATTAAATTGATTGCTTGTATATCTAGAATTGTAAACTTTGACATAGGTTAGAATTATTAGTGCACTTAGGCGTTCTTACTTGACTTAGGCGCTATTTGAGCTAAACCAAATTGAATTTCGCTTCCGCATTATATACTTGGTTTAGGCAAATAGGAAAGCTCTTGAATTGATTAGTATTAATTTGTAGAGAATTTTTAAACCGCCTATTCACCCCCCCTCTAGTCGGCCTCCTCGATCTTACACTAGTGCAGTTTGCTAAATACAAAAATGCTCCTACTGCACTTAAGTACGGGGATTCCGGTCCCAGGACTTCCTCCCCCTCTTTTTTAAGTCTGTACGGATTCTTGTCTTGCTGTAAAGATCTCCCGACCATTAGTACCTTCGAAGGGTATACCTTTTCAAAGCAAAACTTTTTTAACACCTTTTGAGTGTATGTGAATTGATGTACTAATATTCCTTTCGATACATGCTCAAGCTGCAAGCCTAAGCAATATTTGGTTTTACCTAAATCTTTCATTTCGAATTCTAACTCCAAGTAAAAACTCGCCTCCTTTATATTTTTCAAGGTTCCAATGATATTCAAATTATGTACATACATTGAGATTATATAAAATTCATTCTATGATCGTCGTATAAATACACAGGGACAATCCTCGTTATTCGTGTAGCCTTTCTTGCATAGAAAGTTTCTTAAGCGATTATATCACATCCTGCCTAATTGCTTATGTCCATACAATAATTTTTTGAGTTTCACACTGTGCAGGCCTCTATTTGCTCTATCTTGGTTCGAGACAGGGATACCTTTACCACCCATGATCGGGGAATATATTTCTTCATAATCAACTCCTGGTCATTGGGTGAAACCTCATGCAACAAGCCTTACTTTATATCTTACAATTTCATTTCTTTCATTTCTCTTTCGAACAAATACCCATTTATGCCCTACGGAGTGCACATGGGGAGGTGTGCGGCTAACAGGCAACGCCGCCCTACCTCCTCTCCGCCGCCCCCTCCCTCGGCGCCGCCGCCCCACCAAACCCCAGATCTAGAGGCGGCGCAGATCCTCTCCGCCTCGGACTGTTTCGTCTTGCGCGCGGGACCTGCCCATCGGCAGTGGCGTCCTCTGCGGCGTGCCCCCCGACGTCGAGGTGGAGGTCTACCGCGGCAGCCCCGAGCGTAGAGGAATTTGTAGACAGTAATTTTAATTCCTTCTTTCTTTTCATGTCACCTCCACTAGCAGCTATCACATTTTGTGATCTTGTATTGCACACAACAAATGAAAAATGGCAGGTACTCTTGCTAAATTAAAATTACACTTATATATGTTAATTAGTTGTTTTTCCATACCTGATTGAAAGGTCTTTTATATAGGTTGTAAATTTAAAAGAAGCAAGGGATTTCTCCAACAACAAAGGGTTCATTTATGTTTTCAAGGTTTGATTTAACTTATTTTCTTCCAGAAGATTAATGCATGCTTTTCTTGTTATTTAATTTATTGGGAAATAATAAACTAATGCTTATTAAACTAAAAAGGATTTCTGATCTCCCATTTTTTCTTTAAATAAATTTGCAGAAAATGGAATGGCAATCATTGTCAATTGATCTGTTACCTCATCCTGACATGTTCGCCGATGCACAATTTAACAATTCGAGCTGTCAAGATAACAAGCAAGATGATGATGGCGCAAAGCGAATGTTCTTTGGTGGTGAAAGATTTTTGGAAGGGATATGAGGGGAAGCTAATGTGAGTGCTTTGAGTGTTGGATTATGTTGTGTGGAATTTGATACTTTTTTAATTGATGCTGAACTTCCTTGTGTCTGGGCTTCTTGGCATACGCATTGCTTTGAATATAATATAACCATCCAATGAACAAAACAATATAACCCACTTGGGCTTGAGGTTCAGCTGCATATTACTGAAGCTATCTGTCCTGCCTTAAGTGAACTTGGTAAGTGGTTATTGCCCACAAAGCTTGAGTTTTTTCGTTCTATCCTGTTTGTCATATTCAAACTTGAAACATATTTTGATCAAGTTTACTGGCTTTTCTTCGATTCATGACTGAGGTAATTGTGTGCCTAAACAGAGGAGAGATCTAAAATCTCAATAGGTTTGATTTTCTTTTGTGTGTTTTTATGATTGCATTGTATGCAGTAGGGCACATACCATTTTTTTGCATTCTTATTATTTTCTTACTCTTAGTTTGACCAACATGCAGAAGCAATAGGGTCTTCCTTGGTATATATTAACTTACAACTATGAGTACATTTTTATGCCCAATCAAGATATTTGGTAGTGTGTTGATGTCAAGTCTTTTTTTCAAATGGATTGCCAGCATAGAGTATGATAGAATATGAATGGCATATATTAACTTCATTCTGTGTGTAAACTTGCTTTGTTGATGTTTTGCCAGGAAGACATATATGCTTTATGTTACATTGCAATTATGCTCTATTAAATTGCAAAAATCTACTAATCACTTAATGTTTTACACGAACATGGTCATGGGATTGTATGACTAGACATACGTATTTGAAACTTCTATTTTGTAGAGATACTTCTCTTTGAGAATTGTAGGTATGTGTTTCTTTTTCTTTTTTGTTTGTTCTCCCATGTCTCTTTGATTCTGCAACTGTGAGACAGCCTAAAAAATTATAAAAGGCACTTGTTTCAAACTCTTTACAATAACCCCAGAATTTGACAATAATGTGGTAGAAAACATTGTTCATTACATAATATTGAATTTGTTGGCTCCCTTACAAACGGATCCGTGATGTAATGAAACGTTTTAACATGTAAACTTTGAGTTTATACCTTCTAACGTTGGGCATTTAATTTTTTTGTGTCACTATATGCTGAAAATGCTTCCATGGGTGAAATTGATTCACATGGTACTTCCACAACTGCTGTCATGTCATTATGTTTCATACGATGCTTCATGGATGTTACTTAACACAATTATCCTCCGACTTAAAAGAAAAAAGGAGGGTGGGTGGGGACAGAGATCTTACTTAGGAGTTTGGTCATCTAAAGTATTTTTAAGGAGCAGTTCAATTTATTCTGGTTTGTAAAGGAAATTAGCAGAAGGTGATATATGACTGCAAAGAAAATTAACGTTAGGAAATGATTTAGAAAAACTTGTATGGTTTCAATTGAAAGAAAAGTATGCTTGACTTCTTGAATGGCCTGCTGACAATACCTTCTATTTGTTTCACCACCATTACTGTATTAACACACGATGCGGTAGCCCTAGGTTTCTAGAATTGTTTTTTGAGGAATCAGAGTATTGCATTGAAGTTATATTTGTATACCCACATGATGAATGCATGTAGCATGGGTATTAATCAGTTGCAAATTTTGATTTCTGTTGCAACGCACGGGCACATGACTAGTAGTAAATTATTTTTATGTTGCAATCAAGTTAATGATTTGTTGCATAGGGAATTGGAGCGGAGTTAGTTGTGATTGCGGACAAGAGGAAAGAGGAAAGAAATGGAAGCGAGGAAGAGAAGTGATCAGCGGCGCACGGTGCGGTTTAGATGATCGGCAGCCAGCCATGGGCAACTGCACGAAGTCGGAAGTGAAGCAGTGTCCGGGAGACGACGAAATGGGCATGCAATGTTGTGCAACATCGGTGGGTTTGGTTTAGAGGGCTTGGCCAGGTTCTCATGGGGCCGTGTCAGCAATTCGTGGACAACATAGTTGGGGTTTAACGGTTTTGATGTGAGAGGGTGGACCATGTCACTGACAGTCTGGGGGTATTTGATTTCCCGGTGTGATCGTCGATCGGATTTTGGAGTGGATTTTGGCCAGTGTGTCCGATTGGGTAGCACTCGGAGGATTAGTGACTTCGGGTGCTGCCTGACGACTGACCTTTTCATACTGACATTGTGATACTCCCTCTAGTTGTCAATGTGCGTGGTTTAGATTTGTTGACTTTGTTCTTAGTGACCAAATGGCATTAACCAGTGTGTGTTAGACTAGCAAAACTAATGTGCCATTATAGTTAATAGTGGTTGGTCTGGTCTCACTAAACTTGGCTAGTAGCCTAACAATGTTGGAGTCGCCGCTTTCCTCTTGATCGTATCAACTGACAGATTGGATCATACAGGAGTGCACAGCACACACTGTATGGTGAAGCTCTTCATAGGTTTGGGCTTAGGCCTAACCTCCTCACTTGGACCCAGACTAGACTCGATGCTAAATTGAGTTTCACCGGTTCTCCACAAGTCCAGGTGGCAACTATTTTTCATCATCTGCCAGCGGCAGAGGCACCGCCCGGCGAACCTAGGAAGCTGCACGAGCTCATCGGCGGTGAGCAATGGTGGATTTGGAGCTTCCCGCCCGCGCCGGCTAGCCCTATGAGCAAATTCCCTAGCACCATGGCGACTTGGCAGCGAGTTACCAGGGTGGTTGGTGCCTAGCAGGCTGGGCTGACATGGGTCATCGGTCCCTGAGGCGGTCCAGACATCATGGCATTATGGCCCTGGCCCTGCACCCTCCATCCCAGCTCGAAGCAAACAAGCAGTCACTCGATCCTTGACCATAATCCTTCCCTAATCTGGCGGGCAATCCCTACCTGCTGCTTCCCTCGGCTCCCAATCTCACATTCTCACTCACAAGCCGCCGCTACATAGGCGGCGCCAGGGGCAGCAACGCCGTAAGGGCTACAACCGACATGCCTCATGGCAACAAGGTAGGCAAGCAAGTCATTGGGCGGATAGGGCGGCAGTGATCAGCTGAGAGCCGACAGTCAGGGGGAGGGGAGGCAGCACGGCAAGGGGTCAACTGGCCAAGGGGAGGGGAGGCAGCAAGGCTGCAGAGGCGCAGCCAGCCAGCAGGGCGGTTGGTGATAGGGCTAGGGGCACCGGTAGGCGGCAGGGAGAGACTGAGAGAAAGGTATGACTAGTGGTTGCTATTAGAAATCGAGGATTGAGGAGAATCAGTGGATGAATCACTAGTTATAAAACTTTAAGCTTTTTACATCGTTAGAAATTCAAGATTTTTTTCTACCTATGTATTCTTCCATGTTTGATGTTCTCAAAGCATGTTTCTTTTCTTGATTCTGTTTCAGCCAGTGATCAATTCATAGGTACCACTGTGCTTTGAAGTTCACTCCACAATTGTAGTATGTATATTTATGAAACATCATATTTTTGCAATGGATGACATATGATTGCTAACGACTGAGTAGTCTTAACTAGAGAGAGAATATCCTGCGATCTAGCATTAAGTTCATGGGAATAACTTACAGAAACTTGTCTGTTACGAATCATGTAATCCACAGTTCGTCATGCTACAACTTAGGGCCTGTTTGGGGGAGCTGGAGATTCTGAGTAGCTAGCTGGTCTGAGTAGCTAGCTGGCTAGGCTGAGTAGCTGGCTAGTCTGAGTAGCAGTTGGTCTGAGTAGCTAGCCTATTTGGCATCCTGGATTCTAGCTGTGCAGCTGGTATCCTGATAGATGTATTGACTGAAATGCCCTTAGGTGAGTTGATGTCCTGATTATGTATTGGTAGAATAGATATCCATACTGTAAATTTGTAGTACTTAGTTCAAACATTGAAAAACTAATATTAAAATTTCATGACAATAAATTTGACTCCAAATCATAATTTTAAATATTAATATGGATAACTACCATGTCTCCATACAAAAGAAATATACAAAAGGTGTTCATAGGCATATAAGGTCGGGGGCGACGGGGCGGCGGGGGATCTGGGAAGCGCCGGGGGGCGGGGGATTTGGTGTATTTAACCAGTGGCATTTGCGGGTAAATAACTTGAACTTTAATGGCACTAGTCCGCAGAATCTGTGAGAAGTTGGGCTATTGCAGCTACTCGGTCCTAGTACAATTGTGCCTTCCTCAGATTTTCAGATTCTCAGTAGCTGGCCCAAAAGCTGAACTGTTTGGGAGAGCTTTTGGTTACTAGAAGTAGCTAGCTTGCCTAGAATCCGAAACAAACAGGCCCTTAATTTCCTGAAACTACTTATATGCTGAGGCCTGCATATGTTTGATCATTTAGTGATCTAGGGAGTGATATGAGCTACTTGAGATATACCTACTTGTCAAGACCTTAATAAGGGCCTGTTTTTTTTGGCTGCGGCTTGTGACTTTTGATTGTTCATGTGAGAGATTACAGAGTGACTAAAATTCACGTGCGACTTTTGCGATATAAATGAAGTCGGTACAGTATGTACTACAATTAACTTAGTGGACTCTATCTTAAAAAGACACTTCGTTTAAAAGCTAGTTACTATAGAAAAAGCCAAAAGCCGCTTAAGAACCGGGCCTAAAGCTTTTTTCCCCCTTCATGGTGCTTATCAGTTGGATGGTTTGACTTTAGATAAATTCACTCTCAAAGTAAGTTGTGTTCCTTTTTGTTTGACTAGATTTGCTGCCAAAAGTTTGGTCGGCCAAAGTTCATAAAAAGGGCCCAACTTGGGTAGTTCATCTAGGCTTGGCCGAAGTTCATAAAAAAGGCCCAACTTGGGTAGTTCATCTAGGCTGTGAGGCTGTCTGCCTCTGGTGTCTTGATCACTTTTGTCTTCACTTCTGAGTCTTCTAATTTGAGCATTTGTGAATAAATGCATGTGTTGATAGTGCATAAGGTGTGAATCTTGGGAAGAATGTTTTATTCATTAGCATTTTGGGAAGGACAAACTAAGCAAGAGACATCCCTCGTCCAGTTTTCAGCAGAAGCTAATTGTGTCCAATTTATGGTTTCCATCCAATTTCTTATCACATATTCCACTTCAATCGTATCTTTTTTTTCTTTTTATTTATGGATATTCAAATGTGTATTGAATATTAAAACTATTATAATTACCAACTTTACTTGTATTATATGTATATAGATCCGCCTCCCAAATTTTCTTAGCTCTGCCGCCGTCACTTGGCGCCCGTCGGATGAACGTTCAGGCCCTTTCCAAGGAAAACGTAAAAAAATTCCAGTCTGCTCCGTCGAGATCGCAGACGCGATACCAGCAAGGCGTCGTGACGGCCGCCCGGCCGGACGGTGCCATCTAACAGCAGCCGTTGCACAGGACGGGAGGTCATAGGCTGATCTGTGATCTCTACATACCGCGGGCCGCGAGCCGGCGAGTGCTGCCCGGGCGCGCGCACCAGTTGCTCGGCGAAATGCCCCAGCGGAACTGCTTCGCGCCGGCGCGCCTCGCCGCTGCGGTGGATCGCGCTCAGGAGCCACGGGCCACGGCGCCGCGCGCCGGGAGGCTTCGTAAGCTAACCAGTCCGTCCGCGAAGCTCTACCAATTCAGAATTCTTGTCCTACGGCGCGCACGACGACCTCGATGGCACCCAAGTGAGCTTTCCCCCCCCCCCCCCCCCCCCTTGTGTTACTATTGAATGTTCTACCTTTGAGTTGTTCTACACAAGGCACCTAGATAAGTGCACCAACAACTCTCCATGTTATCAGAACTAGGAAAAGGAAGAAGTGGAGAGGAGGATCAGAGGAAGTACTTCCTTAACACGCATATATAACACATTCTGCAGTACATGCAACTACGGATAAAACTGGAGCTGAGTTACGCTTACAGATGAGACAGCCACAAACTGCTCGTCTGATCGTACATTGTACAAAAAAAGTAAGTTCCACAAATGCATCCTACATAGCAGCATGCTACCTTCTAATTCTGTTAGCTTCAGTGTTAACAGAACGAAATTCTAATACCTCTTCACGCTAACAGTAATACTGGAAGATGGAGGTAGATACTAGATACTAGTGTCTACTGCATTCTAAAACCAAACCTACATTACTACAAACTAAGTAAAGCACTTGGTGGACTGGTAATTTGTTGAGACCTCAGTCGTGCAAGGGAGTGAGTCCCAAGGCAAGGTCGCCCTCCAGTCATCAGAAAGTGTTCCTTGCAGATTGAATGGGAAATTGATGGACCGTGGAGCACCATTGACAGTGTTGCCGATATCTGGCAAATCGACCACGCATCTGTTGATCATGTTGTTGAAGCATTGCTGCGGTTGGGCAAACTCAATGTTTGTGGGGGTTGATCTGTCCATGTTGGGGAGTGTGATGGGTGATGCATTCAAAACCATCGATGCGATGTCCATCCCAGCTGGAAGATCAAGCGGGATTGCTGAGAGGATACTCATGGCTTGGTGCTCTGCACCTGGTGGGGGGAGAACTACGGATGCAGCTGGCCTGCTGCTGCTGTCAATGATGTTGAGAGTGTTGTGACAGGAGGGAACTATTGAAGGCAAGTAGCCGCTGCTGGTGAACTGGATGGTGGAGGAGATAACGTTGGTCATTGCAGACGATGTATTCTCTGAGCTGTGCCGACTTCTCAGCGTGGCATGCAAGGTGGGATGAGTGTAGGTTTCGTTTGTGCTGGACAAGGGAGGAGAAACCCATGAGTGTGAGAGCGCTCTCTGCGCTGTGGCATTGGTTTTCTTGAAAATCCTGCAGATTGCCCAGGAATCCTGCTCATGAGGGGAAACAGAGGAAAAGAAGAAGAGTTGGTTAGTGATTTTCTTGTGAATGGTAATATATGTCTTTTACTTAGACAATATACATAGCGGAAAGATAAAGAGAAAACTGCAGCTGTTGTATTAAAAGGTACTATGTTTTGAACCTTTGGATAATGATATATAGTATACATGCTAGGTCTTTTGCAGTTTATATTGCAAGTTATGTCAGTGTAATCTTTGGATGACATGTATTGTTCAAGTCTATGCCTTAGCAGCAATGATTTTAAAGATTTAAAGGGCGTCCCACATAAGCTACATTTCTAGTTTACATGTTGAGTGAAAAGTTCAGAGCTGTTTAATTTTCTCCAATATTGCAGCATGCAAGTTGCTTACGTTTGGTGGAATGGTCTTCTCCAGTGGCTTCTTCTGTGGCAATGAAGGGTCGGTGAGTGATGGCAGCCGGAACTCATGCATCATCCAGTCGGTTTTGATGCCTTTGGCTGCTCTGCCCTTGTAAAAGACAAGGGACTTCTTCAAGCCTATGCACTTGGCTCCATCGGAGGAGTAGATTGGCCTGTCAGTTCCAGTGGCCTTCCAGAAGCCTGCTCCAGTCACCCTGTTTGGCCTAGTGCTGTTCCGGTACTTCCTATCCCTTGGGCAGTAGAAATACCATTCCTTCTCTCCAGTACTTGCTAGTTCTTTATGGAGAAAAAAGATTTTGTAAGTAATTGTGAGTAGAAACAAGTTCACGGTGTCTATTCTGTAACTCCTTTTTAGAACAAAAGATCAGTTTACTTAGGCCTATGCCCTATTTGGTGCATTCAAGGCTTAGAAATTTTACTGATAAAATGCACATGTATTATGCATGTAAAAATAACTTTTTTTGCTACCTGCATGCCTTTTTAACCTGGAGAACCCAACTTTGAAACTTGTGAATCAATTATGCAGCCTTAACAGTGATATACCACGCTTGTTTTTTTAAAAAAAAAGGTGACATACTACTGAAAGCCAAATCTCGCACCTATAGGAGGACCATACAAACTCAAAGTTGGAACCATGTGATCACATACGTCAAGTTTCTCAAACATCATATACGCTAAGGTGCACGCAACTAGTTAGTAATTACCTGAGAATCACATGAGGACATTAAGCTTGTTATTGTGGTATTCTTGCAACTCTTACTCTAAATATTTTCTGAGGTATAACCCTAAAACCACTTTGGCTTCATGATACATGGACGCTGTTCAGTGGTGAGCATCACAAAAGAGGTGGGAGAAAACCCTATGTAGTACCTTTTCTTATTTTCTGAACAAAATCTCAAAGAGGAAGAACTAACTAAAAGATGCATGTAAAACACAATATCAGCAAGATGGAGACAGTCATACAGAAAGAAGAATCATGTAGCGAAATATTCTTATCTTAGAATAAAAAGGTTTCATAGCTCTTTATTGATTTCTGCAGAGAAAAGCAGATAGTTGACAAGGAATTTAGAGAAGCTTACTTGGGAGATCCCATGGATCATACTTGTAGATGTCCAGCTGCCTAATAAGCTCAATGGGAAGAGACTTCTGCTGGATTTTCCTTTTAAGGTAGAACCTGACGAGTTCTTCATCTGTTGGATGAAACCTGAAGCCAGGTAACATAACTTCATCTTGCTTCTCTATGTCATCACTTCTGATCTCGTCCATATCTTTGCCACAGTAAAACAAACTACTAGCTGGATATAAGTAGCTAGCTCAAACAGTGCTCACCTACTTCTTTTTATCAAGAACGTACCAAACCCTAATGGTTAATGTGTATAGTCAAACTTTACTGGGTAGGCACTAGCTAAAAGATTTTGGTTTCTACTCAGCATAAGATTGGCATATAACAGCGACTTCCTTCAAACCCAAACAAGCTAGCTCTATGCACTGCCTGTTTCTTATCAACAAGGAGCTATATTCCGAACCAAAGCTAGCAAGAAAACTGTGAGGGAACTATGGCATGCAGTTACTAAAAGAGAAAAGGAAGCTCAAGCTGAAGTTCCAGACTTGCAGTCAACTCTCTTAGTTGCTCCCTTTGTAAGGATTTCCCTTCCTACTATCCGGCTTACCTTTCGCAGTTTCACACCTTTGCACACACTCAAGAACAGTTCTTATAGCGGAATTTTAAAATCCTCACCCATTGTTGGACTCATATAGGGTCTGTTTGGTCTTTACCCCATGACGAGGATCTCAATGAGCTGTACAAATTCTGCAGTAATTTTGGGATTAGCAATCTTTTGATCACACTCAGCCAATTAATAAATTACTAATTTACTGTATAGTACTTTCATCTAATGGACTTCACACATTGTCTTATTGCTTATAATTGAGCCTTCTGAGAGAACAATCTAGTTCACTAGATGGCTAGTTTATTACTTTTTTATTGTGGTTTCCTTGAGTTGTCTATGGGTGAACTATGAGTAACAATTCCCAAGGCATTAAGAGACTTCCAAATTCCAAGTAAGTACAGTATCTGTATAAATAAAAACAATTAGTGAGATTCAAGGCACATTCTTCGTTTTGAGAGTAAGAAAATCCCACAATGATCCTAAAGTTTTTCACATTAATCAAGAAAAGAGAAACATCTCCATCACTTATTTTGGTAATATCAGATTATAACGGTGCAGATTAATCATATATGTATATTAGAGTTGTATAGCAAATACAATTGTATTTCAATCATATGCGGTAGAGTTGTATATCAAAAATAATTGTATTATAATATATAGCCGTGTAATTACGCGGGTAAATCTACTAGTTATATTGGAACACTAGGAGTCTAGTTCCCTCTGACAACATCTATATTTTACATTGGTATCAACATATACCCTTCATCCTCTCCTGATCCAAAAATCCCATTCAAATCATGCCTTTCCCCTTCATTCCTATCCTTTTGCCTCTCACATGTATAATTTAAGTTTTAAGGAGAATTCTTCAACAGTAACAGAGTTTTGATCAAATTTAGTATTAGGGAGGGGCAATCCTAGTTTGAAAATTGCTCCTGACAGAAAATAGAAAAAATATTCTATCATCAACATTTCTAATTTTCTGTGGCAAGGTGCAATTTACATCATTTTCCAAAGAAGAAAGGCCTTGTTCTTCGTTCATATTGTTGAAATAGATCTGTAGGGAAAACGATTTATGCTGTGGTACTGCTCGACACGTTTGTGATACCCTTTTATGAATTATAACAGACGAAGTGCTGATCTTGCACACTATTCCATCTGCCATCTAATCATTTACTTTATATAATTAATACATCATCTCAGTTAGATTTTAATATAAAAAGAAAAATTAAAAATTAAAGCTCTTAAATAGCTAAGTTATGCTGATGAACCTGTAATTTTCAATACTTAAATAAAAGCAAAGGTGGGAAATACTGATCACTTGTCTCAGTACACGGTTCTCATCCCTGAATTAGAGGTAAAACACAAAGTCATATCTGGTAAAATTATTTATCTTTCTTTTTTGGGAATATGCTAATGTCCCTGGCTATTGTAAGCTTGTGAATGGTCAAACTTGCATTAAATCTAATCTCAGTTATTATTTTATTCTATAGATAGTGATCTATTAGCTGCTGATGAGGTGTTAAGGGCTTAAGGCCAAGGGGCACGTATGTGCAAGGGGACGTTGAGAATTTGAGATGATGCTCGTCTCTAGATTATCATTTCTCTCTCCTTACCGTGTAGTGTGCTGCCAACCTAGGATTGTAAATTTTCCCTATTAACTACCTTTGTCATGTAGGGACAATGTTTTGTATCCATTTGGTTGTCACTACTCAAAGTCCTAAGTTCGCCTATGTTTTATGGGTGTAACAGCACACCTTTCTTGACTATTTAACCTGCCCAGCCAATTCTAGTTTCAAGCAAAGGTTAGTTGACATCCTTTATATGTTCTGGTTTTATTTATATCCTATTTATCCATAAAGCTATTGCTCTTAAAGAAAGTATTCTGACACGAGATTAATTTTGTACATGTGATGTTTGCACCATGGGCCTAGCCTGCTAGGATGCAAGAAGCTGAACCAGATTCTTCAAAAGAAGAACCAGATCAATTTTATACTCCTAAGCTTTTGTATGGAAAAAAATCCAGATACCACCTCACTACTCACTAGGTTACCATCATAGTCACATGCCATCATACTTTAACCGAAAAATTCAGTCCTGCCTAGTCGTACATACGGTGCTGCATTGGGCTTATCAACAGAACTTCTACAGACATTGATGCGAAAATTCTGCATGGATCCAAGTGCAACCTTCTCATTCTTCTCTTGCAGCCAGAAAGAAAATAATGAAAAATTATGCAACCAAAATCCCATGGACCGAAGTTTTCCAAACCCTGTCATCCAAGCACCCAACAGTGTAAGCAGCTTTGAATTAAATGATGGCGGAGGTCACTAGTAGGGGTTTCTAGAGGGTTTTAGGGTCAAACCTCTGAGCTCAAGTGCTAGAAGTCGGTTCGTGGAAACCTACGCAGTTTTCTATTGACATTTCAGAGTTCATGCTCATTCCTGTACCACGAATGTTGCTTTATGCATGACTTGTTATGGCCCTCTTGTCAGTAAGACAGTAACTACTAAAGACCTTACGGATGAACGCGTTTGTATGCCAATATTTTTTACACGTTTTTGTGCTAATCTAGTGCTATACACTTTATCTTACAGATTTGCAACGGCGTATTTTTGCTAATGGTACACTACATTAGTGCACTGATCACTTCAGATATCTGCAGTTACTAAAAAACTTCAGATACCTGCATCATGGACTCATGGTGTCCTGAGACGGTCATGCGAATTGGTGACTGGCTGGTGGGACAGACGCAGCTTGACCTCGATCGGGCTGCGCCACACAGCCACGCACCCACTCCACTCATGCGGCCTCCCGTCTGATGTTACTGCTCCTACTCGGGTGAGTCAAACCCTTCCGTTTCAAGTTTCCTCCTCCTCATGCCCCTGGTTATGCGTAGCACTGTAATAAGTTTGTTAGTATCCAGGATCCCATGTTTCCAGGGTGCAGACCCCAAATTTAATCCCCTTGTACTTTTGCGCGGCTGATCGATGTGCTTAGGCCGTGTTTGTCTGTGCGTGCGTGCATACGCGCTGCCAACCGCGTGGTACGCCGGGCTTGGCACATCGGAGTTGCTCCCGTGCACGTGTGGCATGGGACAGTGGCTCCTGGGGCCCAGTAAACTTGGCGTTTTAGGCAAAGTTCAGCGCTGGAATACGGTTCAAAACTGCTACAGTCTAAGGCGCGATTTGAACCG
The DNA here is from genome assembly GCA_017311315.1 of Dendrocalamus latiflorus. Classification (NCBI taxonomy): domain Eukaryota; kingdom Viridiplantae; phylum Streptophyta; class Magnoliopsida; order Poales; family Poaceae; genus Dendrocalamus; species Dendrocalamus latiflorus. Next base: position 45,130,778 of record CM029640.1, read on the forward strand.
CACGTCCGCACCTAGTATGAATCAAGCGTAAGCATCCACACTCGGTTTACTACTGAGGCTCTGCTCATTTCATTTGAATCTTTGGTTTATAGCTTATTTTTTACTATTTATAAATTTCGTTTTTTTTCTGATTTTTAGGTATTTTAGCTATTTTGCCGGGTTTTTTCCGTCTTCGTTTGCATTGTCCGTGATGGGCTAATCTGTTTTTTTTCTATTTTTAAATTTTTTTTAATTTAGTTAGACCAAATAAGTCACTATCAGCTACAGTGAAATGCATTTTCTTGGTTGAATGCTTCCTGTAAGAAATAGATAGTAGAATGATTTTGCAGGACAAATTGATTGTGTGCATCTAATTTTGTTCGCTTTGCTTCTTTTTTTTTTTTTGTCTTTGACTATTGTTATGGTTTAGGATCCCGACGATGCACTCAACAAGCTCATGAACAGTATAAGGCATTGTAGAAATGATGAATAGTACATGCACGGGGTATTATAGCAGCTATGAACAGTACCCATGCGAGGTACTGAAGCGCGCTACGGATTTGAATAGTTTGGTAGCGTATCACGAATTAGGAATATAATAATTAGTTCCTTAATATTTTGTCTTATTTTCTTTTAGGTTTATTCTATATATTAAAGATAAATTTTATATTATTATGATGAGTTTTTTTAGTATAGAGATAAATTTTTTTGAGGTCAAGTTTAGCCATTTATAAAAGGGACAGTATTGTACCTATTATTACTAAGCAAAGAAATAAACAAAGTTCTCTAGTCTTGCTCTCTTCTTCAACAGGCCTCAGAGTCTTGGCGGCGGCATGGTCAGCCGATCAAAGACGAGTGCCCTACTCTCGGTTCTTGACCCGTATCCAACCAACACTGACCACAATATTTGGTATAAGAGCCACTCACCATAGCTTCTGATGTTGACTTATCTCCCTTGGATATGTTGATGGCCAGCGGCGAGAAAATAGAGTTCTTACTCGACAATATGATAGCCACATTAGAGAAAACTATGGAGTTGATGGACAAACTAAAGGAGCACGAAGAGGCGTCGCGTGCCATTGCAATGGTTATGCTGCCACCATCTTCCTCGGCGCCAACATTGGCACTAACCACGTTGCCACCTTCATCAATGACGACTCATCTTCAGGCTTTGCTAGTCTTTGGCTCCACCATTGGTACCACCGCTAAGGAAGAAGGCTACCACCGTTTCGCCGTCACCCTTGCCACATCGTCTACCGACAGCGTGCCGTATGCAATGCGGAGCACAATGACTAACAGGTGGTGACCAACGACGCCGTCGCATCCCTTCCACAAGCGCTGCATTCCGGGACAAGAAGGATGCTGCTACTACCTCGTGTCGGTTGCCCTTGCTACCGATGACTACTGCGACGTCAACCGACGCTAGAGGGTTGCTATCCTTATTGTTGTTCACCAGTGCTTCACGGATCTCCTTCCATACGACATGACATCATCATCATGCCCTCTTGTCAACATGAGGTTACGAAGGACTTCAACCATGGTCGCCACCTGACAGCTCGAGGACGAGCAATCTCGCCGCAAGGGGTATAATGTTATGGTTTAAAATCCTGACGATGCACACAGGGGGCTTGTGAACAGTACAGAGGTACTGTAGCAGCGAATGAACAGCACCCGCACAGGCATTGTAGCAACCGTGAACATTGAACAGTACCCGCGCAGGATACTGTAGCGCGCTACGGATTTGGATAGTTTGGTAGCGTATCGCGAATTAGGAATATAATATTAGTTTTTTTTACTGTTTAGGTTTATTTCCTTTTAGATTTATTGTATATATTAAAGATAAATTTCTTATTATTATGATTAGTTTCGTTAGTATAGAGATAAGTTTAGTAGTGTCAAGTTTAGCTATCCCTATAAAAGAGATAGTATGATACCTATTGTCATTAAGCAAAGAAATAAGTAAAGTTATTTAGTCTTTCTCTTTTTTTAATAGACCTTAGAAGCTTAACGGCGACATAACCAGCTGATTAAAGATGAATACCCTACCCTCGGTCCGGTCGTTAGAATCGTACCCAACCATATTTTACCACAACACCTATACTCCACGATTTGAGCTAGGATTAGTACACCTGTACGTGTCAAGCGTGAAACATCAAGTCATGCTACGCTCTCCTATTTCCCCAACCCCCCCCCCCCCCCCCCCCCCCCAAAAAAAAACCGCGATGAGTAGTTCTTACTTACTCCACCCTCGTTAACGCGCGCGATGGAAATACGGAGTGGAAATAAACTTTCATCTAGGAACGAGGTGAGGAAGAAAAAAAATAATAGTGATCACGGAATGGCGCAAACATCAATAATATGTAGAAGCATTCCAATTTCACTGTTTTTATCATGTATTGCTTGCACACAAAGCGAGTGTTCCTGAAAGGCCCTGATTCACATTTCCACTAGACGTGTCTAGGCGCTGTACTTTTTTTCTCAAAATTTCATGCAGTCAAACTTCCAAATTACTCGACTGTTCTTGGTCATACCACCACCAGACCAGAGTCCAGATCTTGAAGTGTGTTACTTTGAACTCTGAAGTCCATTAAGTCGGTGCTGTAGTATTGCATTACATAGGCTTAAGCTCGGCTGTAGGCAACAAGGAGACGCGTTTCTCCCGTTGAAATGCAGAACAGGGTGTTTCTCTGAATTCTGATGTTGTGCCGTTAACAGCGGTCAGCAGCTCAAAGATCGCGGGCTTAACGGGCCGGCCCAACCACACGGCCCTCCTGGGCCTCAAAGAGAAGGGTAGTAGAACATTCTGAGCTTGCCTTCATGGAAGTTCTGAAGTCTTTGATGAATAAATAACGGAATTTCTTGTTTTCACTCATGTGTATCTTGGACAAACGGAACGCACACCTATAAAAGCCGTTCAATCAAAGCTAGTATCATTGCAATTTGCAAGCCGTCAGCGTGTGGCCAGACAAAAAAACAGCAGGGCCTCCTTTTCTTAGGGCGTAGTGTGGCCAGACAAAAAAACGACGTGGCCTCCTTTTCTTGTGGCGTAGGATGCAGCTACAATCCGGTCATACGTTCCTGTTGTGTCCGTGAGCACACCTATTTATAGTTAGATGATAAAAAACACATTGTATGCCTTACTGTTTGTTTCCGTCTAACTCACGGCGCGCCAAAAAAATCACATTTTGTTGCACAAGTTCGGTATAATATTTAGAGCAAATAAAAGCCAGTATAATTTTGAGAGCAAATAAATATAAATCTCAAAGCAAATTCAGAATAATATTTAGAGCAAATCGGTATAAGTTTAAGAGCAAATTAGCATAAGTCATAAAAGCAAATTGAAGATAAGTTTTAAAGCAAATCAACATAAATCTAAGTAAAAATCTAGGATAATTTCGAAAGCAAATTCAATATAATTCTAAGAGCAAATCAATACAAAATTTAAAAGCAAATTCATAATAAGTTTGAGAGCAAATCAACATAATGGTTCTAACAAAAAAAATCCACAAAAAATCCTCTGCGTAAAAAGGAGAGAGAGAGTTCTGAATTGGTTTCAGAGTATTAAAAAGGAGAGAGAGTTCTGAATTGGTTTTAGAGTATTAAAAGGAGAGAGAGAGAGTTCTGAATTGATTTCTTAAATATCTTAGACTGACAAATGATGCAATCCTACTCATTGGAGCCCACCTATCATAGCTACACGTCATATGTATATGCATATGATTCCTGTAGACACATTATACCATAGGAAAGGAGACCGCATTGCTTTTTTGTCTGGTCATATGTCGACGGCTCGTGATGATACTGCTTTGATCGAACAGTTTCCATAGGTGTGCGTTCTGTTCGTCCAAGACACGTACGTGCGGAAACAAGGAATTCTAATGTTTTTTTTACTGATTTAGATCAGCTACTTGAGAAATCTGAAGTATCTCCTCGATTAGAATGCAATGTCAACCAACACAGAAGAAATCTGGGTTTGAATTCTTTGTGCTCAAAGATCTGGAGTTGATTTCTTGACTCTTTTTTTTTTTGCCGATTCATGAGTTCATTTGTGACTTGATCGATTTTTTTAGTTGCTGATTCATATGAGTTAAATTAGCAATTCAATTGTAAACTCTGTGAATTTCTAAATCTAGGAGACATCCTTGCTGATTCATGAGTTCATGTGTGACTTGCTGAATTTGATAGGAGACATCAGATCTGAATTTGTCAATCTGTGTGTGCTGTTTTCTGTAAATTTTAATTGAGATGATCTATGTAATTTGATAGAAGTTCTGAATATTGTGAAATGGAGTCCATGTCTCCGTGCAAAACTGAATATTATGCAACGACGGACATTCAGAGTTGGAATTTTTGTAATTATGAATATGCTACCTTTAACGCTTAGATTTACATTTGTGTGTCAAGTGCACAAAAACAATTAAACGAAATTCACTTATATGTCCTTCAAACGGCATTAAACAAGCTGTCATTTGACTCAAGGGTATTCTAGACATTTTTTAACTCAGAATAGCAAGCCAGACTACCTAAAAACCAAGCTGCCAAACACCAAACCTCGTCGGCCCAACCATTCAGCTGTGCAGCCCTTTAGCCATACAGCTCAACCGGAAGTTGCTTTCCAGATATACCAATGCGTCCCCTGCTTTTTAGCGAAGGTTAGATTACTGCTTCCTCAGCCAGGATAAATCCAGATTCCAGACACCACTGCTCGATCGATCTCCCACTCACTCAGCCAGCAGCAAAAGGGCACAATTATATATGTGTTTGTAGCATGCACTGAAGCGATGTTAGATACATGTCACTATAAACAAGCAATATGGACACGAGCACGGGCAGCGGCCGTGCGCGCACATCGGTTGCTAGCGCCCCACCGATCGAACCCATGTACGTCGTATGCATCGTCCCTCACCTTTTATTCCCTCCAAGGATCTGTAAAAAAGCTGGTGATGGATCTGCCGAAAAGATCCCACAGGATTACCCACTCGTTTTAGCTTCAGCTTCTAGCTTCTGACTTATTTTTCACTATTCATAAATTTCGTCTTTTTATGAATTTTTAGCTTTTTTGCCTTTTTTTCCCGTATTCGTTTGCGTTGTCCGTGATGAGCTAGCATATTTTTTTTCTGTTTTTAAATTTTTATAAATTTAATTACGCCAAATAAGGCACCTTCAGATACAGTGAAATTTTAGCCGCTACAATACAATTTAGCCATAAGTCACAGCTTTTTAGCCTAACCGAGCGGAGTCTAAGGAGACCAAATGGCTGATCGGACTAACTAAAATTATAGTATATCTACAAAAATAGATCGAAAGTTTTGTGCTTCCAAATAAGGTCTCAATTATGTGACGCTACTGCTCGTGCCTGGACTAGAAATCATAACCAAAACAAAGTCCGGGGGATTCCCGGCCCCCGGAGCGGCCACGTCCCCCCGCCCGCGCGCTCCGGCCGGCGCGTGGCGGGGGGTTTTCTGTACGGCCAGGGGAGGTCATTTCCTCCTATTTTTCGAAAATTACGTAAAAGTCCTTTTTTCTCGCGAATAGATCCCTGACAGTTTTTTTACAAAAAAAATTGTTGGATAGCGCCCCACGGATTTCTAAAATTACGTATAGGTCCTTATTTAATTACGTACAAGTCCTTACAAGTCCTTGGTTTTTTTACGGAAAAGACCTTTAGTTTTCCCGAAATTACACATATGTCCTCGATTTTTTTACGAAACTCCCCACGAATTTTCGTCTCTTTTATTTTGGTCCGCATGGTAGCTAGCGCGGCGTGCGCCGCGCTTATGCAGCTAGTTACAACTACCGCACGAGCTCCCCCGTGATGGCTACGTGCTTTTCGCTAGGAAACGCGCGCGGGGGACGTGTCTAGTGCGCGGCGGTACGCACGAGTCGCGTCGGCCATGCGCCGTACGTGGCCGGTAGTGCTCGGTTCGGAGATTTCGTTTGCGCGCCCGCGCCGTGATGTGATGTGGCATAAGCGCAAGCAGAGGTTGTGCCTGTTGAGAAATAATTAAAGAAGAGATGAAACGTAATGTAATCCATACAATTAATTGCAAAGAATATAATAGGTCAATTATAGAAGATATAATTGAGAGAGCACCAGAGCGTAGTCTTTATTAATTCCATATCTCTTCTTATGTTACATAGGTCTCTCTATTTACAGTCTAAATCCCTTAGGGGTAGTTCTGGTATTTGCCTACACCAAAATCTTCTAGGTCTCGTAACACTCCATTTGGGCGAATACCACGACATATACATACATCATTAAAAACTCATTCCAAAAACCAATGGAAAAAAAGGATAGAGAAAAGAGTACATCGCACCTATTCCTTAGGTGGTGATCAGTTGGGCTTTTTTTGGTGGCTTATGGCTGAAAACACTGTAGATGGCTGAAAAAACACTGTAGCTGACAGAGGTAGCATAATTAAATTTAAAAAAATTAAAAAATATAAAAAATATGTTAGCCTATTATGTATAATACAAACAAATACGGGAAAAAAAAGAACCGGAAAAAAAGCACAAAAAAACCAAAAATTCAGAAAAAGATGAAATTTATGAATAATGAAAAATAAGCCGGAAGCCAGAAGCTTAAGCCGAATTGATCAAGGCTTAAAAACCTTCACATGATAAAACTTCAGGGAAAACCCATAAAGGAAAAAAAGAGTGCAACATTATATCTTTAGGATCATGTAAGTCTTCTAGTCTTACATAAGGATTATAGTTCAGAGATTTACTCTTCATGAACCTTGTAACTCTCTAAGCCACCTCATCTCTATGCCTTGAACACACTTCTAGAAGCTAGAGGTGAAGTGAGATTTTGTAAACGGATCTACCAGATTATCATAAGACTTAGTTTTTAATACTTCATCCCTCCATTCTTCTGGAGTTCGTGAGGATAAACGAATTTATGAGCAATATACTTCGTGATATTACTTTTAACATAGCCCACTTGCATCTGTAACACACAAGCTGCATTATTTTCATAGATAATAGCGGGGTTATCAATGGTGTTTATGCCACATAACTTTTTAATGTAGCTAATCATTCACTTGAGCCAAGCACATTCTTGTGAGGCTTCATACCACGATATGCATATGCCTCGTAAAAATTCCTTCTAAAAACCCAGTGGGAAAAAGGAATGGAGAAAAGAGTACACAACACTCGTTAAATTGTATTGCACTTGTTTCCTCATTAAAAATCTTCAAGTAAAAAACCCAATGGGAAAACTTACTAAGGGAAAAGGAGTACAATGCTCATCTCCACGATTTATAAACTGTCTTCAGGATTTATTATGATGTTCAAGATCTTTATCATGTCCATCGATTGGACTTACATCGATAGGTGGTAAAACTTTCAAAGTTGATCATCAAGTCAATACCTTTTAGGTTAAACTAAAGTCGAGATTTTCTGAATCTCATGCATAACTATAAAAGTTTAGCATGTGCTCTCCCTGAAGACCACTTCCGGTGAATTCTTATTATTCCAATGCCTTTAATACATTTTAAGAAATCAATACAGGCCAGTATATTGTGAGTATATCTACTAGATTACCACAATGTATAGTTTTCTAGACATTTGTCTCACTATTTATATAGATAAAGAGACGATAAAACAATTTGGGAGTAATATATTTAACTTTCCAAAATACCACTTATCCATATGTGCAACACAAGCAAAATTTATCCTAATCAGGATATGGGGCAATCAATTGCAATGCCACATTTCTTTAGAATTTGACTTATCAAAACCTTTCAGGGTCTTAATATTTAGCAACCATCTCTAAGTAGTATTATACAACCAAAAGTCTATTCTACAAAACTAAAAGCATGGTTATACCACCACAGAGTCAATATAACCAATCTTAATTTTGGCACTTAGGGGATTAATCAATTTGCCACTAACACTATGTATATGATAACTTCATAGAATTAAAAGGATATTGCCACTCCATTAGCTTCTGGTAGGAGATGCACTTCATATGTGCTTATGTGGCGCACTTCTGATTTTTGGTTTCCTCATTCCATTCCCTTGGGTTTTGGATGGATCCTTATCCACTTCTAGGGATCGCATAATCGTTGGTGTATTTTTGATCAACTGGTGATTTAATTTCTCTTTAGGGGTGATGTTCTCTTTTCTAGGAGATATTTTCTCTTCTGGGAGACTCTTTCTTCAAGTAAGAGTTTATTAGGTATGAGTTATATATATACACATGTTGTAATTTACTTTCTTGTTGAAACACCGAGTCCTTCAAGGATCGAGCTTCGAAGCCCTTCAGAGATCCCACCAAGGATTTTTAGAATCCGATAACTGCATACCTCATTTATGTCATCTGCTAGAGTTATTGTATAACGGAACATTATTTCATTCATAATAGGAGAATATCGATCTCTACAAGGATCTTTGAATCATTGCTTTTACCACCTCATTATTTCACAATGACTCATCAAGTCTTACCTAATAGGTTCCAAGAAAGACTTTTATCTGCGATTATGGTTCGGCCTCAATTACTCAAGTGCTCGGCTATGGATTTTGGTTCCAGATTTATGTTCTCATATGAGAAACTTTAGCAATTTTAGAGGCAAATTGGTTGTCGATAACTTTTCTCCAAATATCCTCATAATTGAGTGTCTTTATAGTGTTAACCAAATCTTCATCATTTCCCAAACGAAAGTTTATTGGTCGTTCCGTGCTCCCCAGTCTCAGCCTCTTTGATGTGGTATGTTCATGTCAAGCAAACATCTCTGATACATCATGCGTATACTGTGAGTTGTAGTATAACCTGTCACGTATGAACGACTCTTCCTTTTTCAGGTTGAAAATGGTGAGAAGGCAATGAGTGTGAATGAACGTTTGAAACTGAAAGATGAGACTAGCTCTGTCTGGAGTGTAATTCCCTACTCTTATCTCTAGGTATCAGCAGGCCAAAGCCTGAATATGTGATGCCACCGTGCCTAACTCTGACGCCAAGCTGCTCATCAGTGGTGAGCAGCACATCACCAAATCTTGCACTAAAACTCCCTCCTTCCCTGATGGCAAAGCCTCAGGTGCACCTCCAGACGCCTGACCTAGAGCTGAAGATCTCGACAGGCCAACAGACCGATCAGACCAGTTTGTCGCTGAGGACGTCTTTTTTGGGGACCATCAGGGTCACCTAATCGAAAGACCATCGCAGAGATGGCTGAATGATTTGTTCCTAGAAGAAGATCTTTTAGTTGTGTATGTGTTTGTCCTTGGCAAAACAATGCCATCCATCATGTATCATCAGAAGATGAAACTTTTCTGGCCTAATTTAGTCAGGCAAAATAAAGAACGGCTGCCACTCCCTCTTGCCATCACCTCTTTATGTTGACACAATATAACAATATTCACTTATTCAGTTTGCAGTGGATACTGAGAAGGACAGGCATTCACTAGCCTAGCTAGTGCACAAATCCTTTTCTTTTCCCTTTCTTGCAACAGTATGATATGGTTTAGATGTCCTGATAGACTGGTTTTCTTCTAGTTTTCTTGAGAATTTTTTTTATCAACTCGGTCACAATTAAGCTCACAATGTGCACAGGGATGAAAATAAAGCTCTACCATTTTCTATTTTCTTTTGGTGTTAGTGTGAACTAAATTAAATGATAATACAAATTCCTTCAATTCCCCAACTCTTACATGGTAATGCGCATTTCTTTCATTTTTACGACAGACCAACAAATCGATTTGCCCCAGGTACATCATGGCATTGCAAAACATGCACCTATGGGTCCAAACATAAAACATTATTTTGCAACAAACATAAATAGAAGGTCAGCTTTAAGTAACTCACTTTACTCGTTAGTGATACAAAAAGTTCAGCAACAGATTCTTTATTTCTGCTCCCAAACCCCTTGAATAGCAAGGCGTCCCTCTGAATACTTGCGAAATCTGAACCATCTGTAAGAGAGAAGAGACTTGCGAAATCTGAACCATCTGTAAGAGAGAAGAGACTATCTTACTACCAGTTACAGTTAGATCATAGCAAAAAAATCCCATAAAAGGTAGTACGAAAGAGAGTGACGTGTACTTAAATAGAGGGACCACCTTTCAATAATGCAAAAAAACGCAGGTAATATCGGAGGACGCCGGCATGCACTCCACATTGTACTACTAGCCTCATAGGCGCGGCGACACGCCGCGCCAGCCACCGTGTGTACCGAAGTAAAAGAGGCGATAATTCGTGAGGAGTTTTAAAAAAAAATCGAGGGCACGTACGTATTTTCAAGAAAGCTAAAGGGTTTTTTCGGAAAAAATCGAGGACTTGTAAGGACCTGTACGTAAGTAAATAAGGGCCTATACGTAATTTCGGGAATCTGCGGGGCGCAATCAAAAATTTTTTTTGGGAAAAAAACTTGCAGGGACCTTTTCGCGAGGAAAAAGGACCTATACGTAATTTCCGAAAAACCGGAGGAAAACTCCTCCCCTGGCCGTACGGGAAACCCCCCGCCACGCGCCGGCCGGACGCGCGGGCGGGGGTGACGTGGACACGCCCGGGGGCCGTGAATCCCCCCGGGTTTAGTATTGGTATTATTAGTAAGTGCATTTATTTTCTAGCATGTTCTAAATTTGGCAGTATGGCCCATATCTTTTTGAACTGTAGCAGAACACCATCTTTTTCTCTTCTTTTTTAAGGAAAAGTGCCCCAAAAAAGGGCGGCCTAGTTACACTGCAATTCTGCAATGCTTTGAGGAGCTTGGTACAACCAACCATCTTTTCCTTTTCATTGGTTCCAAAGCCAATAGCTACCTCTTGTCCTTTGTTGGCTTATGTTTTCTGATTGAAATTGATGAATAGTTCTTTCAGTATCAAGAAATACCTTCTACTCAAGTTCAACCGATGACATAGGGTAGTTTTCTAAGAAGACGAACGGCGGCACTGGAACTAATGCATACCATGCTCACACTAGCTGCAAAGCACGAAAAAGATCCTTGTTGCAGGAAGGCAATGAAAGGAATACATTTCAATAGCAGATATACAGAAAGTTCAGAAATGTTGTGGTATGTTTAATTTGAATTCTCCTCTTCAAACATTTATGTGACAAAAATCAAATAAACGAAAATGGACACTATAGTACACAAGGGCTACAAATTTCCCAAATCCCATAGGCAGCACATACAGTTCTCAGATGAGCTACTCAAAACGACGCTAAACCAAACCAGCTCCACGCACACTGAAGAATCGATAACTCGGTATAGCACGGGGAGCTAGGCAATGGCAATGGCAAGAACATGTATACAACACCGGATAGGGAGAGATGTCTGTGGCACTTAACTAATCTGTTCTAGCTTGATGGTTGCTGCTGGTTGTCCGACTTGTAGGACGGGTTGAAGGCGACCTGCTCGATGTAGTCTTGGTTATCGCCGCGCCGGAGTGCCCGCGGCCGACCCCCGTGAGGTTGAGGTAGTACTGGTAGTGCGAGATGATGACGTTCATAGAATCGATGTAGCTTTGGCCACATATTTAGTCGCCATACAGCACGTTCATGGTTGCACCAAACCCCTGGAACCTCTTGTTGAGTGTGTTGTTCTTGGTGGGCTTCCAGTTGCCAACGAACACGTCGTGCGCCGACGACTGCTTCTTCTTCATTAGCGTCATCCACAGCCAGCATCGTATTCTGCTCTAGGTACTATGGGTGGTGGAGCAGGTCCTCGTGGATGCCGTTGCCATCGCCGGCGTCGTCGTAGTTGTAGTTCCTACAAAAAAAATCACATCAATTTGATACTTCATCATAGCTTGTTAATTTCTATTACTATACATCCCGATCAATGTAGCCATTGCAAGAACTACTGCAAGTAATGAACTAATGCATTCCCAGTAGACGGGATGGCGCCGTGGCCGTAGTGCTCGATGCCTTGGACACAGGGGTACTGTGTGTTGGTCTTGTCACAGTAGGTCTCGTCGGGGCTCATCTCGTGGTTGTAGCAGAGCCCCCACATTGTCGGCCCACCGATCGCCAAACCATATCCACCTGCAAGAACGCAACTGGTTTCCTGAATCGAATGGAATCAAATCGAAGCAGAGTAACTCAAGAATTGAATGAATCAATCCAAAAACCACCAACAAAGAATGACGACGCGGCGACGGCAAAGGGAAGGCCAAGCTGGCGGCGACCACGACCTCCGTGGCGGCAGCGACGGGCAGTGTACAGATCGTGATGCATGATTGATTGCGATGAGTTGTTTACAAACTGTGTTCATACGAATAGCCCATAATATCCTTCCGAAAAAAAAGATTTACAAATAAAAGTTGAGTATATCTTCACAAATCATTGTCAGATTTCAATTCTACCGCCGCTCATATACTATCAGTATGACACACTGCAAAATTTCCTTAGATAAGAACGAAGAGATAACACCATTTTTTTTTTATCGAATCATGCATCGCCAACAAACGAGAAAGCTACACCTGAGGACCACCCTGAAGTACTAAAATACACCTCAACATTTCATACATTATATTCTCTCGCAATTCAAAGTTCAAACCGGCCATCGCACGCATCGATCATTCGTGATTTTAATTCATTCGTTCAATATTCATGGTTTAATGCATGTAAGCCGCGCACCAATTCAAAGTTCAAACTTTTTTGGAACATGCAACACAACTGCAGGAGAGATACACACTTCTTGGTACGTACGCACACGCGCGCGCGCGCATCACACGTAGGCGCGCGGCCGCAGACTGATACACGCGTGCGTGCGTCCAAAATTACAACGCTCCAGCTCCTTCTTCTGCACATTAACAGAGCGAGCAATCTACTGCCACGAGACCAGACGAACACACGTGCGTGCGCACGTACGTGCGTGTAATCTCCGGCATGCGTCGATCAATCTGTACAAGTGACACACATATATATGCACACATTGGACGTAGCTAGCTAGTGATATGTAGACTGAGGAGTGCGTAGTATCTAAGTGACGAGGAGACTCGATCGATAAAGCCGCGCGCCGACGGCTCACACTTGGATCTGGTCGAGGTCTTCGTCGTCTGCGGAGACGGACTGGCTCTGCAGGCGGCGGAGCTTGAAGGAGGAGAGCTCCGGTGGCGCGTCCTTGGGGGTGTCCTCGAAGCGGATGTAGGTGTAGGCCCAGGCCCCGGACAGCGTGCCGAGGACGGGGCCCAGGAAGTAGATCCAGAGGCCGGTGTAGAGGTTGCTCACCAGCGCCGGCCCCAGCGTCCTCGCCGGGTTCATCGATCCACCTGACACTGTCCTGCAACCACCACTCGGTTTCCCTCGCGACTCAGCTGTAGTTTGTTAATTAATGCATTCAACGACGATGTTGCTACGTACCATCATGTCTCTGTGCTTAAGGTGTCCCATTGATCGTTCCATACTAGCGATGGAAGATACGGTCAAGGTTACCTTAGCTAATTTGTTGTTGTATCGAAGAATGATTATCAGTTAATTAATCAGGTTTGCCTTCTCCCTTGTTTGTCAAGAGTCAAGTGGTGATTAAGCTTCTATAGAGCGCCTAGTGTGTGTGTTTTGGACATGAATGAATGAATTAAATAATTGATTAGCCGGTATATATATATATATGTATGTATGGGTTGTTAATTCCTAAACGTATTTACCCTGCGAAGATGGACGTAACGCAAACCGCGGAACCAACAGCCAACCCGGCCAACTCACCCACCTTCATGCACACAAAGGAAAACGCGTCAGAATCCATGTTTTCGTTGCGAAATGACGAAGCAAAAGCGCGCGCGATACTCACCGCTCTCGTGTCCGTGGCGACGGCGAGGGTCACGAACATCATGTTGAAGGTCACGATGACCTCGATGACGAGCGAGTGCCAGTGCGGCCCCATCGGCACGGTGGCGCCGATCACGGCGATGGGGTGCAGCACCGCCTTGAGCACGAACGACGCGCATATCGCGCCGGTGAACTGCGCCGCCCAGTAGAACGGAACCTGCATCCATAAATTTGCGGCCATCAGCACCAAAAAAGAAAAAAAAACGTCAGAAACAGCACCGCGACGTCAGAAAACAGCAACGTGCCGAACTGCCGATATGCTCACGCAGGTCTTTGTAAAACAAAGAAGAAAATGATCTTTCATTAGTTATTCTTTAACCCTGGACCTCAAGCTAGAGATCTAGAGCAATACCAGTGCACGTCGATCGTTACATATCTTTCACCACGGCACGGGCGCGGCACATCGAATCGGTTCCGGTCAGCCTCAGCGTCACCGGTCGACGTGCATATATATGGTGAATACATGTGTAGCTAGTATGATGTAGCAACTAGGCCGGCCGGCCGGCCGTAATAGGGTGCCGATCGAAAGGCCGGGCTGCGATTTCCGGCAGGTCCCGATCGAATATGTATGCATGGCACATGCATGCCTCACCATTCACACCGCTTTCACGCACCTCTCGCTTGATTCGCACTCGTGTCCCGGCCTGACGAACCGATTAAGCTTACCTGTATTATGCTCTGGCCTCTGCACACGTACGCCCCCCACAGCCGAACCTGCCTGCACCCGCACCAGCTCGGACTCGTCTCACAGACACCTGTAAAGGCTCGACGACGCTCGCTTGTCTTGTAGCGTCAGATTAGCACGGTGAAATTGCTGAAATGTGCCCGGAAAGTGATGTGTGAATGTGAAACCGGTCGGTCGGTTGGTGTGGTAATAGGAGCAGTGCCATGTGGATTGCGAATTGCGATGCATGTATATGCTATTAGCTTAACTATCTGCAGTAATTAGCGCATCCCGGCTTTGTCGCTTGATCTTTTGGCTGTCAGCAAATGCTCGTTTCTAATTAGCACAAGCTTACATGAACATGGCTGTACGCTTCATGCTTTCATGTATCTGATGCCAGCTTTGGTGTAGTGCCCTGTGGATTGCGATGCATATATACGCTATTATGCTTCGTGGCCACCAACTTAACTATCTGCAAATGCTCGTTTGTAATTAGCACAAGCTTTTATATATATATAATTAGTATATGAGTATACTTAAAGTGATAAATGAGTATTTCAAGTTTGTTTAGGCGGTATATTAGAGGTAGGTGTAATTACACCCGGGAGTAAAAAGTATATATATATATATATATATATATATATATATATATATATATATATATATATATATATATATATATATATATATATATATATATATATATATATTCGATCACATGCTGTTCCCAACGTATTGTCTGCCTATTGTTATTTGTGTTGCTAATGCTTGCTTGCTTCCAAGCTCCAGCTAGCTAGACAAATTGACAGGGAAAGGGACCTATATATGGGATGAGGAGATCGAACAAGGTAGCCACTACTAGAAGATATTTCTTTGCGGGCATCATTTTGGTATATAAATACCCCATGAAAGATATATGATTGGTTGGTTCGGACAAGAAATTACGTGAGCATGTACCGGCCGTTCCTTTTGACTTTCTTTTTAGCCAAGGCCACAAGCTAGACTGAATAATTTGGCATCTATGCCTAAAAAAAGATTGAATTTAGCAGCATCACATCCATGGCAACATCTTGAAAAGTATGTGTGAATAAACTAAATTCGTAGCAACGACTAAGTTAGCCAATGATTTTGCACATTAGCAATTTTTAAATGGTTCTCAATATTGTAGCAGTTGCAAGCTGATCTAGTGCCGAACATTGTATATCTAGGACAAAACGAGTGACAGATACCCCCATACATAACCTGTCCATCGATACAAGTTAACGTTCTGTCAAAAAAATTCTTATGTGACTTATATCCAATCGCGCCACTCAATTAGTTAGCTAGGGTGTTTGCAAACATCTTCTGCAAAGATAGAATAGATTGAAATTAAGAAAGTGAAAGAACGTAACTGTATGTCAAACTGTGCATGGCTTGAATCATTTAGCTACCTAGTATATACTGTTGCATACCTGAATCCAGGGGAAATGCCGGAAGACGGCGAACGCGAGGGTGACGGCGGGGTTCATGTGCGCGCCTGAGATGTGGCCGACGGCGTAGATCATCACCGTCACGATGAGACCGCCAGCGACCGACTGCCCCAGCTGCGATATGCGCCTCAGGTCACTGCCGCTGATCGCCGCCGCACCGCACGTCACGAACACCAGCAAGAACGTAGCCACCACCTCCGACACGACCTGGCCAAGAACAGTACGTGCCATGAAGGCATGCATTAGTCCCAACGCTCAAGATGCAACCAAAAAAAACTCTGAACTAATCACACGTGCAGTTCTGTATATGATCTGTCGCTTCACCTTCCTGAGGAGGTGAGGAGGGAAGAAGTCCGCGAGCGACCTCTCGCTGTAGTACAGCATGCTGGGCATGTTGGGGTTCTGCACCGTGGAGAGGTCATGGCTCTCGTTGTTGAAGTTCGTCCTGGAGTTTGTTCCCGAGTTGTTGGACATTTCTGACAATCCAGCTAGCTACGTGAGTTCCTACTTGGAAGGAGAAGAAGCTTACAGCTAGCTCGCTCGATCGCTTGCTTGTTCTTTGAGGCAATGAGCACGAGTATTTATAGGGAGAGTGAAGCCTTGAGCCAACGAGAGGTGGCACCACACTGCCTTCTAATTAGGCCTAGTTGTCAGATCAACACTGGGCACAGTGTTGCCTAGCTCTAATCAATCCTGGATCATTGTTTTTTTCGATTAGCTCTTCGAGGGGATTCAGGTAGTCTGAATGATCATGTGAGAAGATTCAAAATTTTATTGTGATGAACCATTGCCAGATTAGAAGAGTTGGAATTTAGATTTTACAAATTTGCAGTTTTTCAAATTTGGTTTCAGACTTGAAGGAGGCCGTTCAGACCGGCCAACGCCAGCAGTCTGACCGGCAGCCATTAGCGGTCAGACCGGCTGGAGCTGGCTATCTGACCGGCCTAGGTGTTTGCCACGGTTGGAAATTAGAAATTAGGGAAATGTGATTTTTTGTTGGGTCATTTTGACTTAGGTTAGCGTATATATATTGCATGAAGCATATTTTAATTAACGTGGGTCAAGTTGTTGAAGGAAAATTCGAGCAACGGGTTACACCATGTGGCTTGGTCAGTCCAAGTGAGGTGTGGTCCGATGAAACTAGAACGAGAGACTCTTATCTACACGTGGCAAGCCAGTGGTATACTAATACGTGGCAAGTATGGCAATTGCTTGCAAAAAAGATGAAGACCTGATCAAGGAAGAGTATTTTGGTAAGACGGCCAAATACCGAAAATTATCTTAGATTAAAACTGTGATGTTTAGAAAAGCGGTTTAGGTCAAGGAGAAGCTGAGATGATTAAGTGGATCAAAGACTAAAGACTTTGCAGATTCAGTCTCATGTACTTTGAAAAGCGTGCATGAGTGTAATGTGCGAGTAAAACCCGAGTTATATGGTAGCATAGAGTTCTAGAGTTAGGATTTGAGAAGTGTGTGTTGTGGTGTGCTCTCTTGTTCTTTAAGTGGAGTGGCTGTAAAATCTTCATTTGCAAGTAGCAATAGATCAACTTTGTTGTTCACTCATGAAGTCTCCATGATTTGGTTGATTTACTCTTATTCTTGTTGGTTTTAATCTTCTCTCTCCCCTTTCTTGATTTTACTGTATGCCAAGGACATATAAGTGATAGAAATGACTCATGGAGATCAATCCCCATCCATCTAGGCATCAGGTCTTGCAAGTTCTTGAAGTTGCTTGGTGTTGTTCGAATTGACCTCAACATGAGATTTCTTGATCCAACGATTTTGCCTCAAATCTTCATGAGCTCTTGCTTGCTGTGGTATGTGAGAATACATCTAGAACCATCGAATTAAAATTTGCTAACCCTAATTTGGCCAACACTCACTTTTTTTGTCAGCTACCTACTTTCTTTTCTTTCTTTTTATCCTGTGGTTGTTACTAAGGTTTAGCTTTCTTTTGCACAAAAATAAAATTTCAGCAGGTGTAAATTAATACCAAGAACAGCCCTTAATGCAATTATCAAAGACTAGTCTCAAAGATGAACGGAAAATTATGGATATATTTAACAGAAACGACAACAGCGGAATTTTTTCGCCATTACTGTAGCAAGTACTGTTCATGGCATTGTAGCAGTACTATTCACGACATTGTAGCAGTACTGTTCACAGCACTGCAGCGTTGCGCCGCACTTTAGCGATCGAGATTTTTTTGGGTTTAGGCGAAATAAAGGAAATAACACAATGATCAAGCGACGCAAAGGAACACGACGATCAGCACCTAAACAAAATTCTAATGGATAAAAACTTAACAAAACTCACGAAAAATAACAGATGCAAAAACTAGGGCTCAGATGTTTTTGGCTTTTTGTGTATAGGAAAAAAATAAATCTAACTACGGGTAAATTGATCCTACCGTGTGAACCGCAATCTGATACCAAGATGATGCGGGGGATTGCCCGATCTTCACGGCGTAGGATCGATGGAGATAATTTGGATCCATGCAACCTAACGAATCGATGGCGCCAACCACTGTTAGAACAACAACCTACGACAAAAGAATTCGATCAACCACACACTCGTGATCCCATCTACCTGACCATCAAGTAGACGCGTCGTCGCTCTGGCCAATCACAAAGAATCACAAGAACGATGGGGAAGAACGTCCAATTCCCCTCTAGGTTGCAATCATATGCCAAACCTTAGAGGAAACAAGCGTATAGCTCTCTGAAAATAATAGATTGATTTTTCTATGTGGTCTGCTCACAATAGAGGAAGGGGCGGTGTTTTATGGCCCCTCCCAAAACACACGCACGCACCAGATAAAGCTAGGCCGAACTTGTGGTGATTCCGCCAAGGATGACCAAATCAATCTCCAAGTCGGCCAAACCAAACAGCTGATCGCAATTATCTCATATGCTAAGCATTGTTGGTTCGGACTCCACCACAACTAGAAAGAAAAAGAAACATACTCAAGAAGAAAGATCTCACGCCACTTTAATTTGTACACAGGTTCTGCTCCACACGTCTTGATTAGCTAGCAAGTGATCTCTTCTTGTTTTTTTGTTTGTTTTTTTTCTTCGCGCACGGCTCCATGCTTTTATAGAAATTGCCATGCGCTAGAAATTGCTGGCCATTCCAAGCAGCAGCACCCCACGCGTGATTTTCTTCCTATGCAGCTCATGCAGCCAGCACTTGCTTCTATTTATTCCCGCATGATCAATTCTTACCTTAGCTCCTGCATGGGGTTTTCTTTTGGCGTCGGCATCCCAACATCTCCTTAAGGCATCTCCAATGGTTCTAGCTAGCAACTAACTATAAAACTTCCATATCATTTATATAGTACACACTAAAACTAGCATTCTAAAGAACTATCTATAAGGATAGCTATTTGATGCTTACATGCACACACAGAAAAGGACTATCATTTATAGAGGTTGCCTCGTCTTGCGTTATAGACTAGTGATTAAGGAAGAGCTGGCTCGATTTTTTTTGCATACTCTCTTTCCTCCACATAGGATATATGCTGATGTGTACATGCATATAGCTAGCTGACTCAGACCATTGGAGATGCCCTTATGCGAAAACCTGAGACCAATTAAAATACTAGCGCTAGGTAGTAGCCAATTCTCATGTAAATTAAAACCAAATTTAATTAGGAGTAAGTTCACCTGTTGATTAATCTTTTTAGCTCGTGCTCATGTAATTGGACCAATCGGAATGTCCTCATCACAACACCCACATGTAATCACATAGCCATGCACCGCATATTTCATAAATTAAATCAATAACAAAGTAGAACTAGAAGGAAATGCAATAGTAGGAAATAAGAAGGAACCAGGAGGAGCAAGGGCCATGCGTTGGCGGCTTGTGGCCATCGAGACACATGGCGCTGATGGAGAGTAGCTGGAAGATGAACCAACGGGTACCGGAGCATGGCATCGATGGCCAGTAGTCGTCGGGATGCCATGAGTCAGCGGCTCACCATCACTGTAACGCGCTGCTTGATAGAAGAAAATCCAACATAGCTAAAAGATGCTGGCGGAGCTTCGGCTCCGCAGTGGTGCGCGACGGTGGAAGGGAGGAGGCAAGAAAAATAGGGCTAACTAGAGCACCGACTACACCAGAAGAGAGGGGGAAGACAGAGGGGAGGTGAGGTGGAAACCAGTGGTGGCGCGAGGAGACATACCCTGAGCGATGTGGGGACTGGCGAGGCCAAAATTGGCAAATGGACCAAGTGAGGGAAGGAGGCGAAGGAATAGAACCAGTGAAGCACACGTGCAGTAGAATAGAGAGGAGAAGGATAAGGTCCAGAGGGAGGTGAAGCGGTAGGCCATTTGGCTGAATGTGTACGGTGTGATAGGATAAAAGAGGTGGAGGATAAGGTTAGGAGGGAGGCAAAACGGTGGGCCAGTGGGCCAATTCTTGCACCATGCACTGCATAAAAAGAGGAAAAAGAATGGGCCAATGGGCCACTTCATGTGCTTAGGCCTCTAGTAAAAAGAAGTGGGAAATTTTTAAGGACTAAGAAAACCTCGATAAAATTTACTAAGGAAAAGTAGTAAAACCTAAATCCTGAATAGTAGAAAGGACTCTAAAGATAAGTGTAAAAGAATTCAAAAAAGGTTGTTGCTTCATCTGAAATGAAATCAAAAGTTCTAAATAGTTGTTTGGACCTCAAATAATACAGAGGGAGAGTTGGTCTAAGGGGAAGAGGTCAGTTAGACCACCACTGATGCAGCTACCCTACAGTCAAGCAAGTAGGGCAGACTTTTAAGCATGTTGTGGTATATGAATTATTATGATACAGTTACTTTGTATGATCACCTTGCATCAAAAATTAATTTCTAAAAGAAAAGAGATGTGATCAGATGAAAGGAAAACATGATAAGAAATAAAGAGAGCAGAACCACTGAAGGAGCAGTGGCCTGCAAAGGAAAATAGTAAAGGAGGGTAAAGGGTGCTCCAGCAGGGATTTCAGAGTTAGGTGAGACCCTCTACATACGAATATAATATAAGGATTAGAAAACAATCTTCATTCTGGAATGAGCCTAAAACAAGTATCAACCATATTTCCCATCTCAGGCGAGCAGAACACGTTACTCTCTTTTGTTGCTATTATCTCCATAATGGGTAAGTAATATAAAATTAGTGGAGGAACTCAGAACTGGTATCGAGCCCGAAAGTGAGGGATCCAAGGCACTTATATTAGCATAGGTGGAGTGTTGAGTATTTAGACTCGCTCGACCAACAGCTATTTTATAATCGGATGGAGATATAGTGATGAGAGTTGAGAAAATATTTTGTATTCTGAATTTGGGATTGCATTAAAGGAAATGCGACTGACCCAGTGTCCATAAGAATTCAGAATAGCTATGGTAAAGTGATACAATCTGTGCAGTATTTAATAAATAATGAATTCATGCCCGTCTCTTGGATAAGAGTCTGCGAAAACCACTGGAGGGTTTCTCTTCTCTAGAATAATTGATAGAACATTTTTAGAAACTAAAATCTTGCAAACTCTTTAAAATGATAAAAAAAATGGATTTCTAAATAGTAGATCAGGTAAGAACTTGAGAAATATGAGGGAAAATGTGCATTGTTGTTTAAAATCTTGCTAAGTACTTCATATTCACTCTTGTTATTAAATCTCCCCCTTTCAGAGCCATATTAGCTGGGTTATACTTGGGATTTAATGATGGTGGGGTTGATAATGAAGGTATTCAGGAGTATGAGGTTGAGGCTGACTAGGAGTACAACGAGGTGGAGGCCTTATACGGTAGCTGGGAGGACTAGACGACCTATAGTTTGTCGTATCAGGTCGAGCAGGTACTATTTTATATACTTTTCTTTTATGTTAGTTCCCTATGTAATCAATGGTGGAGAGCAATTAATATTGTAATAGCTTTGAGCTTCTATGTGCCCAGACCTTAAGCCCTACATGGTTTATAATAATAAAGTACATTAGTCTCTAATTATTGCTCTGCTGCAACTACTCTAATGGGCTTATTATTCGTTGGAACGGTGTTCTGCTGAACAAATGATTAATAATCCCTTGGACTAGTGTTATTACCCCTCAGTAATGACACGGGTCACAATAGATATCGTGAGGGTAGACCATGGGTAGTGTCTAGAGAGGGGAGTACCAGCCTTTTCATAGGCTAATTCGGAAAGGTCTAGGTGGTTCTTGTTTGCATCCTCATGATTTTCGTGGTAACCATTTTATTCTTGCCTCTATTGCTATTCCTAAACATCATGTGGCTCAGTACTAGATTTTTGAAGTGTTTCATTACTAACCCTAGTATTGAGGCACATATGTTTTCTGCTTATGCCCTGTAGGTCCATTGAGCAAGGAAGGAGGATGTGTGGCTTGTTGACTCCGGGTGTTCTCAACACATGACCAGAGATTCTTGATTGTTCTTCTCCCTCACTTGTGCATTCGGTAATGAGTTGATCACATTTAGGGATCCTTCTACCAGGACCGTGATGGCAAAGGGCATTGTTTGTATCAACAACAAGTTCATGCTCAAAGTCATTGTTTTGGTAAGTAAGCTAGGTATAATCTGCTATGTGTTTCCTAACTTCTTAATGAGGATCTAAATGTGAGATTCAAGAATGGTGACTGTAGAGTTCTAGACTTCTCGAATGAGTTTATCTTTGAGATCTCTAAGTTTGAGAGAATTTTAGTACTGATTTTAGTTTCTCTTCTAGCTCTAGCCCTCGGTGTCCTGTTCATGCTGATTCTTATGATCTAGTATTGTGGCATCGTAGCCTTGGACATATAGGCTTCAATCACTTGACTAGATTCAGTAGCAATGACCTTATTAAAGGATTGCTTAGGTTTAAAAGTTGCAAGGATCTAGTTTGCACACCCTATAGACATAATAAGATTGTTTCTGTTTCTCATCCTTCACTTACCTTAGTGATGACCGATGGAGCTGAACAGCTCTTGCACTTAGACACAATTGGTCCCTCTACAGTTCAGTCTGAAGGAGGAAAGTGGTATGTACTTGTCATTATAGATGACTACTCTTGGTATTCTTAGTGTTTTTTTTGCTTCTAAGGATGAGGCTTTTGACTAGTTTAGAGAGTTGGCTCTTAGATTAGAAGTTGACCTTGTAGGAGCCTTGAGAGCCATTAGCAGTAACAATGGCACAAATTTGTGCCCATGGTCATGTTCGCGTGGATTTTGAATCCGTCCAGGTCAGTGTGACACTTTTCTCGACGATGGGATACAATTAGCTCTATAAACTGAGCGCCAATACCCTAAATAGACTTCATTACCGTCTGAGGTCTTGTCAGTATGCATTTCAAATCCATTCGAGTCGGTGTGAGATTTTCTTCCACGACGGGTTCTATGCCGACGAAATCGAGGCATAAAATGAAACTGAGTGCCAATCACCGTGAATGTACTTCGTTCGCTGCCTAAGTCATGTCGGCACGTATTTCGAATCCGACAAAGTCGATGTAAACTCTCCACCACGTCGAGTTTTGACGGCATTTCAACATCCATTTGTACAGAATCGACACACAAAATAAAACTGAGTGTCAAACAACTTGAATGACCATCATTTGTGCCCTTGGCCATGTCCGCGTGCGTTTTGTATCCATCCAGGTCAGTGTGAAAAGTTTCTCCACAATGGGTTCCAATTAGAACTATAAGCTCCATGCGTACGAAATCAAGGGACGAAGGAAACTGAGTGCCAAAGACACTTAATAGAGTTCATTAGCAACCCGTTGTCCTGTTGGTACACATTTTGAATTTGTTTGAGTCGATGTGAAACATCCCTCCACGACGGGGTGCAATACGTTCAACAAGCGAAATCGAGTCACGAAAAGAAACTGACTGCCAAACACCAAAAATGGACCTAATTTGTGCCCTAAGTTATTCCAACATGTATATCGAATCCCTCCAAGTTGGTGTGGAACATTCCTCCAGGGGGTTCCAATATGTACTATAAGCTCTATCCGTCATAAATCTGAAATCGAAATCCAGGGGGTTCCAATAAGTTCTATGAACTCTATGCCTATGAAATCGAGGCATGAAATGAAACTAAGTGCCAAACACCCTGAATAGATTTCAACGCATTTCAAATCCAACGAAGTCAGCTGAAACTTTCCACCACATCGTATTCTGACGGAAAATCAAGTTCCATACTTACAAAATCGGCGCACAAAATGAAACTGAGTGCCAAACACCCTAAAGGTATTTCATTTGCACCCTTGCCTATGTCTACTTGCATTTCACATCCGTTTGAGTCTATACGAAACTCCATGTGTACCAAATCGAGGGACGAAATGAAATAGAGTGCCAAGCACCCCACATAGACTTCATTAGCACCCGAGGTCATGTTGGTTTGCATTTCGAATCCGTTCGATTTGGTATGAGACTTTCCTCCACGACTGGTTCTACGCCTACAAAAGTGAGCGCCAAGCACCGCTAATAGACTTCATTCGTTGCCTAGGTCATGTCGGCTCGTATTTTGAATCCGACTAAATCGGTGTGAAATTCATCTTTTGCCACTTTCTGTATTGGGCGAGGTCTAGAACACCAGTTCTCTTCACCTAGAGTCCTCAACAGAATAGAGTTGTAGAGACAAAGAATAAAACTCTCATAAAGATGGCTAGGACCATATTTAGTGAGCATAGCACCCCTACGAGGTTTCGGGCTGAGGGGATTTTCACTGCTTGCTTGTGTCCAATAGGGTATTCTTGAGATCGTCCATAGGCAAGATTTTTTTTGAGTTAAGATTCGATCATAGGTCTAGCGTATCTCATTTCAAGATATTTGGTTGCAAGTGTTTCATTCTTAAATATGGCAACTTGGATAAATTTAAATCTAGATGTTATGATGGTATTTCTTAGATATCCTATCTATTCTTGTGGTTTTCGTGTATTTAAAATTATTGAGATTTTTGAAGTCACTTTTGATGAGGCTAGTCCTGCTGCTAGACCCGACAGTATAGGTACACAGGTACATGATGGACAGGAGAGTTTCTTCATCGACGATAACCCTGACATAGAGGATGAGGACCCAATCCATCCTCTAGTCACTACTGGGTTGGTTAGATAGTCTGTTTACACTACTCTAGCGTTAGTGGAGCAGCCTTCTCCCACCCTCACCAGCGCTTCGAGTAGCTCTGCTCATACCTTCATAACCCATGAGGTAGAGACCACGTCTGCACTAGGACTTCCGCTTCACATTCAGCATGACACCCCTAGGAGTAGATGATTAGAGATCTCTATTGGCGAGTTACTCTTTCTAGGTTTATTTCTCTAGATTCTCATGCACATTCTGCTTTTGTTGCATCTTTTGAGCTTTGACATGTCACCCATGTTTTATCTGATTTATCTTAGGTTAATGCTAAGCATGAAGAGCTTGAAAATTTTTAAACAAACCAAGTCTGGACCTTAGTTAAATATCCTCCTAATCATAATGTAATTGGTATAAAATAGATTTCTAAAAATAAACAAAGTGAGGATAGGTTGGTTGTTTGCAATAAGGCTAGGCTTATAGCTTGAGGTCTCTCCTAGGTAGAGAGCTTAAACTTTGAGGAGACCTTTATACTTGTAGCTAAATTAGAAGCTATTCATATTATGGTAGCCTTTGTTGTTTCTAAGAGGTTTAAGTGGTTTCAAATGGACGTTAAGAGTGGTTTTCTAAATGGTTTCATAGATGAAGAGATCTATATCAAGTGACCCTCGGTTTTGAAAATTCCAAGTTCTCAAACCATATGCGTGAGCTCTCCAATCCTTGTATAGATTGAAGCAAGCTCCTAGAGTTTAGTATAATAGGCTTAAGAGTTTTTTGCTTAAAAATAATTTCAAATTGAGAATGATAGATAAAATCTTGTTCACTCTCAAGCATGGTAGTGACTTCTTACTTGTTTAGATTTGTGTGAATGGTATTATTTTCAATGGATTTTCTCATACTTTTGTGTCCAGATTTTTTAGATTCTATGAGGAGAAAATTCGAGACGAGTATGATGGACAACCT
The DNA here is from genome assembly GCA_017311315.1 of Dendrocalamus latiflorus. Lineage (NCBI taxonomy): Eukaryota > Viridiplantae > Streptophyta > Magnoliopsida > Poales > Poaceae > Dendrocalamus > Dendrocalamus latiflorus. Next base: position 45,156,649 of record CM029640.1, read on the forward strand.
GGCTTTATTCTCTGGTCTTCAAATCAAGCAACTGAAGGAAAGGACATTCATTCATCAAAGTACACAAAGGACCTTCTTCGGTGCTTCGACATAGGAAGCAGCAAACCAATATCTACTCCAATTACCACTTTTTCCTTGTTGGATCTTGATGAGGATGGAGGGCCTATGGACCAGAAGAAATACCGCGGCATGATGGACTCCCTCCTCTACCTCACGGCATCGAGGTCAGACATACAATTTGTTGTGTGTTTGTGCGCTCGATTTCAGGCTTTCTCTCATGCGTCTCATCGTTAAGAAGTGCGTTGTATTTTTAGATATCTTCAGGACACTCTTGACTTTAGCCTCTAGTGTTCTTCTAATTCTACAATCTCTCTTTGCACTTTTGCTGATGCAGATTTTGCAGGTGTAGGATAGATTGGAAGAGTACCTGTGGTAGTTGGCATTTCTTAGACACATCTCTTATCTCTTGGTCTTCTAGAAAATAGCCCCCTCTTGCACAATCCACTGTAGAAAGTGAAGTATGTAGCTGTTACTAGTTGTTGCTCTTAAGTTCTCTAGATCTTATCTACTATAAAAGACTATGGGTTGACCTTAAATAGTTTTCTCCTCCTCTGTGACGACACTAGTGCCATAAAATTGCCAAAAACCCAGACCAAGCATATTGAAATTAGATACTATTTTCTTAGAGACCATGTAAAAAAGGGTGATGTTGTGCTTTACTTTGTAAAGTCAAAACACCAGGTTATAGATATTTTCACTAAAGCTCTTAATTCTTCTCGTTTTGTTTCCTTACGCAGAGAGTTATGTGTTATTAGTCATATTGGCCTATTTTGAGGGGGAGTTTGACTCTTTTGCATACATTGTATCATAATGCATATTTAATTTTAGCAACTTGCATTGTAAAATAATTATATAGAGCTTTGACTGTTATCCCTGTGTGACATGGTGTATTGCTTTACATCTTCCATATCTTGTGCTAGTTTAGTAGATTCATCATGTATTTCTATGTGTAACTTAGCTTTTGCCATGTTAACTTGCTTAAATGTGAAAAACTAGAACTAAACATGTCTTATTGGATTTTATGACTAGTTTTACTCTAGTGATCCTCTTGTGATTCATACCATGTCAAAAGGCTAAGTTGAGTCTAGAAACTAAATTGAGTTTTATATTGAGCTATACTTGTTCTTTGTTGAAGCATAAGTTACTTCTCCTAGGCTTTTGTGGTTCGGGTCGGGTATAGCTTACAAACTCAAGAGTAACTCATTGTTCTCGAGCTAAAAATAAGAATGATCTCTTCTGTATGCAAAAAAAACCCCGATTTCACTAATTCTTTCTCATGAGATAGCTTACCATTGCATTAGGCATAAACTCAAGGGGAGTTTTAGATGACCAAGACACTCTCTTAAATTTCTTGCTTGGGATGGTCGTATCATGGCTTGTAATCTAGCACGTGGCTAAGAAAGCAAAAATTATAAAAAATAGTTGAAGCTTAGGAGACAATTACAGATGGTTCTTCGTACGGAATGTGCTTTACTAAGATAAGACTAAAATGTGTTTCAAAAAATGCCAATTGTGCTAATTATGTTCAAATTCAAGTGCTTGAACAAAATGATTTAATATTGAACATGTAGAACTCTAAATAGACTCAATTGTAACTTATTGGTTCCATTTAGTGTATTAATATGGCTTAGCTTATTTTTTGATACCTTTGGCTAAAATTATGACCTTGAACAATTTGACATGCTAAAAATTTATTTAATTTCATATTCATGCTCAATTGGCTTCACTTTGTTATATATACATTGCAATGATCTAGATAGCTATTTTACATAATATAGCTTGGTGTGATACTTATAGAGCCACTTTAGATCATTTTCATGGCTCCTTATTAAGCTAAAAATGAATAAGATACAACCATTTTATTTTATTTATGCTCTATTTTCTTTCATACATCTAAATGTTTCCATTGTTAAAGTTGGATAAAAATGAGTAAAAATGCATATTAAAAGCATGATTTAGAGTTTTTGTACAAATTTTTGCTATGTTTGGAGCTTTGATGTTTTACTGTGATTATCTTAATCTTTTGATCTCTTCTTATCATAACCAAGGTCAAAATAAAACAATTATTTTTTCTTATGGATTTAGAGTGAAAAATTTCAATTTATTTGATGAATTTGAAACTTTTTATGAAAACTTGTTATTTTCAGTGGCTTCACTCTATTTTTTGTTCATATGATCTTTTTTGGTCTTTGCAATTCTTGTGTGACCATTTTGAGCTTCTATTTACAAAATTTCCTCTCTATTTCTAAAATCAGCTTTTATTTTTATTTTTTTTAAATTACCAATGGGTTCATGAAGGGGAGATTGAATGACCATGTGAGAAGATTCAGGTTTTGTTGTGATGAACTATTGTCAGATTAGAAAGAGCTAAATTTTAGATTTTATAAATTTACAGTTTTTTAGTCTTTGTTCCATTCATGGGAAAGAAGAAGAAGAAAAGAGAGAAGACAGCGGCGAGAGCTCCGTCACTGACAGGGGACGTGGCGGAGGGGGAGGGTTGTAGCGGCGGGTCCAACGGGCTCTCCGGCTCCACCGCGAAAAGTTAGGCAAGCCTCCTGCGTTCCAATTACAAAACCAGTTTTGGAGGGATGATAGCGAAAGCGGCTCAGGTGGCAGGGGGTCTAATCGGAGGCAGAATCTAGCATTATTATCTCTTCTAATTATTGCTATTTTTTGTCTGCACTCTGCAGCTATCAGAATTGTCTCCTCAGGTTACTAATTGCTTCACTTGTTAATCACTTTGCATCGACGTACGCATACTGAAATAATTCTAGGCACAATGTAACTCTACAGAGGTATCTAGACTCTATATTGGATTGGTTTGAGCACAAGTCTAACCTAGAGCCCACTAAATTTGGATAGCTTATAACTAAATTTTTAGTGTAATTTGCTGAAATTGTACTATGCCTGATAGTGGCATATTTGACACAATTAAAATTTAAAAATTTTTAAATAAATAAAACGGGTCAACCCATCGCATATAATGCAAACGAATATGAAAAAAGAATCGAAGAAAAAACTCAAAAATAATCAAAAATAATAAAATTTAAAAATAAAAAAATAAACCAAAATGGTAAGTCCAAATAAGCGGAGCCCTAACCTTGCAACTATGTTCGGCTCAGGTGTACCATCCAATATCTGCTAGGTTCGTAGTGTCCTGACTCCTGGTCACCTTGTGTCTGCAGACGCATTATTAGCTTCAGATTCAGAATGACCATGGTTTACTTTGCACGAATCCAACTAGTTGGTAGGCCTCCTGCAGTTGTACTGGCGAGAGTCTGACGCCAGAACTTGGATCCGTCGCTATACAATCATGTCTATCTACAGGTCAAATCACCCCGGTTTCGTGGCCTTAAAGGTCCCGTTCACACGAGTTTAAGCTCCGGACGCCTAATTTATTTTTCACTATACTTATATTTCATTTTTTTAGTTTTTTTAACTTTTTTGAGTTTTTTTACCGGTTCTTTTTATCTCATATTCGTTTGTATTGTCCATAATGAGCTAACCTATTTTTCTATTTTTAAATTTTTTAAAATTTAATTATGTCAAATAAGTCACTACTAGCTATAGTGTAATTTCAGTCAATTGCAGTGCAATTTCAGTCAGTTACAGTGTAATTTTAGCTATAAAACAACTTATTTTAGCCGAACCTAACCGAGCAGAATCTTAACACACTATTATAGAGTTCAGACGTAGGGGTTCTCAAGGCTGTCGAAGGTTCTAGATCGATTAACCAATGTATGTATAGCCATGAAATCACCGTGCCTTGTTCTGTGGCTGCGTGCAGCAGAGCAGCAGGACAGTACAATTGTACAAACCTCATATGGTGTATAGCCGCATATGATACGTTGCACTATGATCTCATATGAGCAATGTCGACATGAGAAAGACATTTAATAGATAGCGGATGCTTTATGAGTGAAAAGGCTGTTGGTTTTGAGCTTAACAGGTTGTGAATGCGTCAGTGCGACCGGTGATTTTACCAGATGGAAAATTTTGATTCGGCCGAATTCAAGATGCGGACGCTTGCAGCAGCAACACTGATTTCTTGACCGTTCCTGTCAATGATTTGTCCCTAGCTAGGTAGGGTTAGCTGCTCGTAGAGAGGATGTTGCAAAGATGTGCTTTTTGTAATTGGAACGCGGGGAGGCTTGCCTAACTTTTCGCTATCAGATCCCTTTCTTCGCAGCTACCTTTGCTCTTGTGACTTCGTTGTTTTCAGAGAAAGGATGATCTCGGTAGACATCCTTCTTCTTCAAGAATACCACTCCAAGAACGGATGATCTCGGTAGACATCCTTCTTCTTCAAGAATACCACTCCTCGTTTGTTTTCAGAGAGAGGATGATCTCGGTAGACATCCTTCTTCTTCAAGAATACCACCCCCCAAGAACTTGTGATTAGTTGCTGGTATCTTAATTAATCACTTCCTCACTCGGATGAGATATTTCTGGCGCCATTGACATAAGACAGTACCGGAGCAATATCAGATGATGCTCCAAAGTTTGTTTAATTTAGTTATGCCTTTAAAAGGTCGTAATAAGAATCTGGGGTTAGTATGCACTCTGCGCATCCGTGCAGCAATTGTAGGGGTTAATGTATTTGAGGTAAAAGGACCGTGTGAGAAAATACAGAGTTTTGTTGCGATGAACTATTATTATTTTAGAGAAATTCAATTTTGGAATTTGTAAATTTACAGATTTTCTGGACAGCTTGCAGAAATAGATGATTTTGGAAATTTTGAGACATGAATGATTTGGTTTGACCTAGATTTGTGCATATATGTTGCATAATGGATGTTACAGCTAACGTAGGTCAAGTTGTAAAGAATTTGTACCCGAAAACGATTTCTTGGTTTTAGATGTATAGGGTCACTCACTTGGAGTCAACTATTGTCAACGGCGAGAATCAGCGCTACACTCATAGAGGAGTTAAGGCCCAGAACGATCAAGAATGTTGTGTAAGATGGAAGGTCTTAAACATAGCACAAGAAATACAAGAAATATTGGAAGGAAGTTCGAGCGACGGGTTGCACCTGTGGCTTGGTCGGTTCAAGTGAGATGTGGTCCGGTGGAACCAGATTGGCAATGACTTGTTGACGCGTGGTAAGCCAGTAGTGCACCTACACATGGCGAGCATGACAATTGATTGCAATGAAAGATGAAGACCGGGTTAAGAAAGAGTATGTTGATAGTTTGACTAAAATACCAAAAACTATCTTGGATCAAACCATGACGCTTGGAAAGACGATTTAGGTCAAAAAGAAGCTGAGAAGATTAAGTTTAATCAAGGCTAAGGATTTAGCGTATTTGAGCTTATGCATTTTGAAAAGCGTATATAAGTGTAGTGTGTGAGTTAAAATCTGTGTATAGGGGTTATCAGCATTCCCCATATGTACTAAATGGATAGTATCCACTAAATATTAAATGGAACTGGCTAGCATTTCTAATTAATGGATTGGGTTGGATTCTTTTAGTTAACCATCTTCTCATTTTGTGAACAAGTATTTTAGGGTTAGGGTTTGAGAGAAGTTGAGTGCTGTGGTGTGGTTTCTTGTCCTTCAAGTGGAGTGGCTCTAAAACCTTCATCCTGACGTAACAATACATCAATTTTTATTCACCTTTAGAGATCTATCTTGTATTGATTGATTTGCTCTTGGTTTGGATGATTTTCTAAGTTACCCCGATACACGATACGGATATGGCGATACCACGATATGATATTTTCTAAAAAACAATGATACATCGATACGACAAATATATATTTATTTAAAAATAAAAATATAGAGAGGTAGAGAGTACACAAGAAAAAAGAAAAAGAAAAAGGAGAGAAAGGAAGAGGAGAAAACCATCTTAACTGGCCCGTTTCGGCCCATTCCAGTATTGATGCTCGCTCCTCCAAATACCCTAGAGCCATCCCTTTCCCGACTCCTCCCTGCTCCAGGTCTTTTGCGCACTCACCTTCTTGTCCGCACACCCTCCCCTCGGCTCCCTCCTTGTCCGTCGCCGCCCGCCCCCTTTCTCCTCCCCTTCTTCCAAGCCGTGGCTGCCCCCTTCTCCCTGCCTCCATTGACCCCTTTCTCCTCAGCCGCCCCCTGTTCTTCCAAGCCACCCCTCTTCTCCTCGGCCACCACTGCCTCCTCCCCTTCTTCCAGGCTACCGCCGACCCCCCCCCCCCTCGGTTCTTCCCGGCCTCCAGAGCTCCCTGACCAGGTACGTGGGTGTATCGAGGGAAGTATCGAAGGAGTTTGGATTTTATTTATTTATTTTTAAATTGCATTTATCCCGATACCTTATCGCGACGTATCGCCCGCATATCCCGTATCGGATACATATCGGGGTATCCTAGATGGTTTTTGCTCTTCTCTCTTCTCTTCTTGATCTTGCTATGTTAAGGGCATATAAGAGGTAGAGTTGACCTCTGAAAATCAATCTCCACTCATCTAGGCACTTGGTTGGGAAGTTCATGATAAAGCCCGGGTTTTGCTCTTTTTAGTCTCTCCGAGTGATTTCTTGATCCAGCTATTTCTACCTCAATTTCTTTTGATTTCTAATTTCCTATGATATGTGAAAATATATCTAAAGCCATCTTGACTATCATTCACCCATAAGAAAATTATATTCACCATTTTAAATTTTTTGGCCGGTTTTGGTGCAACATTCCTTCAAACAAAAAAGGTTAGATTTTGTCAAAGATTTTCTTGATCATTAATTGGAATAGGTTCTTAACATCCTAGAGAAGATGTATACCAAATTTCAACTGATTTGAAGTTTTTGTTTAAGAGTTAGCTCAATTTTAGGTTTTTGCCCGTTTTTAATGCAACAAAGCTTTATGAATCAAAAGATCTCAATTCTTTTAAGTTCTTTTAAGATTTTTTGTTGGGATAGATTCTTTGACCATGTACAATGGTAGGACACAAGATGATGTGGAGGAGAGAGGCGTGCATAGAAAATTAGGCCGTCTATCATGCAGTTGTCGACTGCAACACGATAAACAAGACACATTGTGTCATAGAGAATCTATCTATATAGACATGCAAAAAAACAACCTATTGTATAAGCCGTCTTTAGTGCCATCTGTAGATAAGGTCATGATCTAGTCTTAGTTTAAGTTTCAAGTCTTTTGGATCTACAGATAAAAATTTTCATGTATTTTCGGATTTGAAATATTGTTGTTTTTGCACTATTCATGAGTTGAAATTACTGTAGTATCTAGATTTTTCGGAATTTTGAGTTCTTGGTCTTTATATATTCTCATAACTATTAAAGTGAAGAATTGATGAATAAATAAGGAAAAATTTAAAAACATCATTCATCTTCTCTCTGTTACCATATCGGTCCTACAGAGGTGGTGTCATACTTGCGTGTAGACGTGATATTACATTGGTCAATCCAAAAGAGCTGGTGTCATACTTGCGTGTAGACGTGTTATCACATTGGCCAATCCAAAAGCGCCAGAAGCTAAGCTAGGTCGCTCGTGAACATGACAGGAAGTTATCTTCAAAGAATCTATCAGTTCACTAAACTAGCTTTCGACATCTATTTAACTCTTCTTGTTTTAGCTCCAAGCGACAAAAAATCTTCCAGATGACACCAAATTAATACGTCAGTTTCGGCTAGCTCATGACGGCGCAAGTAATCTGCTGATAGTTCTGTTTTTTCCATTGTCGGCAGGAACTCAAGTGGTTCAAGTAGCTGTATGTACATTCGCTTCTATTATCCCCTCTGCTTTTTTGACATTTGGCTAAGCATGCCCAGTGATTAAGAAAGCAAATTGCGCGATTAAGAATTGTCCTCGTGGCTCATTGGCCGCCAGGATGGCTAGCAGAGGGATTAAGCAACAAGCAATGGACAGCGCGATTGCTTGTATCAACCGGACTGGCGGTGATCGATGTGACTTGCTACAGTTGTAGAATGGTGTCATTTTCGTTTGGTTGATTCGATGAATTCGCATTCGGATCTAGCCGGTACATCGTGCAGGGTTACTGTACAGGTCTGAACCTAAGGATCATAGGTTCATGTGGTTGCAGGTTTCTTCTTCCTTTCATGGTTGTAGTCGCTTTCTAGTGAAAGGTAGGCAGATTCATGTGCCCTATCTGCCCTTGTTCGTGGGCCTGAATCAAGTCAAAGGGAGGGGGAGATAGTTGGACTTGGTAAAATATGTGGGCCAACCGCTGTTTGGGCTTTAGCTGATATGGAGCAAGTGGGCCGCGATCACGGCTGTTATGCGTCAGTTTGACCCAATGCAACCGCAAATGTCGGCTCGTTTGGGTCGCCGCAGCCACAATTTTATATGGGCTTGGCTTGGCGCGGGCTGATTTTATGTGGGCTCGCATCGCGGTTGGCTGGGCCGGTAATTGCGGCAACGGCGTGGCAGGCAGCTGGGACATACGCGCTGGTGCTCGTCGGCAGAAGAGAGAAGGAACCGAGAAACACGAACAAACCCCATCTCCGCCTCATCCTCCGCTCGCCACGATGCTCGCGACCACCTCCCCGCACATAGGCGCCGCGGCGCGCCGCCTCTCGCTGGCGGCGCCTGCGCGGACCCAATCCGTCAGTCTCCCGTGCAGGCGCCCCGGCCGCTGCGCGTCGCTGCGCGCGTCGGCGGCGGCTGCCACACCGGCGAAGGAGGGGGGCGAGGAGCTGGGATTCGAGGAGATGGCGTCCGGGACGCGGCGGCGGTACTACATGCTCGGGGGGAAGGGAGGGGTCGGGAAGACGAGCTGCGCGGCGTCGCTGGCCGTGCGCTTCGCCAACAACGGCCACCCCACCCTCGTCGTCTCCACCGACCCCGCGCACTCCCTCAGCGACTCATTCGCACAGGTCTGCCTCCGCGTCGAACGCCTTACGTGCGTTGGTTCTTCGTTTGTTCGTCCGATGTATAGTTCCGAAGTACTTGCCCTTACTTCATGTGTGTTCTAGGATCTAACCGGTGGGGCGCTCGTGCCAGTGGAAGGCCCTGATGCACCTCTGTTTGCGCTTGAGGTTTGTAACATTTAGTATTGACCATCGAAAGAGTGCTATGCAACATCCAACTTAACAATTTTGTAGTGTATAGTCTCATAATTTAAGCATTGATTTATAATAGCGGTTTCCTTTGGCCTCGAGCAGGTTTTAGAGTGCAAAAATGAAATTTTGCATCCAACTGCTGTTGTGGTTGGTTTCTCTTGCATAGTCGTCATAGCAATATCATTCTTTTTTTAATCGAACAGTAACATACCTAGGTCAGTGGAACCATTTGAAGTGTGATAAGTTGAAAATTCGCAGCTGTTAATTTTTAAAATCCGGTTAGAAATCTGGAGGATTAAGCTGCTACAGAGCAATAGGTAGTGGAGGGCTGGCGTAATGATATTTATGACTTACTCTAGGTTGATATGGATAGTGCTTGAGCGTGCAGTTCTAATGCAGATAAACCCTGAGAAGGCTCGGGAAGAATTTCGGACAGCAAGTCAAAAGAATGGAGGGACTGGGGTAAAAGATTTCATGGACAGCATGGGCCTTGGGATGCTTGTTGAGCAGGTGCGCGACCATATTTCTATTTATGTTTGCTTTCACTACTGTACATCCTCCTGATACGTTCAATATAGTGGCTCTCGTCTTTGTGATTAGAGTTAATTGCTTTGTCTAACTTCGGTTCTATAATTGCCATCTTATTCAATACAGCTTGGGGAGTTAAAGCTGGGGGAATTGTTAGACACACCACCGCCGGGTTTGGATGAAGCAATAGCAATTTCAAAGGTAAGGAGACATGCCCATGGGCTTATGGTTACCTTAATTTCATCTAATACTTCTGGCTGTAGCTTGTGACTTCCTATTTGCATGTCACTCCAGGTTATGCAATTTCTTGAAGCACAAGAGTATAGCATGTTTAGCCGCATTGTATTTGACACTGCTCCTACGGTAATCACCATATCACTGTGTATACAAAGTTGCTTTCATAATCCAGACACCCAGTGGCATTATTATCTATGATTTGCCTCCCTCATTGTCAGGGTCATACACTTCGGTTATTATCCTTGCCAGACTTCTTGGATGCATCCATTGGGAAGATCTTGAAGGTATTGTCAACTTTGGTGTTTTATGGTATCATTGACAGGGCCATACTGAATCACTGAATGAAGTAAAAATGATTTATCTTGTATTACTCTACTTCTGAAAACCTCCTTCTATCATTTTGCGGCTAAACAAATTTGGAAGTTGATTGCATCTCTGCTGCTGTCCTCCATCAATTTGTGTTTGTTTAGCGGCTTCCCATTGTGATTTTTTTAACACTCAATTTTGTAAAATTTCAAGGCTGTATATCCTGCAGTGTATTCATCTGCTCAATACATTATTTACGATTTGTGCCTTACAGTGTTCATTGAGGTTAGCCTTTTTTTAATCACTAGTAGTAACCAGACCTCACATTGTGATTTTTTTTATCACTAGCAGCTTCCCATTGTGATTTTTTTGACACTCGATTTTGTAAAATTTCAAGGCTGTATATCCTGCTGTATATTCATCTGCTCAATATATTATTTACAATTTGTGCATTACAGTGTTCATTGAGGTTAACATTTTTTTAATCACTAGTAGTAACCAGACACATTGTGATTTTTTTCAATCACTAGCGGCTTCCCATTGTGATTTTTTTTAACACTCGATTTTGTAAAATTTCAAGGCTGTATATCCTGCTGTGTATTCATCTGCTCAATATATTATTTACGATTTGTGCATTACAGTGTTCATTGAGGTTAACCTTTTTTTAATCACTAGTAGTAACCAGACCTCACATGCTTCTCCTTCACCTGCTTGATATGGCTCAAGATCATGATTGTTAAGATGCAGTTTGTTGCCCATTCCATCTTGTGCATGTGAAGTTAATTCTTAAAATCTCGTTAATAAGAACTTGATATCTCACCAGATATAGGATCTTGTGTAGTCTGACAACTTCAAATGATGCAGTTTGTGTCAAGTTGAGTTCTCTCATACTGATTTTGGTTTTTTGTTTTCCAGCTGAGGAGTAAAATTGCTTCTGCAACTTCAGCTATTAAATCAGTTTTTGGACAAGAAGTTCAACAGCAGGATGCGGTAATTTTTTTTGCTCGGTTCCTCCAAACACAATGTTTCTTCACTAGTTGTTTAAAACTTTGAACTCATTAATCCCCCCCCCCCCTAAAGGCCAACAAATTGGAGCAACTCAGAGAAAGGATGGTCAAAGTGCGAGAGCTTTTTCGTGATACAGAATCAACTGAATTTATAATCGTGACCATTCCAACGGTAACAATTTTATTCTTAATTCCCCAGTTCCAGTTCCCTTCTGTCTTTATTTATCCAGGTAAATACTCTTTCTTTGCTTTTTTCAGGTGATGGCGATTAGTGAGTCATCAAGACTGCATTCTTCCTTGAAAAAGGAAAGTGTTCCTGTAAGGAGACTCATTGTTAACCAAGTTCTACCACCATCGTCGTCAGACTGTAAATTTTGCGCTATAAAAAGAAAGGTATAAACGAGGCTGCAACAATTTAGATTTTTCATCTAATTGTGAACTCCTTGTAGAGACTATCAATGTGCAGGACCATTTATCCATTTTCTTTCATGTAGGACCAAAGGCGTGCTTTGGATATGATAAAGAATGATCTAGAGCTGATGGGGTTGAACATAATTCAAGCACCTCTTGTGGACATGGAGATTAGAGGTGTTCCTGCTCTGAAGTTTTTGGGTGATATAGTGTGGAAGTAAGTTGAGTATATGCAAAATAGTATAATTTATTTTCAGGGCACCACTAGTTCGATTTCACTGTTGAACTGCTTTGCAAACTATGGACAGGTTTGCAGCGTGAGCAGTTGCTTAGAGCTAGAATGCAGCTGCACATGTCCAAACCTTCAATCTGAGTAAACAGTATCTAATCAGAGGGTTTTGCTGCACTAGCATGTGTTGACCCTGTTACACTTAACGGTGATACCAATTTGGATAGAGTTGCAACAGTATCATCATGCCAATTGAGCCCAAATACCGTGGTATTTCTGCTCCTTTATCCCTTAGATAGGAAGAGACGAAGCGTGTGGGATTTTGGATCCATAACTTTGTAAAAGTTAATTTTTCTACATGCGTCATGTAAATTGTGTTGAAAGAAATGAGGAATTTTTCTGCAAGTGCTATTGTTTTACTAGTAGATCCCTTAGCCTGAACCTTGAGATCGCTGGTGTGTTGCTGGGAAGGACGTATCTATGCCCCTGCTAATTTCAGATTATTGTGATGTAATCGAATATTGTGATGTAATCGAAGTGACAATAATGACAAGACGTTTACGGCGCTGCAGCAATCGCGCTAAACCTCTGCTTCGATTCTCGCAGCATGCGCCGCGCAATATTCGCCTCGGGAGTCAGCTATGCCAACTGATGGGAAAATCATTTCTGCTGGATTCTGCAACAATGCCAATACATGAGATCTCATCTAGTTCCAACATATGAATCTGATACACGATTTTTCTCACGATTACACCATATAGCTTTCTCACAGTTTTTCTCACGATTACACCATATAGCTTTTTCACGATTACCATACATGAGATCTCATCTAGTTCCAACCTATGAATCTGAAAAACCAACCAGTTTTTTTTTTCGCCTTGCAAAAGCAGCAAAAATAGCTCCATTCAACATTGCATATACTGGAACAACCCAAGAATGATGTAAAGGCGCAGTAGTTTGGACATCGTCGTCGCATCGATGCAATAGTACTTGTATGTTGTGATTCGTGCATGTTGCATTATGTGGCCCAATCACATCCATTTGAGACTGGGCAAAGCAGCGAAAAAGACCTGATTAGACCCAGGTATAATCATGATCATGGAGAATCGGCAGGGCACACTAGTAGCGCATCCAAAGCTAGGGGGATATTGCACCACGATCCACAAAACGTTTCTACTAGTAAATGTGCATGGTGGCCTTCTGTTATTATTCCATCACAGCACCTCCTAAATGAAATGAAAATCTAATGGATAAAATAAAGGAAAGACTGTTTCATGGCAATACTTGCCTAAAATTGTGAGTAGTATACTACTGGTAATGGATTAATAAAAAAGCTTCAGTAAAAAGATGTGGTTTATGAGTGAATGAGTACCATACTGCAATTGTGAGTAGTTGTGTGTGCATGTATGCAATTTTTTTGTCCATAGATGTAATGCATGTTCATATTAACTTTTGTTGATGCCTTTTTGGTTACAGCTAATAAATAGTAGTGGTTTATAGGAGCGACTGGTGAATAGTGTAGCTGACGAATAGTAATACATTATTTAAGAAAAACGGTGCAATGAAAGACATTACAATATTTGGATCGTCATGTGACTTACAGAATTGTGTTATAATAAAATACAAAGTATGTTACAATATATGAAAGCGAAAAGTAGTGACTGGAAGCATAAGCCAATACGAACGCTCCAGTTTCTATAAGCTGCTTCTATCAGCTACTGGTATTCATCAGTTATTACTTTTCGTTTTCACATATTGTAACTTACTTTGTAATTTATTGTATCACAATCACGTAAGTCATATGGCTGTCCAAATATTATAGTGTCTTTCATTGTACCACCTTTCTTCTATAATACATTACTATTTGTTAGCTATTACTATTCATCAGTTGTTTTTATCAATCATTATTATTTATCAATAGTAGTTAAAATCCATCCTAAAAACAATATGAATAGGTCCTACGGTATCTTTGAGTCCTCTCTAGTCTCTAAAAGAAAAGATGTTAGTGTATGAGTGCATGATTATGTCAGTTAGTATGTAGATGACGTCGAAGGATAAGAGGAAAGCGCGAGGCATCAAAGATTGCTAAGTGTTGGGAACTGTGTTTTTTGCTAATAATGACCATTCCCAAGTGAGAAGAGGTGACAAAAGTTGCAGTACGAGTACTGCTCACTCTGCAAACACTATGCGATGCAAGTACTCCTTGATAAGTAGTACCAAAAAAAAAGGAGCATCATTGGTCACTTTCCTAGTCCCATTGCACGGTTGCACACACTTCACTTTAGCGCTTAATCTGTAGTTACCAAAAGACGCATTTAGTTCCTCATGAACTTTGTCCTTAAATCTAGTGGTATTATTAGGAGTGGCCATCTCTAGCTATTGCTGTCATCTCTTATTTCTCTCGACTCTTCCTAATGGAAAACTTGAGTTCTTACGAAGAAGGGAACTTCTTTCAGAATTCAAGGTTCTGTGAGGAGGGAAACTACTTTCAGGATTTCAGGTGAGTACTCAACAGCTCCACTGTAATGTTTAACCTTTTTGTAGTATGTTTAGGCTTTTTGTAGTACTTTCCGGTGATGCTACATATAATTGTGTGTAAGCTCTATGGATACTATCTTTCTTGTTTGCAAGATGAACTACTTGTTTTGCTCTGGAAAGAAGAAATTATTGAAGATTGTAATTTAGGAAGTACGCTATCTTTTTTGCATGTACTTGCTGCCATACTGGAGTTTTGATTACCTGCTAGAAGAAGCACTCTTCTCCAATCAGCATTTCTGTACTGGTACTACCACACAAAGCAGCTTCATGCAAGGTACAAGTCCTTTTTTATTGAGGTACAAGTCTTTGTACCAAGGATCACATTTACTCACGCAAGCACTCCAAAGTTTCTGGAGTTCATGCCCTTTTTCTGCCAGTGCAGACGAGGTTGACGTCCTCTTCGAAGGTGATATCCTGAGGTTTTGGGCTGACATGGAAGAAGACGCTTATCACAAGACCAAGAAAGCTGATAGCGAGAAGGAACTCAATCTGGGCTGTGACACCGTGGAGAAGGCTACAAAGATGCAAGGACGTCCGAGCAATGGACCAGAGGGGAAGCCATTGACGTTCGAGCTCGTGTCGCAGTACTTCTGCATGCCGATCAAGCAGGCGGCGCAGGAGCTCAACGTGGGGCTTACGCTTCTGAAGAAGAGATGCAGGGACCTCGGCATTTCGCGGTGGCCGCACCGCAAGGTGAAGAGCCTGCAGACGCTCATCAAGAATATTCAGGTGTTCTTTTCTCCATTTCTTTGTCTTTAACACTGTTCTGTAGTTCTTTTTTTTAATACACTGTTCTCTAATTTATTCCAACTTGTAAAATTGCAAGACTAAACATGAATTCCATGGTCTGCAGGAGCTAGGAAAGGAGACTGGGGGAGATGAAGATTGGACTAGGATTGTTGTAGAGATGTTGCAGCAAACGAAGAAGTTGATGGAGGAGAGACCTGATGTTATGCTGGACGAGAAGACGAAGATATTAAGGCAGGCGTGCTTCAAGGAGAACTTCAAGAGGAGAAAGCTAATGGCACTTGAAGGATGATGGGGATGTATCAAGATGACTGGTTATTGATGACCATCAGGGGGCAAATCTCTGATCTCTGACTACATTGCGGGCTTGATCATAGGAGTTTTGTCTGATCTAATGTGTCGTTCCTGGTATAATCTAGTCAGCTTTTTGTGTTTGACCATGGCAGAAAGGTAGGAGGTTTTGCTGTATATAATCTCCCCTTGCCAACTATCCCCTAGGGGTGGGCACTTTAAACCCGAGAACCGAACACCGAACCGAACCGTACCCGGATAGACCGAATTGTCGGTCTATTCGGGTTTCGTGGTTCGGGTTTGGTCAATATTTTGATTTAGTTCGGTCTTCGGGTTCGGGTTCGGTCTTTGGCCTTCAAAACCCGAATAGACCAAATAACCCGAATTCTGGTTTTATAGAAAAGCCCCCGTCAAGGCGTCAAGCACTCAAGCATCGGCCCAAACCCGAAAAGCTCATTTGGTGTGTCTATCATCTATTTACTGGCTGGCTACTCATTGCTTTATGCATGAATATTATTTGTTTTGTTTAGCTCATTACAAAGATTTCGCAAACAACACTGGATCTGGAAGCTCAGAGTTATTTCGGTCAATTCGGTGGACCGAATAGACCGAACAAAAAATTCGGTCTATTTAGGTTCGGTTCTTGTTTTTTTCTGAGAAATTTGGTCCTAATTTTTTAGAACCCGAATTTTCTAGAGACCGAATGACCAGCCCTACTATCCCCTCATCGTGACAGTAGCTGTTTTTTGCTGCATATATTTCCAGGCACGACCTGTTATGCGAGCAATTGTTTCTCTCTTTTTTTCTCATCAAATGTTTAAAACAGTCACCAATGCACACTCTGCTGGCACATGATCAAGCAATGTGCCATCGAGCTGTGCATTGATGGTTGTTAGATAGTAGTAATTTCGTAGAAGTTCATACATGGATCGCTTCCGTTCTCAATCCTAACATGCTACCCTTGCACATTTGATCCTAAATTATGCTCCTCGTTAAACACTTCTGCTATCGTGGAAGAAGGTAGAGTAGCGTAAGTCTATCCATTCACAAATTCAGAATTGCTTGAAGAACAATGAGCCATTTCATTTTGTTCAACATGAATCAAAACATGGAACTTTTATGCCACATTCATTCGCATCGAAGATTGGTGTGCTTCAATAACCCAGCCGAACTGCTCTGAAGTCTGAACATCACCATATGTTCTACAAGAAAATCGGTCAGTATCGATCAGTTCATCAGTACACGCCTTTTGATCGACACAACCTTTTCTCTTGTCCATCTCGACGTACGTACGTTGGTCCAAATCCATTTGATCAGCCGCAAATCTCTAGTATAGCGATCCACCGCAATTCGAATCAAACACCTCACAAACCGCAGCTAAGTGCGTGAGCGCGCGCTAGCTCCGGCAGGTCGCAGCTCACAAGGTGACCTTCTCCATCTCCCGGCGCAGCGCGGTGGCCCTGACGAGGCTGCCGATGGTGTTGACGGCGAGCTTGAGGTCGTCGAGCGGGTTGCCCGGCACGACGCGCTTGTAGAGGTAGCTGTCGAAGGTCATCTTCTGGACGTAGTCGTCGGCGCACATCTCCACGAACGCCTCCCGCGCCGCGTTGGAGCGGTAGAACACCTTCTGCAGCACGTCCAGCACCTTGTACGTCGGCCAGTAGAGACGGTCGAACTCGGCCAGGTACTTGCGCAGGTCGCTTTCCTCCACCATCCGCGTCCCGTTCGCCGACCCCGCCACGATCGCCTCCGCGCACATCCGCCCGCTCTTCGCCGCGAAGTAGATGCCCTCGCCCGAGCACTTGGTCACGTACCCCGCCGCGTCGCCCACCAGCGTCACCCGGTCCGACACCCTGATCGAACACAAGCCACGATCAGCCATCGTTTGCATGCAATTCTCGCAAAGAAAAATCTTGTGGAGTGTGGTGGTGTTACCGCTTAGGCCTGGGGTGCTCGGGGATGGGGTGAGCCTCCACGCGGATGATCTTGCCGCCCTCGATCTTGTCCTTGGCGCGCAGGCGCGTGGCGGCCTGGAACTTCTTGATGTCGGCCTTGTGCGTAACGGTGCCGGTGCCGACGGCGACGTGGTCGCACTTGGGGAACACCCACCCGTAGAAGTCAGGGGAGACGTCGTCGCCGACGTACATCTCCGCGCGCTCCTCGTAGTACCGCATCTTGTCGTCCGGGATCTTGACGCGCTCCTGGAACGCGATGGCGTACTCGTAGTCGCCCGCGCCCATGTCCTTGGCCACGCGGGAGTTGGCGCCGTCCGCGCCCACGATCGCGTCGACCTCGAACGACCGCTTCTCGCCGCCGACCTTGCCGTTGGCGCTGTCGTAGTGGTTGTAGTGCACCACGTACGAGCCGTTGGGCTCCTTGGGCGCCTCGTACCTTTGGATAACACAGAGCCAGATTACCCACTGCTTGCTTGTTCAAACCAAAATTAAGATCGTTTCTGTTTAGTTTTTATGATTAGTACCTTTTTTTAGGAAAGTTAACATTTTCTTTAGAGATTTTGAGTTGCCGCTTAAGCACAACAGGGTTGCTGTTTTAGCAAACAAATTTTGATTCACTCTGTTTATGTTAAATACGATATGCTGGTTAAACAACAGCTTTAATTCTCAGTAGGCATGTATAGTATAGTCTTGCATTTGCATAGGTACTAGATTTGAGGTTTGACACACATAAACACAGACCAAATATTTGTCCTACGAGTAGTATACATGGTAGTACTAGTACTACTAGTATAGGATACAGTATCTCGTGCTAGCCTCATGCAAATTAATGCTGCCAATACCAGTACATGCATGAGGTGGCATGCAAATCGAATTCATACTAGTCCCTTACATTAACATCTTTCTTTCTCTTGGACCTGTGTAACCTTTCAGCGTTTGCATTCGGCGACTACAGAATCAGAAGCCCAACACCATGGCATAACTTGTGCTCATATTAGGCCCCGTCTATTTCGACTTCAACTTATGACTTTTGACTTCCAATTCACTATTTATTAATTTTATCTTTTTCTAAATTTTTAGCATTTTTGCCTTTTTCTAATTCACTATACAGGATCTTGTGATTGATGGAGTCGTGCCGGTGAATTACATGAAGTAAAATGTGAGAAACATAATACTCGAGATCACATAGGAAGAAGCAACACGTTTTAGATAGATTTAGGCTTTCTTCGAAGAGAATAATAACTTTACTTCATATGTTCTTATATTACTAGAGATTACAATAAGATGCACAAAGCTATTGCTACAAAAAATATACGGTTCTGGAGCTACTCCTTATAAAACGTTAAAGGAGTGGCAGTCAAAGCCATAGGGAGGGGTCTCATCGGTTTGTGAATTTTGTACGTGGTTGTCGGTTATTGTCAGTGAGATTTTTGCTCACGCATGGTTGTCAAGCGATTATTGTTAGAGACGGAGGTTGGATATGTATGATTATATCATAGAGATAAGAGTGTATGTTCTCTTTTGACTACCGCACATAATTGATTATAGTAGATTTAGTATCCAATTAAAGGATAGGATCTATCTGATGACGGACCTTCCAATCAGGGATGGTTGGTACTTGATTTGTCCCGATCATATTTTTCATATCAGGAGTATTAGAAGAAACTATCGTAGCAATTCTCTATCTGATGATTACCGTAGAGGTTAAGTCTATTTATTAAGGATTACTTACTGCTCGTCAAGTCGTATACCTTAGGAAGAGGCCATTGACGACCTGCGCGCCGGACTCCTCGGCCCGGGAGCGGAGGTAGGCGTCGAGCACCTCGCGCCTAACCATCCCGATGTACTCGTGCGGCGCGAGCGTGCGGCCGATGTCGACGGCGACGTTGGACGGCGATATCATCTTCATCTTCCTCACCCTCCTGTCCACGAGGTCCAGCGGCAGGTCGAACTCCGACACCATGCACAGCGGGATGGCCCCGCCGCACGGCTTGCAGTTGTCCATCTTCCGTTCGATCAGCACCGTCTCCACGCCGCCCTTCGCCAGGGCCTCCGCCGCCGCGCCACCCGCGGGGCCCCCTCCCACCACCGCCACCCGCAGCCGCCGCCCGCTCGGAAGCTTCGGGCTCGACGCCGCCGCGCGCGTCGCCAATCGCGCCCTCCTGCCCCCCGCCGGCCGCGCCCGGCAGGACGACGGCATGAAGGTGGCGCGCGCCGCCGTCGCGGCGGAGGAGAGGGACGCCATTGCCGCCGCGGTTCTTGCCTCGGTCTCGGAAAGATCTTTGGCTTGAGCTCGACGAACAGCGGAGAGTGAGCGAGATGCGAGCAGAGCACGCGGTAGTGAAGTGGAGCGGAGGAACCGAGGGAGTAGTGGATAGGATGACGGGAGATTGCGGGGCGTTTCCACCGTTAGATCGGGTGATTGGACGGTCTGGATCGGATGCGGATGAGGTTTTTGTTTGCCTTCGCTTTCGTTGGTTGAGGTTTTGCCAAGTCGGACGAGCCGGTTTGGATTGTTGTGCTGTGGGTAATGGGTGGTATTTTGCCACGTCATAATTCTTTCTGATTTTTTATAATGTTATGATATGGTGAGTATAAATCCCTGGATCGAGCGGTAGTGTTCATTAGCTTTGTGTTTTGGATATCTTCGTGCAATCGTGCTGATGATCTACTCCGAGATTTATACAAACTGGGTGTTGTTGGCCACAGCTATTAGATTTAAATAACAAGGGAAGAGACAGTGCCATCTGTGCACCACAAGGGATTGGTCTGTTAGTGACGAACTTCAGTGAGAAAGCCCAGCTTGTTTGAGTTTGTGTTTTTAGTTTATTTTTTTACTATTTATAAATTTTATTTTTTTTCAGTTTTTTTGAGTTTTTATTGGTTCTTTTTTATATTCGTTCGTATTATACATAATTAGCTAATCCTTCTCTATTTTTTAAAAAATTTTCAAATTTAACTATGCTAAATAAGTCACCATCAGCTACAATGCAATTTCAACCAATTACATGAAAATTCAGCCATAAACCACCAAAATTCAGTCCAACTAAGCAGGTTCGAAACCTTATTTTCTCACTAATATGTGGCTTTTTAGTGGCACATTCTTTTGTTGTCACTGTTTCATACTTAATTAGTGATAAAGTATTTTTATCATCATAAAACATGTCAACGGTAATCATTCAACTGTGACGGAGTAGCGTCTTGTCACTATTTCATTATAATCAATGACAAATTTTATGTCGTCATATGACTCAATAATGGTGACAATTCTGGAGCGAGGAATAAGGTTGTTGTCACTATTTTATTTATAGTTAGTGGCAAACTATTAAGTTGTCATTGGGCTCCATAGCAGTGATAATTCATTAGTGAAAAATTAGCGTGTTGTCGCTACTGTGTTTACATCTGGTGGTGAACTTTTATGCTGCCATTAGGCTCTATAGTAGTGACGATTATGTCATGATGAATTAGCGTGTTGTCACTATGTTATATAATTGTGCATTATCGAGTTTGTCTAGACGTATATTTAAAGAGGGTTATGAAGCATTAGGTTGTTCCAAAGTCCTAGCAGAGCTCGATATGCGCACGATCAAAGCCAACCCAGTAAGTAGTGATATATTAGGCTTGGGTTGGCCCGGTCCAGCACTCCAGCTTGGCTATATTAACATCCGGAGGACATTGCCGCGACCGCGGCCATGCCACGTCATCAAAACTTGCGGGAGAGGTCTCAAAACTTGAAAGAAAATTGCTCATCAAAATTTTGATAACACCAAAATTTAACTGAGTCACAATCTAAACAATAACCTTTTACCAACATTTAGTTTTGCCCATTTAGCTTGGCTCATTTGGGCCACAAAATAAATAACCACGTGATCAAGCATTGCCAACCCAAACTTAGAGAAACCTATTAACATCGAGTATCGAAAGTGAAATATCTGGACACGAGAGCGGTTGAACTAATTCCACTTCATATGTTATATGTGTGTTCTTTTCGATTATGGTTGATGATTTTTAATTTTAGTAGGAATAATTATACGAATAAATCGAATATCGATAAATTATTTTTAAATAATGAAGAAAAAAATTAAAAAAACTATTTGAAGGAGCTATAATACATACACGGACATAAGCGCAGATGAACCGGTGCAGGCCTGCATGTTTCATAGGTGACATCAGCACGGATTAAGGTTGGACCCACCAGTCAATCATTGTACCGAGGATATCGAGACGTTCATACAAGCAAGGCCGCGTGTTTCATGCGGCCCTTCTAGCATCTTCTATTCTTCTCCCAAAATTGCCACACGCCCACACCTCCACCACCAGCGAGACGTTTAAGCACCTTCTGACACACGAGCCCACCTTAACAGTGGAGCCCACAAGCAGTCAAGCAAACTCCTTTTCCTACTGCACCTTTGCAGCGCTGCCTGCGGGCCCATCCTAGTGCCCAACCAATAAGAAACGGCCACTACTCCACGTACGTGCGATGCAGCCTTGGCGTATGCGGCCCCACCGGTCGGCCGCACGACAAATTCGAAACAGGAGAGGAAAAATATCTTGACAAATGCAGTACAAAGACACCAAGCCGTTCCCTCCCTTCTCTCTCCTCTCGTCGTCGTCTCCCTCTCTCCCCCTCTCGGATTCCGAGCCCCGCACAGGCCACTCGCCCGTCTCTGGCCTCCACCTCCTCCAACTCCCGGGCCCCAGCGGCAACGCCGGCCACACCTCGCGCCAGATCTTTCTCTCCCCCCGCTTAATTCCCTCGTGCGCGCGCCGCGCCGGTCGTCACCGTCCCGTGCCTTCCTCGCCTCGTTCGATTCTCTTCTCCCCCCGCCGATTTCTGGTAGGAGCAGGAGGAGCGGGGTGTGGCAGCGCGTGGGATCCCATGTCGGGGGCAATCGCTTCCTCGTCGACGGCGTTTCTCTTGGTCGTGGCCCCCTCCTCATCCTCGCCGCGGCGCAGGGTGAGCAGCGCTCTGCGCTCGTACGGGGGCGCGGGGCTGCGGTTGCACTGGGCGCGGCGGGGTTCGGGTCATGGAGCCGTGGTGTGCGCCGCGGCGGCGGGCGCTGGTGGTGAAGAGGACGCGGCCAAGGCGGCGGCAGGTGGGAGCTCGAAGGTGGTCGCTGTGCAGGGCGAGGTCAAGGTTGATACTTTAACAGTTAACGGTGGGATCGTTTCATTAATTTTAAAATTTTCGAGCGAGATTTGTGCACAGTTTACTTTTCCGAACTCAGAATTGGGGATTAATTAGTGCAAATACCGCGGTTAGTTGCCGTTCGTGTCGGAAACGTGCCCTCGCGCAGTTTTTGCCATGCGTTTCTCATTTCGTTTTTGCAGTATGTGACATTACACTTTATATTGCTTCACTATGATGGACTGCTGGTTGATTCCGTTGTGTATTCAGGCTGCTGAAACTAAGGATTCTACTTCGTCACCGAAAGCCGTGAAATCTAAACCGAAGCAAGGTAGCAGCGTTGCAAAGCAGAATGGGACACTAGGGAGCAAATCTGCAGCACCAGTGTCCAAACCCAAAGTCGAGCCGTCAGCTACTGTCTCCAAGGCTGAAACAGATAGCAATGCACAAATTGCGGAATTGAAGGCTACATTGGATGATCAGAAAGATGTTGGTGTTGCTGAACCGGTGGAAGCTAAGGCTGACGCCGGTGTAGATGCAGAAGCGGCAAGTTCTGCAGATGATAGTGGGAACAAGGAATCTGGTCCTTTGGCTGGGCCAAATGTGATGAATGTCATTGTGGTGGCTTCTGAATGTTCTCCTTTCTGTAAAACAGGTATGCATATTTAAACTGAACAGTTAAGCTTGCCCCTTTTTGTTCTTTTTCAGCATGAGCAATCAGATTTACCATGTACTACTTTTAAGCTTGTGTGCATTGTTCGCTCTAATGATTGATATCAATGTATAGGTGGTCTTGGAGATGTTGTGGGTGCTTTGCCCAAGGCTCTGGCAAGAAGAGGACATCGCGTTATGGTACTCGCTCCTTTGCCTTTTCTCTTTGGTCCGTCATTGCAAAAGAAAAGAAAAGAAAAGATTTACTAAGTGGATAATTTGATAATATAAAAGGTTACCAAATTGTGTTGCTTTTTCTCTTTGGTCCATCATTGCAAAAGAAAAGAAAAGATTTACTAAGTGGATAATTTGATGAAATAAAAACTAACCAAATTGTGATGTCTATGCGCTCCATAAGAGGCAAGCATGCTACTTGAGTTGGTATGCACCTCTTGCTAGAGCAACGCTTCAGAATTGTTGTTCTTTTCATTTGCTGGGGGAAACACTATAACCTTGATGGCTTGATCATTTCTCAGTGTTCTAATACAGGACCATACAGAAGGGGGAGGGGAAAAAGAAATGCTATTTTTATTTTTTGAAAAGTAGAAATGCTATGTCATAAGAGAACTATTCCTTCTTGCTGTTTGATTTAACATTTCTGACATGGATGAGATGACAATTGACATTGCTTTAGACGACACTTTCCTCTAGAAAGGCTTTGTCCTTTGTAAATTTGAATGTGGGATATGCACAAAGATGAGTTTGGTGACTTAGTTTGAAAAGAAGTAATGCAAATATTTCTTTCCATTTTAGGTTGTGATACCAAGGTATGGAGAGTATGCAGAAGCCTGTGATCTAGGTGTCCGCAGACGCTACAGAGTTGCTGGACAGGTATGTAAATTGTAAATAATGTAAACACAGAGTCTGCAATATGAAATGAAAAGTTTAAAGAACCATGACTGAATTGGCTTTCGTCTGGCTTGCAGGATTCAGAAGTGACTTATTTTCACGCTTATATCGATGGAGTTGATTTTGTGTTCATAGAGGCCCCTCCCTTCCGGCACCGTCACAATGATATTTATGGAGGAGAAAGACCGGTAAGCCTCTATTTTCCTAGAGCTTCGTTGGCCTTAGAAAATTAAAGTGAATTTCTCTTAATGCTCATGTAAATAATGTCTGTACATTTCTATCATTTGTTGGCAGGATATTCTGAAGCGCATGATATTGTTCTGCAAGGCTGCTGTTGAGGTGCCATCCGAAATTATACTGCTATAGATGGCTAAGCAATTCACAAAGAACTAACTTGGCGTAGCTTTTACATCAGTTACTGACTGAATCTCAATAAGAAAAGCAAATTAACCATAGAAATTCATTCCTGATGTTTGAAAAGTCAGTTGTGTTTGGGTCTGACAGACTCATATGCAAGATGTACTCTCTACCAGCCGGTCAACAATCAATATATTTTCCAGCAGCAAGCTGACAATTCCATCTCTTGCAGCAAGCCGTCTCTGCACCTTAATGATTAGCTTGTCATAAGTCATAACAAACACAAGGACAGCTCAAGCTAGTCTTCATGTCTGTTTAGTATTATAGGATGGACGAACCTGCCATTATGTTCTTCAAATTTATTGTGCACATATGCAAATGACTATACAATGTTCATCCAACCAAACATTTGCAGGTTCCTTGGTACGCTCCATGTGGTGGTACCATCTACGGTGATGGCAATTTAGTCTTCATCGCAAACGATTGGCATACTGCACTTCTACCTGTTTATCTAAAAGCGTATTATCGAGACAATGGCTTGATGCAGTATACTCGTTCTGTTCTCGTGATACACAACATTGCTCATCAGGTTTGTTCACCTTATCTTTGCCTGCACCGTTCCTCCTTTAATACTAGCTGAACTATTGGTGTACCTTGTATTTTGTAATCAGTTGCCCTTATACTGTCGTTGATTTTTCCATAAGTGTTTGTCATGCCAGATTTTTAGACTTAAGAGCCAGTCTGTGAATTTGTCTTACTTTCCTCCAATTGACAAGTGATCTGACATCAGATGAAACTAAAAAATCCCCCCCCCCCGGGCGCCCTCCATGCAGCAAAATGTCATACCAGCCAAATTTTACCAGTGGGGCCCACTTTTTCAAATATGGGTGACTCTAAATGCAAAAATACATCAGATTTCAACTAGATTTCATCTTTGTTTCATGTATATGTGAATATCTAGTTCGTACCTACAAAATTCCATGATTTTTTTTCACAAAATTCAAATTTCAATTTTTTGGTCGAATTCTGCTGAAATTTCCCGATAATCGTGAAGATCGGTCATATGGGAACCCCCCCCCCCCCACACACACACCCCTAAAAATTTTAAACCGGTAATCAAAACCCTGCAGTAATGTTGCCATGTAATCTAGAAACACGTTTTTTCCTTGATATAGAAGATGTTTATTTACTTTCACACATCAATTAGTTCTTTCGAAATGAATGGCAAGTAGGATTCTTTTGAAAGCTAATGAACAATGATGTGCTTCAGAAATTGATTCATTCTGTGAATGATTTGCTCATTTAAGTCAGTTTGCATTTGCTACATGATAATCCATTGCCAAACCTTGATACTAAATGTTTGCCTTCGAACCTTGTAGTTTGTGGTTTCTATTAATAAAAACAGGATGTTTCCAGCTAAAAAAAAGAAAAACCAAATGTTTGCCTTTGCAGGGTCGTGGCCCTGTAGATGACTTCTTAAACATGGACTTGCCTGAGCACTACATCGATCACTTCAAACTGTACGACCCCGTTGGTGGCGAGCACAGCAACGTTTTTGCTGCTGGCCTGAAGATGGCAGACCGGGTGGTCACCGTCAGCCATGGCTACCTGGGGGAGCTGAAGACGATGGATGGTGGCTGGGGCCTCCACGAGATAATAAACCACAACGACTGGAAGCTGGATGGCATCGTGAACGGCATTGACATGGGTGAATGGAACCCCGAGGTGGACGTGCACCTGCGGTCCGACAGCTACAGCAACTACACCCTAGAGACGCTTGACACCGGCAAGCGGCAGTGCAAGGCGGCCCTGCAGCGTCAGCTGGGCCTGCAGGTCCGCGACGACGTGCCGGTCATCGGGTTCATCGGGCGGCTGGACCACCAGAAGGGCGTGGACATCATCGCCGACGCGATGCCGTGGATCGCCGGGCAGGACGTGCAGCTGGTGATGCTGGGCGCGGGGCGTCCCGACCTGGAGGACATGCTGCGGAGGTTCGAGTCGGAGCACAACGGCAAGGTGCGCGCGCGGGTGGGGTTCTCGGTGCAGATGGCGCACCGGATCACGGCGGGAGCGGACGTCGTCCTGATGCCGTCGCGGTTCGAGCCGTGCGGGCTGAACCAGCTGTACGCCATGGCGTACGGGACGGTGCCCGTGGTGCACGCCGTCGGAGGGCTCCGGGACACGGTGGCGCCGTTCGACCCGTTCGGCGACACGGGGCTGGGGTGGACGTTCGACCGCGCGGAGGCCAACAGGATGATCGACGCGCTCGGGCACTGCCTCAACACGTACCGCAACTACAAGGAGAGCTGGAGGGGCCTGCAGGCGCGCGGCATGTCGCAGGACCTCAGCTGGGACCACGCCGCCGAGTTCTACGAGGACGTCCTCGTCAAGGCCAAGTACCAGTGGTGATGCTGATGCCTCTCGATTCTGCACGAGACGCGCCTTTTTGAGGCGGCTCTTCCCTGTCTGATGCGCGGCGGCGGCGCATTGCGTCGAACGATCGCTGGCGCGCCGGAGGAACGGGCATGCGATGCCACCGGGCGGCAGGAGGAGCGACAGTGGAAGTGAAATGTGATGCTTACATCAATTTCGTCAGGTTCGCGCTTATGTAAATTACTGAGTTGGAGGTGAGGACTGAGGAGGTGTGCATTGTCCTGAAAAAAAATGGAGAACTGCCGGAGTTGCGGTGTTTGTATATCCCTTCTTTTCAGCTTAAGGTGGTTTCATTTTGGCTGATATGGCTGATTGTTTATGGTTGCGATTGTTATCTTTTAGTCCTAACGTGAGTAGTTTATTCGAAAAAATTGAATGCCGATAAACCGCTTTGAAAAACTGTCATAATAAACCGTTTTGAAAAAACTACGAAGAAGTTACTCCGTTTATTTGTTCGGGAGAAACCATAAGCTAAAAAGAACTGGACCAATGGCTTATGATTTTCTTTGAATAAACAAACAGAATAGTTTCTTCATTGTCTTTTCGAAACGACTTATCGGATAGTTTTTTCAAAACGATTTATGGTATTTCATTTATTTGCACAAATGATCACATCAAGGCTAATAGCCATCAGGCGCAGCTGAAAAGAACCTACCATATTACTAATTTTCTAAGCTATCATGGTTTTTTGGCCATTTGTTTTTCTAAGCTAACATGGTATTTCCTCTCGTGAAGCGTCAAGCTGGAACGGAATTGGGCCGCAGGTTCCAAGAAAGTTCAGCGTTGGATGTTGATCATGTCCTGTTTCTTATCTTTTCCTTCGCAAACGCACGCTTTCTACTGACACTACGATGGCAATCCGGTCGCGTTGCTATTCGGAACGGTGAAGATAGAAACTCTTATAATACAGCCTTCAGCTGGCTGTATTAATACTTATAGCTCACTTTTCAGTCTACTCATATAGTACTTACAGCCAGCTAAAGACTGTATGACCTACCCTTTTCTCTCATAAAGTTTCTTGGTTCTTGTGCTTCAGCTGGCTGTAAGCTTACAGCCCACCTCTCTTCTCTCTCCTCTCTCTCTCATCCACCTCAGCATACAGCCAGCTTACAACCCCTTAGGGCATCTCCAATGGTCTGAGTCAGCTATCTATATGCATGTACACATCAGCATATATCCTATGTGGAGGAAAGAGAGTATGCAAAAAAAATCGAGCCAGCTCTTCCTTAAGCACTAGTCTATAACGCCAAACGAGGCAGCCTCTATAAATTCTGTGTGTGCATGTAAGCATCAAATAGTTATCCTTATAGATAGTTCTTTAGAATGCTAGCTTTAATGTGTACTATATAAATGATGTGAAAGTCTTATAATACTTGCTCTTAAACAATTACCTCGATTCGCGCTCTCCCATCACTAACTACGTTCCAACAGTTGCCATCCAAGATCACAGTAGCCTGGTTAGCAGCTAGCATGCACGAGCATGGGACACAAGGCACACAACCCCCATCAGATGCGGTTTATTGCCTACATAAATTGACCACAGCGTCCAAAACCTACAAAACTAGCATATCCTGCAGGGCTCACATGGCAACGTTAAGAAAAAAAAAGTAGGTACCAATCAAATATATACGCTACTTTTGTTTGTGATCACGTAGAGCCCAGACAAACTCACCCATAAACATACGTTGTTTGCTCTGATAATACAAGTCTTACGCAGTAACTTGCATAAATATCTGCTAGTTGCAGTGGATAGAACGTGCTACTCAGAACCGGAGTCTATCCAAGATCTGGAATGCCCGTGTACCGGTGTACATCCAAAACTTAAGGTCAAATCGAGCCAGTAACAGTGCACCTTTCCCTCATGGGCGTCCATGTCTTAACTCACAGGTCCACTACTACTACCTCCTCAAGTAAGCACCTGAACTGCGACATCCCCCAAGGCAGCACCGCAGCGGCCATGCAAGGTACAGCACGAGTACATTCCATTCCCTTCCTTCTTCTGATCAAATGACTGGTGTCTTAATTTCTCCATCCTCCTCCGTGCACGAACGCCGATGTAGGAATTTCTCCATCTCCTTCGTGCACGAACGCCGATGTAGGTGGCCACGCGTAGCGCGTCGTCAGCTGATAATTTTTAGTTGTGATTGATGATTTTTTTATTTATACTTATTAAAATGGCAGCGAGCTGTAAAGACACCGACGCGGACAGCACATACAATTTTAAGCTCAGAAAATTGTTTGAAGAATCGGCTTTAAGAAATAGCTCCGTTTGTTTTAACTTTTGAAGAAGCCAAAAACTAAAAGTCAAAAGTGTAAAGTCCGAAACAACAGAGCCATAGGGCCTATTTTTTTGGGTTATAGTTTATAGCTAATAGTTGAAATTTTTGTATTTTAGTTGTTCGCGAGAGAGGGTACAGAGAGATACTCCTGTGTGATTTTAGTCTATGTAGATGAAGTTGCTATAGTATCTATTATAACAAATTCGTAAACTTTGTCTAAAAAATACTCTGTTTAAAAGATAGTTAATATAAAAAACCAAAAACTATAAGTTAAAAGAGGATATCATAGAATGGCGTCCTAGTTTTTTTTATGCCCGCCTGGTTTATCAGTGAGAGGGGCGGGCGGGCGCGCGACCGAAACGGAAGTACCGGGTGCAGGCGTGCAACCCAACGAACCCAACGAGACGTCAACGGTTCGGGGCAGCATGAGCGGTTGGATGGAAGGCCCAGGAGGCGCGCTTATGCGGGCCGCCCGGAAACACCTCGCGGCCCAGGCGTAACGTAGCCCAAACATAGAGAGAAGTAGTACTAATGTGATCGTTTCCCAGCATGGAGTATCGTACAGGAACAAAGGTCACCGCGACTCCGTCTTTCCTCTGCATGTTACCGCGCTTCACTGATGAGAGATCACAGTGCCTTTTCCCATGTGCTGAGAGAGATCTTATTTATTAAGCTGTCTTGTAGTGAATGCTAACGACTGCTTGCTGACGAGAATGCAACGGGTGTCGATGGACTGCCATTCAAGGCGGAGCAGGAAGCCGGCTCCTCGTTGTGTTGTGCAACTTCTTTGGCTACAATGGTACTGTACTCTCTTTCTCTCCCCTGTGCTATCATCGGTCACTGGAAATGTTTCCCCCACACAATACCTGCCGGTTTCAGAGGCTTGACCATGTTTCTTTTACCCATATACGCAGGAACTGCTGGAGTACGGAGAACGCAAGCGATTCTCGAATCGGGAAGTTGGGAGGATCGAACTACTGCCGAAGATACGGACTTGGCATTGAGAGCCGGACTCGTGGGCTGGGAATTCGTTTGCATCCTACCATGCTGGTTTGACGTATCATGCACAAAAGCAGTATCAGATTGATTCAATAATCGATGTTTCCTTCCACTTGCAGGTTAAGAGCGAACTGCCGAGCTCTTTGATGGCGTACCGGTCCCAACAGCATCTCTGGTCGTGTGGACCTGCACTCCTGTTCAAAAAGATCTTCTTGGAAATTCTTGCTGCCAAGGTGAGTTTTGTTCTCATGCTGTAGTATTTGAGCAAGACAATTCTGGCAGCATTCTTTTCTCTTGTGCTGAAACTCTCTCTAAATCCTTTGCTACTCTTTGCAGAGAGTCTCGGTCTGGAAGTTCTACATGATATATAACTTCTTCAATGCACGGAGGATTGTATCGACGTCCTTCACCTTCTTCTTTTTTCAGCATACTACTTCCTATGAATAATCTATTTCCAGAAGTGCAAATTCCTGTGTGGGAACTGATCCATATCCCACAGCTATCACTCTTCTCAATTCAGTCGGGACTCCAAGGTTAGTTCAGTGTTGCTTTACCTTTTCTTTTTTAGCAGTCACAATGGACTCACAGGGACATATCCTGAATGGTGGACTGGCGGTATTCCTCCGTGTGTTGTAGGTTCATCCATCTGATTATACTGTCTGTCTTATTGAGAACGTTATGGCATTGCACCGGTTTAAAGCCATCTTGATCGGATTCTTCCAAGCCGGAAGGGCTAACGAATGGACCATGACACAAAAGTCGGGAAATGTTCAGAAACTGAAATCGATTGTCCGTGTTCCAAAGAATTGCCGTTTCAAAGACTGGTACTTTCACAAAATAATATGTGAATCACGGTACACTTCATTCAAACATGGTTTTATCAGAACTAATTTTGCTATCCTGGTTCTTGCCAGGTTCCGCTGCCTTGAGCTATTGATTGGCGCGTTTCTTCTTGTGTCTGCACTCTATGATTACTTGTACAGAGATGTAGCACCTCAGATATCAAAATGAGATATTATTATAAAACGTCATTGCCAAAGTAGAGAATACATAAAAGTAACCTTAGAAATCACAAGAAAATTAAAACTTTAAGAATACTTTCGTAAAAAACAAGCGGAAGCTAAATTAAATATTTGAAATAGGGATCGGTCCAATTCTAATCAAATAAGAACAAAGGAAACAACAAAATAGTAGCAAACCACGGTTCTGAAAACTTGAGTGCTTCCACCTATGTATAATGGTATCACTTCATTGGTCTTTTACTTGAGAATGAAAAGAGCAAGCGTGAGATATAGAAATCTCATCAAGTACCTAACAACGGTCGCAACACAGTGAGTAAAGGACAAGAAAAGCAAGCAAGCAATTGACACAAGTTAAGTACAATGAAAGTAGGTTATTGAAAACACTGATATGGATCGAAGATAGGATTACAGGAACAGTGGTTTTCAACATAAATACAATTTAGCAAGTTATGATAACGACACTGATGATTACTCCCACATACCCGGTTATACAAGAATAGTCAGGCACAACGTTGTCCTCGACTGTATAACTGCAGACGTGGTGTAATATCCTGAGTAACGAGAGTGTACAGCCCCGTACGTTACCAGGTGGGTGGTAATCTCCCCTATATGTGGATTACCCCAGGCCAGGTAACAGCTATATTGTTAACATGTTATATGGTGTGAATTTAAGGAAACTGAGAGAAGACTAAGATAATATTATGAGAAGTGACAGAATTTGCTAAAATTGGGAATGAAAGGGCCTAATGCCCGATAGAGGCGACGTGAAATGATAATGTGGTGATAGTGATATGGGAGTTGTCCTAAAGAGGTCAACCATTCCAATTTTATTATGTGATAAGTAATTATTAGTCCGATTAACAGTTTTAATACATACATTCTTCATGGCTCAAAAACATCATACAATTATTAGATCATGATATTAGAAAACTAAAATATAGTAGCCCTAATGTCAAAAGAGTGTTAATAATTTAAATCTAGGTAAAACATGTTCATATGCTACCCCTATTAACAATTTAAGCATGAATTTTAAAACACTAATTAAAGGTATGAATTCTAGAACATTTTAGCTAAGCATCCTAATAAACATAAAAGCATGTGAAACAAGATAATCTAGAACATCGTGATATAAATACAGTATTAAAAATATATAACAAAGCAAGTATTAGTATACGATAACAATTAGGCAAGCATTGGCGATGTGATAATAACTAGGTAAAGTTTAGTAATATACTAATAGCCTAAACTCGTGAGATACGGGTGTCAGATGTGGCCGACTCGATCTACGTTGTGTGCATGTGTATGTCGTGTATTTAGGTTAAGATGTATCGGAGAAGTATCACGAAGTATCACATTTTTTGTTGAATATTCATAAATTAAGCAATATGTGTAGGATATATATATTGGAGAATATTAGAGAAGTATCTATATCCGATATGGTATTTGATATAGAGACATAACTTTTATAATGTATCCACGCAAGATAGATGACAGGCATATGGGAGAATGAAAACAACGATCAATAGCCTAGTGTACTGCTATTGTCCATTAATCCATCTGATGCATAAAAATGCATCTAATTCCTGTCGTATTTAAAGCACAACTGCTATCTTTAGTGAAGAGTTGTGTTCACATATTGTAGACATGTTTACAATGCAATTATAATTTCAGTGGCCACAGCTACTTTCTCAGGACATTAAGCTCGTGAGATAAGCATACGGACGCCAATATGCTCTTTCAGACGCTTAGGACCTGTTTGGTAGAGCTTCACCAGCTCCAGATCCACCCAGATTCACCAGATCCACCCAAATCAACCGTGGAGCAGTTTCACCGTGGATCTGGGTTTCATCCAAGTGTTTGGTACAGCTCCAGCTCTGAGTTTGCTCTCCTCTATCTCACTGACACCTGGGCCCACACGTCAGCTCTTGCGCCTTGAACCGGCCCCGCACAAGCACCTGTGCGCCGCCGCCATGCCGGTTCCTCCCCGCACCGCCGCACGGCGCTCGACCCGCGGCCCGCAGACCGCGCTGCCTCCCCGCGCGCCGCCCGCAGCCGGCACTTCCCCACGCGCCGCCCGCGCCTTCTCCCGTGAGCCGCCCGCAGCCGGCACCTCCCCGCGCGCCGCCGCCTCCTGCCGCGGCGCCTGGGCCCACCGCCCCTCGCTCTCGAGTCGCCGCCGGCAGGCGCAGCTCCACCCCTTGCGCTCGGGCCGCCTGCTCCCGAGAGCCCCAACGCCCGCGCCGCATTTGCTGGCCCGCACGCCGCCGCGCCCGTCCGACCGGCTGCGCCTCCCGCACCGGCCGAGTCGCGCCGCCTGAAGCGGCCGCACCGCCCGCCCGAGCAAGCAGCCTCGGCTGCTGCCGCCGCCACAGTGTGAAAAGAAGATAGAACGAACCATTTTTTGTGTGTAATCAGTGGCATGGTGGAGATTAGCCCAACGGCTAATCGGGCCTTGATCCGCGCCCTGATCGGGGGCGCCCAGTCCATCTCTTGGCTGGTGGGCCCCCGTCGTGCTGCGCAATAAATTGAGGGTGGGGGCCGGCGGCTCGACTACCGAGGTTGGCCTGAGCCGCAACCCCCCACTAACAAACCCTAGACCGATCTATTGAGGGACGCGCAGTCAGCGGCGGGAAGTTCCACCGTCGCCACTGATCGCCGCCGCCAGGGAGACGCCGCTCCTTCTTCCCCGACCGTCGCTGCCCGTGCGCAGAATTCACCGACGAACCAGCGATGGCTGGCTCTTCATCCAACGCGACGGACAGTCGGTACCCCTAACCGTAATGATCTCCGTGTATCACTCGAACCCGAACAGAACACCCCTAGATCTAAACCCTAGGAGATCCTAAGGTCTAACAGAAAGGTGTTTGGCAGATTGTGCAAACAATCAGATTGGCGCTGCATGTATTATATGGTTGTTGCTGGATACGCTACAAAGCCGAACGAGCAGATAGATTACAGGAGATATTGCATTGGATACAGTTTTGATCCCGACAACACCAAACTACTTTAGAGATAAGATTTAGCTCCGTTTAATTTGGTTTTAGCTTCTATTTTTCTTTTCATTGTCTACAGACTTAACGATATATTTTTATTTTTTTAATGAAATGATTTAAAAAATATAATAGCCGTTACAGTATAAATTCTATCAAAAAATCTTTTTTAAAAAAATAACATGAACGCTACCGTAGGTACAGGCAGGGAAGTTCGGAGACTCTAACATGAAGGCAACGGCAGCAAGCATCCATCAGATCAGACGATACGGGACGAAAAGGTCGTCGCACCGTTCGAGATCGAGACCGACGGCTCACGCCTCCCCCTCGGCTGCTGTGCCGCACGGCTCTGGGACTGGGTCCATGGCGAAAGATCGTCCCGGTGCTTCCTTCGGTTTTGCGCCCCCTTGGCGATGGTCCGGCCGTAGAGCGTGTTCGACGTCCCAGTGACGCTCTGTGGTATTTTCCGTCTTCGACACAAATTCGGGAATTGCTATGTGAAATCAAATGCATCTACCAAGGAAACGCGGGCGTTCCCGTTTATTGGTACTTGGAATGCAAGAATTTCGTAGAGAACGGTTCGATTCTCGCAGTAGTATAGAAAGATTCGTGTGTTCAAAATCGAATATAGAACTAGAAGGTGCTAGCACATGAGCCATTTCCCGCTTAAAATTTTTACTCCTGGCAGAGCATTTAAAGTTCGAGGCGCTTTATCCTTGTCCTCTGGGACAATCTCAACGACCAATGCGCGGCACCACTAGTCTTATGGATTATCCTTTTCTCTCGTTTGGTTATTTTTTTGTTTATATCTTATTTTTCATCACCTGATATAGTATAACTGCCATTGTTTCTTAGCATAATTAAATTTAGAAATTTAAAAATATAAAAAACATGTTAGCCCATCACAAACAATACAAAGGAATACAAAAAAAGCTAAAAAGCTAAAAAAATCAGAAAAAATAAAAAACTAAAGGGCAGAAACTAACGTCCTGCTCATTTCGGCTTAAATTTCTGGTTTATTTTTCACTATTCATAAATTTCACCTTTTTTTGAACTTTTGGGTTTTTTGAGCTTTTTTTCCCTTTTTCCGTATTTGTTTGCGTTGTCCGTGATGAACTAACATATTTTTTATTTTTAATTTTTAAAATTTAATTATATCAAATAAATCACCTTTAGCTAAAATATAATTTCAGTCAATTATAATACAATTTTAGCTATAAAACACTATTTTCAGCCTAACCAAGCACACCCTAAAGCCGAATTTTAGACACATCTAGCTCTGTAGCACGCAAAAATTCCAAATGTAGCCCCCTCAGCGAAAGAATTCCACTTTTGGCCCCTGCCCAACCGCGGCACCGCGCCGACTCGACACCTGGTCCAGTCGTGCGGTGTGGTATCGCACGACCGCACTGTGCACGTCACCGATCGCACGATTCATTTTTCTGACCGCACGTCTCGTCGCTCCGACCGCAGGAATAATTCCCGATCGCACGACCGAGTTGCTTTTTATATATGTACATACAAGTGGATGCTTACATCGTTCTAAGCGTAAAGCGCAACCTGGGCAGTCAATAACAAACTAAGTTAGCTATATATGTACTGAACCTAAAAGAGTTATCATTATTGATACGGTCCAATCCATATCCACATGTGCTCAACGTCTCGCACAATATCTCAATAAAAAAACTCAAGCTGCAGTACTGTTGTGCATGCAAAACCATAATACTGCGGTCGGCAACTCGGTTCGTGCGGTCGGAGCGGCCAGACGTGTGGTCAGCAGGGGCGGACCCAAACAGGGGGAAGTGAGGACCCAGATCGCCACTCAATTCGCAGGAACTCAGGTATATAGTCTAAGATTTAATGCTAGTGCCCCCACTCAGTCCAACTAAAAGGCCCTTACTCATGCTAAAATTATGAATGAGAACAATTCAGCATACTATGTGTATTGTTGTGCCCCCTCTCAGATTTTGTCCTGGGTCCGCCCCTGGCGGTCAGAAAAATAAATCGTGCGGTCGGTGGTGTGCGCAGTGCGGTCGTGCGGTGTGGTACCGCACGACCCAGCTACAGTGCGGTCGTTCGGTACCACACCGCACGACCGGGCCAGGTGTCGGGTCGGCACGGTGCCGCGGACGTGCGGGGGCCAAAAGTGGAATTCTTTCGCTGAGGGGCTACATTTGGAATTTTTGCGTGCTACAAGGCTAGATGTGTCCAAATTTCCCTAAAGCCCACACCAACGGGGCCAGTACTGGTCAGTTTGTGCAGGCACCTCAACCCGAATTTTGGACACTATTGGACCCATGGACACCTGAATTTCCATTTTTGGCCCCCAAATGAAAAAAATTCCAGATTTGGACCCCTCCTCACCGCACGTTTACGACAGCGCGACACGTGTCCCAGTCGTGCGGTGTGGTACCGCACGACCGGTCGTGCAGTCAAGACCTGAGTCGTGCGGTCAAAAAATCGGTCGTGGGCTCAAAAAATCGAAACGGGCGGCCGGCGCGGAGGGCGAGGCGGTCGTGCGGTGTGGTACCGCACGACCCATGCTACAGTGCGGTCGTGCGGTACCACACCGCACGACCGGACACGTATCGGCTCCAGGTGAAACGTGCGCTCGGGAGGGGTCCAGATTTGGAATTTTTTTTCATTTGAGGGCTAAAAATGGAAATTCGGGTGTCCATGGGTCCAATAGTGTCCAAAATTCCCTCAACCCAATGTCAAAAAAAAAATGTGCGTAGTGTAAAAGTTGTGAGGAATATCAATGGCCGAACTCAATCGTTCCACCATGATCATCTTGTTATATATTGAGATGAGTTTAACAGAGGGAGCCGAGAACTTCGGCCTCAGCCCAACAACCCGAAGGACGTGGGCATTATCTGTAACTTACACAACACACGCGTAGTAAACGCTAGACACCGTTACAACACAGCATACATTCAGAACTCTAATTCTAATAGCCTCCCTCAATCACAACTTCGGTCTTCCAGGTTGAGATTGTTGCAGATGAGTTGAAACGGTGACTTAGACAATGGCTTAGTAAAGACGTCTGCTAGTTGATCTTTGGAGGAAATGAATTGCACCTTCAGAGCTTTCCGAGCTACTTGTTCATGCACAAAATGGAAATCCACCTCTATATGCTTTGTACGGGCATGGAATACTGGATTAGTTGTGAGGTAAGTCGCTCCGAGATTGTCACACCAAAGTACTGGAGCCGAATTCTGACAAACCCCCAACTCATGAAGTAGCGACTGAATCCAAATCAGCTCTGCAGCAACGTTGGCTACTGCTTTGTATTCCGCCTCCGTACTCGATCGCGAGACTGTGGATTGCTTCCGAGAGCTCCAAGACACCAGATTGGATCCTAACAACACTGCAAACCCACTTGTTGACCGACGATCATCCGGGCATCCCGCCCAGTCGGCATCTGAAAATGCTTGCAATACTTCACTGTTCCTTTTCCGAAACTTCAGTGCTCGGTTGACAGTGCCTTTTATAAACCGCAGTATACGTTTCACTGCTGCCCAGTGTTTGTCTGTTGGAGTCTGGATATACTGGCACACACGGTTAACCACAAACGAGAGATCTGGTCTTGTAATTGTCAGGTATTGCAACCCTCCAACTATACTCCTGTACTGGAACTGAGCTTCTCCCGTTAGTGCCGTGCCTTCATCCTTGCTAAGCTTTTCAGTAGCTGCCATTGGGGTTGAAATGGGTTTGCAATTCTCCATCTTTGCTCTCTTCAGTAAATCCTGCGCATACCTTCTTTGTGACATTAGTAGTCCATCTTCACTTGGCTTGATTTCAATTCCCAAAAAGTACTGAAGGTTTCCTAAGTCCTTGACTGCAAAATCTTCAGTCAGCTCTTTTATCAGTCTGTCAGTAGCAGTTGGGGAAGAGCTCACAATTATAATGTCATCCACATATATTAGCATATACATTGTGAGATCCTTCTTCTTCAGTATGAATAAGGAGATATCAGCTTGTGAAGGTTTGAACCCAAGATTTTGCAACTTCTGTGTCAACTTGGAGTGCCATGCCCTGGGGGCCTGTTTCAACCCGTAAAGCGCTTTATTC
Source organism: Dendrocalamus latiflorus (assembly GCA_017311315.1). Classification (NCBI taxonomy): domain Eukaryota; kingdom Viridiplantae; phylum Streptophyta; class Magnoliopsida; order Poales; family Poaceae; genus Dendrocalamus; species Dendrocalamus latiflorus. Next base: position 45,194,803 of record CM029640.1, read on the forward strand.
AGTTTGCAGATATAATTTGAGGGTATACTAGAGCTCTCAAAACCTGGTGGTTGACGCATGTATACCTCTTCTTGAAGACTTCCATGCAAGAATGCATTTTGTATGTCTATCTGCCTGAATTTCCACCCTCTGGTCACAGCAAGAGAAACAATTACTCTGACCGTTGTCGGTTTAATTACTGGACTGTAGGTATCAAGATAATCTATACCAAATCGTTGTTTGAATCCTTTAGCTACCAGTCTGGCCTTATACCTCTCAATAGTGCCATCTGCCTTCCTCTTAAGCTTAAACACCCATTTACTATCAATAAGATTTATACCTTTCCTGGGAGGAACTAACGTCCATGTTTGATTCTTCAGCAGGGCTGAGTATTCTGCATCCATAGCTTGCCTCCACTGATCATACTGCATTGCTTCGACATGTGAGCTTGGTTCTGCAGGAATGGTCTTTGAAGAATAAGTGTGTACCACCCCAGAATATCTCACTGTCCCATCTGTAAATTCCTTAGGCTTGACAATGTTATTCTTCAATCTTGTGCGCATGTGGTGGCCTGGCTGTTGATCATCAGCTGACTGAGGTACTGCAATCCCTGAATCAGGAATGTCCACTGCTGTACTTCCTGTTGTATCATCTTGAGTGCCTGCATTATCAAGATCACCTACACAAGCTTGGTCAGCCATGATGTCAGTATGACCATTACTAGTGGAAAATTCATCAGTTGCTGGACTCTCAGGTGAGGTTTGGTTAAGATTATTAACTGGGGTTTCTGTTGTCGGAAAAACTTCAGTTAAGGAGCTTTCAGAGTATTGGTCCAGATTGATTGCGGTTGGCAGAAGGATGGGATGATGAGATGTTTGGGTGTGTTGGGTGACTTGATCTTGGATGTTTTGGAAGGGAAAAACATTCTCATCGAATACAACATCTCGAGAAATGTAAATCCTCCCTGTTTGCCGGTCTAGGCACTTATACCCTTTATGTGAAGCACTGTATCCAACAAATACACACTCTTTTGACCTAAAACTGAGTTTGGTTGGGTTATAAGCTCTCAAGTTAGGCCAACAAGCACACCCAAATACTTTCAACATCTTGTAGTCTGGTTTTGTGCCCAGAAGTCGGTGCAAGGGTGTGTCTCCATTAATCACACGGCTGGGCATCCTATTGATCAGGAAACAGGCTGAATGGAAGGCCTCATCCCAAAACCGAAGTGGCATAAGAGATTGGGCTAGAAGAGTAATGCCAGTTTCAACGATATGCCTGTGTTTCCTTTCCACCAAACCATTCTGTTGGTGTGTATGTGGACAAGAAATTTTGTGTGAAATGCCCGTTCGAGAGAAGTGTCTGTGTAAACGGTGATATTCACCACCCCAATCAGACTGAACTGCTAAGATCTTTTTGTCTAGCAGACGTTCAACATGATTCTGGAATTGGAGAAAGATAGACTCTACTTCAGACTTGTGTTTTAGGAAATATATCCAAGTAAATCGACTGTAATCATCAACAAAGCTTACATAATAGCGAAAACCATTTACAGACACTCGGGCTGGACCCCAGACATCTGTATGGATCAACTCAAGTGGATTTAGAGAAACATGAGCAGAAGGGGTAAATGGTAATTGATGAGCCTTGGCTTGTTGGCAAGCATTGCACACACCAAACTCTTTATTTGTGATTACAGCAAGCTTATTTTCAGCTAAGATCTGATGAACTACTGAAGATGCCGGGTGGCCAAAACGGCGGTGCCAAAGTTCAGAAGCTGTCTTGATCATGGCAAGGGCTTGACGAACTGGTTTATTTGGAATGTAGTAGAGGCCACCTTCACATGATCCCCTAAGGAGTATGTTCCTCGTGGCTCGATCCTTGACACAGAAATGATTGGGGTGAAATTCAATGAAAGCATCGTTATCAGACACAAACTTATGGACTGAAATTAGATGGCGATTAATTTTGGGCACATGAAGTATATTGTTTAGGGCTAATGAACGATGAGCAGCAACAATTGATGAATTACCCACATGAGCAATGGACAAACCTGCACCGTTGGCGACTTGAACTCGTTCATTGCCGGTGTAGCGCTCCTTGAATGTCAGGCGCTCAAGATCGTTTGTAACGTGGTCAGTAGCCCCAGTGTCCGCATACCAGTTATTGTCTACCGCATAACTGTTGGTGACGGCAGCTGCTACCTTGGCATCATTGGCAACATAATTGTGATCAAACCTGTGATAGCACCAGGAGGCATCGTGGTTGTCGCGCCCGCAGATCTGACATGACTGTTTTGAGCCACCATTGTTGGAGGATCCTGGCTTGGCACCTTTGTTTGGATTGCGGCCACCAGAGAACCGGGCTCCTCCATTGTTGCGCCCGCGGCCACGACCTCGACTGCCACCGCCACGTCCTTGAACTTTGTTGATCTGATTCACCTGGATGTTGGTGTTGTTGTGTTCAAGCCTCAACTCATAACTGAGCATATGAGCGTACACATCATTGAGGGTGATTGCATCTGTGCGTGTTGTAAGGCTGGTCACAAGTGGATCATACTCGGAGCCAAGGCCTCGCAACATGTATGAGATCACCTCATCATCCTCCAAGCGCTTACCAATCACTGCTAGAGTGTCGGCCAGCCCTTTTACCTTGCGGAAATAGTCGTTGACAGAGAGATCTTTCTTCTGGATTGTCGCCAGCTGCATCCTGATCTGCATCACTTGTGCACGGGAGCTGGCGGCAAAGGCTCTCTCGATTGCACACCAAACCTCTCGGGCAGTGGTGCAGCCGACGACCTGTGCGAGCACTCCTTCCGTCAGAGATGACAGTATGGCGCTCATCACTAGCTGGTCCTGTTGGTACCAGCGATTGTACTCAGGATTGGCCACAATACGTGCAATCCCATCTGCGCCGCTCTGGGAGACGCTGGAGGCCGGACGGACGATAGTCCCATCGATGTAGCCCTGAAGCCTCTGGCTTCTTAGGTAGGGCAACAACTGAGCCGTCCACAGGAGGAAGTTATCTCCTGAAAGCTTCACGGTAATCATCTGGTTGAAAGCAGGGATTGTAGCATGGCTGGTTTGTACCGAGTCGCCGGAGATAAGAGCGCCGGCGCTGGTATCTGTATTTGCCGCACTGGTGTCACTCATTGTCGACAATTGGATGAAGCTATTGTGGATTGGATCGTGGCTCTGATACCATGTAAAAGTTGTGAGGAATATCAATGGCCGAACTCAATCGTTCCACCATGATCATCTTGTTATATATTGAGATGAGTTTAACAGAGGGAGCCGAGAACTTCGGCCTCAGCCCAACAACCCGAAGGACGTGGGCATTATCTGTAACTTACACAACACACGCGTAGTAAACGCTAGACACCGTTACAACACAGCATACATTCAGAACTCTAATTCTAATACGTAGTTTTATCACCTGAAGATGAAAAAAATTACATCATGTCCAGAAAAAAAATCCCAAGTACTAAACGCAAAAACATCAGATCAAAAAGATTTCTACCGCCGTCACATAAATAGTGAGGAACATAATTTTAAACGCCAATAAAACTCATAAAGACACGCGGCAATAGGAGAATAAAGGTAAAGTAAATAAAAAAGACGTACCGCCAGCCGTCCATCCCTCTTCCCAGACCACAAGTCCACGGCGCAGTAGGGCGAGGCAGAGATCACAGATTCAAAACTGTGTAAACTTTCATGGGCGCCTCGTCATGCGTACCTGCTGCATGCAGGCTGCAGTACAGTGTGACCACTGACACGCGCACGTTGCATGCCGCAACCATCACTTTCGTGTGTGAGCTGGGTAGCCGGGACGCATCACGTATAGGCGTATAGCGTCTATGCCATGTCTACCCTTAGCAAGGGGAGAAAAAGAAATCAATTCTTCCCTCTCCTCTTGATCCATGGTCTTCGACATACGATTTGACTGGTACTTCGTATAACTCAACAATAAAATATACTTATAATATTATAAAAATATTTTTAACGACATATATAATAAAATAATTTTGATATAGCTAATCTAAATAATTTTAGATCTACTAGTCAAACATTAAAATATTTAACGGTATAAATTTTAGAAAGCCAGCTAAAAAAGAATGGAGAGCGTATATTTTTTCCATGCTAGCGATGTTGCGATTGTTGTCGGTTATCTTCGTGCCATGACGTTTCGACCACGGAACTTCACCCACGGCACTTCAACTACGGAATTTCGACCACGACGCTTCAATTGCGAAACAGAGGCACCTCGCGCGGCTAGGCGCTCACGCGTTATGCGACTGCGCCAGCAAGACGTGGTGAGCTCGTGGGTCGCGCCCTGTGATTCGTGCGATCGGCCACTGCGCGAGGAGGCCAAAGGAGGGATTTCGTGGGGAGGCAAATGGGGTATTTCTTAGCCACGGGAGGCTAAAAATGACCACGTTTTTATTAGCACGATATATCTCAAGGTATTCATTTGTTAGGGGCTAACTATACAACAGGAACTACTTTAAAAAAACACAGTTGAATCTGTGGACCATTCGATTTTGCTTCAACGATCAGGATCTCTCCATATAAAGTTCTTTCGCCCTAAACCTAATTCTCCCCTGCCCTCTTTGCGTGCGTCACCTCCCTCACCACCCTCTCTACCTCTGCGTGCACCGCCTCCCACTACCTAGTCGGCGCCAACCATCTCCTCTCCCCGCTGCTGTTCCTACCTCCCTCCCTTCGCCCCAACCACCTCCCATGATGCCATTCTTCCTTGTCTCCTGTTGGATCCGCCACTGCCTCTTGCCGCCTCCTAACTTCTTTGGCGATTCACCCCTCGCCACCTCCTTCCTTGTCTCCAACTACTGTAGCCACCAAATCCGCCACAGTGTCCTAACCTCTCCAGTTCTCGTCCCTTACCGACCGCTGTCGCCTACCACCCTTCTCCGTCCTATGGCATTAGCGGCACCACCACTATCGCCACCGCCCACCGCTAGTCTATCACCCCCTCTAGCCTCCCTTTAATCTCGAGGGAGTACCAGATAACCCAACCCCTAAATGAGTAAACTTATGTCATAATCTGCCGACCACTGCTATCACGAGAGAGAATGACCTGTACGAATTACAACACAAGATTCAATGGCGAGGTAATCGTCTGTGATTTTTTACGTTTACAGTCGCATGTAAATTAGCAAACCCGCATTTATTATCTAAATGGGCAAAGTTTTTGCTGTGCCTAAATTTGGCTAGAAAATGACATGCCATAAGCAAAAAAATCTTGCTCATAGATTAAGCATTTGGCTAGTACTATGACACGTGCACGTCGCGACCACTAGATTCGATTCGAACATGTCCACAACGTTCTTGCTATCTTTGGCCAATGAGGCTGGTATTTTGGAAAAGCTAGCGCATGAATCTACTGTACGATGTTTATTTTTCTTAATTTTTTGTGGAACAGCACCTGTTCCTCTGCTTTTTATATTTATAATTTATTTTACACTATATCTGCTGATAGATTTTGATATAATTAAATTTAAAAATAGAAATAGAAAAAACAAATTAACCGATTACAGATAATAAAAAGGAATAAGAGAAAAATCTAAAAAATTAAAATAAATTAGAAAAGACAAAACCAAGAAACGTCAGAAGTCACAGACGGAATCCGTAATCGAACACTCGAGTACTTGTTGAAAAGCACCAGAAGAATCCAATGGTTACAAGATGGCATGGCTTGTACTGACGGTCTCCATTCAAAATTGACGGTCAGAAATCGGAATGACTATTCTAGGGAACCGCAATCCAGCTGAACGAGATTCCTGACCATTTTGTTTCCGTGGCTTCCAGCCTTCCACTTTAGGAGTCCTACCCGTTTTAGGGCCTATTCATAAGAGTTTCACCATTGAAAACGTAGATCTGGAGCAGCAGCTCCACCATAGATCTGGGATCCCACCATTGAGGCCCCGTTTGGCAGACCTCTAGCTCTAGAAAATCTGTAGATTTCCTAGAGCTGGTCATCTGTAGCTCTAAAAAATCCTGGATCTAGAGTTGCAGGCATGTTTAGTGTATTTACATGACTCATTTCATTTATATTATATATTAAATAAAAATATTTAAATTACTTTAATTTAGTCAACAAACTACAGATCCAGCATATATCTCGGAGCTAGAGCTGTGGCAAATGGGGCCTGAGTGTTTGGCTTGTACAGCAGCTCCAGATCCACGAAATTGAGGTTTTGGTGGGAATGGCCACTTTTGGTGGGATGGGGTGTGTAACCAGTGGCATTGGTGGATAATTACCACCCAACTCCACGGTGGAGCACCCCTTGAGAAGCTCCATGAAATCCATGGATCTGGCCCTCAGATCCAGGATTTTGGTGGATCTAGATTTCGCGGAGCTGGAGCGTTTGGTAAAATTTTGTGGAGTGGAGCTGTTTTTCGTGGATTTGGAGCTGGTGGAGCTCTCCCAAACAGGCCCTTAGCCTCCAAAATTCCAACGCAGCTTTTCAGAGTATTCTCTTTCTCCTTTTTATATTTCTTTAGTCTTTTAGATTCTTGTCACGTCCATGGAAACACGAGAGAGATACGAAAAAAGAAATAAGAAAGTTCTGCTCCAAAAATTCTCTCTTTGGTCCCTTCTCTGCGAAATCCTTCAAGAATTCCGTCAACTGTACAAAGCATGTGAGCCTTCGGGCACTCCAGCACCCTGGCGTGGCTCTCGGCCACATGAGGTGGCTCGTCTATTTTGATCACAATGTTTGAGTCACGGTGCTTTGATCACGGTGTTTCGATCACAGCATTTTGATCATAGTTTCGACCACAGCGCTTTGATCATGGTATATCGACCACGGCGTTTCGACAATGGCAATTTGACCATGACTTCGGCTACAGCGATTCGACCACAGCGCTGCAACCACAACGCTTCGACTTCACAAGAGAGGCACCTCACGCTGCTGAGAATCGGGCCAGCTGCTCACGCGACCGTGCAAGCAAAATGTGGCGCGCTCATGGATCGTGTCTTGTGCTTCGTGCGGTTGGCCACCACACAGAGGGCCAAAGAAAAAAATTTCAAAAGAGAGGATTTCTCAACTATACGGGCAAAAAATGACCACGCTTCAACCCAGGTTCTTAAGCAGTGGAGCAGCGCCCCTGATGACCCGCGGGCACAACTTTACTTTACCTGTTACTAGTTACGTGTTCGTACGTTGCAACGGAATTTATTGGATATATAAAGGTTTATGCTATGGAAGGGGTTGCTCTGGTCGGTTGAAAAGTGAAGAGTGATGAGAAGTTGAAGAAATAGAACGGTTGGAGGAGAACGGACGACCACCAACTTATTCTTTTATAATAGTAATGATGCACGTGGAATGCGCGATAACTTGAGGCTTGATGCTGGAGCAGGAATCTCCACTATGCCTGGAATGGTTGTATCAAATGTTGGCGGCATACTGTGATACGAAGTACTACTTTTTTATTTATCGTTTTAGATATAGATATGATCTCAAATAAATATCTTTAACTATTTTTTCAATTATATGTTTTATATAATAGCAATACAACAATACGTTCTTTTTAATTTGTTGTTTTGCATATTAATACGGTTTTCGAAAAACATCTTTGAACTTTTGTTCTTTGTAATTATATGTTTTTAAAAATAATAATAACATAATGATATGAAAGTAGTTTTTATGACAAAATCTTGTGGCCACATGATAAATCTAAATACTTAAGACATATTAGTGGTCAAAATTACATGATAAATCTAAATACTTTAAGACATTAGTGGTCAATTTTAAAAAGTTGGCAGGATATATTCTAAAATACATTTCCAAATGAAATCTTAAAAAATGTGCGTAGCAAAACACATTTATTTTCTAGTTTATGCAAGGCGGTGCTGATTTGGGCTTGTGAAGCTCGGGCTTCTAGCTTTTTTGCTACTGTAACAGTTTTTTTACTGTAGCAACTGGTAGTTTTATCAGCATAATTAAATTTAAAACGTTTAAAAAGGGAAAAATTGTTATATTGTTACGTACAATGAATAGAAATAAAAGACAAAAAATCCTGAAAATAAACTACAATGTCAGGAAAAGACGAAATTAAGAAGTTAGAAGCTTAAGCTCAAATAAGCACAGCCTGAAATGGACCACTGGCGAGAAGGTAGAAGCGGTTAGACCAGCATTTTAACGCGACCAGAGGTGAAGGGTGTGTTGTTTTTGTATATAGTTTATATCTTATGGCTATATTTTATGTTTTTAGCCCTATCGCAAATAATTGTACAAAAAAAACTGAACACCAATAAACCCGTTTCGAGAAGGCTATTTCAATAAACTGCTTAAAAATAATAATAACGAATCATTCTATTTATCTATTCACGAAAAGACATAACAATCTTTACTATTAAAAAAATGTGAGTTGGTGGTCGTCGGTCCATTCATTCCTCCTTTCTTCTCAGTCGTCTGATCAAAGATCAGCCGTCTAGATCTGCATGTAGATACTTCTTCTGCTCCTCGTACAAAAGGTCAGGCCGACGCGTGGGCCGCGATCCTCCTCTTCTCTTTCCCACATCCTCCGCCTCCCGCAACCACTCCACCTCCTACAATCGCTGCCTCCTTCTCTCCCCCGAACCCTTGTGCCGTGTCTCCTCCTCCTCAGCGCTGCCACCAATTCCTTTCCCGTATGACAGCATCTGGTCGCAGTCCCCCAACTTCCCCAGCAGCGTCGCATCCCCTTATCGCCACCTCCCCAACGCATTTGCCCCCCTCCTCTTCTGCCCCATTTGCCCGCCGTCGCCTCCCCACCACCTTCTCCTCCCCCCGAACCCTCGTGTCGCGTCTCCTCCTCCTCAGCGCCATGGACAAAGGGGGAAGTGGTTAATGTCGAAAGGTCATGGTCGAAAAAGACAGTGGTTGAAGGGGCAGTGGTCGAAGTCGAAAGGGGCAGTGGTCGAAATAGGGGCCGTGGTCGAAGTGGGGCCGAGCAGGCTGGCGCTAACAATCTGGCGATTGGGCACAAGTGCACCGGAGGTCTGCCAACGTACGAGCATCAGCGATGATCGATCGCTCCCGACCTACAATCGCGCGCGATGGTCGACGGCTTCTAACTTACGACGACGAGGTGTGATCTATGGCTTCTAATTTACGACCATGAGCACTGGTCAATGTGTTTCGACTTACGATCACCAGGTGTGGTCGATGTCTTCCAACTTACGACTACGAGCACTGGTTGATGTGTTCCGACTTACGACCACAAGGTAACCTTGATGGCTTCTGACTTACGACCACGAACGATGGTAATCGGCTTTCTATGTATGACCATGAGCCATTGTCAAATGCTCCCGATTTAGGACCACGATTGATCGTCGACCCCTGTCAACTTACGTCCACCAACGATAGTCGACCGCTCCCGACCTACGATCACGCGTGATGGTCAACAGTTTCCGACTTACGACGACGAGGTGTAATCGAGGGCTGCCGACATACGACCAGGAGGTGTGGTCGATGTCTTCCAACTTATGTCCACGAGGTGTGGTCGATGTCTTTCAACTTATGTCCACGAAGTGTGATCGACGGTTTCTGACTTACTTGACGGATTTAAAAACTTTTAGAACATGTTTGTACGCATATTCTAAAATTTTTTACCACCCATGAGTTTAAAACATATAGTATGATAAATTTTAAAAATTTATAGTAACACACGGGCATTCAACTAATAAATTGAAATGAACTGGACCAAAATATTAAAGTTGCTCGATCACAAGTTGCATCTTCTCAGCGCTTTGATGGGATGCCTCTTTGTTGTGTTACAAGCCTGGGCCAATCAAATGAAACAACAGTGGCTTAGGCCTGACGTTGGTGCGGCACCGCGCCCTCATTTGATTCGGAAAGAACCGCTAGCTATTTTCTGGAGTTTAAATACGATAAAGAAAGCAGAGACGAAATACCGGAAGAGCTCTAGTCCAAGACCGTCTTGTCAATGGTATGTTCATCAATTCATCTATAATGAAGCATATATTTTTTACTTTGATGGACGTAAAGCACATAGAAACCTGAAAGATAACAAGAGGAGCAGTAGAACAGGCACATCCAAGGTGCCTAAATTAACACCCACAGAATGAGGTCCATTACAACCAACAACCACGCGGGACCACACAAAACAACCTCAAGAAAGCCATCCCAAGAGGCCCGGCTGACGCTAATTGGCGGGTGATACAAGGCGGCCTCGGTTAATCAAAGCCAGCCTTACCACCGCTTCCAATCCCTAGCCAAAAGCTCCCTCATCAAATGCTCAACAGTGTGACACTAGCACATAGCACATGGCCTAACTACCAGCTACTACTGCTTCCCAAGAACCAATGCGTGAGAACAACCAACCATAAAACCATGGCACTTCCCAGCACGCTCCAATTGGGAGGATAATGACTACTACTACTACTACAAGCTACTACTACTACAAGCTACTACCACTATGTCGACGCTTGAGTACTGCAGGTTCAGGTGAACTGGGCCCCACTGAAGGTCTGGCCGAAGGACCAACCACGGGGGACGGCGTTGTTGGAGACGACGGAGCGACCGTCGCCGGCGGTGACGCGAAATGAGAGGCGCTGGCCGTCGAGGAGCGCGTTATTCTGCCAGTTCTGTCCCCAGTTGCGCGACATGGACTGCCACGCCGGCGAGCGCTCCGACTTCACGGCGACCGCGTGCACGTCGCCGGCGCCGCCCACGTTGGTGACGAGCACAAGGTTGAAGTAGGAGTGGCCGTTGATGGTGAAACGGATGCCGCCCTTTTTGTTGCATGCCACCCTACACACACAAAAACACCCCATTATTTGGTGTCACTCGTTCCAAAGTAACACATGTGCCTTCCAGAAACGCGTGGAAGAGTTGGTTTTAGGGACCTGCGGTAGGAGACCGGAACAATGCCGGCCTTGTAGAGTGCGATGCGCTGGAAGACGGGCTGGGACATGTCGAAGTGCGCGCGCGGCGGGTTGCACCAGCCGCCGTCGTCGGAAGGGAGCGCGTTGTTGGGCGGGCAGAAGTTGGTGGCTGTGACCACGACCGAACCAGGCAGGCATGAATGGCTCCCGCCGCCGGGCGCGTCGCACCGCACCTCGAAGCACGCCCCGCAGCTGAGCCCGTTGTTGAACAGCGCCGTGCTCAGCGCCGCCGTGTTCGTCCCGTAGCCCTGGCTGTACAGGTTCCCGTACCCACACGCCCCTCCTGCACGCACGCAAACAGTAAGTACCGCGCGCTAACGGCGCATATGTAACGTACATGCTTTGCACAATGCTGTCACGGGCGTACGTACCCATGGTGCCGGAAGCGTCACCGCCGCCGTAGAAGGTCGCGTGCGCGGAGGACCAGGCGCCGCCTCCCAGCAGTGCGTGCCCGTGCACGTGGCCCTGGCCGTGCCCCTGCCGCAGCCCTTGGCCGCGTGAGAGCGCGAGCGGGAGCAGCGCGGCCATGAAGACAGCAGCGAGGAGAACGGCTCGGGGAGGCGCCATTGGCAGGGGGCGGAGCGGAGCGACGAGGACTGCGGCCGGTGGGCGAGGTGGTGGTGCACTGTGGAGCGGAGTGGGGAGTGAATGTGGATTTGGGGCTGGGCGTTTGATATAGGGAGGCGGCGGGGCGGAGGAATGGAACGAACGGTTTGAAACGGTGTGGCGCAGTGCAGTGGCCAGTGGGCGCACGCGGGTGGGGCACCGCACGGCCTGCAAAAGCACCATCAACCCCGGCGGCACCGGCACGTAGGGACACGGGTTTTCTGGGGCGTTGGGAGGCGTGGCGGGAGTGGGAAAACAAAGAAAAGGTGGTGTGCAATGGACGGTGGTGGAGTGAAAGCAGGCAGAGGAGGGAGGCTGCCGCCGCGCGCGTCGGTGCGGACCGTGCCGCGCCTGCCTTTGGAAGTTGGAAAGTGGGGTGACCGGGAGTTACTCAAGGCTGCTGGTCCGGTCTTCGGCTTCGTTTGTCTTTGCATGGCTGGCTCGCGTGTGATGCGGTTGCAAAATTATTGCGTCTCACATTCTCAAGGTTTCATAGTACGGACAGCATGCCCATTTTCTCCTATTTCTCTCTTATTTTGCAACCTTCCTTAATCCATGTGTTTAGCCAAAATATGCCTTATAAAAAAGAAGTGCAGGTATTATGGCCCAGTTTGGCACAGCTCTAGCTCCGAGATCTATGCTGGATCTGTAGTTTGTTGACTAAATTAAAGTGATTTAAATATTTTTATTTAATATATAATATAAATGAAATGAGTCATGTAAATGCACTTAACATACCTGCAACTCTAGATCCAGGATTTCCTAGAGCTACAGATGACCAGCTCTAGGAAATCTACAGATTTGGAAATATACAGATTTCTTAGAGCTAGAGCTCTGCCAAACGGGGCCTATATCCCGGGAGCGGCTCGGGTGCTGGGAGCCCTGCACATATTATGTGCAGGGGTGGCTCAGCGCGCGACACGTGGCACCAAAAAATCAAAAAAAATACTTAAAAAATTCTAAAAAATTGCAAAAACTGTAAAAAAATATTTTTTAGTACTTAAAAATACTTTTATTAAAAAGTATTTTTTAAGTACTTCAAAAATACTTTTTAATAAAATTATTTTTTTAAAAAAATACTTTTTAAGTATCCAAAAATACTTACATTTTTAAAGTATTTTTGCATTTTTTGGAATTTTTATGTATTTTTTGATTTTTTGGTGCCACGTGTCGCGCGCTGAGCCACCCCTGCACATAATATGTGCAGTGCTCCCAGCACCCGAGCCGCTCCCTTACCATGTGTTTGGTTGCAAGGACTAGGTGGGGCGGGATGGGATGGACCCGTTTTTGTAGGTGTTTGGATGGGAGACAAGCAGAGTCAAGGACATCCCACTAGGAATATTCCTTATAGATCCGGGACCAGGCAATTCTCTTTTTTTCATGGGACGGAGTCATCCCACATGGGATAGAGTCATCCCACCTCTTTGTTTTTTTAAGTACTGTTTTGTTTAATTTTTTTTTAAAAAAACTCAAAGGCTTATGTGTAGAAACATAGCAACAATAGCCTTCAAAAATTTTTTAAAAAAAAACTCAAATGCCACACATGTCCCACCTTCATCCTTCCATCCAAACAAAAAACAGGGATGACTCTATCCCCCAACATCCCATCTCACCTTGTCCCTAAACCAAACACAACCTTATATCTCCATAGTTTGTGTTACACACCCATACCCAAGCGTCCAAAATTAACTACGCTCCGGCAAAGCTCATAGGTCTGCTCCACCGTTTGCTTGAGAAGGATTAAAATATTCTAACGGAAGCTGTCAGCTCCAGGGTTACAGCAAAAGGAGAAATATTTTACGTAAAAGGTTTCCGTGCCATCTTTGACCCATGGACAAGAGTGCTCAAACGGATTTCACAACGACGCTGGTTTCTTAAACTGGATTTTTTAAACAACTTTTTGAGTTTCAAATTATGTGTGACATCGACATCTTTGTCCGTCCCTACAATCTTGGAAACCTTAATAAAAAATTATTAACCACAACAAAATTCATCAGCAATAAACCACAAAAACAGATCTATGCTCTAACGGATTTGATCATGATCATCCCAGAGAGAGCACTTACTGAACTGTGTTCTGTTTGAACAGATCAAGTGCCTTATGTCCAAATTAAATAAGGTCATTCCTTTTTTGGCGTAGCTACGATGTAACTACAGTAGCAGGCTTATTTGATAACCATAATAAAAAAGTTACTATATTTAATTTTTTAATTACAAACGGATAATGTACACTCACGTACACCATGCTCAAACCACACAGCATCTCACACACGTGTGTGCATCCTACTGAAACACACAGAGCGACTTAAATAGAGGTCGTTGTATAAATCTAGATTTATTTACTACCTCACAGAGCACGGACACGCGCTTTTCCACTGAACATACACATGTATGAGGTGAGACACTTGAGGCCGATCCAGAGGTCGAACCCGAACAGACAACTCACACGATGGTAAAGCTAGCCAACCGAGCAAAGCTCGGTCCTCATACTTTTGGGTGTGTTCTTTTGAGTTGTAGTTGTGACCTTTTGCTTTTAAATTCTAGTTGTTTGCGAGAAACGGTACAAAGAGGAAAAACAGTTGCATATGATTTTGGCTAGTGTTACTAAACTCGATATAGTATCTATTACAATTAACTTGTAGATCCCACCTTAAAAAGATATATCATTTGAAAACTAGTACCTACAGCAAGAAGTAAAAAGCTAAAGGCATAAGTGGGGCTGGACCCACCCAATGTACCTCTCCCCGGACAGGAGCCGCAGACCTAACCCTAATTGTACACTTCTCCGTCCCAACTCATTGATGGCCTCATGGGCCGCTGCTTTTCCAATGGGCCTGTAGCCCTGTATTGACGCTTTTCAAAGTGTACTACTAAGCTTTGATCTTATGACTTGTAACAAATGGTAAATCCTTTCAAAAACTATAACAAATGATATATTACACATTGTAGCAATGCATTTGTCGGTACTCACTAGTAGTAAGAAATACGTGTTGTTTTGTTGGCTACAGCGGTTTGTTTCGGCCAAAACTGTACAGTTACAGTCTACAGACTACAGTTGCAGTATTGCTGTTTGGGAGCCTTAAATAGGAAACCAGATAACAAAAACCGGAGAGACGCCAAATTACTACAGGCGGGGCTGAAAACTGATGAAGGGGCTGCTGAGCAGTCGAGCAAACAGGTCATGTGCTTACTCAGGGTACGAGAATCCAAACAAGGCTGCGCTGAGCCAAGGCACCGTGGGCTGCTTCTGCTGGCTTGTCGCTTGGAAGTGTGTAACCACTACAAATCGGTTGGTGCGGCCTTTAATTTGCCTTTGTCTGTACCAACAGGCACTCCGCTCACATGGCTTTTAAGGAATTTTGGACATTATTGGACCCATGAACACCTGAATTTCCATTTTTAGCCCTCAAACGAAAAAAAATCCAAATCTGGACCCCTCCCGAGCGCACGTTTCACTTGGAGCCGACACGTGTCCGGTCATGCGGTGTGGTACCGCACGACCGCACTGTAGCACGGGTCGTGCGGTACCACACCGCACGACCGCCTCGCCCTCCGCGCCGGCCGCCCGTTTCGATTTTTTGAGCGCACGACCGATTTGTTTGAGCGCACGACCGATTTTTTGACCGCACGACTGGGACACGTGTCGCACTGTCGTAAACGCGCGGTGAGGAGGGGTCCAAATCTGGAATTTTTTTCATTTGGGGGCCAAAAATGGAAATTCGGGTGTCCATGGGTCCAATAGTGTCCAAAATTCGCTTTTAAGCCGCAGTTTCTAGCTCTGTGTTTTTTTTTGCTGAGAGAACACTGCATTAACTAAAAAATAAGAAAAAAAATAAAAAAATCATTATATCGTTACGAACAATGCAAAAGAATAAAGAAAAAAATCAAAGAAAAAAAGAGAAAAACCCGAAATTGAGAAACTAACATGTTCCAAATGACTTCTAGCTCTAAAAGCCGAAGCCATTTGGAGCGCTAGCCACATTTTGATTTTTGAGGTCCCAATTTGCTAGCATTTTGTTTGCCTCTAGTAACAAAATATATATATATAACCTATATAACTGCCCAACAATGTAAGTTAACATCGTCAAATGGAGTATTATGGGCCTATTTGTATTAGCTTAAGTTAACATCGTCAAATGGAGTATTATGGGCCTATTTGTATTAGCTTTTAAAAGCTGTTTTCTATAGTAAACGGTTTTTCTATAGCACGAAGCTTTCGAACATAGTGTCTTTTCAAAATAGTATCTACTACTCGATTGTAGTATATACTATAGCGAGTTTATTTATACTAGTCAAAATTGTATGTGAGTGTCTCTACGGTGGTGCTCAGTTTGACGATGACTTATAGCTTTTTTTATTGTATCTGGCTTAGTTTTCACCGTATCTGATAGTGGCTTATTTAGCATAATTAAATTAAAAAATAAAATAGAAAAATAGATTAACTCATCACGAACAATACGTAGGAATACAGGGAAAAGGATAAAAATGCCCAAAAAGCTAAAAAAAAGACGAAATAAAGGAACATAGGATTAAAAGCCAGAAGTCAGAAACTGAATATGAAACGAGCAGGCTATGAAACCAAAGCCAAAAGCTAATATAAACGGGCCATAGCTTTACTACTATCTCTGTGTTTAAATATAAATCGTTTTAGACTTGTGCATAAGTATTAAGGAGGTGACTAAAATAGTCTTGTTGCCTTTCATTTATTCCACATTACAAAAGATGTCTTATTTATTTATGAGAGTGATAGCATTCATTCAGAAAAAGGGTGTAAGAGAAGAAAAAAAAAAAGAGTGGACAAATGCTTTGAAATTATAGAACAACTTACATTTTGAAAAAAAAAAGCTAAAACAACCGGTCATTTCATTTTTAGTAGTATAGCACTGGCATTGGTCAGACCTCAGTAACTCCAACTGTCACAAACGGCGCGTGCCCCCAACGCAGCGGTGTCGCATGGTGACTGGCCCTTGTTCTCTCTCAACTCGTACGCTGCAAACAGCAGCAGCAGCAAATCAGTAGTGAGGTCATTTCCCACCATCAATACCATTTCTTAACTATATTAAATATCTAAACTTCTATAAAAAAATAAGAAGATATAATATACAATCTTTAATACAGGAGACGACCTCGGGGCTACTTAATTAAGGTTTTTTATAATTTATGGATTATTTTAAATTATAGCTGATTTATTTTATACTGTATCTACTAGTGGCTTTTAACGTAATTAAATTTAAAAATATTAAAAATAAAAAACAAGTTAGCCCATCACAGATAATATAAACAAATAGGGGAAAAAAAGGAAAAAAGCTAAAAAGCCAAAAAGACGAAATTAAGGAATACTGAATTAGAAACCAAAATCCAGAAATTGAAGCCAAAACGAGCGGGGTTAAGCCCGTAAATTAACAAATAATGAGATAGTGTGAAACAGAAAATTATGGTAAAAATAGTACAAAATAGTTAGATAAATGATTTATTATTGGAGAGGTTATCCTACATCATATAAAGATAGCACTATCGATAACTTCTCCAACAGTAATTTTATACTATTTTTACCATACCTTCCTGTCTCACATCCTCTTACTATTTACACTTGCAGGTTCAAATCATCTCATGTATAAAAGACAGAATATTATCTCTTTTCACCTCTTCTTTTCTCCATATAGATATATATTTAATATAGTTAGAAAATAGTTAAGATGGCACCGTTAAAATGCACTTGTACATGCCCTGAAGGAGCACAAGCTCGCTCTGGCCGGCACCATGGCATGCCAACTTCTGAGCAAAAAGATTGTTTGTCCAACGCACACAGATTCCTCCAACAGATCGTGATGGCTACAAAAACACAACGCAGCGCAGCAGAGAAGAATTCGCCGGCAAAATAGGAGCAGATTACGGGGATCAAAACCCAACCCGGTAGGCTATAGGCAGTAGGTTTCGTTTTCTTCTCCTTTTGCTAACAGAAATGTGTCGGTCGTGTCAAGACTAATCATGTACCGCTACATCTGTTACGGATCGCTACTAGTATTTTACACGTTCGACCTCAGGTACTGTGAGTGAGGCATTGTTTCGAACAGAAATGAAGTTTTTTTAGACCTTTCTGAAATAAAAAAATCTGTTTCTAAAAATAAATTGATTTATGTAAAATTTCTATGTTCCATGTTAACCCTGTTATTAAAAAAATAATAGAGAAAATTGCACGGTAATTCTCTGAACTTGTAGGATTGTAGCA
Source organism: Dendrocalamus latiflorus (assembly GCA_017311315.1). Classification (NCBI taxonomy): domain Eukaryota; kingdom Viridiplantae; phylum Streptophyta; class Magnoliopsida; order Poales; family Poaceae; genus Dendrocalamus; species Dendrocalamus latiflorus. The sequence continues at coordinate 45,212,525 of CM029640.1, forward strand.
TTTTACTCTTTGAACTTGTATTTTATTTTCTTAGCCCCTTGAATTTGCAGGGTTGTGTCACTTTACCCGTAAACTTGTATTTTACTTTCTCATTCCTTTGAAGTTGTAGGGCTGTATCACTTTAACTCGTGACCTTGTATTTTACTTTATTTGTCCTCTGAACTTGTGACTGCTTGCACTGTATGTCCATTAAGCTGTTTGCTAACAGAAAACACCGAGCAACCATAGCACATGACTAATGTCGTATAGTCGGGCTTAATCTCATGAGCACAGTGTCAAGTCGGCATAGTGCCCTCTTCTTGCTTGCAACGTGGCAGAGCAGAGGATGGAGGGCACGGGGCGACAGCTGTTTGTCACAATAGGGCTCCGGTGATGCCCATACGTGTGGCATGTTCTCAGTGCCTACAAAAACGTGTGTGGGAGGAGGAGCGGCTTGAGGAGGCTCCACAGGGACAACGACGACATCAGTGAGGTCAACAGCGATGAGAAAGACGATAATTTAACTTTCAAGTACACCATCCTAAACGGTTTGCCATTCTTTCCACCTTTTTCACCTCGCTACAAATGCCGTTGTATCCCTTCCTCGTCCCTAATCCAACGAACAGTCGCTGCTGCTCCAAACCACAATGATAAACCTCATAAATTTACTGTTAATGCAATTCATCTCCCAAATTTAATCATGCCACTACCTTCCTTACTTTATTGCGGTCCTATTAGTGCTATTCTCTTCACCGAAGCTCGTTGGATGGACTATCGATGTTGAGCTGCAACGCCTCTCCCTTCTCGACTCCCGAGGAATTGTCGTCCCAGTCATCCTCATGCCAGACTATCTGTGTCATAAGGTGTGCCGCATCGCACTGAAGTTGAAACCCATCTCCTTCAGTCGCTCCTCTCGTACCATGCTGTAAAAGAAAAAAAAGGCATAATGTCGAGTCACTATAGTGCCCACACGATCGAGCTCGACCTACGACATCAGCTATGTGATATGCCAACTCAATGTTTTATGTTAACAAACGGTCTAATAGACATGCGGTACAAACAGATGCAAATTCAGAAGCTGAGAAAATAAAATACAAAATCACGGACTAAAGTGATACAACTCTATAAGTTCAGAGTGCTGAGAAAAGTAAAATATAAATTTAGAGGATAAAGTGGTATAACCCTATAAGTTCAGAGGCTAAGAAAGTAAAATACAAATTTAGAAGATTAGAGTGATCAACCATACAAATTTAAGAGCTATAATACGATTTTCTCCAAACAGTAAATAAGGGTACCGGGTCCTTCTGCAGAAACGGGAGTGGGGCCCGTGAGCGATCGATCGAGCCGAGCGTGAGCCCCGCGGCATCACGAGCGCGCAATGCATGCAGACTGCAGAGTATGACGCGAGGCCACAGCGCAGCGCAAAGCCATCGCTCGCAGGCGCAGCGACGCACATGCAGTGCCTCCATGGGAAGGGATACGACACGACGCGTGTCGCCTGGTCGACGCAGAGAAACGTGCGAGTGTCCATCCTACGCTGTGCCGAGTCACACTGGTCACCTACCCTTCGGCTCGTGCCTTCGGTGGAGTGACTGCCGTGGGCGAGCCTGTGAGTCTCTGGAGAAAACTTCTATGGGGTCGATCCTCACGTGGGGACTGCCCCTATCACGATCTGATCATGATTTTACGAATCTCAAAACACGATCGAACGGTGATGAGGACTCGTAGAAGCGCTTTCCCGAGTTTGTGACAGTGTGAGGCTTGTGAGCGGTGATGCGCGCGCACACAGAGTAGTGTCATCCTTCTCCCCATTCACCGTTCACCAATTATAAATCGAGGAGTAAGGTTCAGCTTCAAACAATTTTAGCTTTTATCTTTTAGTTTCTCGTTTTTCAATTTCATATTTTTTTTTGCTTTTTATCTTTTCTTTTTTCATTACTCCTTTGGATAGTCCGTGATGGTATAACTTTTTTTATTTTTTAAATTTAATTACTTAGAAAAAATCTAACAACAATTATAATATATTTTCAGTTGCTATAGTGCAAAAAAGCCAGAAACTAATAGCCAGAAGCCACATTAAGCAGGCCCTTAATTCAAGAGAACCACACTACTTCAATAAAAGTTTTATAAAAGCACACTCATACCACTTCGCAAAAACGTACTTTTCAGTATCCAATGGATTGAACCCACTCATCAGTCTTGTAAGTCTATCTTGTTTCCGTTTACTAATATGGATAGGCCTATGAGACCGACAAATAGATCCAGTCCGTTGGATATAATGATAATATTTGAAATTGTAGTTTTGTGTAATGTTATGCGGAAAAAATGATTCTCTAAAATTTTGCTTAAAAATATGGTTTTATGATAGTTTTACAAAAGTTAGTGACGTTTTGCGAATTTTGCTCTTAATCGAACATCCCAAACCGGCCTACAATCCCAGCCTAGTAAAAGATTAATGATTTTTAACACCGCCCAGCCCACCGTGCATCCTTACTCCGAACTGCCCAGACTACTGGCCGCTCCCGAGGTCCTCCGGCCCATTCAACATCTCAGATCCAAAGAAATCAGCCTGGGAAGCCCAACAGGAGCAGTACCAGAAGTCTGCCAATGCCATTCAATCACAAGTAGCTTCTATACAGGAGGAAGATATCACATACAGCTGAACTTGTCATTTACATGCTACTCCATAAATATGGGGGTTAATGACATAAGCAGCTGACAAGCGCGCCATGTCCAGGCTCATGCTCGAGAACCCTGCTTCCCCGATGTTTTCGGCAGTTTTCCTGGTGAGGTGGCACCCGTCAGAGACGAATTGCTGCAGAGGATCCAGGGCACCTTGCACGAATCGGAGGAAGGAACCATCTACCATACGGCCATAAAGAGCACGATATCAAGAATGTACAGCAACAAAAGTATTCAGTGGAAGAGAACCATCAGCCATCAGGTATAACAGATGATGGTGAAAATAGCTGAAGGTACCAGGTGCGGCAACATGCTCGACGAATAGGTAGAGACCACCAGGCTTTAGAACTCTCTTTATTTCTGCGCAATTAAATGGCTCGAATTGTTCAGCTATAAAGTGATGGTTTAAATTTAATACGGATTATGTGTGTTGTCGAAGTAAGGCCAAAAGGAAAGGAAGGACAAAATGACCATGTTAACATTTATGAGATGTTTGTTAAGGTAAAGTGGAAATGAAAGGAAAGATTCACATACTAACACAAGTCTGACTTCAGTTGGCACAGGCAGGAACGCACCAATGGTAAACTAAGTTTGGTGGAGGCAATAACCTGAACTTGGGTGACTTCTAGGGCCAGTAGTTTCACATAATAGGAAGAACTAGCTGAATGCATATGATAGATAGGTAGGTCGGTTAGGTAGGTAGATAGATAGAGGACAAGGAGTACTGAGCGTAAGCATGGCTGCACCAAAGTGTATTTTTGTAATCTCAAATCTATATCTATATGGACAAGCAATGCCATACATTATTCAGTAATGCACACACTGTTCCACAATCAGTGACCGTGTATATAATCCTAAGGTAAGAACAATGACTATTTTATTGTTGCCTTATTGACATATCTGAAGCTTTCATATGACATAAAGCTTTCACACATTGAGACTAAAGGGCATTTGTACGTAGATAAGTAGTGAATTACTATGGTAAAGATGAACAGCTATCACCTCTTAATGCCATATCAGTGTCCTTTACAGAACACAACACCAGTGTGCCAATAACTGCATCCATTGAATTGTCCTCTGCCGGCAAAGCTTCGCCAACCTAAATAGAATTGTGCATCAAACACAGTTCCCATAATAACAGGAAAGCATAGTCCACGACCATAAGGCACCATACCCCTCTTCTGAAAGTGAAGTTTGATGACGGAAGTCCTGCAGAAATTGCTGCTGCCCTAGCGTACTCCTCCATGTGCTTATTAGGATCCACCGCAACTACGCTAACCCCATCGGAACTTGCATAGTACTTGAAGTTAGGGCCCGTTCCAACACCAAGCTCCAAAATATTCTTCCCTTCAGCAGTCAATTGGGAAAAGAGCTTTGCTTTATACTCTGCAACCTGCAAACTACACGAAGTGAAACGTCTAGCAAGATCACAGCAGGTCGTGAATATCACATCACTGCTCCTGGAAAAAAAATAGGATTTTTTTTAAAAAAGGAAAGTAAATTACTGGTCAGGTGATCATGGACGATAACAAGTAACGACAGCAATAGCACCAGTTCACAATATCAGACCATACAGCTTGTTCAGATAGGTAAACAGTCATAGATGTCACATACGGCGAATTCACTATGAACAATTCACTGTGAAATTGGGTGCGGTGAGTTTAGTAAGCTGTCGAATTGCTGATACAAACGCAAGCCTACGGTGGGCGTTGTCTCTTGGAACCGATTAACACGTCACAAGCTTCAGCATGATAAAACAGTGGAACTAGAATAAGGGCAACACATATACCTCGGCTTCGTACGACTTCATGCTCTTGTCCAAGACCGTGGCATAGAGCTTCTCGTACCAGTCCGGCCTCGCCGGGTGCACCCGCTCAAGCATCACCTGCGCAAAGTCAAACCAAGTAAATGAGGAGATGGTTAGGAAGCCATCAAATTGTCTTCACAGATAGCAACGCGACTAAACTGGGACGTGAAGGAGCTTACGTCGGGGTCGGTGGGTGGGGCGGCGGGGGACGGAGGGGTGACGAGATGGAGAAGGCCAGCGGCAGAGGATGCACCGAGGAAATGGCGGCGGCGGTTGCAGCGGCAACGGCAAAGGACAGATGCAAGGGTGCGGCCTCGGCGGAGCTTTGCGGTGAGAGATGGCCCGCGGCCGGGGCCCGCAACCGGCGAGAGCGCCACGACGCACGGCATGCCGCCGAGCTGGGGAGCGGGGGATTGGCAGGGAGGCGTCTCGCTCTCGCTTCCTCTTGACTCCACCTTCAGTCAAGGAGTGCGTAAACCCAGCTCGAAGGCGTACCAATGCCGGAAATCCCATATATATTCACGTAGGCTGAGCCCATTAATCTATGGGCTTCCCCTTGGTCGACGAAAATCTGTGGGCTTTCGTTTGGACGGATTACGAATACTTTACCTCATCTGTCCGCGGTTCCACCCGGAAACCGTCGCTTCCGCTTCTTCCAATCTTTCTCTCATGGAGACCGCTTCTACCTATGACCCATCTGAAGTTCTGAACTACGGAACACAGAAGCTGCTGGTTTGTTAATGTAAATTACAGAAAACAACATTCTTTTCTAAGAAGAATACATAGAATCAAAGGGAAATATAGTCATAGAGTCATTGTAACAGCCTAATTTTGACTTTCAAATAAACATGCATGAATTAATCTATGCCCCCCCCCCCCCCCCCCGTTCGATGAAATACTGTGGGCTTTCGTTTTGACTTTCAAATAAACATGCATGAATTAATCTATGACCTCATCTGTCCGCGGTTCCATCCGGAAACCGTCGCCTCCGCTTCTTCCAATCTCCCTCCCTCCCTCCCTCTCTCTCTCTCTCTCTCTCTCATGGAGACCGCTTCTACCTATGACCTATCTGAGGTTCTGAACTATGGAACACAGAAGCTGCTGGTTTTTTCAATGTAAATTACAGAAAACCACATTCTTTTCAAAGAAGAATACATAGAATCACAGGTAATATAGTCATAGAGTCATTGTAACAACCCAATTTTGACTTCCAAATAAACATGCATGAATTTTCATGAATTTTAAAATTTTTGGTATATTTCTTAAAAAAAATTCCCCAAGCTTGGTTGAGGTTTAAGATTTCAAAAATAAATTCCTTGGCAAAAAAATATGAACCCAAAATTTCTAAAAGTGAATTGGCTACTGAGGATTTTTCTAAAATTTTCGTATACAAATTTCTTTGGGAATTCAAATCAGAAATTCAAACTTAATTTCAAACCAAAATAAAGTTTAAACCTAACCCATTTTCCCTCCAAGCTGTTGGGCTGAAACTCGCCTACCGGCCCGACCCACTCCCTCTTTCCTTCCCATGTTGCGGCCCAACCAGCCGGCACACCTCGTGCCACGTGGCCCACGCGCACGCCAGCCCACCTCGCTGCCTCTCTCTCCTGCACCACTGACAAGTGGGCCTGGTCCCACCTGTCAGCGCACTGTTCTTCTTCTTCCCATCTTTCTTCCTCGTGTGCATGTCTGACCTTATCTCCTTGCCTGTTTTCACGTGCCAATGAATAATGAAAGCTTTGTGCCTCAAGCCAAGTGCGCTGCGACATTGTCTCTTCGCTGCGAAGTAGTCCTGTCACCAGCTGGCCTCTCTCGCTCTCTCATGCTCTCTCTCACTCGGCGCCCAAGGCCATTCATGACGCCCGAGCTCATTCTCCCTCCCTCCTCCATAAAAGCCATGGCCAACCGAGCCACCAAGTGCACCTCTCGTCACTCTTCCTTTTCCTCAAACTCTCCCCCTCTCTTCGCCTCCGGTTGAAGCCAATCAAGCCTTAGTCTTCAACTCCAACCGCCGGCTTCCATCACCAAATTACCCCACTCTCGTGAGTCCCTGCCAGCGCCATCGTGTTTCCCAAGTTCACCTCGTCTCCATCTACCCCATGCTCACCCCTCATGCTCGTTTGCCCTAGGAGAGCCGAACCCGAGACCCACCCACAACGTGCGCCATCCTCGTCGTCGACACTGCCGCCATCGATCTCCCCCCTCATTGTCCTTCGATAAACCCTTCCATTCCCATGTTATTCAAAGTAAAGCAAATGCATTGGTTAGCTTAGCTACCACATAGCCCACCGTAGCACCCCCGCGCCGCCACCATCGCTGCATTGCCCTCGGCAGATGTGGAGCGCCTAGCTCACCATCACCCCCGTAGCACCAAGACACTCCTTAGCATTGCAACACCATGTAGAAGCTTAAGCCTTCATCATATTAGAGTTTTGAACTCGCATTTGCCATTGCCATGCACATTGTAGTAACCACCATCGCCCTCACTGTCGCGTTGCTATCTCCAACCTTGTTATCATTGCCGGTAGAACCGTAGAGACCTCAACACCCCATTTTGCCCCTCACACCAGCACACCGTGCCCCGCACCATCGGCGCCAAGCTCGGCTGAGCCACCATGGCCAAGCCAAGGAAGAAGATGACCAGGCGCCACTGCCAAATTGGTCTCGGGTCGTTAAATAAACGGATGTATTATATACCATTAATGATGCAATTAAAATCAATATGACATGTGGGGCCTATATATTAGGGATTTTTAATTAATCTAGGATTTAAACTATGACTCACTAACATGCAAGCCCCACATCCCTTGACCCGTCACGTAGATCCATCCTATAGACCATTGTCACTGACCAGTGGGCCCCACCTCTCCGTAAATGGTCGCATGGACCTAGTCTATATGATCCGTGAACCCACTGTCAGCATCACCATTTTCCTGAAGTAAAATAAATAGAAAACTTAAATGAAACCCCTAGACCCACCTGTCAGCCCCTCAAAGAATTTCTTAAGGAAAATAATTAGAAAAGAAAAAAATCCTCAATTGACCCCACTTGTCAACCACTGAAGATTTTTATTTAGAAAAACAATTCAACAATGGAAAGAAAATTCAGATGGTCTCACCTGTCAGAATTTTATGAATTTTATTTCAATTCAAACTTTTAAAGGCCATAACTTCTCCATTTCAAATCTAAATCCAGTGATTTTTGTTTATAAATTTATCAAAATCCAAAACCTTTCCAACAATACCAAAATAATATTGTTTGGAGTTCATTTAAATTTTTATTTAATGTTTGATTGAATATGGATGATTTCGCATGTATAGACTTCAACGCTTTGGACACCCCCATCGCTGACGAACAAGATCCCAGCTTAGCCATATTTGATCAAAGCAAGTCTTTGTAATTGATCATGTTGAACTTAGTTTTTAAATATCATATTTTGCTTTCAAATATATATATGCATGCTTATTGTGGGTAATTTGTTAAAATGCTTTAGGTTTGTGGTTGGTCTCGCCTGAGTCATTTAAAGACTGAATTTTTATGCTCATCTTTTCATTCTAGGGGTGAGGCATAACCCAGTAAGGGAGTGGTCACTATCGCCAGTGTTGAGAACTCTACCCTAGAGTGGGAGTAAGCATCACAGCTAAGCATTATAAATGCCTTATTATGATTTTCTCTGTCGCACGCCTACCAAAGTGTGTAGTGGTCGATATTATGAGCTAATCATATCTTATAGATAAAACTGTATAACCTCTGCAGGGTGTTAAAAATGTATTCGAATATCCGTGCCCTCGGATATAGGCAAAAGTGTAGAAATGTTATCCTTTGTAGTTTTTATAAATAAATAACAAACTGCTAATGGTTGTGATAACCAACTTAAAATGGAAGTAGAAGCAGAGGGATTTCACTCTCACAGTGTTATAGAAGTGGAAGCGAAGGGATTTCACTTTCACATTAATGGATATGAAAGCGAAGGGATTTTACTCTCATGATAAACTTTGACTCGGTAATGAATATTGATTTTAATGTAAAAATGGCTAAGTCATAAGTTTGGAATCTAAATAAACTAGTATATTTGATAAATGGGCTTTATGTTAAAAAATACATAAGACCTTCACTTGGATAAGCCTTGCATATAGTTATATATAGTTGCATTCTGCTACAGGGACTTGCTAAGTACATTTGTACTCACTGTTGCTTAATATGTGGTTTTAGATGAGGAAAGTAATGATCTGGTATATGGATTCATCCATGCTACCAACTTGGCTTCTGCGGTGGACTGTGTAATACTAGATTAATTCCTAGAAGATCAAGAAACAAGATAAGTGCCAATAATTGGCAAGTGCCAGAGGTGCTCTTCCTATCTATCCTACAGCCAACAAAGTCTGTGTCAGAGTAAGCTCTAAGGGAAAGATAGGAAGCTGAAGAGAACCAGATACCATAGTCTAAAGTAGCTTGAAGGTACCTAAAGATGCGCTTCACCGCCTGGCGGTGAGAGATGCGAGGAGAAGCCTGGAATCGAGTGCATAGATACACGGCAAAATGTATGTCTGGTCTCGAGGCAGTGAGGTACAAGATGGAGCCAATCATGCTACGATACTCCTTCTGATCTACTAGCTCACCATCCTCATCTGGGTCGAGTATGATTGATGTCGCCATTAGAGTTGACACCGGCTTGCCATCACTCATGTCAAAGTGTCTCAGGAGGTCTTGAGTGTACTTGCCTTGATGCAAGAAAGTACCATCCTGAGTCTGCTTAATCTGGAAGCTGAGGAAGTAGCTCAACTCGTCCCATCATGCTCATCTCAATCTCTATACTCATGACATCAAAAAACTAGAAAACCAGAGCATGAGAGGAGCCACCAAAAATAATTCCATCCATATAAATCTGGATTAGTAGAAGGTCAGTGCCATGCCTACGAATGAACAATGTCTTATCTACCTTACCCATCTCAAACCTATGACTCAATAAATAGGACGTAAACCTCTCATACCAAGCTCTAGGGGTTTGCTTAAATCCATATAGGGCTTTGGAAAGTTTGAAGACATGGTTGGGTATTTGGGGTTCTCGAAACCTAGAGGCTGTCTAACATAGATCTCTTTCTCAATATACCCATTGAGAAAGACACTCTTGACATCCATCTGGTATAGCTTGAAGCCCTTAGACGCTGCGAATGCAAACAAAATCCTAATGGCCTCTAGCCTAGCAACAGGGGAGAAGGTATCATCAAAATCTAAACTCTCAACCTGGGAGAAACCCTGAGCTATCAGTCTAGCCTTGTTTCGAATGACTACTCCATCCTTACTCTACTTGTTCTTGAAGACCCAGTTGGTTTCTATGATATTATGACCACTAGGGGGCTCAACAAGTGACCAGGCCTTGTTTCTCTCAAAATTTTCTAACTCCTCATGTGTGGTATTAACCCAAGACCCATCAGAGAGTACATGACAGACATCCTTGGGCTTGAAAGTGACGACAAAGGCAGAATGAAGACAAAAATAAGATAAACTAGATTTTAAGCGCGTGACACGCTTAAAAAATCTCCTATGATTTGCTCTAAAGGATGACATCATTGAATGTGACAGGGAGGTCCTGGATGAGAAGAAGAAGTGGCCTCTATCTCATGAGCCATGGAGGTGGGAGCAGAGCCACTAGCTCCAGAAGAACTGAAACGTAAGGCCTGATCTCCCTGAGGTGCAGTGGTAGAAATAGGCACCTCAAGGGAAGGATGGACTGGATCAGGTAAATAACTTTCATCTTCATCCTCCTCATTACCCCAATAAGTAAGAACATGAAAGAAATCACGTAAAAAACACTCAGATCAAGAAGTCACACTTTGAGGCCAAATCAAGCAAGAACAATTTTTTTTATAAACTTGCTATCAAAGTGTCTAGATTGGTGGAGATAAATACCTAGAGATCGTCTCCATCTCTTACACATTCTTGGCATAACAAGATCAATAAAAGGGAAGAGGAGATATTAAAACCAATCAAATCAAAAGCAAATCAATCAAAACATGAGATAGACATGGAGATGATCAAAGATTAATGTATTGCTTACTTAAGGAGTTAAGTTTTGTAGCCACTCCACTTTGGAGGACAAAGAGCACACAACACACTTAACTCTCAAACCCTAACCCTAGACATGATAGCATATGAGAGAGGGGTTGGATGTCTAAGACCACTTCTTTAAGCCTCTTGCTAGGGGTAGTCGCAAAAGGCTTGAGATCTAACACATGACTAAGAAAATAAAAATTATGAAAAATGAATTTTCAGAAAATGCTAAATGTGCTAAATTTGTTCAATTCCAAGTACTTAAACAAATGATTTAATATTGAACTTGTAGCACTTTAATTGATTTAATTTGAGTTTATTGGTTCCATTTAGGCTTCTTGACATGGCTTAGCTCATACTTGGATGCCTTTAGATAAACTTATCAATTTTGAAATCTTGCTTATTTTAAAAAATAATTTGAATGCTTTAAATTATGCTATCTTGTCTAGATTTGTTATGTATGCCTCATCATGAGTTAGATATATTTGTATGCATCTTATGGCTTCAAGTGGTATCCTTTTAACTTGAACCTTACTTGAATAATTTTCAAACCTTTTTAGGTTTTGCATTTCTTGCATGCATACATGCTCTCTTTTATGCTTCTTATGCTCCAAGTAGTATCACACATATTTTGAGGGGGAGTTTTAGCCCTTGATGTCTCTATTGCCAAAAGTGGAAGAATGATTGAGAAAAGGGCATTAAGGGGTGCAAAAGGCATTAAGGGGGGATATGCATTTTGAGTGTTATAAGTGGTATGAGTTACAAAACTTGTTAACTGGAACAAAAAAAAATGCCAAATGAGATATTTGAGTGAGGGAGAGCTTCATTAAATATCATTTGCTCTCTTTTGCATTTTTGGTTCATTCTCTTGCTATAAAAATGGTCATGGTGAGCAATTGCTCTTTTCTTTGGACCATGAGCAAGATTGGGTTTTTGTGAGGTTTTAAGTGTGATTTACAACTTTTGTAGAAAACTTGTTCTTTTTTGTTGTTTGCACCATTTCACATTTTGCCAACATGGTCGTGATTTCTTCTTTCTCTTTCAAATGGACCATGTATGACTTTTGCAACCGTTTGCTTTTCTCTTTAAAAACAAACTGAATTTCTTGCCTTTTTGGTGTTTGTCAATATACTCATCAAGGGGGAGATTGTGAGACCATGTGGAGGTCATTCCATGGTTGTGATGAGTAATTGACTTTTAGTAAAGAGAGTTTGCAGAGTTTGTATTTGGTTTCTAAGAGTTTGTAATTTTTTAGTTGCTTTGTGTTGCCAGCGGTCTGACTGCCCTAGGGATGGTGGTCAAATGGTGGTCAAACAGGCTGTGGGAGGCGGCGGTCAGACCAGCTTTTGGTTGGTGATCTGATCGGCCAAGAAGTTGTTTGAATGTGCATTTGTTTGAGCTAAGTTGTCTGAGTGTGGAAACAATATGGGTGCCATTGTTTGTATGCACATAGGTTTATTGTTTGGTCCTAGGTTTAGGATTGGTATTTTGGTTGCATACATTTTGCATGATGCATTGTTTGGATTAATTATGTCAATTGATGAATTGATGACTTTGTGTATTGTGCGGTGCTACGTGATTGTTTGCTTATTGTTGTTGGTTGTAGGACTTCGGAGCTAGGTTGTGGTGAGGTGTAGGAGGACCAAGACTAGGCATACGGTGGTGCTGAGGTCCAGAACGGTCAGGGACATGCCAAAGGTGACCAAGGCTTGCGGGGTGGTTACAAGCTGAGACGATGAGTAATCGGAGTTGAAGCTACCAGTGGTGGACATGATGGGCAACGACAAGGTGGACCGGGACTAGGCTCAGGGAGAAGCCGAGGTTTTGTGTGGTCAAGGAAGTCGGGTACCATCATACGCGAGGAGAAGCATGTGGTGCGCCAAGTGACTTGGGTCGTTTGCAAACGAGGACGGTTCGGTGGAATCCGGGTGCTTGAGAGGCTTGGTGGCAAGTCATTGGGGCCACATAGATGATGGAGAAGCATGGGCGATTAGCAAAGGAAACGGAAAACTTCGTGGAAGGTGATAGAGGGACATTTTAGTAAATTGCCTAATACAAAAAAGTGGTGGTATGTGAAACCGCGGTGGTGGCCTAAGTGGTTTATGTCTTGTATGTGCTAAAAATGTGAAGTTGATTAAGTGTTGATTCACTAATAGGTTAATGGTTGTAAGCCGCTTTGAGAAGCGTGCATGAGAGAGTAAAATCCAATGATATGTAAGGTTGATGGGTTATCCCCGATTTGGTTTAATGGATGGATCCATTAGATTTTGGTTTAGGTTGTGAGGCTATATAAGTGGAGGAGAGGCAAGGGCTAGGGTTTGAAAAGGTTGGCTAAGCCTTTTGATGGTTAGCTCCTCCTCCCTCTCATGTGAGATTAGGGTTCCTTGGGTTGAAGCCTTGTGTGTGTGCGCTCTAGGCTTAGAGCTCTACTATCATGAGGAGTTGACTGTAAAACATACCTCTCCAAGCAAGCAATACATCATTTTTTTGATCAGCCCATAGATCCATCATGTTTTTATTGATTTGTTCTTGATTTGGTTGATTTTGATCTCTTCTCTTCCCTTTTCTTGATTTTGCTGTGCTAAGGATGTATAAAAGATGGAGACAACCTCTGAGAATCTGAGATGGACACAACCTATGGAAATCTATCTCCACAATCTAGGTACTTTGATAATAAGTTTATCAAGAAAACACGGTTTTGCTAGTTTTATCCTCAAAGTGTGATTTCTTGATTTGATGGTTTTTGACGTGATTTCTTTTGTGTTCTTACTTGCTGGGATATGTGGGGACACACCTAGACCCATCTTGGTCATCGTCTACTTACGAGTAAGTTGTGTTTACCGATTTGATTTTAGCTCGGTTTCGGTGTACCTTTTCTTGAAACTGAAAAAGGTCTCAACTTTGGTTATGATTTTCATGACCGTTTGTTGGATTAGGTTCTTGATAAGCTAGAGAAGATCCTTGCAAAATTTCATACCGTTTGGATCTACGGATCAAAAGTTCCATCGATTTTCAGATTTGAAATCGGGCTGAAAACACTATTCATTCCTGAAATTACTATAGTAATGGTCTGACCGGCATGTAGCAGTGGTCTGATCAGGGTTACTGTAACTTTGTCTGATTTTTTACTATTCATAGCGAGTTTTTGAAATGTGTTTTGCTTAATTTTGGTCGGATCTTTTCCTTATAATTATTTGTCTTCATAGCTTCTATAGTACTGGAGTGAAGAGTTTTGCTTTCACTCAAAGGGAAAATTTTTGAAAACCTCGGAATTAATTTGGACTCATATTCACTCTGTCTAGTCACCATACTTGATCTTATAGCCTTGTTAACGCAAGTATTACTTACTCTCTTAATTTCTCTTTAAAAATTAAATGCTATAATCAAAAACCAAAAATCATGTCACTTTTCAACATGGTCTTAGCCATTCTCCTGCGTACTACTGTCTAGTGTCTACCATGACATGACCGATTCTTGAAAAAGAAGGTGACCAGCTGGTCAACTAAGGCAGATCTACCAAAGCTCTGAAATACGAAAACCATGATATTGATCTGCAACACCGGCAAGCTATCGAAAGTAGCTGCACGTTGCTACGTTCCTCCCGTGAATTTTCATGGCAAATCACGTCTTATTTCGTTTGCTACACATTAATGTCTGATCTTGCCCGTGTTTAGAGAAGGTTATGCACTGTAAACATTCAGCATTTGCACTCATGAATGTTGAGGTGTCGAGTTCATTAACCTGCTTCCAACTTTGCCTGCGCTGGAGCTTTGCCTCCGCGCGTACTGCTGCTGCGCTGTCATCTTTCTTGTACTGTTTCATCAAAACTGACAGGAGAAAAGGCGCAAAAGGACAGAGGCAACAGGAGCTGCAGAACTAGATACATGGTTCGTCCATAGGCTGTACCTGAGCAGGAAGTGATACGTGTCGGAACAGCAAGAGCAGAGTACTGCTGTACTGCACCGTCTCCTAGACTTGGCTTCTTCCTATTCGTTGTCTCAGGCTTAACAGCTTGCAAGTAATTTTGCCGCTGTCAAATGTGAAAGTTGGTCGTGTACTCGCGTAGCCGGGGGGTAAAAACTAACAAGTTCTTTGGATCCTCTCAAGTTTTTTACCAGGGCAAGCACAAATCTGCATTTATCGTAATATCTTTTGCCGCTGGTACTGATCACATGCGAGATCTTCACAATTATGCTGCCAAGGAAATGTCACACAAGCTTTTGGGGTCACCCCACGGTGGAAATTAGAAAACAGGCTGTTTTCATTGTTGGAAACGGGTTTACTATTTGTAAGTTGTTTGGTCTTTTTAATATAGATCGATTTTTTTGGCCTTTGAATTAACTTGGGGATGTGTGTTGATCAGAGATTGATTCAATGGTCCAAAATGTAACTTATACATAAGAAAGCATAAGTCACTGTAGAAAGACATCCTGTGATAACCCATCCCAAATAGGCCCTGTTGAATATTTCAGAAAAAAAATAATCCAAACTCCTGTTTTAATTTGGCAGTATTTTAAATCTGTATGGGTTTATTGCATTTACACCGTGATCGATCTCGACGTGTACTTAATTAATTCTCGGGATCTAATTTGGAATACTTTGTGAAGCCAAATATGTATTCATACAGAGATCCTCGAAAAAGAGTTTTTTTTAGAAGCCTCGAAAAAGAGTTGCCCGTTCTGCTCAGAGCAGCAGTTTAGCTCGTGGAGGACAACTCCACGCGGATACCACGTGAAGCGAGATGAATTATTTTCCCTCATGCTTTTGAGTGTCCTTTTTCTCCTAAGAAGCGGCTAGCGAGTGTTACAGTGTTTTGGAAATGAATACAAGATTAGAACTACATAAGTTATTTCATTGGATAACAAAATTCTACGGAGTAATCTATAAATCTCGAGCATGGCGAGCATCGAAGTGTGTGAGCATTGCAATTTACTTCTGTGTTAGTTATCGCTGCTTTGTTTCATTACTTTCATACATTGCCATTAGTATATCATGTCTTCTACTTTACTGTTGATCTTGCTAAGTGTGTTTAAGCATACTCACCTGCTCTCTTGTGGTGATTTGTGCGATGGAAGCCTGGTGGTTTGACCTCAGGTTAACAATTGCTGCCTGGTAAGAGTGTGGAATGGTATAACTCTAGGTACATTACTTTTATTATTTTGCTTCTCCCATGAACTACCACTGCTGTTGGATTTAAAGTAGCATTAAGCCCATAAGTTCGCCGTTAGAAGATACCTGGAACGTGATCGGTGCCATTTTCCAGCTGATAACAAATTCCCGAGACAATGCAAATGCCAAAACATGGATGGTGGCCTTGTTCATTTCGGTTTGAGCTTCTGACTTTCGACTTATTTTCCACTATTTCTAAATTTTGTCTTTTTCTAGTTTTTTTAGATTTTTGAGCTTTTTTGCCGGTTCTTTTTCCCGTATTCTTTTACGTTGTCCGTGATAGGCTAACCTGTTTTTCCTATTTTTATTTTTTTTAAAAAAATTTAGTTACGCTAAATAAGTCATTATCAGTTACAATATAATTTTAACTAACTACAACATAATTTCAGTCACAAATCAGTTTATTTCAGTTTAACCGAGCGGCACCGAACTCATTAACACTTTGCGAAGAATCTTGCGCATTTCGGCTGTGCTCAATATGGCTTTTTTAGTGGCTTATGACTGAAAAGCACTGTAACTGGCTAAATAAACACTGTAGCTGACAGAGGCTTATTTAGCATAATTAAATTTAAAAAAATTTAAAAATAGAAAAACATATTAGCCCATCACGTATAAGCAAACAAATATGGGAAAAAAGAATCGGCAAAAAAGCTCAAAAAAAAGTCAAAAATTCAGAAAAAGACGAAATTTATGAATAATAAAAAATAAGTGAGAAGTTAGAAGCTGAAACCGAAATAAGCGAGTCCGATTTCACTGAAATTCCGAGTAGCACGGCGGGGCACACGAGGCAGTAGCGCACTGTAGTACGGGGTTCACATGCGTGTACCTCAAAAGTGACCTAGGCGTTCTAGGCGTTGGTGCATATCTCCAGAGGAAACGCACTGAACCTAGCCAAGGCTTGTAGTAGTAGACCTGCCGGTACGCTTCAGGGTCAAATCCATGCAGGCCAGGGTCCTTGTGCGCTGCACCAAACGACGCTAGCTCTTTAAAGGCGCATCTCTTTTCTTCTCGCCAACTCAAGCGATTCATCTCCTTTCTGTTGTACTAACGGCATATGGAGATATACATATTGTCGCCTCCTCGGTCGTTCCATTGCAGACCACCACCGATGAAGCCTCGCATTACCCAGTGGGAACTAGCTTATCTTCCTCCTCGATCTCACCATTTCCTATGCAGTGATGAAACCATCTGAGGTCTTGCATGTGGAGATGAGGTGTTCCTGTTCGTGTAGCCAAGGATGACTTGCCGACCTATGTCTCCAAGATCGTGGCGTACCTGCATGCGCGCGTTCGGTGCAGTTATTCTCATGGATCGGCAAGTTGTTTTTGGCTACATGGGAGCCTCGTCTTCTCATGCTAGACCTTTAGATGGTGTAACATGGAGTGAGGCACGCATCGTGAGATGATCCAAAGTTCTTTGTTCTTGGCCAAGGTTACACAATCTAACCAAGGTATATGCTTCTCACTTCTGAATCTCGTAGCTCCTTTTTTCCCCCTTTCATCCTGACGAAGCACGCGCGCGGTTCTGTTGGTCTAAGGCTCACGAGACAGGTTGCCTTAGCAATTTAGCATGAACTGTCGAATGCTTAGTGGTACAGCAAACAAGAATGTATTCTCTGCAGGTTCGATCGCCGTGCAAATTAAGTTCTTCCGTATCTTCTTCCTTGTCTTTAGTGTTGTGCGGTGACAAAATCGGATTTGACACTGTTGCATACGGTATTTACAAAACTAGTAATATACACATCGTATTTACAAAAATATCACTTCTGCTGTCCGCTGGGCGGGTGGCAGCGCCGACAAGGCGACACGTGGCACCTGCCGCCCGCCCACGGGATGGAAGATGATTATGCTGGCTAATTAGTCAGTTTAATCACTGCCTAAATTTGTAATTATGCATTATATTTGTTCGAATTTTTAAATATAGCAAATAAGATCAAAAAATTACGAAATTTTATGCCCAGATTTTTGACATAACGTATTTTTATGTAATTTTTTACAATTTTATCCCATATGAATATTGCTCAAAAATTCATACAATTTTGATATTTGTAGAAATTATTACATATAGCAAACGAGCTCTAAAAATTATAAAATTTTATGTGAAGCCTTTTAACACAGTTGATCTAATTTTACATTTTTTGATTATTTTATATGCTCTAAATTTGTTATATTAATTTATGATAATTTAATCATAATTAACCTAAATAAACACGATAAATTCAGACCATATAAAATTCCTAAAAAAATTACACAATAACTACTATATCAAAAGACTTCACATAAAATTTTGTAATTTTAAAAGCTAGTTTACTATATGTAAAAACTCATATAAATATCAAAATTGTATAAATTTTTGAGCAAATTCATAATGGATAAAATTAACCAAAAATTGCACTGTCAAGTATGTTATGTTGTAAGATTGTGCATAGATTTTCATAATTTTTTGAGCTCATTTAGTATATTTAAAAATTCAAACAAACACTGATCAAAAAAATTAGGCAGGTAATTAAGCCGGCTAATTAACTGGCTTAATCACCTGCCGTCTTCTCACTAGGTGGTAGGTGATTAAATGTAAAAAAATTAGGGTAAATAATTAATCCAGCTAATCAGCCGGCTTAATCACCTACCGCCCCCTCACCAAACGGCAGGCCTGTCTGCCATCCCCCACTGGGCTGTAGGCTGTCTGCTATCTGTTGGCGGGGCGGCAGGCGTCTGCCGCCAGCAGTCTCACCACGTGTCGTCTCGCCGGCGCTGTCGCCCGCCCACCGAACGGCAGAAGTGTCATTTTTGCAAATACGATATGCATACGACTAGTTTTATAAATACCGTATACAACGGTGCCAAATTTGGCATTGTCTCGGGCAAGCGAGCAAGCATATATATATATCATTATAGCCGAATGAAGTTTCTCCTAATTAGCTGCTGATCATTCACTAGGAACCTTATATATGTGCTGTATGATATGTATCTACATTATTGCTTGCTGATCATTCACTAGGAACCTTATATATGTACTGTATGATATGTATCTACATTATTGCTATGCTGTTCATTTCTCGAGTTAAGAGATGCCCGGAGTTGATACGGCTACTTTTGTCGTTTCATTTTCATTAACCGTCCGCACGTGTATTAGACTATTAGCTCCCCCTATTCTTTTCTATTAGACTTCCTATAATCCATGATATCAAACTCTTTAAATTTTGATCGGTTTAAAACTATTTAGATTGGCTATATAAAAATAACATCATTAGATTGTCATTAAAAATAGTTTCATAGTATTATACCTTTATCAACACATCTTAATGTAAAGTTATATAAAATAGCCCGACTTCCACATAGGTCTAATAGCCCGATAAGATGCTCCATTCTCCAAGATATGACCTAAACCACCGTTGCAGTTTCACAAATAGGCAAATAGCCTCTTCACCCAATATCGGATAATTTTCTCAATTACCACCCGTCGGCCTTCAACAATGCTTCTCCTCGAAGCAATCACAACAAGAAAGTCCATGATGCCCAATGACTTGCCGCCAATATCGTACACCTGTTTTGAGGGCCGTCACCACTTAAAACGTCTAAGTCTAATGGTACACCATATGCATGCACTTGCTTTATCATGATTCTTGTCTTTCTCTCATGTTTCTTCGCTTGAGATGATGCTTCACGCGGACTTACGCTCCTCCATGGCCTCAAGGCATCTTTCCTAATCTCGATCTTACCGTTAACCGTAACAATCACCAAGCATCTTGCACATCAAAGAACAAGCAACTATCTCGAGCATAAGTGGCAGGCATTTGACTCTTTATCAACATAATCGATGTAAATATGCACCACTTGATACCCACGTTAAGATTCTCACAATGCATGAACTCCCGCTATGACTAACATTTGCATGGATTTATTCCATGACTAACACAACCAAAACCAACTCAACTCGCTCAACTTCCAAGAGACTGGTCTGACTAACAACTAACGGCCGGTCAGACTGCCACGAACCGACTTAAAACCTCCTAGTAATAGGGGGACCGGTCTGACTGCGGCACCTATGCTGGTCAGAACGCCCGACGACCTCGGTCGGACCACCATTATATGTCCAATCACACCGCTTTCCAAAATTTTGTGCAACTCAATAAAATACCTTTATGAAATAAACGTACTGTCAAGTAGAAATCGGTCACACCATATTTTCGGTTGGACTACTCTCACACCCGGTCATAACAGACACCAGTCAAATCGCCACCTATAGCTAGTCAAACTGCTCCAGCATACTGGTCAGACTGTCTCTGCAGGCCAGTTAGACCGTTGCCCAGTTGACAGCAAAAATCTGAGAGCAAATGACATATAATCAAACTCAAACTTCAAGCAAAATCAAATACTCATAACATAATATAGGATGACCTCCATGTGGTCTTACAATGCTAATTGAACTTTGTGATTTTGATTGCATGACATGTATAAGCTACCTTGCTATTACCCTGCACTGCGGCATGAACATATCAGTTGTGTGTAGTACACTGAGTCCAAGTTCGCACACAAATTTTCGTCTATACACACTCACTTTGCGACTTGCTCCTCCTTGCCTGCTTCCTCCGTTCTCTCAGCCCTCCGACCCTCTGCTCAATCTCCTCAAGCAGCTCCTCCCTTGCAGACGCCTCCAGTTCCTCTTGCTGCAAAAAATAACATTGCACACAGACATAATTTATAAATTTCTTCAGCACGGAACATCACATTTACAAGACAGAACAAGAACATTTTTTAATTGTCCCAGTAAGATTTCAGTAGTAGCAATAATTATTTGAGCAGCGGGTGGTTTGAATATTCTTCGTCTATGGTAAAGGAGACACAAAGAGATGCTGCAATGATGCGTGCATACCCGGTCGTAGTACCAGTGCACGGTGCCATCACCCCCTTCTCCCCTGTACCCCTCGCTGTCGTAGAAAGGATCCTGTAAATCCACACAAGGCCGTGTCACGAACGCGCAGGAGCTGCTTACTTTCTACTGTCCTAGTGATGACCAGTGGTACTATGCTACTATTACCAGTACTGCGTTTGCGTGCTTGCCTTCATGGACGCGAAGAAGCAGACGCCCCAGACCGTGAAGTGCGATCATGGACGCGAAGAAGCAGACGCCCCGACCGCGAAGAAGGTATCTACGAGAAGGGAAAACAGTTTCAGAAAAATCAAACTGAAGTGCGATCATGCTGCTGAAGAAAGACAAGACCCCAGTGTCGAACTCGAACTCACAGACGCTCTTGATGGCCGCGTCGCTGAGGTGCCAGATGGACTTGTGCACGACGTAGTCCCTCTGCATGTCGACGTGCTCCACCATCGTCACCATCAGCGGCACCACGTCGAACGGGAAGGCCTTCGCCTTCAGCGAACCCCTTCCGGCTGGCCTCTGCAACACAAGATCGAGACCCATTACTGAACCACACCAATACCAGTACCGTCTGTCACCCGTTTCTTCAGAGTTCTGGTGGCCGTGCATAGAAAGAAATTAACACAGTTTGGTTCACAAATCCTCATCAATTTGAACATGGACGCGTTGAGAGAGAGAGAGAGAGAGAGAGAGAGAGAGAGAGAGAGACGGTACGCGTACTACGGTTGCAGGACAGCGGCCATGGAGGTCGGTTCTTCTCGCCGAGTGCAGAGCAGAGAAGTGAGTGTGTGACTTGAGCAACGGCAAGGCCATTGTCGTTGGGTTACATTGCTGCACTGGATAGCTTGGCGGTGAGCGACACAGTCCGTCCGTCCTTGGGCGGGCTCATGTTTGCCTCTGATGACACCTAGCGTGTAGGATGGAAGTTTTTTTCCCTTCCAAGTGGATAAGGTTAGTCTTTGGGTGGCCGGCTATTTTAAGAGGGGAAAATTGAATATATAGGACTGGGTTGAGAGCGGTTTTGTAAAATAGGATCAAGTTATTTGTACTCGTAAATATAGGACTGAGTTCACCACCTTCTTGCAAATATAGGATTTTTTCCATTTTAATTTCATTTTCATTTTTCAGGCATTTTTCTCTACGCGAAATGACTCATTTGCCCTTCTTCTTCCTCCTCACTGGCCGCGCCGCCGCTGGCCGCGCCGCCCCCTCGCCGCCGCGCCGCTTCCTCGCCCGCGCCGCGCCGCCGCCTGGCCGCGCCGCCCCCTCGCCGCCGCGCCGCTCCCTCGCCCGCGCCGCGCCGCCGCCGCTCCCTCGAGGGCGCCGCCCCCTCGCCTGGCCGCGCCGCCGCCGCTCCCTCGAGGGCTCCGGCGGCGCGGCCAGGCGAGGGGGCGGCGCCCTCGAGGGAGCGGCGGCGGCGCGGGCGAGGGAGCGGCGGCGCGGCGCGGGCGAGGAAGCGGCGCGGCCAGGCGAGGGGGCGGCGCGGCCAGGCGGCGGCGCGGGCGAGGAAGCGGCGCGGCGGCGAGGGGGCGGCGAGGCCAGGCGGCGGCGCGGACAGTGAGGAGGAAGAAGAAGGGCAAATGAGTCATTTCGCGTGGAGAAAAATGCCTGAAAAATGAAAATGAAATTAAAATGGAAAAAATCCTATATTTGCAAGAAGGTGGTGAACTCAGTCCTATATTTACGAGTACAAATAACTTGGTCCTATTTTACAAAACCGCTCTCAACCCAGTCCTATATATTCAATTTTCCCATTGTCCCAGAAACCCAGCCCACCCTGATATTTAGGGCCGAACAGAGTTAGCATCCAGGGCGAAAGCTAGGCCTAGTCCTAGTAAATGATAACGGGCCGAGAGGGTTTGTTCCGGCCTTCTCTTGCAGCCCAACATGTAGGCCCGTTAGCACCTCTCAAAAAGCCAACAAAAGAGAAGGAACTTCTCAAGTTAGCGCAATGTTTTGGCTAGCATCAGGCCATCAGCTCCGTGATCATGTAACGCAATACACGAAACCACGCGTTTTTCTGGGGATTTGCTAGCGACCGGATGTCCGATCTGAGTGTTAGCTCTGTACGTTCCGCCAAACATTTCATGGCCATATATGTAACATTTATCACCCATGTATACAACAAAAAAAGAATGATAGGAGATGTAAAATTTGTAGATGTATATGCAACAAATTTAACCACCGCATGCAACAAAACATTTTCACAAAAAACTTAATGTTGCACGTATGAAAACGAAATGTTGCATAAACAAACATCTACCTCAGAAGAGGAAGTTGACGGTGGCGGCCTGATCTGGCGGCGCCGCGCCCGAAGAGGAAGTCGATAGTGGTGGTCGGATCCGGCGACGGACAGCCAAAGAGGAAGTCGATGACGGCGGGCGGATCTGGCAGCGGACGGCTGAAGAGGAAGTCAACGGCAGCGGCCGGATCTGGCGGCGAATGACCGAAGAGGAAGTCGACGGCGGCGGCTGGATCTGGCAATGCCACGCCCAAGGACGGTCGAAGAGGAAGTCGACAGTGGCGGTCGGATCCGACGGCGCCGGCGACAGGGTGGTTGGGCTCATGGCCATTGCCATGCATGGGGTCATGTTTGTGCAGGAGAGGAAGAGCGTGAGAGAGGGGAGAGAACGAGGAGAGAGTGAGAGAAGGTGGGCGGACCGATTTGGGGGTGCACGGCTGCGGGGGAGGAGGTGGGATGCAGGAGGTAGAAGAAGAGGAGGTGGGGGAAGGATCTGGTGGGAGGACAGGAGGGGGAAGAATGAAGGAGAGAGGATCCAATTGATGTCTTGCTCCCTCCTCTGTTGGAGGTTCTGAAGTGGAAAGTACTTCACTGGTCAGGAAATATTCACACCCTAGGGACATCCCCGACCAATTTTGAATCTTCAATTAAGGACAGATCCTGAGGTGCTTTACTCTGTATATGATGATAAAGCGATTCATGTTAGTTCCCACGATAACTTTAGGATGCATTTTTAGAGTTTTTTTTGAAAACTTATCTAAGTTTTTCTCTCTCTTCTTTTTGCTTTTATAGCACATGGTGGAGAGCGTCGCTATGGTCAAAGAATTGACTAGGTGAACATTAGCCCTGGAAAAGAAAGGGCTACCCTTCGTTGAGAGGTTGACGAATGGAAATGATACTTTCCTTCTCATTCTAGTTGTGAAGTAGTTTTCTTCCTTGTAATCATTTTATTATCCTTCCCAGGTTGGAAAGTACTGTCAAGGTGCTCAAAGAAACCCTTAAAAAGGAGAGGGTAATGTTCAGGTCAACTTTAACTAAAAAACAAACAATTCCTTATGACTTTTGAGGAAAAAAAATCTCCAATTGAGAAGTGTGTGTCATCTTGAAACTTCTTCTGCTGCTTCTTAATCTTTGCCTTTTCTTACTTCTATCTTTGTTGTGATTGACAGGGTTAGAGGATTTTGAAAAAGAAGCTACAACAAAAGGAGCCGTCATTGTGAAACTTGAGAAGATGTGTAAGGCTAAATACTAGTCAATCGAAAACTGGTCGACCAGGATTAACGAGAATATCCTTAAGCACAAGGAAGCTATTGAAGCTTATGAGAAGAAGAACCAAGGTAACTGATCATTAATACTGTCGATTTATTATACTTTTGGTTTGTTTTGTCTAACTTTGAGTTACTTATGTAGAGCAACCCTAAAAGCTTGAAAAACTAGAAAAAGCTCTTTGTTTCAAAGAGGATCGGACAAGGAGAAAGAGCCTAAAAGAAGCCTCCACGAGAACATCATTACCTTCAATAAAATACTTGCTGACATGGGGGCAGAATCATTTGAATCCTCTTCAAGGGAACTAGATGAGAAGGTGAGTTGCCATGGCAGACAACTCGAACTCCTTCAAGGCCTGCTCGCTACTTCTCGGAGCAACCATGAGCATATAATAAGAGATGTCGTGGCTAATGAAGTTAGCTTTGCCTTGGTACCATTATCTGTGATTACTGAGAACATCAAGTCGTGTAATCATGTATTTGTGATAAATTTCTTAGTAGCTTTAGTTGTTATCTTAACAATTGGCTCATCTTATATCCATTTTGTGAATGTATCAATCATGACAAAAAAGAAATTCAAATCTCCTATGTGCTCTTAGGAAAGTCCCAGAATATCTAGCTCCCATGTTGCAAAAGACCAAGAAAAAGGTATTATTTGCAATGCTTGTGCAGGTTGATGTATTTATCAGCTATAAAACTGATATTGCACATACTTTGTCACAAGGTCTTTTGCATCATGAAGGGTAGTTGACCAATAGTATCCTTGTCAAAAGGTTTTACTGATTAGTGTTTTGTAGGAATGATGTGCTCCACAGATTCCTCCATGTATTTTAGATAGCAATTTCAAACCATCCTTTTGAGATATACATCTCATTAACACTCCGTGAGTTTCCCATTTGTAAAGGGTATATTCGATTAGAGTATATGATTTAGCTTTTTGAGGTGTAAGATCAGCCTCTACATCATTTTTGGAAAGTGTGCCATGCTAAAGATACTCGTAGATTTATATCATTCAATCACTATTGAGGTCGATTTGTATGACCTCCGGTGGACCATCTTCAAAATGCTTGACTACCAAGGGTTTTTCGAGTTGCTCGAGGAAAACTATAGATGAGATAGGTGATCTTGAAGAAGCCATCAGTGCCAACTAGTCTGTCAAAAAGTTTTCCTTTTTAGGAATATGTGGGGCCTTCCGCAGCAGCCCTCCTCTTCCTCTCCTTTCCCCTCTCTCCACCCCGCCGTGTCTTCTTTAGTAGCACATTGTCGAAGGTCACCGTTGGCTCTAGATACCAACGGATCTAGTGCCTCCCTATCATCCTCAAGCCCCCATGTAGCTATCGTCATCGGCTTTGTTGTCCTAATGCTTGCTTCTTGCCGGATCCACTCGGATTTGGCCAGATCCAGTTGTCCACTACCATGGAGTCATCCATGTCACCAGATCTGAGCTCCTTCACTTCCTTCACCAGCCCTCATTCGTTTGGGTGTTGGGCGGTCGATGCAGGTGTCCTCTCTTCATCGGCATTACTGTGATAGGAGCAGCAATGGGGGCTTGCAATATTGGTGGTGTGTTGGCGAGGCATGCTAGGGAGGCTGTGTCTCAAGGGAGAGGAGGTGGCACACTCCACCCTTCCCAGTAGGGTGAGGACGAGCTGCCAGCCTAGGTCAGTGTTGCGCGTGATGCTCGTCTATGTCTAGCCCGGAGACAATGTCCCTTCCTTTGGAATCCTCCGGCTAGGTCGTTGCTCCCCGCTATCGAGTCAACTACTAACGGTGCAGTTTGTCATGGTCATCTGAAGGTGCACATAGGTGTCACGACAGTGATCGGGATCAATTGGCTTGGTGTCAAGGCAGCTTGGTGGGCATCGCGACAGTGCCGGCGTGTCACGGGCAGTGCTACGTGGGAGTGTCATAGCATGTGGTGGTGTGTGTCAAGAGAAGGACCAATCAATGTACCATTATCAGGGATGCTCGTGGTGTGCAATTGTCTTAGGAAGCAGGCCGCTATTGAGGAGGCCTAAGAGCACCTACTGGTTATTTGATTGTGTCTTGGTGCAGACCGATCATGGTGGAGCCCCTGGTGAGTAGTTGGTTTGGGTCCTTGATTGAGGCAGGTCGTCGTTGGCGCGTCGCGTAGGTGTCGATTGCGCGCGACAGGCGTCCCAGTCGCAGTGTGAGTTGAGGGGCCACCTCGTCCTCTTCTCGAAGCTCTTACTAGTTGTCCTACTGTTGCAGTACTAGCTATGATCTCACGTTCTTTCGTTATGGCTTGTAATGCTGGTGGTTGTCGTCTAGTGTTGTTTTGGTGTTGATGTAGTCAATGGTGTGATGTGTCGTGGTGGCTTTACATCGGTAAACCATGGTGTGGTTGTTGCTGTGGTGAGCATCCTAGCATTGACGGCTACATCTCAAGACCATGTAAGAGTCGTGGTTTTCCAGTTTTATACTGTCTTATAGATAGCTAATCCTAGACTTTGTTTGTTTGTTGTGGGGAGTTTTTCCTGTTATTGCCCCACAAGGTGATTGTCTTGTTGGGTAGTTGGTGCTTTGGTAAAAGTTCCAATTTAGGACTACTTTCCGGTGTTGCTGTCCCCTTTCTGGGGCCGATGTTAGTATCCTTGCTATACCTTTTTAGAGCTGATATATTTCTCTTTTGCTTAAAATGAACGACAGAGCTTCTATCCTTGTTTTTTTTTTTTTGAAAAGTGAGTAAAACTGACACGCATGGCAAATAGAAATGTACTATGATGATGGAAACGTCATCCCCAGGGAGCAACGTTATCATACCAGTCAGGCAAATTGTTCATTACATGGTCAATTGGCCACATAGTGGCTTGCTGAGAAGCATTGTCGGTGATACCGACACAGAAACTGCAACAATGGGCACGGAAAGGACATCGCCGACACGAGTGCACCTATCCGGGCTTGGAATGAATGCAACGGTCACGCGAGACTGTCGGGCGGGTTTAAAACTCTTCAGTAATGAACATGTTCGAAATACATTTCGATCTGCTTCAAACAACTTTTACTTTAGGTTTTTAAAACACGAGCACTTCTTAATTTCATCATTTTTTTGGTTTTTTAGATTTTTTTTTGCTTTTGTTTTCTTCATGTTATTCTTTTGTATTGTCTTTGGTGATATGACTTTTTAATTTTTAAATTTAATTATTTAGAAAAGGCTAACAGCTGTTATAGTGCCAAGAAGCCATAAGCCTACAGCTGTTTAGAGCACCACCTTCACTTACATATACAGTAGTAATACAGAACGGAACAGTTAAGGCGTAAAGCAGCCATCAACGTACATTCTAGACGGCTCCTAAGTGCTTTCGCAGCAGAGCAATGTCATTCCATTTTACATTTTGACAACGTCAGATGTACAGAGCCGTTTTTGCTGGTAATAAAACAGGCAGATTCTAATTTACAACGCAGTATACTCTCTCCCTCTCCCTCTCCCTCTCTCTCTCTAGTATAAGAGCAGACATTGTACACAACTAATTGCTTCTAAGACGAGAACTCGCAAAACACAAGGAGCTTAACCTGTCTTACACATCTTGCCTACATACAGGGCATGAGCCGTGGCCAACGAGCCATTTGTCCACGCATGGCTGGTGAAAAGTGTGAGAGCAATTCGGCAACCTCCTGGCCGTTTCACCGGCTACAATATCCTACAAGAAGTACACCATTAGGACGTTCGAAAGAAAAGGAAAAAAAGTCACAAAGCAAATACCAACCACATTGCATTAAGTAGCAGGCCAAATTTGGTATGCAAATTGCTAACCGCGATTGCCTCTAGAGAAAACATGAACATGGAGGTTGTTGCGCGCCTCTGTATTTCTCATCACAACAATCATCTCTCATGCATTCATTATCCAACCGTAGTGCCCTGTACTTTCATGTCCCATCTAACAGTTCCAAAATGAGCCGATTTTTCAGGTTGAACAACAGTGTTCGCTGACTGGTCATCACTTGTAACCAGATTTTACAGACATGACAGGTATTTGGGTAAACCAGTTGGTTTACCTAGTCCTAGACTATATTTAGTGATAAATTCATAATGGATGAGTTCACCATTGCTCATTCATGTAAACATATAAATTTCACAATATTCTTTGAACAAAATGAAATAAAAACTGGACAAACAAACTATACCAGAAATCAAACGAAATATATTTGTTTCTGATTGACCCCTAGCTGGGTTTTAGTATAGCAGGCTCCATGGTCCTTAGTCCTTAGCAGTTAGCACAATATTTCATCCAGATCTAGTACCAGATCAATAATCACTAATAACAAGCTAGAAAATCGTAGCAACATAGTGCTAACTACTCTGTACTCCAAAGTGCCAATTGTATGCCATTATGGTTGAACCAAAGTGCAAATTGTGCCAGAGCAGTTTTCTGACAATATAAAGTTCATTATTTTTTTCCTTTTGAAACAAGAAGTCCACTGTGATAATTGTACCTGTAGACAAATAGCGCAAGATAGGTTTTCACCAAACGAGTCCCGAGTCTGATCAGTGACCACATAGTGTGGTAATTTCTTCAGCGACTCTCGTGAAAGCCCTTTGGATGAAATGTCTCCAAAGATGTCATATAGATCATCGTGACCAAAATCTAATATGCTGACCTGTTGATAAAGAATATCTAAAATTCAGTAAACATGCATCAGCAACAAATGATGGGACCCCATTAATTGTGAGTCAAACATTTCTTTCTGCAGTATTGGCCATTCAATTTCTTTAATTCCGACAACAAATGGAATAGTTCACAAGTAACATTCATATACATCACTAGAATTGTATCATCTCTCCATTTTGTACCAAACATGATGATGAAACAAAGATCTTCATTTATGTAGTTTTCTTCGTAGGGAAAAAGTCACCACTACATAACATGCAACTGACCTGCCAACGATACGCTGTATATGCTAAGGGTCCAAACTGCTCTTGCACAAATCGGGCATGAAGGAGCTGCTCTATGAAATCTGCCTGAACAACAAATCATGAATTTTCTTAGAGGCGCCCCTAGCAAATACCAATACTTACCATTGTAAAATCATAATTAGGATCTAGAACTAAACGACCAAGCAATAGACAATGATGGAAGTGATATCAAGCTGACAAGCTGATGAACATACGGGATGACATCATATCTTAGAGAGATGATACCATCATATGGCTCTTTCTTGGACTCAAAACCCACACATCATAAGTTGTCATCTGGCCAAGCATTATGCAAGTGAAGGCCACAACACATCATCTGAAAGCGATAAGGGCGTGGAAGAAGCTTACTGACCATGGAGGATGTGCCCTGCGAGCCCAGCCGGTCCGAGCACCAATACGCGCGAGAAGCCTCAAGAACTTCAATGGAGAGGACGGCTCCGGCGAACGCCCCCAGTCCAGCTCCCCGGAGAACACCACTATCGGAAGCTCTGCTCGCCAACGCGCCGGTGACTGCTCCGGTCAAGGCTCCAGCTTCACACACCACAAAGCCACATCGAAATCAGAACACACGGACCAAGAAGCTCGTGCCCCGGCAAGAACGAACGACGAGCACATACGCGTTGAGTGGCCTCATCAAAGCGCAAAATCAAAGAACAAGAACAGCCCTTGTTGTTGGACCAGCCTCTCTCAAAGGCACGCTTTACGGTGGACTCATACATATAAATACAATGAATAGCTCCTAGAGATAAGAACAAGTAGACGGAGCTAATAGCAAAGCCGAATACAAAACTGAGACGCGAGATTGTGGTGCTAAAAGCTGGTACCTTTTCTATGTTTTCTTTGTTATTCTCTAGCTCAACTCTCAAAGATTTATAAGGTATATATAGATACAACCGGACCTCACAGCAGGCCATTCACCCATTACACGACTCCTTTTCGTTCTACAAAATACTAGACTGACCGAGATCCAGTTTCTCTGGCCTCAATTACCACGCCGCCTACCGACACCGCGCAGTACGCTAACAACTGTTATAGTGCCCGCCACTGACTGCTACAGGAACTCACCGCCAATTACTACAGTGCCCATTGACTTCTACATGAACCTTCTGACGACTACTACAGGGACCGCTACCGAGTATGTCGTCTATAGTACTTCTTCGAGTATGATGTCTACAGTACTCCTTCGAGTATGACGTCTATGGCACTCGGTGCAGCTACGACCGGTTTGCTACGACTACGTCCACAAGCGCCACGACCACACCCACAGGCGCCACGACCACACATATAGACTTCGAGTCCTCCGAGCTCGGCACTTCGACCACATAGTATGTCTGAGCACCGACCGTGGTACTTCGACCACGCAGGTCGTTCAAGCACCGACCACGGTATTTCGACCACACACTGGTCTTCCGAGCATTGACCGCTTTAGTAGTTGTCCGACTGCATTTCCGACTATGACTTTTAACTATCGATTACGACTGTCGACTTTCACATGTACTCGATATATGACTACTCGACACACACAATTACACAGTATTCGATACACGAGTAAAACACACACGCAGCAAGGTTAACCCAACAGCCCGAACGAAGTAACAGGGCAAGAAGCTAACGAGGCACGCGCGCGAGAGAGAAAAGGTCGCCAGTACCGAGAGCGAAGAGGCCGGTGAGCGCACTGGAGATGACGCCGGCGAGCAGCCTGGGGAGGTACACCGCCACGCCGCGCTCCTCCAGCACCTCCTCCGCTGGCGCCAGCGACGCAGTAGCCGGCTCTGCCACCGCGGCAACCTCCATCACGACGAGGTCTCCACAAGTATCGGAGGAGATGACCACTAGCTCTCTACACGTAGCAGCGCGCGCGTTGCGGCTATTTTTGGCGACTCTTTGGTAGAAGTGGAGTGGCGGGGAAGGAGGGGAGCCGAAGGCGAGAGGCTCTCCAGGAGAGGAGGGCGAAGGCTAAAGATCGACTGGAAAAGGCATCAGCTTTAGGCTTTAGCGAGAGTCTCGCTCTGTATTCATGGTTTCTCTGCTTTTCTCTGTTTGGTTTCCCTCTCCCGTGCCTCAACGTTGGTGAGAGGCTTTTTTCAGGGCAGAGTTTAGGCACACACACTGCAAGCAAGAGAGAACTCAGGATTTAGATCTTTTGTCGTTTCCTTTTCCACCTCGTGCGATGTTTTTTATAATTAAAACCCATCTCGTGTAATGATTGGGATTGACGGAAGCTTGTGCTCTCTTTTGTTTGAAAAATTGAGCAGGTGCTTAATTAGCCGAATTTCCTGTCTATTGAGTAGCTAGATACTAAAAAGCATATATTTCTATCGAAATACATAGTTTTAGTTGTTATACAACTACAACTCTTATGTTTATGATGGACATATAATCACATTCTCTATACATCTGTAACAACTCTTATTATTATATCAGATTAATCTGCATCGTTATAATCTATACTCATCCATTAATGGTGTAGATCCTTTTCTTTTCCATTGATTAATGTGGTATTTTTGAGCCCTTGCGAGTTGCGAGAGAATCTAGTGCCTTCACTTTCTTTTTGTTTTTAATAACTAGCAGATTTGCTTGTGTAATGACGCGGCTAGATATTATGATACAATATCATTGGTTTACAACTCTACCGCCTATGATTGAAATATAATTGTATTTACTATACAACTCTAATATACATATATAATTAATCTACACGTTATAATCCGCCCTACCAAAATAAGTGGTGGAAATATTTCTCTTTTCTTGATTAATGTGAGAATTTCTAGGATTTTTTAAGGATTATTGTGGGATTTTTTTACCCTCAAAACAAAAAAGGTGTCTTGAATCTCATCAATTATTTTTATTTATATAGATATAATAGATAGATTATCATGGTTTTTTAGATCTCTCTCCCCCTATGTAAGAGGGGATTGGAAGGCTGACCCGTTTAGCAATTCTACACACTCTTAACATTTGAATATAGGTAGTGCTACTGCTACTTATCTCTTTCATTTTTAGATTAATATATCTCTAAGTCAACTATCAAATCTAAGCCTTAAATTTTGAATCCACCAAATTAAGGATTAGATTTTTTCCTTTTTTACGAGAAATATTTCAAATTCTTATATCCCTAAGCCAACAATCAAATTTATTTTTTGAAATTAGAACCCATCAAATTAAGGACTGGATGTTTCTTTTGTGTGTGTGTGTGTGTGTGTGAATTTCTAGCATATTTCTCTTTTTGTTAGCAAATGTGAATCATATGTCATCAACTTTTAGTATATAATATAATAGGTGTGACGAGGATAGAATAATCCTCAAATTATTATGTCATTATATTTCTTGAATATACCCCTTATTAGTAGGGGAGAAGTCCCTCAGGATAGTCGTAAGTCTTACTGCGACTACTCTCTGGTCGTAAGTTCTTATACGACCACATAGTCGTAAGTCTTACTGCGACTACCCCCTAGTCGCAGATCCTTCTATTACCACGTAGTCGTAAGTCTTATTGTGACTACTCCCTGGTTGTAAGTCCTTCTACGACCACGTAGTCGTAAGTATTACTGTGACTATTCCTTGGTCGTGGATCCTTCTATGACCACGTAGTTGTAAGTCTTACATTGACTACTCTCAGGTCATAAGTCCTTCTACAACCATATAGTCGTAAGTCTTATTGTGACTACTTCCTGGTCGTAAGTCCTCCTACGACCACGTAGTCGTATATCATGCTGTGACTACTACCTGGTCGTAAGTCCTTCTACGACCACGTAGTCGTAAATTGTCTTGCGGTCACCTTATGGTCGTAGTCTTTCCTGAGACTAACCTATCTCCGACTAAATTGTCTACAATGAACAACTGCATCATGGGTTCATCTGATAAGGCAGTTAGAACACGCGTTTATCCAATAACCACACATGATCTCTCTGACAATAACCGCTACATGGTGAACGGCCTTTTATGTCTCTCTAACAGTAACTTCCATCAGGTGGTTATGATTCGAAGGGTTGAGGTGTCTTCTGGTGCGGGACAATTGCCATCGCTTTATCGGCTATATGAAGGTTAACATCGAAGAGAAAGGGGTGATTCTGATCGAAGAGACAGCGCTAGCCATTAGCATAATTCTCTATTACAATTCCTCTTTCTAGCAATTAGCAATCACACTGGAGGTAGGGTTGTTATCTCTTAGGAGAAGGCCCAAAGCAAGATAAAATTTCCCATATCTTTACTCCGCATGCGCATACACGGGGTCTTCTAAGTGTTCGCCCGAATCCAAACAAATTATACATAAGATCGATATTAAAATATCGATAGTTGGTGCCGTCTGTGGGGATTCCTTCTTCCAAGACTCTGGTAATTTCCTCATTGGCAAGTTCCTCTTTTCCTCCTGATGTTCTTATGGTAGATGAATGGAACGAGGAGAACTGGTTTGACTTGGTCGACTACGCGAGAATCGACATGGAAGCCTGCTACAACTACGAGCAGACTTTGCTTGCTTTTGATGGTGAATGTCTCCTTGGAGATTCCTGTGGTGATTTCGGAGACAACGCCTCCCCCACAGCAGTATGCCTAATAGAGGATTCATCTCCCCCAAGCGGCAAGGGTCAATCCAACCATGATGAGGACTCACAATGTGACAATGGTCCGTTCCCAGGCGTTTGAGTTGCACAACATCGCCTCTTGTAGTTTCAAAGAGCACCAGACTCTGCAAATCGAGGAGCACATTGCCAATTCCTAGTGGTGACTCTCCAGACGACCCGGCGAAGGCTATGGGCGAGCACACTCCGTGTTCGTCTGCATTCTTGCAGGGAACCGATCAGGCTGGGATGGTTATAACCTAGATCTCCCCTACCTGGCAGGGTTTACTCCAAGCTGCCAGATAGTCTCGCTTGATGATTCTTCAGACGAGGGGGCATCCCTCAGAAGTAGAGATTCTAGATAGGAGCTCTTTGCCTTGCCCTCTGATTCTCATTACCCTCTCGGAGGAAGAGGCCTGAGGATGCATCCCGACGATCACACTCTCCCTCCTCTCGTGGGGATGGTGATGAGACCTCCAGTGATGAGTCCGATCAGTACTCTGATGAGCTTGGGAGAAATCCTAGAAATACTTACTCTCCTTTGAAGCAGCCCCAGTTTGCATCAGGGGTCGAGGATCCTGAGACTGCTCGACAAAGGCGACTTGCCGCCTAGAGCGCTTTGCCTAGGTAGGCCCAGTACCAGTTCGAAGAGGCATGTGAGCTTCAATAGATCAATGACTTGCTCATGAATTCAACTCAAGGGCATGCTCAAGCTCTGGCCTATGAACGCATCACTGAAGATATTGCACGAAGGTTCCACGACGTGATGGCCCAACTGAGCAACCTCGTCGATATCACTCTGAGAGTCACAAGGTACGACCATATCTAGTCATTCACGAAACTTGCCTCGTAGGAGTCATCATGGTGACGGGGCACGTCGCACACCCGATCGCAATACCGGTCGGAGGAGAAATGCCCCGGAATGCTTTGGATTGGCAAGTTGACGCTCGATCATCACTTCGAGCAAGGAACTTGCTGGACTACGAGTGTCATCCCTGAGTGGATGAGACCTACTACAAGTCCGGTCTGCCTACTATCAGGCATCACCGAGTGCGTTCACTTGGCGATGCTAACTACCCGTTTCCACAAAGCAGATGGCAAGAGATTGTTGCCGGATGCCAAGCACTCGTGACAAGCTCTGAGCAGTGCACTAGCTGTCATGATTTTGATCGATGAGCATGAAGAAATTCGACGGGTCTTAGAATCCCATCGAGTTCCTTCATATTTACACGATTGCAGTTCAGGTAGCAGGAGGAGGCGAGCACGTCATGGCCAACTACCTTCCGATGATGCTCGAAGGATCTACTCAATCTTGGTTGCTCAACTAGCCTTTCAAGTTGATCTACTCATGGCAACACCTCTGCGACCTTCTGATAACCAACTTCCAGGGTACGTACAATCACCGTGGAAGGAGGATGACCTGTATCAAATGTGCCAAGGCAGCAATGAGACCTTATGACAATTCATTCGGTGTTTCAGTTAGGTTCAAAACTCTATTCTAGAGGTCTTTGATACTTCTATTATTAAAGCATTTAGACAGGGGTGCACAATCGGAGGTTCACAGAGGACATCGCCCTGAACCCTCCAACCACCGCTGCCGAGCTCTTTGATATGGCTGATCGGTATGCAACTACTGCCAAAGCAGTCGAATGGACCAGGACCGTCGACCAGGTCAGCCGCCCTTCCAAGGAGCAAGGTGATGGTGACAAAAGGAAGAAGAAGCCCAAGAAACCTGAAGACAAGGCCAAGGACCACAAGCCAAATCATAATGATGCCTGGCAGTCGATGGACCCGACTATAATAGGTCTCATCCATACGAGGGTAATACTCGTATTCCATCTACTACTACAGATTTCTTGCTCAAAGTGGTGATCAATCATCAACTCTGAAAGCTTTCCGATCTAGGGATGCTCAAAGTACTCTCCTTCGACTAGGGTTATGATTTGGAGAATGATGTGACCTATCATCATGTCGATTTTCATGAGGTGAGTCTTGTGAATGACTAGACGTAGTCGCACCTACATGACACCCAAAGTTGTGTCGGCGAGGTTGCTCGAGTCTGGCCATCATGCTTTGGAGTCTTCACGTGATTCCTTCAGTGAAATGGTCATAGCCTGGTGCTCGAGTAAGCTCTTGATTTGGATTTTTTAGTAAGTCATTTATGCGTTGAAGCTCTTAAGATTCCTCAGATTGGTACTGGACGCGCCCAAGCAAAAACTTCTGGGCAGCCAAATCTTCTCCTTTGTATGGTCTCAGGATTCTCTATGTCTAAGCCTGGTTGAGGCCGCCTTAAAGGAGAGCAATTATTTCGAGGATTCTCTCACGCTCATCAGAGTACTCACCTAGCTCATCACTGGAGGTCTCCTTACCATCACTATGAGGAGTCGTAGTGTGTGAGCGGTGGAGAGCACTGCCAGGCCTTCCTCCGAGAGAGTTATTAGCATATGAGGAGACCACTCATGTTAGATGCCTCCTGGTTTGAAGAACCATCAAACGACAGAGCCTCATGGCATAGAATATGCCTCTTCAGAAAGGAGAATTCTAGGTTATAACTGTCTCTGTCTGGAGTTGAGCCCCGCGAGAGTATTTATGGACTCATAGGGAGCCCACCCACATTCTCTGTGGGGATAACTGAAGGGTCATGGCCACTAGCTATTGATGGATTCCCAAAATGACATATTCCAGGGCTTGCTGACCCAGATCGCGTGGTCGGTGAGGTACTTGAACACTTAGAGGTGAATCTCTCTTTATGTTGCAAACCTACCTTGGTGCAATCCTGTTTGTGGTCAGATTGACCCTTTCCCTTTGAGAAAACTGGCTCCTCTATTGAGTGTAATATTGTGGGGGATAAGGATCCCTTCTCAACCTTATCCATGGTGCAATCTCTAGTATCTCGTGATGGATCTCCAAAGACAGCCTCACCATCAGATGAAAGCATTGTCTACTCGTTATTGTAGCAAGCATCTATGTTGAGATCTATGTAGTCGGCCAGGTCGAACCAGTTTTCCTCGTTCCACTCTCTTGCCATAAACTAGTTCTCATCGTTCCACTCTCCTGCCATGAGGACATCAAAAAGAAGAAAATTTGTCAACAAGGAATTACCGGAGTTTTGGCGAAGATGTTCCCCATGGATGGTGCTAACTGTCGATGTTTTAGTATTGATTTTATGTATGATTTATTTGGGTTCGAGAGAACTCCTGAATACCTGGCTACGATCATACAGAGAAAAGACACATGGATTTTTATACAGGTTTGAGCCTTCTTCTGGGAGAATAACAACCCTACTCCTGTGTGACTATTGCTCAATGAACTGATTACAATGGAGACAGTAATGCGAAAAGCCTTGCTCTACTTCTATTCTCTCTTGGTTCTATCCCTGGGTCCCCCTTTCTTCCTCCCTGACGTCTACCTTCATATAGCTTGCAAGGCAGTGACTGTTTCTCTTTGCCAAGAGATGCCTTAACGTTTCGAATGATAAGCATATAATAGGAGTTATTAGAGACGTGGTATCTCACTCATCGTGCGGTAGTTTCTGCCAGGGAAAATTTATGCGCACTTATTTCGAGAATAAATATAGATACTAACCACCATGTTAGACTGGCCCATGATGCAATAGGTTACCGTAGATAGGTCAGTCGAAGTTTGGCTTGTTGAAATATAAGTAAATTGCACATCCTTCCTCATCAGTTTAAGCTTTTGGGTGAACTGGATGGTGCATGAAATTCAATATGGTATCAGAGCCAAGAGGTCTCGAGTTCAAGACTTGGCTGACGCAATTAAAAAAAATTGCAGTCTACTTCTATTCCACGTATTAGGCCTAAGGGAGCCTACACGTGAGGAGGAGTGTTGAAATATAAGTAAATTGCCCATCCTTCCTCATCAGCTTAAGCTTTTGGGTGAACTGGCTGGTGCATGAAACTCAATATGGCTTAGTAGTAGGAGGAGGATCTACGACCACAAGGTGGTCGCAGGATAACTTATGACTATATCATGGTCGTAGGAGAACTCACAACTATGAAGTGGTCATAGGAAAGGCTTACGACCAAGGCGTAGTTGTTGTAGAAGAGTTTCTGACTAAGGAGTTGTTGTACAAGAGTTTACGACTGAAGGATAGTCGTAAAAGAGCGTAGCCGTAGAAGAGCTTACGGCTACATTGTGAAATCTCTTCCTTATAGATTAGAGGTATACTCGAGGAGTATAATTGTCAGACCCGGATTTTTCAATCCGAATCTACTGTGTTTTACTGCACTAATCCCTGGATCAGTAGTTTAGTGCACACAGGTACATAGCTGGATCATGTCATACATCGCATATTAATATTACAGAAGTTGAAATACACCACATCGGGTGACAGTTTACAAAAGGCCGCTTTGGCCAAATATCATCATTACAGTCATACAGCGGAAACGGTAGCAAAAGTAAGCCCAAGACCACAGGCAAGCGACTGGAAGGGTAATGTGTGCAATATATATTACCGGGATTCCGGAATATACGTGCACACAAAGCCACGGGTCTACTTGTCTATGGCTAGCAAAACGAAGCCTACGCCCTAATCTCCTTCGTTGGATATTCCTTCAGTGACAGGGGTGTCTTCGTGAGCATAGTGATCCTGCGTCCCTGTTTCTGTATTATGTCGCAAAAGCGAGCATGAGCACTCCGACCCCGTGCTCAGCGAGTCAACACACAGAATGCAATATTTAACATGTATGGCTAATCAAAGAATGGCTTGGGCTCATTTTATTTTGCGAAGAGTGCTTTTGAATACAATTATATAAAAATTCCTAAGACCTAGCATTTTGAACAAAAGCATAATGTTCAAGAACATGCAATAATACTAGCGATCCAGATTCCATCCACCGTTACATGGCATCTGCACCATATAGCAATGTTTCAGCGTTATAGCCGCTTACTTACCACTGGGACAACACCCAGGACAATTCCAAACCAGGGCAGTCCATCGCCCTTTCACTTTTCCATTCCCACCCACAAAGCATTTTGAAATAGAAACTATATCTGGTTAAGTTCCCATGTCCGCCCTTGACCGTGGGCACGGCTATTCGAATAGTTTTAGACTCTGCAGAGTTTGTACACTTTCACCACAAGAGACAGTCAACTCGTTGCCCCACACGATTCCTTAGCCATGTGGTTGAGCAGACCATCACAGTAACTTTTCAAAGTATCTAGTCCCTTTTCTCATCTCACTTTATGGGCTTCTCCCACTTGCGGTGGGTCCCATCTATGCGCGGGATGTTCCCCACAGCCACTAACGCAGCCGGGCTCCACTCCCCGCAACGTTAGGACAGCTGGGCAAACTTCACCCTCCACTGGTGTCCCTTCAGGCCCCCTTGCCATAGCTTAACACTTCCCTCCTCTACCGGTGAGATGAGTCTGGGGTTTTCGATAAATTTACTTAGCCAAGCTATACTTTACAGACTTGTGGTTGTACTGTTTTACATGGGTTGACAAGACAAGATTCGGTCCTTAGTAGTATCTGGGCGGTCTACCACTAACCCACTTTGTGCATCCACTGCACCACACTCACACCCTCGAACCAATCCGCCCAGATATTTAAGCAAGTTGAGGATTTTGGGAGCATAAAATAACAATGTCAACATATATCAGTCATTACCACCATGACTGCCCAACCAATTTTTCTCAGGATTAAAAGTGATGCTAGGGCGCTCTCGCGCCCATGAGTATCTAAACAATACTACGCATGGCATATAATTACGGACTTATTTTCAAAAGATTACTACTATAATTTGTGCTAGGGCGACAATGTTGCCATATTCAAATATTCCAAAGGAGGGGTAATATTAACCAAGTACACAATGGATATAACTAGAATCTTAAATTAACATGTATTTGCATATAACGTAACAGCATGCAATTTGATAATTTAAACAAAGTAATTTGCAGAAAACATAGGTTCAACATGATCAAAGTATTGACTCGCCTTGGTCACAGGGGGTGTTTCCTGGATCGTCTGAAGCTTCTAGTGCTGCTGTCTCTGCCTCCTCCTCTTGTGCTTCGTAAGCTATTTTTAACGCGCGGCGAAAATTTGGATAAAAGAAAAAGGCAATCAACAACCAATAAACACTCGCCAAAAGACCAAATAAATTCAACACCCATTTTCTAGTTGCATTTGTTTTGGTGTTATAGAAATCCCATTTTGAGTAGCTAAAGTTTTAATCATACTCATTTGAATATACTGCATTCTATAGAGATTAATACACAAGGTCTAATTACAAGATTTTACTAATGGTTGATTTTCCATACTCTTCAATTGATGGGCCATTATTTCATGTGACATTCTCCCTTAGCCCCACTATTACTAAATTCTCTCTCTTGACAAGAACTAGAATAACTACTCATGCTACATCTATATCCAAGTGCTACCTTCAATCACATGATATATACATCCACCCTCAAAAGTCCCAAATACTCTTAGTTGTAATCTGTAAAGACTAATACTCAAGATCTAAATACAAGATCTTTGCTATTTTATGTGCCACTTAAATTATGTTTAATCATTCATTCTATTTATTTGCTAAAGGTTTAAACAACTTATTTATTGCACAAGCTCATATGTGTACACAGGGACACTCACAGTCGGCTGGTTTCATTGCTACACAGTGGTAATACCAAAAAAAAAATTAAACCCAAAAACCCACACCCGGCGCGGCGGTGAGGGATCGAACGCGCGCTGCCTGGGTGTATCTTAGCGCCGACGCCGCTAGCCAGGAGGGCATCTCCATCGTTGCTTACATACATAGGGAGTTATTACCTTTTGAGGTATGTGCTAGCAGAGGCCGGGCAGAGAGAGCCGGAACAAGGGAAGGCTTCGGCGGTGGGCTCGTCGGCGTGAAGGGGCCGGGGAGGCTCGGGTGGCGGGCGAAATGGAGTCCTTGCGTCCTCGTGAAGATGATGGAGTTGGCGGCGACGGTCGGGAGTCACCGGAGCAGGGCCGGCGGCGTGCGGTGGCGAAAGTCCGGGAGGGTCGTCGGCGCCGGTGGTGCAGAGCTTTCGGGAGGCTCGGCGGACCGCTCGGTTGTCTTCACGACATCACGGAGAGGCTGTAGGTAATAGGAATCGAGAAATGGTGGGGCGGTGAGGGAGATGGCTCGGCGGCCGGACTTGGGGAAGAAGGGGGGTTGTGGCGGCGATTTGGGGCGAAATCTCGATTCTTTTCCTCTGGACGGAGCACGCGAGAAGGGGAGTCCGTAGAGGCCCTCGGTGGCTCTTATAGGCGCGCGAGGAGGGCTGCCCTCGGGAGCTTGCCCGCGCTGCTGCATCCGGGAGCGCCGAGATCGATGATGGCAGGGCAGGGGAGTCTCGCGGGGTGGACTGGGCATCATGCCACTGCGCTGCGACTGCTGGTGGCAGGGAGCTCGATCTATCCACCTGGAGAGACGGCTCAGACAGCACGGGGAGGAAAAAGAGAGCCGGCGGCAGCGTGGTGAAGAAAAAGAGAGCAGGGAGGCACGGCGAACCAATGGGGGAAGGCGACGTCGTCCATCATTTCCGAGGTGAGGCGGAGGAAAGGAGGCGCGGAGGGAAGGGGCGACGTGGAGCTAGCTTGGCCGCGCAGCGAAGAAAAGAATGGAGGGAAGAAGAAAAACAGCGCTGGCAGGGGGAGGGCTCTCGGGCGGAAGAAGAGAAGAGGAGGTGGGCTGTGCGCGCCGCTGGGAAGAGAGGTGGGGGCTGGGCTGGGCCGATCCGGCCTGGTCTGGCTCCCCTCACATTTTTTTTTCTGTTTCTTTTTATTGTTGCTTTTACATGTGACTATGTATGTGTACATATGTATATATATATACATACCCTGGTATATACATGCATACTTAGCTGTATCTATTTTCTGGGTTATGCACATATCTACTCTATTTACACATACATACATTTACATATATGTTTATTTGCTTACTTCTCCACCTAGTTTTCATGTATACACATATATTGGTATTCTTATGTGTCTGCATACATGGGTAAATGCTGGCCTCTTTAAATTTGCTTGCCATTATTTTTAGGGATGAGATTTCATGCTTAGTTACATTTTCTCCTCTGGTATTTTATGGATCATCTTTTCAGATTCTTAATTTAGATTTTTAAATCTCTACCATTTAAATATAGCTACTTATTTTGATCCAATTTAGCTTTAAAAACCTTTTGCCAAACTTCCAGGAAAAAGAAAGAAAAAGAAATCCTTGTAAATCAAAATGCAACTGTTATTATATTGCAAAATAACCAACAACTTTACATTTTTCCTAATACCATTTTCAGGATGTTACAACCTACCCCCCTTAAAAGAATCTCGACCCCGAGATTCAGCCTAGCTAGTGAATAGGTCGGGGTAGTCCTTCCGTAACTGATCTTCACGTTCCCAGGTGGCTTCCTTCTTGGAGTGATGGCTCCATTGCACCCTGCACATGCGGATGGTTTGAGTTCGTGTCCTCTTTTCTACAGTATCCAAGATCCTGATTGGACGCTCCTTGTAGGTTAGATCTTTCTCAATTTCGATTGCTTCCATTGGAGCTTGATCCTCTGGCACTCGTAGGCACTTCTTGAGTTGGGACACGTGGAAGACATCATGTATGTCAGATAGATTGGGAGGTAGTCCCAGCTGATAGGCAACCTCTCCTTTCTTGGCCACTATTGGAAACGGTCCAACATATCGTGGAGTAAGTTTGCCTTTAACCTTGAAGCGCTTGACTCCTCGCAACGGTGATACCTTCAGATAGACATGATCTCCAACTTCAAAGCTTAGTGGTCTTCTTCTCTTGTCCGCATAGCTCTTTTGCCTGGACTGTGCTGCTAGCAATCTGTCTCTGATTATGCGAACCTTTTCTTCAGCCTGTTTTAGTGTATCTGGGCCAAAGATATAGCCTTCTCCTACTTCCGACCAGTGAAGCGGGGTTCGACACTTTCTCCCATACAATGCTTCAAACGGGGACATTTGAAGACTGGTTTGATAGCTATTATTGTAAGCAAACTCAGCATAGGGCAGGCATTTGTCCCATTCTTTTGAGAAATCCAGAGCACAAGCTCGGAGCATGTCTTCCAATATTTGGTTTACCCTCTCT
This sequence comes from Dendrocalamus latiflorus, assembly GCA_017311315.1. Taxonomy (NCBI): domain Eukaryota; kingdom Viridiplantae; phylum Streptophyta; class Magnoliopsida; order Poales; family Poaceae; genus Dendrocalamus; species Dendrocalamus latiflorus. The sequence goes on from CM029640.1 coordinate 45,255,173, forward strand.
GTTTGCCCATCTGTCTGAGGGTGGTAGGCAGTGCTGAAATCCAAATGGGTGCCAAGGGCTTCATGTAAGCTAGCCCAGAAGTGCGAGGTAAATTGAGAACCTCGATCTGAGACTATCCGCTTTGGTACTCCGTGTAAACACACGATGCGGGACATGTACAGCTCTGCTAGCTTATCTCCTTTGTATGTGGTCTTGACAGGGATAAAATGCGCAACCTTGGTCAATCTGTCAACTACTACCCATATAGAATCATACCCAGATTTTGTTCGGGGAAATCCAGTAATAAAATCCATTCCGACTTCTTCCCATTTCCATTGGGGTACTTGCAATGGTTGTAACAACCCTGCGGGCTTCTGATGTTCTGCCTTCACTCGCTGACACACATCACAGCATGCTACATGCTCAGCGATGTCTCTTTTCATGCGAGGCCACCAGCAGAATTGTTTCATGCCGTGGTACATCTTGGTACTTCCAGGGTGGAGAGAGTACGGAGAACTATGAGCTTCTCTCAGTATCAAGTCCTTAAGATCCTTTTGATGGGGCACCACGATGCGTGTCCCATACCGCAGAGCACCTTCATCGTCAATTGTCATTTTGGGAGCCTTCCCTGCTTCCATCAGTCTTTTTATTCTCAAAATGGTTGGATCCTCTTGTTGCGCAGTCATAATCATCTCTTCTATGCTTGATTTGATTTCCATGGCCGCCAAAGTGCCTTGATCCAAAATCTCCAAATTGAGCGCCAATATCTCTTTGTACAACTCTGGTTGTTGCTCCATAACCATAAGGTTATTGCAATATGCCTTACGACTCAAGGCGTCAGCTACCACATTAGCCTTGCCCGGGTGGTAGTGAACACTTAAGTCGTAATCCTTGATTAGCTCCAGCCATCTTCTCTGCCTCAGGTTTAGGTGAGACTGCGTGAGGAAGTACTTGAGGCTCTTGTGATCAGTGTATATGTCACAATGATTTCCGATCAGATAATGTCTCCAAATTTTCAATGCATGTACCACGGAAGCCAGTTCCAAATCATGGGTTGGGTAATTGACTTCATGAGGGCGAAGCTGCCTTGACGCATAAGCTACCACTTTGCCTCCTTGCATAAGCACAGATCCAAGGCCTTGATGTGAAGCATCACAATATATCTCAAAGTCCTTGCGGACATCTGGCAGGACTAACACAGGGGTGGAGGTTAACCTTTTCTTTAGTTCTTGAAAGCTTTCCTCACAAGCCTTGGTCCACTCAAATTTTTGCTCTTTCTTGAGTAGCTGGGTCAAGGGCCTGGCAATTCGAGAGAATCCCTCTATGAATCTTCGGTAGTATCCAGCCAATCCGAGGAAACTGCGCACTTCCGTGACGCTGGTGGGCTGTTGCCATTCCATTACAGCGGCAATCTTAGATGGGTCAACTGATACTCCCCCAGCGGATACTACATGGCCTAGAAAGCTGATATCCGACAACCAAAACTCGCACTTGCTGAACTTGGCATAAAGCTGGTGCTCCTTCAGCTTCTCTAATACTAAGCGCAAATGTTCAGCATGCTCTTCTGCGGTCTTGGAGTAGATGAGAATATCGTCAATGAATACCACCACAAACTTATCTAGGTATTCCATGAAGACCTTATTCATAAGATTCATGAAGTAGGCTGGGGCATTTGTCAGTCCAAAAGACATGACTGTAAATTCATACAGCCCATATCTAGTGGTGAAAGCAGTCTTTGGAATATCTTCGGGCCTGATCTTCAACTGATGGTAACCTGACCTTAAGTCAATTTTGGAGAATACAGTGGCTCCTCCAAGCTGGTCAAATAGATCATCAATTCTGGGCAGAGGGTACTTGTTTTTGATGGTCACTTCATTTAAGGCCCGATAATCTACACACATGCGGGCTGTACCATCCTTCTTTTTCACAAAGATTACCGGAGATCCCCAAGGTGAGGAACTCGGCCTAATAAATCCCTTGCCTTGCAGCTCATATAGTTGTTTCTTTAACTCTTCTAACTCATCCACAGTCATTCGGTAGGGCCTCTTAGAGATGGGGGCAGCACCGGGCTTTAGGTTGATGACAAATTCCAAATCTCTGTCGGGTGGCATGCCCGGAAGTTCTTCGGGAAATACTTCGGGGTAATCTTGTACCACTATCATTCCTTCCAACGGTACATCTCCACAATAATAGATTGCCCTACCCCATCGGTACGGGCGGTCCACCTTCACTTCTATTGTTAACCCCGGACATTTGGTTAGCTTGACTTTCCTAGTGGCACAACTTATGATCCCTTCATATTTCGCGAGCCAATCCATCCCTAGTATGATGTCCAGGGTCTGGGAAGGCAAAACTATTAAATCTGCTAGGAAGTCCCATCCTTCCATGGTAATCACTACCCCAGGGCAGACTAAGGTAGCAGTAATTGGACCAGCTGGTGAACTAAGCACCAATGGTTTCTTTAAAGGATAGGCAGGTAACCCCAATTTATCAGCATACCCTTTTGATATAAATGAATGAGAAGCCCCTGAATCAAATAATACTTGTACAGGTATAGACTTGACAGAGAACGTACCCATGAGGACTCCCACAGCTTGCTGGGCTTCTTCTGCAGTGATGTGGTTGACCCGACCACGGTTTGGTACGGCTGAATTTCTACTGGCCTGAGAGCTCTGTTGTCCTCTGCTAGGGGCTGGTGCTTGACCGCGGGCTGGAACATTCCGCTTGTTGGGGCATTTATTGGCAAAGTGTCCCTTTTCCCCGCAGCTAAAACAATTAAGATTGGCCGCGGGATTGTACTGGCCTCCTGTACGCGGAACTTGGGATACACTCCCGCCCGGCCGGGAAACTGACGCGGAAGCACCGGATGGGTTGAACCTTGAGAAGGAAGGGTTATTGAAAAACTTCTGGATAAACCTTCCTTGGGGACGCTGAACTGGCAATTTTCGCTTACGGCTGGCCTCCAAGCCCTTCCTTTCATTTTCCAGAACTAGGGCCTTGTTTACCAGCTGATGGAAGCTAGCAAAGTCTTGGACTATCAACTGCACCCTTAGTTCCTTACTCATGCCTTCAAAGAATCTATCAATCTTTTCTTCTTCATCTTCCACGTCCTTTGGAGCATATCGGGCCAACTGGTTGAACTTGGTAAGGTATTCATTTACTGACATACTCCCTTGCTTTAGAGTGCGAAACTCATTTTTCTTCATTCTCATCACCCCTGCCGGGATGAAATTTGCCTTAAAAGCGGTCTTGAATTCTGACCAAGGGATAGCTTCGGCATTGCTATCAGTGGTGGCATCCTCTTGGCCTCTAGCAGCCAAATAATTCTCCCACCAAGCCGCTGCAGCACCCTGCAGCTGGTGTGCAGCGAACAGAACTTTATCCTCCTCTGCACATTTAATTAATTGCAGTTTTCTCTCAATATCCCGAAGCCAGTCTTCAGCTTCAAGTGGTTCTTCTGCCGCTGTAAATGTTATTGGCCTTGTCCTTTGGAAATCTCCTAAGTCAGCTTTGTGCCCTCCTTGGCTTCCTTGCTGCCCCGCATATATGGCTTGTAAAAGCTGGGTTTGCTGTGCCATAACTTGGGCCATTGTAGGGTGTTCCGGAGGATTTGGAAGGTCATCATTATCGTGATCCTGGTTTCTGCCCTGGTCTTCAGGCAAAACCCCGTGTGCTGAGTCTATCTCGGCTTGGTGAGTATTGGCCTGGGCCCTGGTGGTCCTTCGACTGGCCATCTGCAGCTATAATTCCGTAATTTATTACTAATACTAGGCAACTAAAAGAGGAATACCACTCCATACGAAAAGACCAATAGAAGCAAAATACGAGGTAATTCACAACATAAAACATACATTAAACATACATTACCACATAGCCAGCATTTTTAAAGTTCTAGACCAAGCTGGACTTTCAAAACACACATAGAGTTCATAATTATACATCACCAGACTAAGAAACTAGCAAAAGTAATACCACCGCAACTGAGGAAACCTGCATCTACCGCTGCTGCCCACACACTACAAGCGTCCTACTCCTCCATAGGTCCAACACTGGGACTGGAGGGACTATCGCCCGGCGACTCGGAACGGGAGCGACTGCCACTGAACTCGGAGGGGTCAGTGTCGGAGCGGGAGCAAGAACGACTACGGCTGCGGCCACGGCGGGCCTCTCCACGGCGCAATGCGGTCTGCGGCCCCGGGGGCCGTGTGCTCTTACGAGCAGTAAGTCTGGTGCGTAGTCCCCCTGAGCCAGGCGGGGGTGGAGCTGGGGCCGAAACCTGCGTAGGAGCCTGCGGGATCTGGGCACGTGCAGTAGCAGTCTCCGCCTTGGCCTCCGCCAAGGCCGCCTCGCACGCGGCAAGTCGCTCACGCAGGGACTCCGCCTCAGTGTGGGTGGCGTGCAGGCGCTCACGCAGCGTCGTGATCTCCTCCTGAGCCCTGACGTGGATCGTCCCCAGCGCCCGGGTGAGGTCCACCTGGTGTGTCAGCCTCGGGTCGTCCTCCATATCGGGGATGAGGATCTCGTCGAAGCGGTCGCCCTCTCGGCGCAGCAGGTAGTAGCAAAAAGGAGTCCTCCGAAGCGCGAGTCCCTGAAGATCGCAGAGGCGGGCCACAGCCAAACGGGCTGCGTCCTGGAGTGCTGCGGTAGTGGTGCCCCTCCTATGGATAGCCGGAAAAACGTGAGGAGGGTCCCTCTCGTCCTTGGCGTCGATGTAGACCTCCATAAGCCAAGACTCGTCTGCTCCAACTCTAGTCCTCTTGCCCCTGTAAATGGGCGGCTTCTTGTAGCCCAGGTAGTGGAGAAGTCTGCGAAGCAGGCTCGCAAACTCTCCCTCCCTCACGCCATGGGCTAAAAAGTCCCAGTGCCCCTCGACGGCGGCTCCTGCCATCTGCAGGTTACAACACTTACGTTAGTAACTTTTTTTTTTTTTTAAAAAAATAATCAACTGAAAAGTAGACTAGAACAGATCTAAGAAGGATACGAACAGCAATAATACTTTATATTTTTATAAGTTCCTTTTTGTAGAGGTTTAAAAATTAAATCCCTAAGACCCTTCTAACGACCATTCTAAGGCTTTTACCCTACAGTCGTATGCTCTGATACCAGCGCTGTCAGACCCGGATTTTTCAATCCGAATCTACTGTGTTTTACTGCACTAATCCCTGGATCAGTAGTTAGTGCACACAGGTACATAGCTGGATCATGTCATACATCGCATATTAATATTACAGAAGTTGAAATACACCACATCGGGTGACAGTTTACAAAAGGCCGCTTTGGCCAAATATCATCATTACAGTCATACAGCGGAAACGGTAGCAAAAGTAAGCCCAAGACCACAGGCAAGCGACTGGAAGGGTAATGTGTGCAATATATATTACCGGGATTCCGGAATATACGTGCACACAAAGCCACGGGTCTACTTGTCTATGGCTAGCAAAACGAAGCCTACGCCCTAATCTCCTTCGTTGGATATTCCTTCAGTGACAGGGGTGTCTTCGTGAGCATAGTGATCCTGCGTCCCTGTTTCTGTATTATGTCGCAAAAGCGAGCATGAGCACTCCGACCCCGTGCTCAGCGAGTCAACACACAGAATGCAATATTTAACATGTATGGCTAATCAAAGAATGGCTTGGGCTCATTTTATTTTGCGAAGAGTGCTTTTGAATACAATTATATAAAAATTCCTAAGACCTAGCATTTTGAACAAAAGCATAATGTTCAAGAACATGCAATAATACTAGCGATCCAGATTCCATCCACCGTTACATGGCATCTGCACCATATAGCAATGTTTCAGCGTTATAGCCGCTTAACTTACCACTGGGACAACACCCAGGACAATTCCAAACCAGGGCAGTCCATCGCCCTTTCACTTTTCCATTCCCACCCACAAAGCATTTTGAAATAGAACTATATCTGGTTAAGTTCCCATGTCCGCCCTTGACCGTGGGCACGGCTATTCGAATAGTTTTAGACTCTGCAGAGTTTGTACACTTTCACCACAAGAGACAGTCAACTCGTTGCCCCACACGATTCCTTAGCCATGTGGTTGAGCAGACCATCACAGTAACTTTTCAAAGTATCTAGTCCCTTTTCTCATCTCACTTTATGGGCTTCTCCCACTTGCGGTGGGTCCCATCTATGCGCGGGATGTTCCCCACAGCCACTAACGCAGCCGGGCTCCACTCCCCGCAACGTTAGGACAGCTGGGCAAACTTCACCCTCCACTGGTGTCCCTTCAGGCCCCCTTGCCATAGCTTAACACTTCCCTCCTCTACCGGTGAGATGAGTCTGGGGTTTTCGATAAATTTACTTAGCCAAGCTATACTTTACAGACTTGTGGTTGTACTGTTTTACATGGGTTGACAAGACAAGATTCGGTCCTTAGTAGTATCTGGGCGGTCTACCACTAACCCACTTTGTGCATCCACTGCACCACACTCACACCCTCGAACCAATCCGCCCAGATATTTAAGCAAGTTGAGGATTTTGGGAGCATAAAATAACAATGTCAACATATATCAGTCATTACCACCATGACTGCCCAACCAATTTTTCTCAGGATTAAAAGTGATGCTAGGGCGCTCTCGCGCCCATGAGTATCTAAACAATACTACGCATGGCATATAATTACGGACTTATTTTCAAAAGATTACTACTATAATTTGTGCTAGGGCGACAATTTTGCCATATTCAAATATTCCAAAGGAGGGGTAATATTAACCAAGTACACAATGGATATAACTAGAATCTTAAATTAACATGTATTTGCATATAACGTAACAGCATGCAATTTGATAATTTAAACAAAAGTAATTTGCAGAAAACATAGGTTCAACATGATCAAAGTATTGACTCGCCTTGGTCACAGGGGGTGTTTCCTGGATCGTCTGAAGCTTCTAGTGCTGCTGTCTCTGCCTCCTCCTCTTGTGCTTCGTAAGCTATTTTTAACGCGCGCGAAAATTTGGATAAAAGAAAAAGGCAATCAACAACCAATAAACACTCGCCAAAAGACCCAAATAAATTCAACACCCATTTTCTAGTTGCATTTGTTTTGGTGTTATAGAAATCCCATTTTGAGTAGCTAAAGTTTTAATCATACTCATTTGAATATACTGCATTCTATAGAGATTAATACACAAGGTCTAATTACAAGATTTTACTAATGGTTGATTTTCCATACTCTTCAATTGATGGGCCATTATTTCATGTGACATTCTCCCTTAGCCCCACTATTACTAAATTCTCTCTCTTGACAAGAACTAGAATAACTACTCATGCTACATCTATATCCAAGTGCTACCTTCAATCACATGATATATACATCCACCCTCAAAAGTCCCAAATACTCTTAGTTGTAATCTGTAAAGACTAATACTCAAGATCTAAATACAAGATCTTTGCTATTTTATGTGCCACTTAAATTATGTTTAATCATTCATTCTATTTATTTGCTAAAGGTTTAAACAAACTTATTTATTGCACAAGCTCATATGTGTACACAGGGACACTCACAGTCGGCTGGTTTCATTGCTACACAGTGGTAATACCAAAAAAAAATTAAACCCAAAAACCCACACCCGGCGCGGCGGTGAGGGATCGAACGCGCGCTGCCTGGGTGTATCTTAGCGCCGACGCCGCTAGCCAGGAGGGCATCTCCATCGTTGCTTACATACATAGGGAGTTATTACCTTTTGAGGTATGTGCTAGCAGAGGCCGGGCAGAGAGAGCCGGAACAAGGGAAGGCTTCGGCGGTGGGCTCGTCGGCGTGAAGGGGCCGGGGAGGCTCGGGTGGCGGGCGAAATGGAGTCCTTGCGTCCTCGTGAAGATGATGGAGTTGGCGGCGACGGTCGGGAGTCACCGGAGCAGGGCCGGCGGCGTGCGGTGGCGAAAGTCCGGGAGGGTCGTCGGCGCCGGTGGTGCAGAGCTTTCGGGAGGCTCGGCGGACCGCTCGGTTGTCTTCACGACATCACGGAGAGGCTGTAGGTAATAGGAATCGAGAAATGGTGGGGCGGTGAGGGAGATGGCTCGGCGGCCGGACTTGGGGAAGAAGGGGGGTTGTGGCGGCGATTTGGGGCGAAATCTCGATTCTTTTCCTCTGGACGGAGCACGCGAGAAGGGGAGTCCGTAGAGGCCCTCGGTGGCTCTTATAGGCGCGCGAGGAGGGCTGCCCTCGGGAGCTTGCCCGCGCTGCTGCATCCGGGAGCGCCGAGATCGATGATGGCAGGGCAGGGGAGTCTCGCGGGGTGGACTGGGCATCATGCCACTGCGCTGCGACTGCTGGTGGCAGGGAGCTCGATCTATCCACCTGGAGAGACGGCTCAGACAGCACGGGGAGGAAAAAGAGAGCCGGCGGCAGCGTGGTGAAGAAAAAGAGAGCAGGGAGGCACGGCGAACCAATGGGGGAAGGCGACGTCGTCCATCATTTCCGAGGTGAGGCGGAGGAAAGGAGGCGCGGAGGGAAGGGGCGACGTGGAGCTAGCTTGGCCGCGCAGCGAAGAAAAGAATGGAGGGAAGAAGAAAAACAGCGCTGGCAGGGGGAGGGCTCTCGGGCGGAAGAAGAGAAGAGGAGGTGGGCTGTGCGCGCCGCTGGGAAGAGAGGTGGGGCTGGGCTGGGCCGATCCGGCCTGGTCTGGCTCCCCTCACATTTTTTTTTCTGTTTCTTTTTATTGTTGCTTTTACATGTGACTATGTATGTGTACATATGTATATATATATACATACCCTGGTATATACATGCATACTTAGCTGTATCTATTTTCTGGGTTATGCACATATCTACTCTATTTACACATACATACATTTACATATATGTTTATTTGCTTACTTCTCCACCTAGTTTTCATGTATACACATATATTGGTATTCTTATGTGTCTGCATACATGGGTAAATGCTGGCCTCTTTAAATTTGCTTGCCATTATTTTTAGGGATGAGATTTCATGCTTAGTTACATTTTCTCCTCTGGTATTTTATGGATCATCTTTTCAGATTCTTAATTTAGATTTTTAAATCTCTACCATTTAAATATAGCTACTTATTTTGATCCAATTTAGCTTTAAAAACCTTTTGCCAAACTTCCAGGAAAAAGAAAGAAAAAGAAATCCTTGTAAATCAAAATGCAACTGTTATTATATTGCAAAATAACCAACAACTTTACATTTTTCCTAATACCATTTTCAGGATGTTACAATAATGATGTAGCAATATCATTTACAAATAAATAATAATTTGAGGATTGCTATATTCTCATCACGTCTTGTTGATGAGTATGCTTAGTGCTCCCTAAGATGCTAGTAATCTTTAAGTTAACTATGTTGTGGTTAGTTAGTCCTACCAAGTATATTGCAGTGAAAGCTTATATACTTGTCACGTGTATGCTCCCTCTGTTCTTTTTTAAGTGACACTCTAGAACATATGATGTTGAACTTACTAAAATTTGATTATTAATATATTTAAAACTATCTAGATTGACTACACGAAACTTTGTCATTAGATTTGTTATTAAAAATGCCTTCATAATATTATAATTTTATTAGTATATAATAAGATAAAGTTATAAAAGTAATGGTCAAAATCATATCTCGTAGACTGTGAGAAGTAACAAACAACACTTAGAAAAGAATGGAGTGAGTAGTTGTTAAGCAATCTTTGCTCGGCTGTGTATATTGAAAAAAAACAAGAATATTTATGACGAACTACTTATCTTTAATAAAAGAGAATAATTAAGAGAAACTAGGTGTTATATAAATTAAGAAGAAGAATAATCACCTAAATCCCAGCCGAAAAGGACAAGTTAACCTTGGCGGAGTGTATGCACGTAAGTGGCATAGACGTCGACGTCCCTCTATGTCGTACGATAACCTTTTATGTTTAGGCCACCACGGTAATTTTTGTGTTAGTTCTGATGCTTGTGAGATTTTATTTTTTTAGAGAAAAGAGAGAGATTTATTGATTAAATAGTAGCATTACATTCCTTAACAAGTAGCTGACTAAGACCCTGTTTGTTTCCACTTAAATTATTATAATCCAGTTTATAGGTGGGGGATTATATAAGCTAGATTATAATAAGCTGGTGGGAAATAAGCTGTCAGGTGTTTGGCAGCCTGGATTATCAGAGTTATGGATTGTTGTATTCGAATGTTTAAAGACTACAATGCCCTTGACCTTTTTTGGTGACTTATTTATTCTTTTATGACATGTTTTTTTATTAGTTTGGACTTGCAAAACATTAGTAACATAAGAATTTGAATACATAAGTGGTAGAAAAGCTTAATTATTCAAATATCCATGATCATATGTTCGTACAAATATGCTCTTACAAACAAATTACTCTCTTCTAGCAAATAAAGCATTAGCAATATTATCACGGAAGGCATTCATGCCCCCCTCTTCATCTCCCAATTGACTTGAACCAACATGAGAGGAAGGCATTGTCATATAGTTTTCATCTTGATCACACCGGTCAAACTCTTCATCACTCAAAGCACTATCCCGAATGAAGTTATGGAGTTATCCCTCTGCTGCCCCTCACTCCACAGCCAAGTTCATCACTTCTTTAATGGAATTGTACCTCAATTCACCTCGCATCACCTTGTTGGCAATAGCACAATTGTTCTCCAAACATCAACTGCAACCATGCCAAACATTTCCTTCAACAATTCTTCACACTCCGGTGGACCATGCTGCAGCTTCTTCCACTCTGAATGTCCCTGAAAAGATGGTAAAAAACATTTGTAAGCGCACTTCTTTTTTTCAATTGTACATAAAACGTTTATAGTCAGCTAATTGTTACCTTGGTGACTTTTTTTCCAGTAATCATCAGTAGCATCCACTGTACCTTTAGTATCATTCCAACCAAGCCCTGTATTCTTGAGAAGGCTTAGCCAAAAGCTATACAAGCCTTTAAGCAAATCCCATCGGTTCTTAAACTGTGTTCTAGAGTGACGTAAGCATGTCCTTTGCATGAACTTAACAGTAATATTCTTGTAGCCTCTATTATTCATAACTCCATTAGGCCTATTACCAGCACGTATTTCTTCGATGCAAATTTCACAAAAAGTCCTAATGTTCGATGCACACCAATCTGCTTTGTCAAACTCCTCCTTCTATTTGATACAACACATACATATATAAATTTTAATTTTATGTGCAGTTGCATGGATATACACAAAGATGGTTAGGACCAAGTAAAAGCTTAAGTAATTTTACCATGTTGCCGCCATCGACATGTGCAGGAACGTCGGCATCCTCTCCTTCAGCAGATCCCCGTCTTCGACTCCGCGGCCTCTCCCGGCACCACGTCCCCTCCCGACGCCGCCCCGGCCGGCGCCGCCTCGGCCAGCGCCGCCCCTCCCAGCGACTTCCTCGGCGACCCCGGGGCTTCGCGCAACAGAATCCCGGTAGGCAAGCGCACGGGCAAGGCCAGCCTACGCATCATCACCATCTTAGGGATCCATCTTGGGGAAGAGGAGAGGAAGGAGGCGCACGGGAGGGAGAGAGAGGCGCTGGGAGGGGATTCGCTGGGAGGGGACGCGTAGAGAGGTGCTGGGAGGGGAGGCGCTGGGAGATGCGCTGGGAGGGGAGGCGCGTCTGGGAGAGATGTGCTGGGAGGGGAGGCGCGTCTGGGAGAGAGGTGCTGGGAGGGGAGGGGATGCGTTTCTGGGATGCGTTGGGGATATATATGAATGGCAAAGGTGGGTAATATTTCTAAAGTTTTATGGTCATTAAGATAAAAGGAGGATAAGCTGAAATAAACTCCTTTTTTCAGCTTATTAGATTACAATAATCTGGGCTATTAGATTATAATAAGTTACCTTATAATCTAGGCTGTTTGTTTCCACTTATGATTATAAGCTGGATTATAATAATCTTAAGTGGAAACAAACAGGGCCTAATACAAGATGGTGATTTTGCCCTCCGCACGGCACGGTGCATAGTTCTTTTTGCAACTGCGCTAGATCATGAGCTATAGAATTACACACACTCTTAACTTCGCACACCTGTGCTTCTGGAAGTAGACGAAGCATCGCCTTCGCCTCCTTGTACTGAAGACTTCATGGCTGTAACAATCGTGGAGCAGTCCGATTCAACAATTGAGAGAGCCCTAAATCTTAATTACTCCAAAGCATTGCAAATAACGTAAACAAGCAGTAAATTGAGATTTATTAAGATAATTACAACTCAATGAATTACAAGAATTGATTGCAAGAAATCACCTTTGGTGTTTTCCTAGCAAAATGAAACTTTACCATAATACACGATTAATTACAAAAATCTCATACAAGTATGAAAACATAAGGATTTGCATGGCCAAAAATTACATTAGAACATGATTAAATAGATTGCATTGTATTTTTGTCCTGCATTGCCTTCCCGTGTATTGCTCGGCGAGTAGAACCCTCCAAACTCCAAAGCCGACCCAAAACCCTAACCATTTTTTCTTTTGTGATTGAAAGAGTGAATGAAAAGAATAATCCAAGAGAGAATAAAAAGAAATAAAGAAAACCGCCGTCAAAACCCTTCAACTCTAGAAAATCAATTAGAGTGGCACACATCGAGGTTCCCAGACCATCCTGAGCCGGTCAGTGCCTCTCACCATAAGCGGGCCTCATCATTCAGTAACCAGAAAATTTCAATGCCCACATTTTTACCAACTTACCTCTGCCGCAGAAAATCCGAAGCATAGTATAAAGCCTACTCCTTGGACCAGCGGTCCATAAGCACACAGTGGAATGGGAGAGCCAAATGGATAGGGTGAGGACAAAATGAGTATGTACAGGACCGGAGAGAGAGAGGCAGTCAAATGCCTCCTCCCTTATAAGCTAGCCACAACATTCTCACTCATAATGCACACTCCATTTCCTTTCACAGCCGAGAGAAAGCTCCAAAGCCAAACCACAGGAAGCCAACCCCAGTGCCACCATCACGCCACTCGGCTAGCCACAGGAGCCCACAAGTCTCACCTACAACCACCATCACTGAGCCACACACAGAGGGAAGAGGAGGAAGAGTGAACCGAAGGAGAGGAGGCAAAGAAGTAAAGGAAGACGAAGGAGGAAGCGTGGACCATGGGTGACCAGGTTGGGCTAACTGCGACCCCAAGACGACAACCTCAGCAGTGACAAGGGGAAATGTCCGCATCGTCGTGCATGTAAGAACCACAACCTAGCCACCACAAGCGGCGTCAACCTTACCATTCCCAGTCCGACACCAAGTAGGCCCATGTTCCCTCCCTAAATCCCTCTTTGCCTCTTTTGGTTCCACAACATGGCACACACATCACACACGAGCATAGTCGGCCAAGTAAAGTGGCAAAAAGGAGAAGAGGCCACTGAGCCTCGGTCAACACGGCTACCATGCCACCAACGGTGAGCCCTTAACTAGTCCTGACACGACGACAACCATAGGCGTTCCCAAAAATCATGCATGGTAAAAAGGATATAGAGTAGGGCAAAGACAATATCTAAAATGAAAAGTGCATAAAGTAAAAAGGGGAATGAGGAGTAGACCATCCTGGTAGAAGAAAGAGGAGGAGGTCAGGTCAGAAGAGCCAACGTGGTGTCGGCTGAAGGTGTAGCAGATGGAGAAATCCAGTAGCCAACCCATGAAAAAGCTAAGGAACGGTAGAGTAGCCAAGCCAAAGCGCAGTGTTTGGCCATGGCTAGAGACCCAGCCTAAGGCCCACATCATTGGAGACCAAACCCGATTTGAAAACCAAGGTAAGCCAAGGCCTAGGAGCCGAAGGAAGAGCACAACGAAAACCGCCGACAAGCGACCGCCGGCGACCGGGCCTACGATAGCTCTACCTCAAAACCTGCCATAGAGCCAAGAAGAGTCAAGGTAGAAGCAGAGTCAACAACTTAAGGGAAACCCCACAAGTGCTCACCGAAAGCTAGCACCGGCCCCCGTACCCACCGCGGGAATCCTGAGCCAAAACCCTAGGCCGTCGAACCGAGGAGGTAAACCAGCGTAGCCAAGAGGAATCGAGAGGGAAGTGCGTAGATCTGGAGAGGAGGGACCATGGGAGGTGAGCAGGGAAGCGGCGGCTCACCCAAAATCCCCTAGGGAGGCAACGGCGAGCAGATCTAGGAGGGAGGAGCTGGCCATGAGAGGAACCAAAGAGGAAACAAGGAGAAGAGAGGGAGATGAGCAGCCATGTGAGTGGAGTGTTGTGTGTGTGTGTGTGCTAGGGTGGGTGTGTTGTGTGCGGTGATCGTGTGGGAGTGCACGTATGCGTGTGGTGTATGTGTGTTGAGCTGGGTGAGTGGGCTGAGCAGGCCGAGAGAGCAGTAGGCCAACCAGAGAGTAGGAAAAAAAGAAAGACCCCAGGGAAACACTGACCTTACCAAATAGACTAGAAAATTTTGATCAATTAAACTCGGTTAGAAATCCACCAAAATGGGGGAATGGCTTTATAAAATTTATACATAACCTATGTAAGTATTTTCCCAAGCCACACATCTGTTTGATACATGTAGAAGGTGAACCCGTTTAGACCGAGGTAGCAGACCTAGTCGTAGTTGACACCGAGGCTTACTATTCCGTAGGCAAGCTTGTTTCTTGATCATAAATCTAGTTATGTAAAATGTAAAAATTACATTCTTGTACATCTATCATATATGTGTATTAAAAACTTTATTTCAAAACCAAATCGGATAAAAGAGATGAAAAGAAAAGAGATATGAGAAAAGAGAGCAATCCAACTGAGAGAAGCAACTGGGCTGCAAGAGTATTTATTAGGAGGGTAAAGGGGGCACTGGTCAGGAAAAAGAGGTAAGATGGGACCCCTTTATGTGTATGGATCGAACATAAGGACCAACAAAACACTCATTCGGAAAGGGGGACGTATATTAAATGCTAGCCATTTTTCCGTCTTCGACGGGCAAAAAATGCTACCCTATTACATTGTTGTCATCTCCACGACGGGTAGGTATTTTAATGTGAGTTGTGATGGAGGAACTCAAGATCGATAGCGCAAATCCAGAAGTGAGGGATTCCTAGGTGCATATATTAGCGCAGGTGGAGTGTTGGGTAAAGGGATAACCAGCCTAACCAACGCTATTCGAAATTGATGGATGCCAGGTGAACGTCCTAGGACACCGGTGAAAAATAGATAGGTAGAGATTTAACAATGTAACCTGGAAAACGTTATGTACTCTAAACTTGGCACCCCATCAAAGAAAATGCGGGATCCTTAGTTTCATGAGGGCTCAAAGTAACTATGGGTATAGTTGCATAAGCTTGCACGGTGCACAATAAAATCATAAATTCATGCTTATCTCCTAGATTGTAGGCTACAGAGATCACTAGGGATATTTCTTCTTACCGAGTGAAAAGTAGTATTTTCATGTATTAAAAATTGCCACTTAATTTGATAAACTAGTTCCCAGAATCAAAGATGAGTTAGAAAATATGATAATGAACAAAAATGAGTCATACAGTGCATCTTCCTAATAATACTTGCTGAGTACGCTAGTACTTACCCTTGCTATTATTTCTTTGTTAGAACCTAGTCCGATCGAGGATTACGCTAAGTGGGATGAGGGACTCACATGCACCGATGAGGCTGCAGGGGACGAGGGCAATTACTATGAGGACCAGGGTGAGGTGCACACCCTATACAGTGGTAGGGATGAGTAAGCGTCCCGGTGAGCATGACAGGTGAGAGATAGAAGTATATATCCCATATCTCCTATATTCAAATAAATGTATTAAAGATTATAGCCTTGCATGGCAACTGCTGTAATGAAGATACAATATCTACTTTATTATTCTATTGTGCTACTCTGGTAAAAATTTATTATTCGATGTTCTATTGAGTAAACGAATAATAATCTATTAATTAAATATAATTACCTCTTAATGATGACATGGGATGTCTCAACAATGATCTGTAATCGCACCCACTCCATCGCAAGTTGGATACCTTCACGGCAGGCCAAAGCTTTGATCTGCTCCGCACCTACACAACGACAAATCACCCGGACGATTACTCCCAGGCTCCCCTCCCCAGATTCTGTTGAAAACTCCCCATCCACATTCACTTTTGACCGGCTAAGATCTTAAATTTTGATTGGATGTGTAGAAAAAGGATAACTATATTAATCGGACTGTGCTTTGGATTTGGAGGCAGTGGCGGACTTAGAACCAAATTTTAGGGGAGACTAGTGGGACATGACCAATCAAAGATAAATGCATGAAATATATATCGAACTATCTTTTGCAATCCAAAATTATACATAATTAGAACATGGACATAGTAAAAATGCAAAATACAATAAAGATTATACCTCGGTAATGAGTAGTGTGCCTCCTAAAACCCATAAATATATGTAAGTAGCCATCTGCATAGTAGAATTAGCAAAATTAGTGATAAAATCAGAAATTGATATTATCAATAGGTATAAACATTGAAAAAGGTATACAACATACATCAGCATAAATATCAGCAAGTCGAACAAGCATAAATCTCAGCTGGATCAGCAATGATTTCATCGAGACTACATTACCATTAGTATGAGGAGTACTGTTTGCATTTCTTGAAAAATATTTATGTAATATTCATCTCTCCATTTCTTGCAACTCTGCAAATTGATAAATGACAATATATGAAACTACATTACCAAATAAATTTAGCAATCATTATTGCACAAGTTAAAAAAACTATATTTGTGTTTTTAAATTTATACCTTATGGCTTCATAGTTCATAGTGGCCGGTATCCCTCTGGCCTCCCCACTCCCGAGTGAATGCGCAAATGGCATCCTACCCTCCTCTACAGACTACAATCTACAAAGAATCAGAGACGCCAAGACGGTTAGATGACTTAGATCTCACGGAGAGACCGAGGGGCTCCACTCTCCAGTGGTTTCTGATAGGCAGCCGGCGGCTTGGGCCGTCAGGCGCTCGGTGGGCAGCACCGCGGCGACTCTCCAGCGGTCCAATCTCGGAGCGACGGAGCCTCCAGTGCCAGCGGTCTAGCCTCCAGCCTCCTAGTAAGCTTCTCGGTGCCTACTTCTTCAGTTCTTCTGATCTTCTTAGGTTCTCCCAAATCCCAATCTTGGAATCTCCCTTTACTTCTCAAATCCCGCCGGGCGACAGCGCTGGCAACCTGTAGCTGACTTCCTTGAGTCTCCTCGCCAATGAGGGCCCCCATCGCAGCATGCCCACACCAGACACGGAGACGCCCCTGCCGGCCACCGCCCGAACCAGGCTACTAGCATGCCGCCGCTTGATGGGGAATTTGGTTGGGGGATGAGGATCGATTCGATTGGGGAATGGGGATTGCTGGATTGGTCTTGGTTGGTTATTGTTGCTTGACTTGCTTCTGGCCAAATTGGTCTGTGGGCTTCGACATTTGATGGGCTTTGCTAGGGCATGTTGTATGGTTGACCCAGCATAGTTCTCCAATGTCTTGTTCATACTTTTTTTCTATATTTCTTCCGACCGACGACAGTCAACTGTGACAATAGCATGATGGTGGCATCCCTACCGAACCTAGGGGCTACGAGGGTACCTAGAGCATGTTCTTTTTGGCTGCGGCTTATGGCTTTTGGCTGCGGCTTGTGACTTTTGGGCTGTTTGTACGAGAGATTACAGAATAACAGAAACTCACGTGCGATTTTTACCGATATAAATGAAGTCAGTAAAGTATGTATTACAATTAACTAGTAGATCCTATCTTGAAAAAATACTCTGTTTAAAAATTAGTTACTATAGAAAATTCGAAAAGCAACTTTTAGAAGCTGAAAATAACAGGGCCTATTCTCCAATTTGTAGGGGCCGCCCTTGGCCCCCGTTGGTGGCAGGAGCGCCGTAAGGTTAATGTCATGAAGTTATTTGATCAAGATTTCCAATTCGCGGTCAGATTGATGAATACATCGATGAGTAATTACTGCAATCAACTCTCATTATTTTTGATAACACGACATGCGTTTACTTTGACAACTGAGCGTACACGTCACTCAAAATGCCATGGTCAGTTTACGTACACGTCAAACCATAGATACGGAATGTATCTCTTTGACAACAAAATGATTTAAGCGACTCAACGAATTTCAGAAAACAGCACAGGAAAAAAGAAAAGAGGCAAACAACAATTTATATAGACCTGGATTATTGAGTTATATAGACCAGTCAATTCACCTAAAAGTTTAAATGATAAGAAAAGACGTGTAATTTACTTAGGGTGTGTTTGGTTGAGCTGTGGCTTCTGAAAAAGCTGCTGTGAGCTGTGGGCTGTGGAAAAGCTGCTGTAGGTTGTGGGCTGTGGAAAAGCTGTAAGCTGTTGGTTCAAACAAGTATAAAACTTACCTCCTATCTCTATTTTCCTTGAAACAACTGTGAAATAGCTCTCTATTTTCACCATTTCAAAAAGCAGAAAGCCAAAAGCCAAAAGTAGGGTCCAAGGTGCTTTCAAAACTGTACTACCCAAAAGTAGCTGCTTCTGAAAAAGCAGTTTCTGGTTTCCACCCCTTTGGTTGGCTTTTGGCTTTTTGGAAGCAAAAGCAGCTCCCAAAAGCTCAACCAAAGGCACCCTTATACTTCAACATCTTTTTTTATGTGTAGGTCCTCTCTGGCCTAAGACATTAAATACAAATAGGCTACAATTATTTTTTAATTACATCTACCAAATTCTAAACTCAAATCTTTTGATTCTTATATATTAAACTATATCAATTCATCCAAAACTTTAAACTGATATGAAAAAGACAAATTATTCACTTATGCAACGGATGAATTCATGGACAGTGCCTCCCCATGTGTGCCGCTTTAATCGTGATGGAGAGGTATCCTATCCAGTCGGTGCATTGAATTTTGCTTCAGAAATACTACTTTTCGAGTCGCCGAGCTAGTGCTGGTACTGTTTTCAAGACCGCGACCGTACGTCCTCCTCTTCATTGAAGTGCTCCCGTTGCTACAACGACTGTGGATGGAGCGCACGGCACGCCGTTGTCACGTCTTCATGCGCGCGTCTACGGATTCGGGGGCGTTTCTCCGGCGCCGGGCTGCCGGCGCATGCCATTCCGGCGTGCCACCTGTGGTGTTGGTGATCGCGGACGTACGGCGTACATCGGTCCGGCGAGTAGGTGGCAGATTTTCGGACGCGACGGCGACGTGCAGAAACCGCCCGGCCGGAACGAGGGGTCACATGTAGGTATCGCGTTCTTGTAACAAGTTGTTAACATGCTGCTAACTCGGCAAGTTAGTTAAGGGTTTAGACCAGCTTTACGTGCATGGGTGAAGGAACTGCACCAAAGATAGTGACTGGACCACAAGATTATGGATAGAAAAGATGAGCAACTCGGTTGTCCTGGGCTTTTTTTATTTTATTTTATTTTATTTGATAAAAGGTCTTTACTTTTTTTGATGCAACATTCTTGTAACGCCCCCGTTTCCAGGGGCGCGTACGGACACGGCACCCCGTAACTATTCACGCATGAACAGTTATGGAATGTCGCGCAAGAGTATACCATTGCATGCTTACAACAAAAGTCCAGCATATATTTGACATAAGGATTAACATCCAGTTTTTGGCAGCGGGGCGTGTAAGCCCAAAGTATAATTACATTACCAAAAGACTTTCAGAATCCGCTTGAGCGCGGCGGAGACCTAAAACCACGGGTCCTCGTCGAAGAAGAGATCTTTCGGGACTTCCTCAACGGGGAGACCTTCACCTTCGTCTTGATCCTCTAAAGAATAGAATAAGCAAGCCGTGAGCCAAACAACCGGCTCAGCAAATCCCAAAAGGGATTCTATTTTACTACATGCACGGAACATCAAAGGAGGGGAAATATATTTGGTTTATTAACTTTGAGTGGATGCAGTTTTCTTTGCAAACATTTTATAAAAATGGACTCAAAACTACTTCTTAAGATCTCAGGAGTTTTTCATGAAGAGTTCATTAACCAACTAATCCAGTTAAAGTATGTACAAAACTACTTAAGCTTCGCTGCTGGAATCACCCAAGTGACACAGCTCCAATAACCGGGAGCACGGCGTATTCGAATACCATTCATTTGACTCTGCAGAGTTTGCTCAGCTTTACCCACACGCACCCTTAACCCTCATGACTGAGTTAAGGAACCGGGTCTTTTCGCTGCTCAACCCTTGGTATACACTCCACCCGACAGATAATAATCCCGCACATCCTCGGGCGTTCGTTGGCCCTCGCGGAACGCCGGTCCCGAGTTGTGAGGACCTATCGTTGTCTTGCACTGACTCCTAATGCGGGGTTTCACTTAAGTTGAGCAGGTACTAAACCAGGGTTGACAAGTCAACACCTGTGGTTGAGCGTTCACTATGACATTTGCTCAGCGTAAGGGTTCCAATCCTTATATTTTCACATGGCCCGCAACCTTACCAGGCCCGCAACCCAACCTAGGGTAAGAGTTGGGTGAACAATCATCTTGCGATGCACCACAACCTCCCTACCTTCAACCCTAGGGTAAGAGATGGGTGAATAACCATCTTGCGATGCACCACAACCCCCTTACCCTACCCTGTGCACGACGGCACTCTCCGCTCTAGGGCACGGTGTCCCATACCACCCTACCTTAGAGTCGGGTTTTACAAATTCTGTTGGCTCGCTGCCACGACCTTATTAGTATAAAACTTTTGAGTGATAGTAGTAACCTATAGTTATCCAGATTAACAGATAATTTATTTCTAGGGTTTCAATGGCATGGCTACAAATTAAACATGGCATTTGTCGGTGGTAGGATTAACTACATAACACGTCATTCTAAACATTTTATTTTATTTTAAACTAGCATTTCACAATTAGCATAATGCAAATAGTATAATAACATAATTAAATCACATGGGTTGCAACATGATCAAGGGATTTGGGACTTGCCGTCAATCCGGAGGATCTTAGCTAGCTCGAACGAAGAACCTCCTGGCTCCTGGGGCTGCACCTGAACTTCTGGATTCTCTGACACTAGCGTAAACACACAAAAATAATTAAATCCAGCTTGAGCCTAATCAAGCGAGGGAAAATAAACTATTTAAAAAGGAGTAAAATGCATAAACCCTTCAAATAGAATTTTAGGAATTTATCTGGGATGAATTTGGAGGAATGGAGGTTACAAATGGGTCAAGGATATTATTTGGAGTAAAGTGGTGAAATTTGGGAATTTTTGGGATTTTCTGTGATTTTCTAGGATTTATTTGGAGTTTTCTGGATTTTGGAAATTAATAAATCCGGGAAAATCTGGATGAACAGTGCCAGGCCGGCCCGCAGAAACAGTGCGGCCCGGCACTGTGCGGCCCGCGCGGCCGAAGGCCAGCGCGGCCCACTCGCGCGCGCCTCGCCTCGGTGGATGGCCGACACGCGGCGACAGCGGACGGAGGGGATGGGGCTGAAACGGGCGGCTCGGATGCGGCGCGAGGAGATCGGACGGAAGCGAAGCAAAGGAGGCGGCGAATCGTTACGGGGAATCCGACGGACGAGAGGAGATGGCCTAATGAAGATCGGACGGCTGAAACTTGATGCCATCGGGCGGTCGACGACTTAAGGCGACGGAGGGGATCGGGCGGTGGAGGAGAGGCCACGTCGGTCGTCTTCTTCCTCCGTCCACCACAGCGCCGTCGAGACAGGGCCACGGCGGCGACGGAAATCTGAGCGCACGGAGGGTCGGCGGCGGCAACCGAGGGCACGGGCGGGTAGATCTCCGAGAGGGGAACCCATTTTTTGGGGTTTTGGGCGCGAGGGAAACAACGGAGGGGACGGGAGGCAGAAGGGGGAAAACGGCCTCCCGGCGGCGAGGAGGGTCACCGGGGCCGAGAGGAGTCGATCGGGGGCGGCTACACCATCTACGGAGGAGGGGGCTCACAATGGCGGCGGCGGAGGGAGCTGGGGAGCTTCGGAGAGGTCTGGCCACGGGGAGGTGGTTTCCGCCGGCGGTGAGCTTCGACGCGGGAATACCTCGGTGATTCTCCTGGCCAAACAAAAGTAGCACGGTGTTTAGGGGATAGCGGAGGAGCTCTGGGCGGAAGTAATCGAGAAATGGGGAAGGAGGAGGGAGATCCGCTTTGCGGGGCTTGCCGGCGCAGGGGACGGTAATGGCGGAGTCTCGGGCGATGGGGCTCCAATCAGCGGCTCAGGGGGAGGCTCGGGAGCGGTGGGAGGCGAATGGGAGTGGGGAGGAGTCGGGGAGCCAAGAGAGCGGGCGGAAGAGGGAGAGGGAGTTTTATACTCCGAGCGGAAAGGAGAGGAGCCGTGGAGGAGAAGGCACTGGCACGGCGCGGGAGTCAACAGGAGTGGGTGAGGCGTCTCCTCCACGCTCTGGGGATGACGTCGGCTCTGCAGGGGAAGTGATGGCGATGCGACAAGGGATGGGAGCGGGTGAAGCTGCGGCATGGGTGAGGGCGCGCTCCCGCGCGGCGGAGGGGACGAACGGCGGCTGACAGGCGGGCCGGAGCAGAGGTGGGGTGACGTGGCGCGAGGGCGTCCACGCACTTCGAGCAGAGGCTGTCGGGGCGGCGCGGAGAGGCGGTGCTGGGTGGCGCAGGCGCAGCTCGGGCTCGGGCGCACGCAAGGGAGTAGCCGGGGAGCAGAGGGAGGCTCCAGCGGGGAGAAGGAGCAGAGAAGGCGGAAGGAGGCGGGGCGCCAACGGGCGCAGCGCGCACACGCGTGCGAGGGAGGAGGCGGAGAGGGGCGGGGACGCCTGCGGAGCGAGGGAAGAGGGGTCGGACGCGGGCGCCAGGGAGAGGGGGAAGGCGGAAAAGGGAAAGGCGCCGGAGAGGAGGGGAGGCGCACTGCCCCAAAGAGGAAAGCGGCTGAGGGAAAACTTTCCCGAAAGGGAAAGTTTCGAAATTCACTCGAAATTTCCACAAAAATTAAGAAAATTCTTTTTGAATTTTTCAGGGGTTTTTCAACCTACCCCCCTTAAAAGAATCTCGACCCCGAGATTAACTTGGTCCAGGGAGTAAGTTGGGAAAATCTCGCTGCAAGTCTGACTCTCGTTCCCAAGTTGACTCTTCAGGTATATGATTCTTCCATTGCACTCTGCAAAACTTGACGTTCTTGTTCCTAAGTTGCCTTTCTGAGGTTTCAAATATTTGTAGTGGTTCTTCAGCATATGTGTAGTCGTCCTGCAATTCCATATCTGACAAGGGTACTTCATCTGTTGGCTGTCGTAGACACTTTCGAAGCTGAGATACATGGAACACATTGTGTATTCTTGACAAGCTGGGCGGCAGCTGCACTTGATAAGCTACTTCTCCAATTTTTCCGGTTATTTGAAATGGTCCCACATATCTTGGTGCTAATTTGCCTTTAACTTGAAATCTCTCGACTATCTTGAATGGGGTGACTTTAATGTATACGAAGTCTCCAACTTCAAAGCTCAAATCCTTTCTGCAGCTATCTGCATAGCTCTTTTGTCGGTCTTGGGCAATTCTAAATCTTTCTCTGATAATTCTACCATATGATTCTGCACCTTGAGCAATTTGAGGGCCAATCAGTTGTCGTTCTCCTGTTTTTGACCAATTTAGAGGGGTCCTGTATTTTCTGCCATAAAGTGCTTCAAACGGGGCCATTTGGATGCTGGCTTGGTAGCTATTATTATATGGGAACTGGGCAAATGATAAGTAAGTATTCCACGCTGCTCCATACACAATAGCACAAGTCCTTAGCACGTCTTCCAAGATCTGGTTTGTTCTCTCTGTCTGTCCATCTGTTTGAGGGTGATACGCTGAGCTAAAGTTTAAACCAGTGCCCATGGCTTCATGTAATTTCTCCCAGAACTTGGTCGTAAACTGTGCTCCTCTATCTGAGAAAATTTTCTTTGGGACTCCATGTAGTGTCACTATTCTGGTCAAGTACAACTCAGCAAGCTTGTCCTTCCCGTAAGTTTGCTTGATCGGAAGGAAATGAGCCACTTTGGTCAGTCTATCGACAATGACCCAGATAGCGTCATAACCCTCACGAGTCTTGGGAAGTCCAGTAATGAAGTCCATTCTAATGCTATCCCATTTCCATTCGGGAATTGGTAATGGCTGCAACAATCCCGAGGTTTTTTTTTTTTGGTGGTCTATCTTGATCTGCTGGCAACCATCACATTTAGCTACATACTCTGCCACTTCTTTCTTCATCTGGTTCCACCAATACTTCTTCTTCAAGTCTTGATACATCTTGGTGCCTCCTGGATGGATCGAGAACTGAGACGAATGGGTTTCGGACAAGATTAACTCTCGCAGCTCTTCCTTGTCGGGTATGCAATAGCGACCACGGAAAGTGAGGATCACATTTCCATTCGCATACTCTGTTGAATCTTCTTCTTGGACTTTCTTTTTCAGTTTTTGAATCTCTTCATCTTGTGCCGCCCTGATCTGATCTGTCAACAACGGTTAAAGTTCTAACGTTGCCATACTGCCTTGCTCAGTGATCACCAAATTCAGCTGTAGGATATCTCTTTGCAACTCTGGCGGATACTCTGTCATGCTGATTTTGCTTGGGCGAGCCTTCCGGCTAAGGGCATCGGCCACTACATTTGCCTTGCCAGGGTGATACTGAAGCTCAACATCATAGTCTTTAATTAATTCCAGCCATCTTCGTTGTCTCATGTTCAACTCTGGCTGCGTGAACGTGTACTTCAAACTCTTGTGATCTGAGAACATCTCACACCGATTCCCTAGCAGGTAGTGTCGCCAAATTTTGAGTGCGTGCACCATAGCTGCTAGTTCTAAATCGTGTGTGGGATAGTTTTCTTCATGTGGTTTTAACTGCCTTGAAGCATAAGCAACAACTTTTCCGTCTTGTATAAGCACACATCCCAGACCTTGCTTCGAGGTATCGCAGTAAATTTGAAATTCCTTCTCTGGATTGGGCAAAATCAAGACTGGCGTCGTTGTCAACTTGGTCTTCAACAGCTGAAAATTCTCTTCACAAGCATCTGTCCATGTGAAGGGCTTGTCCTTCTTCAGCAGCTGAGTGAGTGGACGAGAGATTTTCGAGAACCCTTCTATGAATCGGCGATAATAATTCGCCCATCCAAGAAAGCTTCTCATGTCTGTCACTGTCTTGGGCTGCTTCCATTCCATAACTGCAGTAATCTTTTCTGGATCAACCTTGACTCCATCTTCTGATATAATGTAACCCAAGAATGCAACTTCTTGTAGCCAAAAGCTGCATTTATCAAACTTGGCATACAGCTGATGTTCTCTCAATCTAGTTAATGCCATGTGCAAATGCTCTTTGTGCTCTTCTTCACAAATAAAACTGGGGCCGACCAAGGTGAAACACTCGGTCGTAAGAATCCCTTTTCTTGTAATTCATCTAATTGCTTCTTTAGTTCCTTCAACTCACTGGCTGATATTCTGTACTGGTGCTTGGCAATTGGTTTGGTGCCTGGAACCAACTCTATGGCAAGTTCTACTTGTCTATCAGGGGGTCTGCCTGGCAATTCCTCTGGAAGCACATCAGGGTATTCTTGTACTACTGGTACTTGACCAGGTGTGGCTGTTATCATGTTGATCATACGCTTTCTTGCATCTTTCAGTACTTCTCGATCTGTTTTCACTATTACTTTCTGACCTTCAGCATTGACTAGTGACACTATTTTGATTTCACAGTCTACCTTGCCTTTGTTTTTGGATAACCAGTTCATGCCCAAAATGGCATCTAGCCCTGACATGTCTAACTGCGGTAAATCTGCTCTAAAATCTACCCCTTGGATTTATATTAAGTCCCGCACAACCACTGTGGGACTTCATTCCAACCCTAGGGGTTTCAACCACACCAAGTTTTGGCAATGAAACAGAAGGCAACTGATTTCTTGAAGCAAAACTCTTCGAAATAAACGAATGCGTTGCACCAGTGTCAAATAAAATCAATGCAGGTATGGTGTTGATTGGGAACATACCGGCAATGACGTCACTAGCTTCAGTTGCATCTTCTGTGGACACATGATTTACTCTTGTATAGAACGTGGGCCTGGTACGGCCTTTGCTTCTGCCTGCAGATGTGAAATTGGCTGTGCCGGCGGGTGACTGAGGTTCGGTTGCTTTGACCTGCGGATAGCCTCCTTCGGGGGTGCTAGGGCCTGACTGTGACTCTGCTTCCTGCTGCTGCTGGTTTTGGAATTGGAGTTTAGCTGCATCTGATTTCAAACTCTTCCTGGGACACTGATGCTTGTAGTGTCCAGTCTCTCCACAATGGAAACATGCATCTGTCCTTCGTGGACAGCTGCTAGCAAGATGCTTGCCACCACAGGTGAGGCACTTGTTGGCATGTGGTAAGGGAGTGGCATGCTGCTGAGATTGTCCGGACTGGGTCTTCGGTAGCATTACATACTGTCGGGAGGATGGGGATCGAAATGAGGATGATCCCGAGGTCTTGCTTCGCTGGCACTAGGCGAAGAAGACTGAGATTTGTGCACTGCCTTACGTTTCCTGTAATCTTCCATTTCACCTCTAGCCTCTTCTGAAGTAATCAGGCTGTCCACCATATCGTGCAGGTCTTTGAACTTCATGGATGAGATATGGAACTTCATTGACTGTTGCAGTCCTGCTCGAAACTTGCTCATTTTCTTATCCTCGCTGTCAACATCCTCCGGAGCAAATCTGGATAGGTGGTTAAATTGATGTAAGTATTCTATGACTGTGCGTCCACCTTGTTTAAGCGCTAGGAATTCCCGGCGCTTAGCCTCCATGATGCCATCCGGTATATGAGCCTTGCGAAAGGCATTGGAAAACTCTTCCCAACTAATCTCTCTGTTCTGCAGTGTGTGTTGATAGTTGATCCACCATGTTGCTGTAGCGCCCTGCAACTGATGGGATGCATACAACACCTTTTCTTTACCATCACATCGAACAGTGTCAAGTTTCCTTTCCACGTCCACGAGCCAATCCTCAGCTACTATGGGGTCAGCTGAGGTGAAAAAGACTGGCGGACGCGTTTTCATAAAGTCTGCCCATCGGGTGGAAATTGGTGCACCATCCCGAGGAACATTGCTTCCACCTTGAATTCCAGGAGATCTGGCTGCAATCTGTTCAATCAATCTGGCATGTTGATCCAACACTCGTAATATATTCTGCTCTCCTTGATGTCGATTCTGCTCCAACATTGCTATCACTCTGGCCAAAGTGGCTTGATCTGTGGCAGGTGCACCCTGCCCGTTGGTCTGACCACTCTGCTCTGCCGGATCCATCTGCCAATTGGGAACTTGAAGTCAGCTTTGCAGCGGCTTTGGCAATCAAGAGGGGATAAGTAAGACATCGAATTTTCAAGGTAAGTATAGGATGAAAAAGGTAAGAACGAGAGCGAAAGGAGACAGGAGAAGGCTTTGAACTGAGAGGGATTACTGATAATTAAGCAAACAACATACAAGATAATGAACATAGATTTACGATATGCAAGTGGTACACATACCACTTAGGGTTCATGATTGCACGTGCTTTACATTACAAAAGTACTACTACAACTCAAGGTCAGTCTAGTCTAGCGAACGACGGCTACTCCTCCAGCTGCCGAGAAGCGAAATTTTGAAGCTAGACAAGAGGGGCAATAAACATTTTGCAAAAGGAAAACTTAAGCAGAAGAAAACTAAGATAGATAAGGTAGCAACAAGAGAGGAAAAGACAGCAATAATACTTATGTTTTTCGTAAACCTTTTTTTTTATGGCTTTAAATTAAGTTTTGCGATAAAATCGCTTCCTAGTTTGCCTTAGGTCTTAACCTACGGTCAAGAGCCTGCTCTGATACCACTTCTTGTAACGCCCCCGTTTCCAGGGGCGCGTACGGACACGGCACCCCGTAACTATTCACGCATGAACAGTTATGGAATGTCGCGCAAGAGTATACCATTGCATGCTTACAACAAAAGTCCAGCATATATTTGACATAAGGATTAACATCCAGTTTTTGGCAGCGGGGCGTGTAAGCCCAAAGTATAATTACATTACCAAAAGACTTCCAGAATCCGCTTGAGCGCGGCGGAGACCTAAAACCACGGGTCCTCGTCGAAGAAGAGATCTTTCGGGACTTCCTCAACGGGGAGACCTTCACCTTCGTCTTGATCCTCTAAAGAATAGAATAAGCAAGCCGTGAGCCAAACAACCGGCTCAGCAAATCCCAAAAGGGATTCTATTTTACTACATGCACGGAACATCAAAGGAGGGGAAATATATTTGGTTTATTAACTTTGAGTGGATGCAGTTTTCTTTGCAAACATTTTATAAAAATGGACTCAAAACTACTTCTTAAGATCTCAGGAGTTTTTCATGAAGAGTTCATTAACCAACTAATCCAGTTAAAGTATGTACAAAACTACTTAAGCTTCGCTGCTGGAATCACCCAAGTGACACAGCTCCAATAACCGGGAGCACGGCGTATTCGAATACCATTCATTTGACTCTGCAGAGTTTGCTCAGCTTTACCCACACGCACCCTTAACCCTCATGACTGAGTTAAGGAACCGGGTCTTTTCGCTGCTCAACCCTTGGTATACACTCCACCCGACAGATAATAATCCCGCACATCCTCGGGCGTTCGTTGGCCCTCGCGGAACGCCGGTCCCGAGTTGTGAGGACCTATCGTTGTCTTGCACTGACTCCTAATGCGGGGTTTCACTTAAGTTGAGCAGGTACTAAACCAGGGTTGACAAGTCAACACCTGTGGTTGAGCGTTCACTATGACATTTGCTCAGCGTAAGGGTTCCAATCCTTATATTTTCACATGGCCCGCAACCTTACCAGGCCCGCAACCCAACCTAGGGTAAGAGTTGGGTGAACAATCATCTTGCGATGCACCACAACCTCCCTACCTTCAACCCTAGGGTAAGAGATGGGTGAATAACCATCTTGCGATGCACCACAACCCCCTTACCCTACCCTGTGCACGACGGCACTCTCCGCTCTAGGGCACGGTGTCCCATACCACCCTACCTTAGAGTCGGGTTTTACAAATTCTGTTGGCTCGCTGCCACGACCTTATTAGTATAAAACTTTTGAGTGATAGTAGTAACCTATAGTTATCCAGATTAACAGATAATTTATTTCTAGGGTTTCAATGGCATGGCTACAAATTAAACATGGCATTTGTCGGTGGTAGGATTAACTACATAACACGTCATTCTAAACATTTTATTTTATTTTAAACTAGCATTTCACAATTAGCATAATGCAAATAGTATAATAACATAATTAAATCACATGGGTTGCAACATGATCAAGGGATTTGGACTTGCCGTCAATCCGGAGGATCTTAGCTAGCTCGAACGAAGAACCTCCTGGCTCCTGGGGCTGCACCTGAACTTCTGGATTCTCTGACACTAGCGTAAACACACAAAAATAATTAAATCCAGCTTGAGCCTAATCAAGCGAGGGAAAATAAACTATTTAAAAAGGAGTAAAATGCATAAACCCTTCAAATAGAATTTTAGGAATTTATCTGGGATGAATTTGGAGGAATGGAGGTTACAAATGGGTCAAGGATATTATTTGGAGTAAAGTGGTGAAATTTGGGAATTTTTGGGATTTTCTGTGATTTTCTAGGATTTATTTGGAGTTTTC
Organism: Dendrocalamus latiflorus; assembly: GCA_017311315.1. Taxonomy (NCBI): domain Eukaryota; kingdom Viridiplantae; phylum Streptophyta; class Magnoliopsida; order Poales; family Poaceae; genus Dendrocalamus; species Dendrocalamus latiflorus. Next base: position 45,284,674 of record CM029640.1, read on the forward strand.
TGGATTTTGGAAATTAATAAATCCGGGAAAATCTGGATGAACAGTGCCAGGCCGGCCCGCAGAAACAGTGCGGCCCGGCACTGTGCGGCCCGCGCGGCCGAAGGCCAGCGCGGCCCACTCGCGCGCGCCTCGCCTCGGTGGATGGCCGACACGCGGCGACAGCGGACGGAGGGGATGGGGCTGAAACGGGCGGCTCGGATGCGGCGCGAGGAGATCGGACGGAAGCGAAGCAAAGGAGGCGGCGAATCGTTACGGGGAATCCGACGGACGAGAGGAGATGGCCTAATGAAGATCGGACGGCTGAAACTTGATGCCATCGGGCGGTCGACGACTTAAGGCGACGGAGGGGATCGGGCGGTGGAGGAGAGGCCACGTCGGTCGTCTTCTTCCTCCGTCCACCACAGCGCCGTCGAGACAGGGCCACGGCGGCGACGGAAATCTGAGCGCACGGAGGGTCGGCGGCGGCAACCGAGGGCACGGGCGGGTAGATCTCCGAGAGGGGAACCCATTTTTTGGGGTTTTGGGCGCGAGGGAAACAACGGAGGGGACGGGAGGCAGAAGGGGGAAAACGGCCTCCCGGCGGCGAGGAGGGTCACCGGGGCCGAGAGGAGTCGATCGGGGGCGGCTACACCATCTACGGAGGAGGGGGCTCACAATGGCGGCGGCGGAGGGAGCTGGGGAGCTTCGGAGAGGTCTGGCCACGGGGAGGTGGTTTCCGCCGGCGGTGAGCTTCGACGCGGGAATACCTCGGTGATTCTCCTGGCCAAACAAAAGTAGCACGGTGTTTAGGGGATAGCGGAGGAGCTCTGGGCGGAAGTAATCGAGAAATGGGGGAAGGAGGAGGGAGATCCGCTTTGCGGGGCTTGCCGGCGCAGGGGACGGTAATGGCGGAGTCTCGGGCGATGGGGCTCCAATCAGCGGCTCAGGGGGAGGCTCGGGAGCGGTGGGAGGCGAATGGGAGTGGGGAGGAGTCGGGGAGCCAAGAGAGCGGGCGGAAGAGGGAGAGGGAGTTTTATACTCCGAGCGGAAAGGAGAGGAGCCGTGGAGGAGAAGGCACTGGCACGGCGCGGGAGTCAACAGGAGTGGGTGAGGCGTCTCCTCCACGCTCTGGGGATGACGTCGGCTCTGCAGGGGAAGTGATGGCGATGCGACAAGGGATGGGAGCGGGTGAAGCTGCGGCATGGGTGAGGGCGCGCTCCCGCGCGGCGGAGGGGACGAACGGCGGCTGACAGGCGGGCCGGAGCAGAGGTGGGGTGACGTGGCGCGAGGGCGTCCACGCACTTCGGGCAGAGGCTGTCGGGGCGGCGCGGAGAGGCGGTGCTGGGTGGCGCAGGCGCAGCTCGGGCTCGGGCGCACGCAAGGGAGTAGCCGGGGAGCAGAGGGAGGCTCCAGCGGGGAGAAGGAGCAGAGAAGGCGGAAGGAGGCGGGGCGCCAACGGGCGCAGCGCGCACACGCGTGCGAGGGAGGAGGCGGAGAGGGGCGGGGACGCCTGCGGAGCGAGGGAAGAGGGGTCGGACGCGGGCGCCAGGGAGAGGGGGAAGGCGGAAAAGGGAAAGGCGCCGGAGAGGAGGGGAGGCGCACTGCCCCAAAGAGGAAAGCGGCTGAGGGAAAACTTTCCCGAAAGGGAAAGTTTCGAAATTCACTCGAAATTTCCACAAAAATTAAGAAAATTCTTTTTGAATTTTTCAGGGGTTTTTCAATTCTTGTTCCCTACCTCCCTATGCTCACTCTTCCTACGTGCCGAACCACTTGTGATCAAAAAAGCAAACCGGCAATGGTCGCGCTGCTTGGCTTCGTGCAGTGTCTCAACTCTCATCGTCTGTTCCGACTTCCGAGAGACTGCGACCTCCAGAAGCCCGTGAGCATGTAACAGCACGACGGCTAAGAAGTTCAGAAGGCTCTGGTCTGCTGGAAAGCATGGGCACTGACTAAATGTGATCCGTCCTTGTGGCTCCTGAAAGGATCTATATATGGCAGTAGGCATGAGAACAGGATCCAACTACCCCTCACATCAGCGCTACCATCCGTGTCCTTTAATCCCAGCTGGCTGAAAGCACTGCATGTTCCTCCATAGTACGTACCCCTAGCTACTTGTGGCTGACATTATCATCAACTGGGGTTAATCAGGACCAGATCGCCATTTCGGGGATACAAGGATGGCTCTGCGGCATCTACGAATATGGCCAAAATGAATGACACCGGTGATCTCCAGACACGACGAAAGGTGAAAGTAGGAAAATTCAGGTTATAGCTCTAGGAAGAACAGCTGCGAATTGCTGCGTGCAACGACTCCTGTCAGGCGGCTAACCCTTGTGGTCGTCTGCAGTCAAAAGCAACGGCGGCGACGGAAAAAACCGTGACAAAACTGTAAGAAAGAAGCATAGGCATAGTGGTACCAGGCAGTACCGGAGGGAAGCAAGAACCAACGATGCATCAATAACTTACACGATACATGTCATCTCCTCGATCTAGTACTGGGAAGAGGGCACGATCGTCAAATTGCAGCTTACGCTTTGCAGCTCGAAAAACGAGCGAGGGCTTGAATTGTTCGTACCATTGCGTACTCACAAGCTGCGCTGCCAATACGCCGGTCACTACCGGAAAACAGGACCCTCAGCTGTCTCGTTCCGTTGAGGAGGAATGGGTGATGCAAATTACAGAGCATTTTATTCCAAAAAGAATCACAAGCGTACAACTGGATGCATAGTGACCAGGGAACAACCAAAATAAGAGAAGTTTATGAGGGGGAAAATAGAAGGGATGCAATGGTAAATTGATAATTCATCAGAGTAAGCCGCCGCAACTTCGTTTATTCAGTGCGACCAGCAGAGGCCGCGCTAGACGCATGGCCTCTTGATCAATCGTCGTAATCGTTGCGGCGGCGGTTGTTCTTCCCGTAGCGCTGCTTCTTCTCGTCGTCAGAGTCGTCATGCTTCTTGTAACGCGGCTTCCTCTCGTCATCGGAGTCGTCGTCATCGTCCTACAAAAAAGAGAGCAAGAAGCAATATGCATTGGGCCCGATTCCTCATTAGCCCATTTGGCCCAGTATTTTCTAAGCACAAACACACGGGCCGGCCGACGAGTTATGGACTCACGTGCTTCTTGCGGCCGTAGCTGGGCCTCCCGTCGCCGCCGCCGCCCTGGTACTTGGGCCGCTCGTCCCCGTACGCTGGCTTTGGCTTCCGGTACCCACCCGCGGCGGCTGCAGAACCATACGCTTCCGCCCCCTCGTCGTCGTCGTGCGCCTTCCTCCCGTACCCATACCCAGCGGAAGAGCCGTGGCTCTCCTCCTCCTGAGCATGAGGCCTCCTCCCGTACCCACCACCACCGTGGCTGTCCGCGGCCTGCGGCCTCCTGCGGTGCTGCTCAGCCGCGCCGCAGCCCTTATCGGCTTCGGGCCTCCGGCCGTACTGGGGGCGACCGCATGAGGAGGCGGATGTGGAGATGGGGTAGCAGGTTTCGTCGGAGGGCGGGAGGGCGCGGCCGAAGGTGAGGGCGAGGTCGTAGCCGCCGCCGTAGGGGGTGGGGTCGTACTCGTCGAAGTCGGCCACCTCGTCGGCCCTGCCGCCTCCCCAGAAGACGCTCGCCATACCGACGCTGCTCGGCGCGTGCGTACGTACGCTCGTTGGCGTTTGGGTGATTTCAACGGGGGCTCTGGAGAGACGGGCTCAGCGCGGGAAAGGCGGGCACTGCGCGGCCGGAAGAGAGGGGCGCCCATGGGCGAGGGCCGAGCGGGCGGCTCGGGGAGTTCCCGTGGCTGGGAAGCGGTCAAATGGAGACGGGCGCGGAAGCACCGCGCGTCCATCCAGGGCGGGCCGTGGCGAGGAGATCGAGAGGTGTTTCTCGTTGCATTTGCCGCGAAGGTTTCCGTTTCTCTTCGGTCCGACAAATACCCAGAATGCCTGACGAGCACCGAGGTGGGAGGGCAAATCGCACTTCTTGCGCGTACCAACAGGTGAGCGAGCGGGCATTCACCGGATTTCTCTTACTGGTTTAAACGAAGAGCCCAACAGGCAACTTGACAGGACGGCCATACATTGAACAAGCTTTTCTTCTTTCCCCCTTGACCGACAGTACATTACATTTGTTGGCGTACTACACATAAATAGCCACTAGGGGTCCCGATCTTTCGATGAGAGTGGTAGATTCGATTGGGGAAGGAGGTGACGTTGACGACCCGACTACAACCATCCAAGGACGTTGCGCCTTAGCGATCAATACACCAACTCCAGAGATTGTTCGTGACCTTGTCGCGCACGATCAACCTAACCACGAGGGTTCTCGTTCCTGCAAGCCCTCATCACACCATTTGGTGGACAACACAAGAAGAAAGGAAGGGCAGATGGTATGAACAAAGGTCCTTGTTCCGCCCGAAAGTCACATCATGGTTCAAGTGTTCCATCGTGCCAGACATTATTGCCCTCTGCGTCTGCACAGTTTCTTTGTTTTGTTCCCTTTTCCTTCATATTCATGGACGGGTCTATCAGCGCTGGCCTTCACAAATGATCAATGACAAGCGTGCTTAATGGCGCATGCCACTGTTAAAAACTTACATCTATACTCGGAAAGCAAACAGACCAACATCACGCCTTTTCATCTGAACACACGTTTGGTGTTACTGTACAAAAACAATCCTATAGTTACGGACGTTGGGCAGCTGCTAATCTCTTTTTCTTTTCTTTTTTTTCTTTTCTTTTTCACTCATCTGTTTGTTGTACTCTCTGCCTTGCTGCTTGATTGGTGGGCAAGTTCTTCTGTAATGGTTTTAAGGCACCCATGATCTCTGCGAATGATGGTCGCATCTTCGGGTCCCTACAGCAAATAAAGGAAACGACAGCACTGAGATACTTAGTGGGAGAGTGCATTTAGCAAACAAGAATGCAGATATTGATTACTAAGGTACAATGTCTAGAAGAATGTTACTGTATATTTTGAAATTGCAACCTTGATTACTAAGGTACAATGTCTAGAAGAATGTTACTGTATATTTTGAAATTGCAACCAAGCAAGTTAGGCATACTAACGTCTGCCAGCATTTCGTTATGATCTCTGCTATGGCAGGATCCACGTTATCTGGAATATCAAGGCGACGATGCTGAAACCCAACTGCTCCAACAACTTGCATGGCGTTCATACCTTCCCAAGGCTGTAGTAATGTACAAAGTTCCCATAGTATGACCCCATAGCTAAAAACATCGCATCTGCCAACATGCACAACCATTTCAGCACGCACAAAATTATTTGAGATAAGAATACATCTGAACTGAGCTTTTAAACAGTAGACTAACTTCTCATCTGATGGTTCATTACGAAGTACTTCAGGTGCCATCCACTCAGCCTGCACATCAACACAAACGTTCAGTAGAAATCAACTTCTGTTTCCGATAGTGTACAAGAAATATCCTGATACAAGAGCAACAAGTTCTAACACACTTAAGCCCGTTCGCCATCTTAAGCTCATCAACAAACTACACTAGACTAAACAGCTAGCTATGTTTGGACTTTAAACTGAAATATCATATCACAGAGAGAAGCTGAAGGCAGCGGAGGGTTAAGATATTGCAGGGAAGTGTAAGTCCAAGATATACTTTGAACCTCTGCCATTCATCACCAATCTTCCTTCCATACTATGATAGTTAAAGTTATACCTTCAAATATTTCAACCCTTTTCCATATGCAAGGAGCACGATGGGGTAAGTTTATTAATACCTGATGCAATTGATATTAATATTAACTGTATATTAGAATAGTGTATTGACTGGTATGGAAACTCTAAATATATAAGAGCTGAGCCAACAGACAAACCACAGACTCTTGCCGCTTGAGGTTTCCAAAGATAGATGCACACATATGCGAACTACAAAGTTTAATAATTTTTTTAACAAATGGAGGAGATAATTTACAGAACTGGAGAATTCAGTACACTACAAACAAATTTAAGCATAGAGAAGGAAGTGCTTCTATACTCTCCCAGATAGAAAATTGCACAGGTTTAAAGCATTTTATGACAACAAATAATTTGCAACTTGTATGAACTGCAAATGCTTTAGATTTATGCAATTTTCTTTTCAGAAGAGTACAGAAGCACTGCTCACATAAAAGTTACACTAAAATTGTGGAAATCATGCAAGCTTACTGTTCCAGCTGTTGATCTTGATGACAGGAAGGTATTGTTCTTCATTCTTGATAAACCAAAATCGCAAACCTAATTGCAAAAAGTTATGTAACTTGCAATGAAAACAATACACAGAATGTCATTGCTATGATGGAACTTGTGCGTTACCTTCACAACCCAATTCTTGTCAACCAGTAGGTTTGGGGATTTCAGATCTCGATGGACTATAACTGGAGTGCAATTATGCAGATAATTCATGCCACGAGCCTAGAAGCCATTGGAAGCAAGTTTAGTAAACAATATTTTAGCTGTACTTTTCCAGATTTATCAGCAACAGCAAACAGAGATATTCAAATTATGCATTAGTCGTACCACATCAAGTGCCATTCTTAAGCGCTTCCTTTCATCCAACTGGTTGTTGGGTCGATGAATCAACCGGAACAAACTACCTCTGCAATACCAATAGCACAAGTAACAATAAGTAAATAATTTAGACTTTTTAAACTAAGTATTAGAAATAAGGCCATAGTTCATACATGAAAGGGAAAAAAGAGCTATTATGAGTGGGTGCGTTAGTGCATGTGTGTTAAGCTTAGAACAATATGTATGTAGCTATATACATGTCATGCATATGTCGAATGCCACGATTTATATCAGTCTCCAAATCGTATTTTTCATATTTGTCTCCGCACACTCTGCTCCACAAACACTATCCTCAATAGAATTACTTGTCACCAACCTATTGCCAATTCTTAAGGGGGGTCGCTGGCAAGCATTCCAGAATTGTCACTTGACTCAGATTGACTTACAAAGCTATCCACGCCATTAAAGTCCTTACTGGATCGGGAAGATGAGATCAGAACAACCCGACCAAAAGAACAAAAGATAAAAAATTTTCCTAACAGAGTAATTATCTAAGAATTCAGACACTAATTAGGATTAGGTAAAAAAATCAACTCCTTTTGTTATAAAACACACGACAAAATATAATAAAATCAAAGGAACATGATATACAAATTCAACATGGAAAACCCTTGCGTGAAAAAACCACGAACGCACGAAGGTGGAAATCACTGACCACTATAAGAGGGGAATTACAAGCACGGGGCTATTCGGCACATCTAAACCATGCAACTACAGGGTTACATTTATAGGTTAGGGAACTAATGTCCCACACAGAGAAGGAAACCGAATTGGAGTTGGTTGTGTCGACCAGCGCCACATCTGGTGCAACTTAGCTGTGCGTCGCTTAGCACCAAACCTGGCACGAGTTAGCATAGTGTCCAGCACAGACACGAAAACGAATTCGGATCACACTTTAACACCTTTCTTCTAAGATGCTAGAACATTTTTCATTTGAACAAAAACAGTAGGGAAGGCTCCTATTGTATACATAGAAAATTGCTAGAGCATTCATGAGTGATGGGTCTGTTTTTTAGGGCTGATGGCTTATGGCTTAAATATTTAAATTCTGGCTGTATGCGAGAGACAGTACGCAGAGGGAAATAGCCGTATGCGATTTTGACCGGTACAACTGAATTCAGTACACTTTTTACTACAATTTTCCTATTGACTCCACCTTGAAAAAACACACCGTTTAAAAGCTAGTTATTGTAGACAGTACAAGCATAAGCCAAATTTAAGCCCAAAAGAACCCGGCCAATGAGTCTATGGAGCATTAGTTATTAAGTAAACTAGTGCAAAATGAAAGGTATCAGAAAAAAGCTTGTCTTGTTAACACAACAAATTCTGAATCAAATGGTAAGCTAGCGTGGTGATCCTATTTACTACGTGATATGAAGTAAACACAGATTCAAAGTAAAAAAATGTAAATAAAAACATCCTACCTTGGAAGAAATTCGGTGACAATGGAAAGATTAGGCACACGAGTTATAGCGCCCATGAAGAGCACAACATTAGGATGACGCAACCTCTTCATTATTCGCACCTAGACATGAAACAATTATCAGGTGGTGTGAGAACTGCGCAAAAAATAAACTTAAATGACCACTAATCCATATAAAGGAAAGTAGAAGTTCTTAAATGATGGTTGGGGCTACAAGTATGGAAGAAAAATATGGTTACTTCACGGAAGCCTGAATGGTATGGTTTACAAAATGCACACACACAGTTCACATGAGTGCGGCATGCACACGCACGAGTACGGACATGAGTGTGTACTCACAAACACATAAATAAACACAAACAAAAAAACCAAGAGTTGTGTACTTCAATCTATTTATGTCATTTGAGTTACAGAAAGCAGTATACCTCAGTTCTAAATTCTTCCAGAGCATCGCTTGAAATATCTTGTTGCAAAAATTTCTTGACTGCAACTTCCTATAAACAAAGTGATTTGTCATCCTGTAAAAGGTGGCATTAAAGGAAAAGAAAGCAAAGACATTGCTAGAAGATTCACAGAAGATGGAGTGCAACGAAGGATGAATCTTCGAACCAACCAAAACAACTAAAGCTAGGCATGTTTTTGAAGCTTCTTTTTTAGGCTAAAGCCTGTCACTGAAGAAATCACATCTCACTTAAAGTTCCAAGTGAAAACTGACTGTAAAAGTCTACAACTAAAACTTTCCCTTTTGGTACAAGACCTAACCGTTTCATGATATGAATGGAGGAGAAAATCTACCAAATGGCTATGACGGTTCCTCACATCTTGTTTTAACTAACTTTTCTCATTGCTAATGTCAACAAGGTTGAAAAGTAGAAACCTATTCTAGTTTCAGTAATTTGTTGACAGTATTATGATGTTATAAGTTAGCATTTCTTGACATCATCGGTCCCCAATGTTGAATTTGCTTCCATATATTTCCACTGCTCATTTAGCAATTGCAAATTCAGATGACAAACATGGAACTTGTTAATAACTTTAAAAACATATAAGAGCACATTTAAACTGAAATACTTACTGTTCCATGCCATTCTCCTCTATAAACTTCTCCAAACGATCCTGGAACATACAAGGTTGGATGGAATTTATATTAAAAAAAACATGTAACATGATTTCAGAAACTGTACTAGGATAATTTCGGAGAATCAATTGTGATATAATCACTGAAATAGTAGCATAACTAAGAAAACACATCTGCGTAAATAAAGAGAGCTGTACCAAGGCCGATCCGTTCACCAATTGTAATTTCTTCCCATTGCATTTCAAACTCTGCAACATCATCCAGAGCAATATCAGATTTTGCACTCTCTGTCCCGCTTGATTTGTCTGAGATTCTTTCAGCTTCCTGAGGGACTTCAACTGAATCCTTTTCTTGATCCAGAGCATTGTCTTGGCCATGATCGATTTCAAGGTGCTGCTTATCCCAAAAGTCGTCTCCACCTTTCTCAATTGATTCATTTCCTTCAGAGGGACTTGGCAAACCAAGCAGCTGATTACCAGGTTCCAGGTGTTCATATTGCTTGCTAACAGCAGCAGTTGTGGCAACAACTGCAGCTGCAGTGACGGTGGCTGCAGCTGCAACAGGCACGTCAAAGCTCATATCACTGTTAGATTTAGCAGCAGCGACAACCATCGAAGACACAACAACTGCAGCAGTTGCAACAGCAGCAGCTGTAACAGGCAATTGCTTTGAGAGCTGTGATGAAGCTTCCTGGGGAGGTGCAGACGGTTCATAATGAGAAAAATAGGGAGATGCATTATCTCGAATATCCGGGGGATGGTAAATGCCCAAACCCTCGATAGGCTTAAGTGAGTCTAGAGGTGCCCGGTGAGGAATAACTTTTGATTGGAGTTCATGTCCAGGATGGTGAGGCAATAATGGACCATGACCACGAACAGCATATTCCCTCGAACCAAGCTCATTCATCCTCCTTTTCATTTCATCCTTGCTTTGAAACAGGGTGGTGTCACACACGATGAGGTCCTTTGGCTCTTCCATTGAATCTTCTGAAAACAAGTCAGGTGGTGCCACAACTCCATTTTCAAGTAAAACCTCATGGATCTTCTGAGCTAATTGTGGGTTTTCTTTGGCAGCATTAATCATGTACTCCGAAATATCCTTCACTTTCATCCTCCGGACACCTGGAGCACTGCCCACTTCTGAGGAAGAAGGTGAAGTTGATGAAGAATTATTTGTTGTCATTGATTTTTCTTTGTTCTTTGCAGCCAAAATGTCGTGTGTATTTCTAGATTCAATAATAATAGGCCTATCATCACTAGTGCTTGTGCTAACCGATAATTTCTCGAATGAACTTAATAGTGTATTTTGTTGATTGCTTGTCTGACTAGTTGTAGCTCCATCGGTATCAGAAGGACCAAGGTTGCTTGATGTTGATCTTCTGTCAACTAACTCATACTCAAAAGAACCACATGCATAATTTGATACTCCACTAAGAGAAGATCCCAACTGATTGGTAGGATCATCTTTGTTAAAATGATGATTATCTGAGAAGGAACTTTCTTCTAAGTCTGCAGGCAAAACAGCACCATCTGAAGGAATAAGTGTGCCAGGATCCGCCACGAGATCAACAATGAACTCCCTGCAAAATGCAACATGGTATAGATGGTTATAAGGTGAGATGCATATCTGAAGCAAGGAGTCTAATATCTAGCAGTTGTGATATCTCATGCTTATCCGTCCTACAAAATCCAATTTATGCTGACCATGTAAAGGGTGTACCTTCCGTTATCAAATTTCACAATGTTCAAAGCTCCATCATCCGATCCAGTGTACTGCCTTCCTTTCAGCAGTCGACAAGGGACATCAAGGCTATCAGCCAAAACCTACATGCAAGTATGAAGAGAAGTAATTGTTAGCATAGCAATGGGTCATCTATTAAACAACTATTTCTCACAGTGATTTGCCATGTCAGAGAAGTAATTGTTAGTATACAAATGGATCATCTATTGAGCAAATGTTTCACACAGTGGTTTGCCACATCATATGTTCAGAGTATTTATAGAACAGCAAAAATGACGCCGTCCATTTCGATATTAGAACAATAAGAACAACAATGTTGATATAGAGTTATGCATTGGATTTCAAGTTGAGAAAAGAAAATAGAAAACATTATAGCAGATGGTCTTCAATGTTCATGTTTAGAAAATTCTGTTTGTAAATAAAGTTTAGAATTGGGGGCAAGAAAGGTAGGTCAGAGATTGTCCATGTCATGCTAAATAGTTAAATATATTTTATCAAGTCACTGACCTTAAATAGCAGCGCACGATGACGAGCTAGACCAATTTTTAATTGGCCAAGAGGCACAACTACACTTCCAATACTAATTCTCAGGGATCTGATCATACTCTGGTATTTCACCGACATGCTCTCAGGATCAAAAACTAGTCCACCCATGTGGTTAGCAACTAGACTAGCAAGTTTTTGAACCAAAACATTGCTAATAGATTCTGAAGTCCTCGATTGAAGTTCAAGAGCCATGATTAAGGCCTTCTGCTCAAGTTTCATAAGCTCAGGATCTTCACCTCTGTGGACCAATACAGCTTCCCAGTTGACACCATGTGAAAGTGGCTGCGCTCTCATATCAATAAGAGAGGGCATGGTAACCGATGCCGGCCCGTTCCCAATGACATAGAGATCATAAAAGCCATCTGATATTTTGTCATCATACCCAAGGGCGTTGAAACTCTGAGAAGCATGAACAAAGCTATCATATGAGACATGTCAGAAAATGGTGAAAGTCAACAGATAAGTAGGGGACATTTGAGTTTATAGAAACACCAGGGACCTAGTCTATTATAAAACACTATCAAAGATGCAATTCAATGTCAATGTATGGTTCCTTTTAAAATGTTAACACAATATTTGTGCATTTGAACAACAACTAACAATTAACTGAAACGTGCACTTACTCATAGAAGAACTATTTTGCTCGAAAGAACGAGCTCCTGTTGTTAGCAATCTAACAAAGGATATACCAGCATCACAATCTACAACCCACACAAGCAATGAGAATTATCCTGCGGTGTTTAGTCATAAGATGAAACCAAATGTTTAGCATATCAGATGTATACTACTTTCAGTGATTATGCAATCAGACCGAAGAACATGATACGTAATCATATTCATACCACAGAAATTTCACCTAAGCTTGTGCAACCGACGCAAACCCATCCAATTCACACAATCACACTATGCACTAGAGCACGGTTACGTTGCCCAGCCATCATTACAGCTGAGCAATTGTAATCGTCAAAAATGTAATGTCAGGCAGCTGCACACCATGCAATCTACTCCGCGATCACAATTGCAATATGAAAACATCTGACGAAAGATGAAATGGAAGCAGACAGGGCTAAATTGGCTGCACTGACCCAGTATCGGAGCGCGAGGACATCTGCGGGGGAGCTCTGAGGCGGGCAGAAACCCAGACTGATCTGCTTGGCGACCTCAATCTCCATCTCCTCGGGATTGTCCCGCGCGCTCATCTCCAGCACGAGCTGCAGCTGGAACTCCTCCAACTCGTCCTCCTCCTTCTCCCTCTCCCGCTTCCTCTCCTCCGCCTCCGACGACTCCCTTATCACCCTCTCCTCCACCTTGTCCTCCTCCTGCGATCGCCTCCGCTCCCTCTCCATCCCCTCCTCCTGCAACCGCCTCCGCTCCCTCTCCATCCCCTCCTCCTGCGACCGCCTCCGCTCCCTCTCCATCCCCTCCTCCTGCGACCGCCTCCTCTCCCCCGCTACGGATGGCCTCCTCTCCCCCGCTACGGATGGCCTCCTCTCCCCCGCTACGGATGGCCTCCTCTCCCCCGCTACGGATGGCCTCCTCTCCCCCGATACGGATTGCCTCCTCTCATCCGCCCTCACCCCTACCGACGACGGCGCGGTCGTTGACCCCTCCGCCTCCTGGGGTGTCAGGGGCGTAGAGGGCTGAGACCGGCTGGGGACGGAGTCCAGCCAGCTCGACACCGCCGAGGGCTGCCTCTGCTCGGGGTGGGGGTGATGAACCGCGCTTCCGCCGCCGCTGCCCTTGCGGGAGGGCGGAGGGGGCGGCGAGGAGGCGCCATCGCCGGACCCCTCGCCGATGTGGAGCTTCCTGAAGAAGTTCTTCATGCCGCCGCCGCCGCCGGCGAAGCCGAGGTCACCGTCGCAGTAGCTATTGCCTAGTGGTCTTGGTGGTGGGTGGGTGGATCCGACATGGCCACTGACGCTGAGGCGGTTGGGTAACTTTAGGCAGGCATTAGTCTAATCGATTTGTTATCGCTAGCCTCTGCATCGCCGAGTCATCGCCGAGGAAAAGACCGGAGAGAGAGAGAAAAACAGAAAGAGCCCCGGGTTTGGGGTTAATTACGCCATTCGTCGGGGTTTGGTTAAATTTACTTGTGTCGTATTACAGTGTGTGTAATTAATGCAGAAAGGGAGCATGCGCTTGCCTCGCGGACCACGGACAGCCAAGGAGTTTCGTTTGCTCGCGGATATATAGGGGGGCGCAAGTTTACGACAATGACATGTGGGACACCTGATACATTGGGCCCCACATGTCATTGATATCAATCTGCATCAAAATTGTAGCGCGGCCACTCCGAAGAGAAAGTGATTAGCAGAGAGAAAAGCATGTTCATAAGCAGAAACAGCCAAAGATAACCCGGACAGCACCACCTGGCTCCCGTGGACGCGGCTCACGGTGACCACCACCCCACCGCCAAGCGGGGCCCACGTAAAGCCTAACCAGCTGACATGGGGGCCCGGCCCACTCACCAAGTGGTGCGGCCTCCATCGTTCGTACGAACACGTTGATGAGCCCCGTTCCGTTCCGTGGGCCCCACCCACATTGAAACTTGCACACTATCGCGTGGGCCCTCACCCCGCAACTTTATGCTGCTCCCACTGACGCGCTGATCTGGCAGATTTGCCGGCCCACTTGCCATGCCGTACTACTCCAGCAGCGGCGAGCATGTGCCATGTGAGGAGTTATCCCTGTGATATGCTCCGCGTTGCGTGCGAGTGGGTACGGAGATAACTCTTGTTGGTGGGGCCCACACGGTGGCCACCTGAAACTTGCGGTGGTGGCCTGCTGGGCTATCTCACGGTGGGCCCGGCCTCTTCCGTGGGTTTCGTAGCCTGGGCTGGTCGTTTGCTTTCTGTGTTCTTGAAGGCTGAAGTGGGCGTGATGGCCAGTGGCAATTGAAGGCGTTTTCCGGCTCACGATTCGTGCCCCTGTACGCGCCAGTGCACAATAGCCTAATGGGCCGAGATACCAATTGCTGAAGTTTTTGAACTATGGGCTATGGTGCGCCTAATTTACGCGCACGCGTAGGAACGCGTGTTTCCAACAGCCCGGTCTTAGCCAACCAACGCCAGTAAAAACCGATTTTTAAATGAATTAATTTTTTAAGATAGTTTTATAATTTATCTATAGGAGTAATTGTAGAAGTCATTTTTAACACAGTGGTTTCTTAATATAAATATCTTTTACTTCCTTAACATGTCGCAACCAGCCCCCCAATACGTCAGGACGAACGCTATGCCGTTCTACTCTTTTTGGATTTTTAGCGACTTTTTACTTCTCTCAACAATCACTATTTATTAGACTAATAAGTCATAACCAAAATTTATAAGTCGTAACTCAAAAGAACAGGTCCAAGTAATAGCACATAAGCTGTAACTAAAAAAATACTAACAACAACACACTTCCTACCCAGTGAATTACGGGAGACCTTGCTTTCCAATCCTCGGCGAATCCATGTAGGGGTGGGCAAAATACCCGCTACCCGTTACCCGTACCCGAATTACCCGGACCCGAACCCGAAATACCCGAACCCGAGGTACCCGATCCCAAATTCGGATAGCGATTCTGATTACCCGAAATTAGTTTGGGTAGTTCGGGTAATATCCCCCGGTACCCGAACTACCCGAATTACCCGAACTACCCGAAATACACTTGAACTTATCACTTTATTACCCGTACCCGAATTACCCGAACCCGAACCCCGAAATTGCTGCTGAAATTCTATGCAAATTCTGTGCAGTTTGCTAGTTTTTTGTGAATTCGGGTATATCGGGTATACCCGAACCCGAACCCGAATTATCGGGTACCCGAAATTGCGGGTAGTGTTTTTTTGGGGCTAATATCGGGTAGCAGTTTTCATTACCCGAATTTCGAATTACCCGAACTACCCGACCCGAAAAAATCGGGTAACCCGAATGCCCACCCCTAAATCCATGCACTAATTAATCAATGTGTTAAATAACTAGCACACTAAAAACATACGCGAATAATAGTGTATACAATGGTGTACGTTTACTGTTTCTAAGTGTTACCGTATGGAATAAGAGATTTGCCGGCCCACTTGCCATGTCGTACTGCTCCAGCAGTGGTAGTGGACAGCGAGCATGTGCCATGTGAGGAGTTATCACTGGGATATGCTTCGCGTTGCGTGCGAGTGGGTACGGAGATAACAGTTGTTGGTAGGGCCCACACGGTGGCCACTTCAAACTTGCGGTGTTGGGCTACTCACGGTGGGCCCGGCCTCT
Organism: Dendrocalamus latiflorus; assembly: GCA_017311315.1. Lineage (NCBI taxonomy): Eukaryota > Viridiplantae > Streptophyta > Magnoliopsida > Poales > Poaceae > Dendrocalamus > Dendrocalamus latiflorus. Next base: position 45,300,243 of record CM029640.1, read on the forward strand.
TCCGTGGGCTTTGAAGCCTGGGCCTTATCGTCGGCTTTCTGTATGCAGGCTAGCAATTGAAGGCTTATTTGGGCGCACGATTCGTGCCCCTGTACGCGCCAGTGCACAAAAGGCTAATGGGCCGAGCTATGGTCTATTCACACCAATTGCTGAAGTTTCCGAATTATGGGCTAGGGTGCGCCTAATTTACGCGCACGTGTAGGAACGTATGGTTTCCGACAGCCCGGTATTAAGCCAGATAATGGGCTGAGCTATGTTTGGTTTTGTCACTGTACAAAACTACTCTCTTTGACCTTATCACTGCACAAAGTTGCCTCTTTGGTCTTGTCACTGTGTAAAGCTGTCTTGTTTGGTGTTGTCACTGTCAAAAGCTAATCTGTCTGGTCTTGTCACTGCACAAAACTACTCTCTTTGGTTTTGACATTGCACAAAACTACCTCTTTGATGTTGTCACTACGTAAAGCTCCTCCTTTGGCCTAGTCACTGCATAAAGACAATTTTACCCTCGCACTTGAGGCTATAAAAGGGGGGCCATTCCCCAGCCACTCTCCATTCTATCAACCTTGGTTTGCTCCTCCCTTCCTCGGACGTGGAGATGGGCCAACTCAGCGCCTCTTCATCGGCACCCACAGTGATTTCCCGAAGTGCAACCCGGTTGTGAGACGTAAGACCTCACAGAGGGCTACAAATACAGAACGGCACTACTACAAGTGCCCCTTTCACTCGGTGAGTCACCTTGTTTTGGGTTAGTTCAAATCGTTTAGTGGATGTTATAAAACCTTTCTCTTATTGATTTCTAGGACGGACCAGGCGGTTGCTGATTCTAAGTGTGGGAGGATGAAATTGGCACTAAACCCAACATTGTTCCACAGCAGATAGTTATGATGGGGGTACCGAAATGTCTGAGATGCACCATCATTTTGATAGACTTGAGACCAAGATTAACATAATATTGTGTGGTATTTTCTTTATTGTGTTCGTTGTTGTGTTGAAGATGTAATACTGTGAGTGTTGTTTCGATTCGCATCGTTCATTTTTGGCAGTGCTTTGTATGATATATGTATGTATAATGCATATCCATGCCTATACCGTAGTAGACAGTTGCATGTTCTTACCGCTTTAATGTGTTCGCATCGCAATAAGTCGTTTTCTCTTTGTGAATGCATGACTGCTCTTGTTTCCTCTTAATGTTGATAAAAAATTCGAGCAAGGATGAAAATAATTAAGGGGAGTAAAGAGCAATTTTTGTATGTAATACATGTAGAAAATCTTGTTTCCTCTTAATGTTGATAAAAAATTCGAACGCTTATGATATTTGTAGGATGATTGCAACCTGTTTTTTTATTATTTAATCCTTTTTTTAAAGTGCAAGGATAAAGTGCAAGTTGGTTCATGTATTTTCGCGTCTGTGAGATAGCGGGGCCGAGGAGGTATAGTCAAGTCATTTCATGTGCGTGGCCGGGAAAGCAGGATTTCTGCTTAATGAGGCCTATACCGTGTGAAATCTTTTGTAAAAAATATTTTTAAAGTTAATCTCTCACGAACTTTATTTCCAATTCTGACCCCTTTGGCCATGGCACCACCCGCTGATGGAAAATGCGTATTTCATGCATACTTCGAGAACTCGTTTTGTCATGTTGTTGGATGCTTTCGTACACGAAGAATTTAATGCGAGAAGACAACGAATTTGATGTTGCGAATTAAACTAGACTTTATAATAAAGCTAAGAATAACATGACGTACATGATTTGGTTACGTGCATAAGAAATAGTATCATGCACGATGCAATAAACTGAAGTACTCGTACAATACATATGCACCTTTTTGGAATGGAAATAAAATCGACATTTGAGGGACTAGTTCGGAACAGAACCACCTACTACGTGGACCGGGTCCATTTTCCCTTCTTTCCAAGCTCGGCATTGAACTCCTTGGTAGGGGTGGGCTTTCGGTTTATTCGGCTATATTGGTACGGTTTATATGGTATTAAATAAATCAGTTTTTACAACCTGGAAACCAGAAAGAGTAGTGGGAGATTAAAAACTGTAGGACCGAATAGGCAGTAGAGGGGGTGAATGGTGCCTTCAAACCTCCCTAAATATTCACACAATCCTTCTTCTCTAATAGCTACTGAGCTATGAAGTTAAGGATTGAAAGCTCACTGGAAACCAACCAAAACAGAGAAGAACAACTGCTGGCTGAGAACAGTCCAGAACAAAAGACACGCTTTGCCGTGGTTGAACCTACCAAGAAAAGGTCTATCTGTGACCGAGTGGTTGAAAGCCAACTAGTGGTCAATCAGACAACTCGGTCGAAGACAGACGATACACTGCAAACAGAGAAAGTAGACCGACAACAGAGATACAACAGTCTCGGCCGATTTATAGCCTTCACTAGCGGAGGGGTAACCCGTTAACCCCAACTAACACCGGTTTTACACATGCTTTACTCGTTATCACCAAAAGACTCCAGTGCTTTAACAGTGCTTTAACCAGACATCAATTTCCTTCGCAAGCTTTGTGCATTTCTCCAAAATGCCCCTCCTGTACCTTCCCGAAAACTTCCCACTCTTCGCACGACCGCACCTGCTCCCGACCGACTGGACCTCGAATCCTCCCTGAGTCTAGTCCCGGTCCACTTGCACACGACCGCACCCGGCATCCGACCGACTGAACCTCGACTCCTCCCTAAGCCTAGTCCTGGTCCACCTCGCCGTTGCCCGTCGTGTGCACCTCCGGCAGCTCCAGCTCCAGTTCTTCATCATCCCGGCTTGCAACCACCTCACCAGCCTCGATCATCTTCAGCGTCTCCTGACTGTCTGGACCTCAACACCTCATGTGCCTAGTCCTGGTCCTCCTACGCCTCACCATTACCTAGCTCCGAAGTCCTACAACCACACAGACAAGAAAACATCACATAGCACCGCTCTAGAGACTGAAAACATACATCTGTATCAGAATAATATGCTCTGAAGTCACCCCAACTGGTCGTAAACCACCTACGACTGGTCGAACTCATAAGACATGTAATGCTCAAAGCCTACGACCACATCCCAGATTGTTACGACCACCCCCAGAAGTTGGTACAACTGCTTTCAAGAGGCTACGACCATCGCTATCACAAGCTACGACCTCTTTGAGCTGATCACAACCACTTCTGACCACGTTCAATACTTTTCATCGTGGTCGAAGCACCTTCCGACAACGTACAACATGGTCGAAGGCTCTTCCAACTGTATACACCGTGGTCAAAGCCGTTCAGCGTGGTCGAAGCCTCTTCCGACCATGAACAACGAGGTTGAAGCCTCTTCTGAACACGAACAATGTGGTCGAAGCCTGTTCCGACTTCCCAACGTGGTCGTGGTCGAAGTCTGCCGACTTCCCAACATGGTTGAAGTTTGTTGACTTCTCAATGTGGTCGTGGTCGAAGTCTGCTGACTTCCCAACGTGGTCGTGGTTGAAGTCTGCCAACTTCACAACATGGTCGTGGTCAAAGTCTGCCGACTTTCCAATGTGGTCGAAGTCCCATCTACCGACTACCGATCGCGTGGTCGAAGATTCAACTACCGACTGCAGCGGTCAAAGCTCCGGCTACCGACCACATGGTCATAAACCCTTCTGCTGACCTCCGACCACGACCAATGTGGTAGTAAGAGCTTCCGACCATGGCCAATGTGGTCGTAAGAGCTTCCAACCACGGCCAATGTGGTCGTAACAGCTTCCAATCACGGACAACGTGGTCATAAATTCATCTGCTAGCTTCCGACCGCTAACAATGTGGTCGTAAACCCTTCTGCTAACTTCCAACCATGGCCAAACGTGGTCGTAGGCCTTCCAGCAGACTTTGTGCTACCGACAATGTGGTCGTAAGAGCTTCCGACCACTCGCATGGGCTTACGACTTGTAGAAACAGCACAAACCAAACTCAATCTTTCTAAAACAAGTGTCAATTACTCATCACAAACATGGGGTCACCTCCACATGGTCTCTCAAAAACTGCACCAAATTTAGTTCGGTTAATTCGGTATTTGGTTTTTGCACAGTCACATGACATCAAAACACTAAATATACTACAGCACGCAGTTTGAAGTCCTAAACAAATTATGCTTCCTACTATAGCACAACATGACTGAAAATCTTTTACTTGAGTTAGTTCTACTGTCAACATGATAGACTGATAGTCATTTCCATGCTTGGTTATAACTTATAAGTGTGCTATTAGCAACTTGGGTTGCATTACCTTAATTCCTTTGTAACCAAGTCTTTCACCAAGCCCACCAGCCACAAGAACAAATGCAGCATGATGAGCTTCTTTTACCCCAGGTTCGTCCAGCGAATCAAATGTGTCATCACCACAGGTCAATACTTCCCTTGAAGGAACCTGTAAGCATGGTTCCTCTGTTAACACCATTTACTCGTTTCAAATTCAAAGGCACATCGATTCCAGACTAGACAAAAGACACTGATTCATACTAGACAAAAGAAATCTATAAAGTCATCCAATTCATTGAAAAATAGAACAGAGCAAAACTTACAGAAGGCGTCATATGGATTTTTGCCTACCTTTGAATCTGCTAAAAGCTTTCTGGCATTCTGAATGTAAAGCATCTACTGCTTCTGGCAAGAAGACAAAAGTCATGTAAAATCAAGAGCATAAGAACATAGTACTAAAAGTGGTGCTTCAAGAAAACTTGCAGAATGTCATCATCCAATGCATGTAATATGTGTGAGTAAGAGTTGTGCACAACACATATGAGATATGAGTTAAACCACACTCCACACATATGAGATATGCAGTCCAGGCTGTCCAGCAGTCAGCACCCAGCAGCAGTTTTGACTCCAAAAACTCAGTCTTATCACACATTCACATAATCATCCTAACAGATTAATAGCAGCAACATAATAGGGGGCAAAGTAACATAGTCATTGTGTCATAATCTCATTGACCTACATAGCACATAGCAACAATGCGACAGTCATAACAGCAACAAGCAACATTAATAACAGCAGCAACATAGACACATAGACATTGACGTAGTCTCATACACACATAGTGGTATTAATACTTAATAGAAGTGGCAGTAGAAGTTGAAGCCAGGAACATCCAGGAGCATGTGAGTCACCAGGACATCTACATAACATGTACGTGTGAATCAAGATAATATGTGTTAGAAATTACCAAACAGCAAGACAACAATGTAGAATTTAATATTAAAAATATACATTCTCATATTTTAGGAAGTTGACTTGGTAGGTTGGTGATAGAAATAGAATTGTACTTTGTCTTGGAATGAAAAGATCTGTCAACATTTTTTGCAATAAAGGAATAACATACAGAGTAAATTTAGTAATAAGAAGGAAATAACAAAATAAATTTCTTGATTTACCTTTCTCAATTTTAGCCAATTCTTCAGGGTCCTCTTCAATATTGACAGGTAGGGATCGCCGTAACCAATATTGTATACAAACTAGGCGTTCAACCATATATGGTGTGAGCGAGCTCCCAAAGTCATCAAGGACATGTCCACCAGTGCTAAAGGCCGACTCAAATGTGACTGTTGAAATGGGAATAGCTAAGTGCCTTGCTTATGGTTTGTGTTCCTATTCGGATAATGTTTATTAATTTTCAAACGAGAATTCAAGGAGGATGTATCGTTAATTTCTGGATCACAACGAAGCTCATGACTCTAGTGTTTACACTTGGCCTTCTTGACTGAATCTTCAATTTTGATTTTTATGAAGCTTTCCCACACATCAGATCTTAGTGCCATTGCTTTTCTTTTCTTTTTTACACTCCTTCTCCTTGTCCTGCTACTCCTTCTCATGTTGCTCCTTGTCCTTCCCAACATTATCATCAGGTTCAGTCATCTACAAATCAACCAACAAAACTAACCATTAAAAGATTCAAAAACAATGAACTGGACTCTAGAGTCTGTAGTTCTGCACTAAGCACTAAGCAATAGATAGAGAGATATACGCCATCACCATCAGTTTTTGACTGGATTGACCTAATATAGTAGTATGCTAGCATGCAAAAGTACAACACAACGACTTAATAAGCATTATGCTACATCAGCACAATCTACAAAAGCTTCAAAATGACCATCACCAATTCATCATTCACCAACCGTACAACCAAATTGAACAATAGTGCAATACATGATATACACCATTAGTCCATCACCATTCACCAAGCAAGCAAGTTTTGAAAAAAAACATACATTGCAGAATTGTTCGGTCACCGTCGCCGTGATGGACTGGTGGCCGAGACGCTGAGTGCTTGCTGCCGTGCGCGGATCTGGCCTCTAGGGACTTGGGAAGGATCGGCGGCGGGCGGCACTGACGTCTGGGAGTGGCGCAAACGAGCGGGCGCATAGGGCAGCGATTGGCGCCGATAGACGACGGCTGAAGGCAACGCCGACAAAACATGGGCGGAGGGCCGAAGGTGGCACCGATGGGACACGGGCAGAGGGCAGGAGGCGGCACCGACGGGACGCAGGCTGAGGGTCGGGGCGGCACCGAGGGGACATGGGCGGAAGGCCAGAGGTGATGCCGACAGCACGCGATGCGGTGCTTGCGCCCTTGCTTTGCTTCCTAGGGTTAGGGTGGAGTGTGGGGTCTCTCATGATCTCACCTCTTGGTCAGCTCTCACGACCTCACTGGTGGCGGGTGTAAGGAAACGAGGATTGAGGAGTGGCGAGTGGGCCTTGCTGTTGGGCCTAGTTTGGTGACTGAGCGAAGTTGAAATATCGGTACATGGCCTAGTGTGGTTTTTCATTCGGTTTGGTGTGATTTTCAGTTTTGGGAAAAAAAAAGTGCACACCCCTACTCCTCGACGACCTCTTTGGCCTTGGCCACTATTTCTCTCTTTTTCTCGCGCTCCCTCTCGTGAGCCTCATCCTCCCTGCATGTGCATGTCTCAAGATGAGCTTTTATCTCCCGATGTATACACTCGGTTTATTCGTCGTTGCGGCGCTCCTCCTCCTGAATCTTGCAGGCTCTTTTGACATCCCACTCCTCGTAGTCGAGAGTTCACTGGTCATGTGGGTGGATCTCTAGGTCGATCTACTTATGGTAGGCACATAGCGGTTCCGGGGACTACGGGTAGACAGGATAGGTTATTAGTGCATACTTTCAAAGAGAAATAGTAGGAGAACACACTGTAAGTGGTCCTTATTGGTTAGTGTTAGCTGCTCGTGTTCTAACGACGGTCGGGATAGTCACAGGAGTAGTTCGTACAACCACAATAACACATGCCCAGGCTAAGTCGTTGCTTAGACTTAAAAAACTTGCATGGGTCCCTGTACCAACAGAGGGATAGCGTCTCCCCCTCGGGACGGGGTTGCTGCTACGGGTGCGTCATTGTGGGGAGATGACCTCCCCGCACACTTCGCTTGTTTGTGCCAGGTCTCAATCGCCCTTGCTTGTTTGTCGCGGGCCGTAGCAGACCTTGTTAGTTCGTGGGTCTCCTCCCATTGCTTCATCATCTTGTCTCATTATTTCTTCTGCCTTTTGTCCATCCCGACATGGTGAAGCAATCACTCTGTAGTGTTGGGTTTGGCTATGTAGTGTTCTTTGTCATATCTCTTCCACCTCCTTTTATAAGCCAAACGGTTGGTACGGTGTGGTTAATTTCATGTGAGTAGGCTATGAAGTAGACTGGTGCCTTGTCTTTCTGAAAAGTTACCGCTGAGACAGAGTGTTGTCACATCTTACATTGCATGGAGTTGCATCGGACAGGACTCACCAGCGACGGTTCCTCAACAGTATTTTCGTTATGGGTTATATTTTTTATGAACTATTAGTATTTATAATCTAAAGCTAAAAGACAAGCTTTCCGTGCTTGCTTGCAGGTGGCGGCAGCAAGAAAATGTTAAGTGCCAATTCATGCTTGCAGAAGAAAAATATGTTTGGTGCTGTATGTTAGCAGCAAGAATTTTTTGTACGGATAATCCATTTTTTATTCGAAATTACATAAATATACCCGCGGGAAAATTTTTTACAAAAATAGGCTCCAGTCGCCGAATGGTTGGGCGACTGGAGCCTATCGCCCAACCAGACCGCGGCAGCTGAAGAGTCTGCGAACCGTTGGACGATTAACTCCAGTCGCCCAACGGTTCGGCGATTGCAAAGCAGTCGCTCAAACCGTTGGGCGACTGCATATCAGTCGCCCAACCGTTGGGCGACTGCATATCAGTCGCCCAACCGTTGGGCGACTGAGGGTGGATATAAGGCCGCGCTCGGCCGCCCCCGACGTCCACTTCTTCGGCGCGCAGAGAAGGAGAAAGAGAGGGAGAGGAGGAGAAGAGGGAGGGGAGAGAAAGAGAGGGAGAGGAGGAGAAGAGGGAGGGGAGAGAAAGAGAGAGAGAGGAGGAGAAGAGGAGAGGGCGTGCGCGATTTTCAGGTAAGTTTTTGTGTTATATTTTTTGTTAGTTTAGAAATATAGTTAGTGTAGATAATTTAGTTTAGAAACATAGTTAGTGTAGATAATTAGTTTAGAAAATTAGTTAGTTTAGATAGTTAGTGTAGATAATTAGTGTGGATAATTTAGTTTAGACATATAGTTAGTGTAGATAAATTAGTTTAGAAAGATAATTAGTGTAGATAATTAGTTTAGAAAAATAGTTAGTGTAGATAATTAGTTTAGATAATTTAGTTTAGATAATTTAGTGTAGAAAGATAGTTAGTGTAGATAATTTAGTGTAGAAAGATAGTTAGTGTACATAATTAGTGTAGATAATTAGTTTAGAAAATTAGTGTAGAAATATAGTTAGTGGTAGATAATTAGTGTAGATAATTAGTTTAGAAATATAGTTAGTGTAGATAATTAGTGTCGATAATTTAGTGTAGAAAGATAGTTAGTGTAGATAATTAGTGTCGATAATTTAGTGTAGAAAGATAGTTAGTGTACATAATTAGTGTAGATAATTAGTTTAGAAATTAGGTGTAGAAATATAGTAGTGTAGATAATTAGTTTAGAAATATAGTTAGTGTAGATAATTAGTGTCGATAATTTAGTGTAGAAAGATAATTAGTGTAGATAATTAGTGATCGATAATTTAGTGTAGAAAGATAGTTAGTGTACATAATTAGTGTAGATAATTAGTTTAAAAAATTAGTGTAGAAATATAGTTAGTGTAGATAATTAGTTTAGAAATATAGTTAGTGTAGATAATTAGTGTCGATAATTTAGTGTAGAAAGATAGTTAGTTTAGATAATTAGTGTACATAATTTAATATTGAAATTATTGTATAAATTTAGATGTAGAAAATTTAATGTAGAAATTATTGTACAAATTTTGCAGGTATGACTCGTGCTGGACGTGCCTCCGAGTGGCAGTACGAGCTGTTGGACGAGCACGTGGACCGCTCTCATCGCGCTTCCCGTCTAGTGCCGACACCGGGGAGCACGGACGAGCCGCCTCAGCTGGGAGTGATCCGGACACGCACACCTCGCGTGGCCTGGAGACTCGACCCTCGTTGGACTGCCAGGTTTGCACTACTCCAGCGTTTAGTGTGACCGTAAGTTCATTCCGTGCTGACCTTCACTTTGTTTGCAGGCTTCGGGATGCCGGGCTACTCCCTCTTGCCCGGAAGGTGCAGGCCACGGACGAGGATGCAGGCGCTGGCGCGGTGACGGGGCACACCAGGGTGACTAGTGAGACGACGCTGCAGATGTATTTATGCATGTACTGAAAAAACATGCGGCATGTTACTCACAGTTATAATATGAAGTTTATTTAAATTTACATAAGTCTATTATCTCTCTCCGCACATAAACTATCTCACTTAACAGTGTATGTATCGATCGTTCTGTACTCAATCTTTCATGAAAAAAAATTTTAAAACTTTTTGCACACCTACAATATACAATGAACATAAACTTTTATTACAATTTCACCGTATTTTTTACCCGTTCAACGTTACAAAATTCACAAAATCTAAACAAAACACGGGGGCTACATGCAGTCGCCATCCCGTATGGCGACTGCATGCTAGTCGCTTAACGGAAGAGCGACTGCATGCCAGTCGCTTAACGGAAAGAGCGACTGGATGTAGTCGCTCTACTGTGCAGCGAGACAAATTGTGTCGCGGTCTGGTTGGGCGATAGGCTCCAGTCGCCCAACCATTCGGGCGACTGGAGCCTATTTTTGTAAAAAAATTTTCCCGCGGGTATATTTATGTAATTTCGAATAAAAAATAGATTATCCGTACAAAAAATTCTTAGCAGCAAGGACTTGTACAGTGCAGGTCCATGTTTGCTTGCAAACAGTTGCTCATTCTGCATTGAATGTCTGAGATGCCGTGTAGGGCTAGTTAACCGTAGCCCCCGGAAAACAAGTAGACAAGTAGCTGAGGCATGTTGATTTTGGTTTAGACTTCTAATTTCTAACTTATATTTTACTATTTTTAAAACTTTTTTTCTAATTTTTTAGTTTTTTTAAGCTTTTGAGCCGATTCTTTTTTGTATTCGTTTGTGTTGTCCGTGATGAGTTAACATATTTTTCTATTTTTTAAATTTTTAAATTTAGTTACACCAAATAAGTCACCATCAGGTACAGTGTAATTTTAACCAGCTACAATACAATCTCTACTATAAGTTAGTTTATTTCAGCCCAACAGAGCCGTACCTAAGGGCTATGCTCTTTTTTCAAACGGAATCAATAAATTATAGTTAAAAATTATAAACCATAGCTAAAAAAATAGGTCCTAGCCGAGCACCGTGTGCCACTCAGCGCACTCTCAATAATTAACTAGCTTGATATCTTGATATTAAGGTCATCCCACATTATTCTTTGGCAAGGTGAAGAGAGAGAGCTTATACAAATGTCCACACTACGAAGTGGATGGTTTGTTGGAGAGCTTGATACCAAAATATGTACGGTGATTGTTAGTATCAAACTAAGTACCAATATTCATGCAAGTATTAAGGTTTACTATCAAACTATTTTATTACTAAAAGCCCATCTAAACACTCTCTTCTAATATTAAACAATAGTATTAAATCATTACGAGTGGCCTGACTGTCGTCGTCGTTCCACAATTCAGCTCACTCTCCGTAATTACGTCGTCAGCTCTGGGCCCTCGTTCTCCAATTGCTTTTAACTGTTGTAATTGTTTGGAGTACTAGCTTCATCCGGTATGTATTTCGAAAAGACTAAAACATACTACTCCGTTGTCTAAGTACATAGAGAACGTATTTTTTTAAATAATATTGTCCATAAATATAAGTTATATTTTCATATTTTAATGTAAAATTAGTGGCATGTTTATTTTCTGCATAAATATATTGAATATAGTGTTTAGGTATAATAATTATGGGTAGTTTAGTCATTTTCAATATCTTTTTATTCTATGTGCTAAAAATATAATTTATAAACTTAGACGGAGGAAGTACTAGTACTAAGCATAGCCACGCCCAATAGGAATTAATGAGACTATTTGTTAGGCTGTAATGCTATAGGTCGGTTCTTTAGACTAACGGTTTATGGTTTAAATATTTGAATTATGTATGTTCACGAGAAGTAGTACGCATAGAAAAACAGTCACATGTGATTTTGGCCGGTGTAGCTGAACTCAGTATTCTTTTTACTATAATCTATTCATTGACTCTATCTTTAAAATACACCGTTTAAAAGCTAATTATTGTAGACAGTACGAGTTATAATCTGGCTTTAAGCCAAAACGTCCCCACCCTATATACTGCCTACACTGACATATGCGCTTCCGTGATTTTAAAACACGAAGGTGTTAGTTCTGTCTCATTCCTGCTGGCTGCGGCTAAACTCACCGAACGTTCTTCGACACAATTCCTGAACTTGGGGAAGACGCTCCGCAGAGCGCCAGAAATTCTCACATTCTCTAACAAACCATTGTCCACTGTAGCCGAGGAATGTTGGCACAAATTCTGCGGGGCCATGTCTCCTACGTAATACGTACGTATGCAATGCACACGCCAAGCATGCATCCTCTACAATCAAAACGTTTCGCACAGTCCCTCCCATCTTCGAGAGGACGGTCGAGACAGACACTGATCTGATGCCACGCATAGGGCCTGTTTGGTTGGAGGCTGGAAAAAGCTGTCTGGTCAGGCATACATCCCAGGCGTTCGATTTTGGATGCCTCGGCCCAGGATGTGTTGCCTGGCAGGCATTTGCCTGCGAGACCTCCAACCAAACAGGCCCTATATCTCAAGTTCAAGTACATCGTCTTCCAAGAGCAGCCGCTGCTCTACGGAGTACGCACACCTCTACGGCTCTACCTGGCTGCGGCATCAGGTATACTGTTGTTGGCAGTGTTGAAAATAATCCTGCGGAATCTGTTTTCGAGTTGAGTCCGAGTCAGTTTAGAAATAGAAATTTATGTTTCAGAGTCGGTTTTTGTATTCGAATCTAATTTGTAAAAGTTGTGTTTAAATAGTGAAGAAAACAAAGAGAAGGCGCAACGATTCGAGCACCACCAAAGATTTCGTGTTATTGTATTGTCTCTGTTCATAGCTTTCGAAAATCGATTGCGACGTGAAGAAGCTGATCGAACCAGTTCGATCAGTGAAGACATTCAGACTATCTGATCTTCATCTAAGTCGTTTTGACGGTCCGATCAGCATTGGAACGTTCGGACCAGTCCGAACACCAGCTCGCGCGATCGGAGTAGTCCGAAGAGTTACTTGATTTTCAACCGTTGATTTACAATCGGGTGGATCGGCTGGTTGCAACTGTTCGGACCAATCCGAAAGGTGAAGCAATTTTTTTGAACATCAAATTCCAACATTGAATTGTCGGAGGCTTCTTCAGCGTGGTTGAAATTAACATCGACATGATTATAAATGACTATATGTCTCACGAGTGGTCTTAAACGATTACGACTCCTGAGATCAGTAGTCGTATCCAACAGGCAGTACGTGCATTACAACGGCCCACCATGCGGCGCCGGACAGAAAAGGGATGGTCACCTGCCGGAGACGGGCTGGAAAGCACCGTTGATCGACACGCAGAGGACGATCATAGGATCGAGTTACGATATGACGATCGGCGTCTGGTCCTGAGAAAAAGATGCAAGGCTAGCTAGGGATCAAACGTCCGGCCAGCAACAGTCCTCCGCTTTACTTTTCCTTCTCCGATCCGCCCGGCCGTCAGGACCAGAGGCCGGCCGTGGCTCCTTAGCAGCCTAAAAGCCCCACCCGAACCTTCATAATCTCACCCCAGATCTGCAAATGCTGGGGGGACTAGCTCACAGTGCGTACGGCGGCGACGACGACGGCAAGGACGATTGATCGTCCATGGATTGCCTTCAGAATCACGCCATTGCACAGTAGCATGCACGAGTACCGGGGCTACCAGAGTCCGATTCCAGGTTCAGGGAACTCAAATAGCCCGTGCATCAATCACACTATCACACAGGTACAGTGAGATCTTTCCAAACATGCAAAAGTGCTGGTCCCATACGTGTTAGCAATGGGCTGAACGAGGTTTGACCCGTCAAATCCACACGTAAAAACCGAGCCGGCCATGGCCCGGACTAAGGCCACGTTGCAGGCTGCGCTGGGGATTGCAGCAACGCAGATATCAGGAGCACATGCGAGTGCCATGGGAAACACGGACACTGCCATAAATGATTAAGTACTACTCCAAAAAGTTGCTGTCTTTTAACTTTTTAAATTCAGCTTTTAAAAGAAGGGGTTTATCGAGGTGGTTTAATAAACTATTTATAGAATTATTGCAGAAGTTACTTTAAACAAAGTGAATTTTTAATACAAGTGTCTTTACTCTCTCAATCTCTCCCACAAGCAGCCATAGCCAAAAGATATAAGTCATAACACTTTTGAACAATGCCTAGCTCCTTGCTGGGTTGTTTAGCGCCCACATCTAAGGGTACAATCGGAGTGGATATAGACAAATATAGCTCATTCTGCATTTTGTTTCAAATTTTTTCTTGAAATCGGTCAAACAGAAATTATCTGCTTCTTTTGCACCCCCTACACAGGACATTGAACAACAGGCATGCAATTAGAGCACTCAATATTCCCCGACTGTTTAGATGCAACAATCCATCTATCTATTATCTTGTTCCTACATGAAGTCATAATAGACTTACTCACATCATTAGACACACGGATATATATCGGATATCACTTATCCCGTATTCTATTCTGTATTTTTTTCTCAGAATCTGAGTCGAACACGGATTGTGTTAGATACCAATTTACTCCTTTCATATTCATTCCGTGGGCATTTTTTGTGATCTCACACCAGCCCAAGCAAGAGACGCACTGGAGAGGAGAGGAGAAACGAGGTGGGGTTGGTGGGGGGAAAAATACTATAAGGTCTAGTCTCCCCCCTCCCCGGTTAAATTGGATCCTTTGTAGACTTTGACGTGTGATAGCACAAATCTCAAAGCATTATGTAACACCCCGCCTCTTTGATTAACATTAAGTGGCATGTTACAACGTTAAGTGGGATTAATTATATAACTAATGATCTAAAATACAGGAGAATTTAAACTTTTTGTGTATCCATTTAGATTGAAACCGGCGAACGATAAAAAATATGTTACCTCCACAATTCTATCAACGAGGGCGAAGACCAAATTGTATAGACTAGAGTGAGGAACAAAATTCAATTGCACGACAAGTAAAAGAATTCAACTCAATTATTATTATACACACACACACACACATCAATCCGCAATACAACAGTGAATTAATTGCAATCTTTATACAGTAAATCAATTACATCCATCCAGTGACATTTAAAATTTACATCAAGTTAAATAAAAATATTACAACTCATTGAAATCCATAATTGTATAGTCTGTTATAGTTATTACATCAACTCTAAAATAAAATTACATTAGGGGCATTTCATACATTTAAAATTAACCAAGAGCGATGGAAAATATAAATTACATGCATATCATTTCATACAACATTTGCTAATCACTTGATTTCCAAATAGGCTGCGGTTTCCAATTGTGAGAAAAGTTAATTTAGAAATATCAAAAAAGACCAAACAAAAGAAAATAATTAAAATAAGACATTACCGTCAGAGCCCTAGAGGCTAATTTCGGATAGGGCAGTCCGTTCACGGAGATACTTGACCGTCCAGGGGCCAATCGGCACCTCTCACAACTATAGGATTATCATTCAGCGTAAACAAACGTGAAATATATTCAAAAGACCTTGGCAACCAGCCAACTATCCCAATCACCAAAATATCAATCGGCAGTCCACACGGCAACAGTAAAGGACAACACAACACATCTAGATAGCACGGCTACAAGAAAAAGGGCACACTTAGCCAACCGAATAGATGAGAGGAGAAGTAAGAAGAAGCACTAAGCACAGCATCAGTAAGACCCTAGCTCATTTATTCCCTTCCCTCATTCAAAATCCAATACCACACAACCAAATATCACCGAGCACCAC
Source organism: Dendrocalamus latiflorus (assembly GCA_017311315.1). Lineage (NCBI taxonomy): Eukaryota > Viridiplantae > Streptophyta > Magnoliopsida > Poales > Poaceae > Dendrocalamus > Dendrocalamus latiflorus. Next base: position 45,315,666 of record CM029640.1, read on the forward strand.
AAGGTCAGAACCAAGGCAAGCCGTTAGGAGCAAGGGTCAAGCCGCATGACATCAAACTGTAGGAGAAGAAGGCCACCACCTCTGCTAGCAGCACCGCACAGCCGATCAAGAAAGTGTCCACTGAGGGCACAATTTCAATCTTTCCCAAAGCAACCCAACCATCGACTAACAAAGGTAGCCCACTGCCCATTCTCAGTAATAACATCACGTTCTCAAAATCAAACCATGCATAGTCCATAGCCAATAAGCAATCAACTGAATGGCATAGCATCACTAGGGTGTCACTTAGGCACCACAGATTATATGTGCAGAAGGGAAAGGAGTAGAAGGGAGGAGGGTTTACCGTAGGCGAGGATCGGCGGCAGGGCACTACCATTGGCATAGCACTCGTGCCCTGATAGCTACCGCACACTCCCTCGACGTGAGGGCAGATTCGAGCTCCGCCGTAACTAGCCAAGGCAGCTCACCTCCATGCCTCTCACCATCTTGAGCTAAAAACCAAATCAAATCAAAATAATAACACAAGATCAACCATAGAAAGTGAATTGCAGTGAGAAGAAAGCACGTGAAAATGCATTCGAGGGAGGAGGAGTCAGATCCAAGCCATAGCCCATGGATCCGAAGGCCGAAGAACACGTTAGGGCTGGAGGCACCGAAGCCAGGGCGACGGCCAGGAGATGACCAACGCGGCCGAGGACAGTAGCGTGGGGAACCAGAGAAGTGAGCGGAGGAGCAAGGGTGGCGCACTGCATCGAGCACCAGCAGTGCAGCAAGAGGATCCCATAGATCCAGATGGGGCGTGAGGAGAGGAAGAGTCGGGAGAAAGAAAGAAAAGATAAAGGGAAAGGAGAGCCAATGAAAGGCTTAAGGCCATTCGACCGAATGGGGAAAAGAGAGAGAGGGGGGAGAGAGAAATTAGGAGGGGATGGAGAAAGGTTAGGGGGAGAGGTTAGACGCGATCAATTAAATTCATGTACTATCATTTAAATCGTCCCGATGCAGGATCAAATACCCTACTAAATCGATTAATCATATTTCAATCATAGAAACCCATAAATATTGCCCAAGTTTAGTATAATAAATTTAGTGTCGGTAGTAGATTAAAGCTGATATGCATATAGATTAAAATTTGTGTATTGTCATTTAGACCACTCCATGGTATAGTTAAATACATATATAATTTTGTTAGTTGTATCTAAATTGTAGAAACCCAATCATAATTAGTTTGGAGCAACAAAACTAATTAATTGCGGTCAGAGGATTTAGAAACATACACGCCAATTTAACTTGTGCGCATACAGATTAAATTTATGTACCATCGTCTAGATCATTTCGATAAAGATTTAAATGCCCAGATATTTTGATTGAATCCATTTAAAGTGTACAAAATCATTAATAATTATTTATAATGGTTAGAATAAATTAAGTGCCACAAGTAGAATAAAACATAGTGTGTACTGATTAAATTAATGTATTACCATTTAAATCATTCTGTGTTCTAATTAAATATCTAATTAACCTGCTTAGTCATATTAAATTATAGAACTTCCCTAGTAAATATTCTTGGATACTAAAAATAAATTAAATGATGTCCATAGGCTAAAAATTGTATGCATGTGAATTAAATTATCAGAATATCATTTAGATCACCCTATTGCTCATTTTAAATGCCCCGTTAATTTTTTTAGCCACTTATAAATTGTTAGAATAAATTAATAGCCATATTCTAAATTAATAGCCATTAAAAGATTTAAAACTGTTCGCAACAACTAGAATAATACACATCAATTTAAAGTAGTACGTGACAATTTAAGATTATGCTTAAAGATTAAAATTGTATACAACAATTTAAATAGCATTTGAGTCATAAAAATCACCAAATGATAAAATAAAATTCAGGAATCTCATGGGTATGCCTTAGTATAATTTATTTATTTAAGATTTATTTCTTTTGTATCTATCACTTAACTCATCACGTGTGTGCCAATTACGAGGAAAGAACCTGTATTAGAATGGAGGGTTTTTATTCGAGTGACTCCGAGACATAAAATTGTCTAGAGAGGTAGATAAATGCGTACGCACTTACGAGAAATTAAATAAGTATAACTGCATATGTGAAATTGGCTAGGAATGATTTTCACTATTATATTTGTACATGTATCCATTTAATCGTGTTGCAATGATAAATGGTCAAAAACCAACAAAAGGTTGAGCCTAAATAAGCATAATTGCATATGTGAAATTGGTTAGAAATGATTTTTGCTATTATATTTGTACATGTATCCATTTAATCAAGTTGCAATAATAAATGGTCAAAAACCAACAAAAGCTTGAGCCTACCTCGTAAGTAAGCAACACAGTCTCACGCTAATAAGATAACATCAAGCAACAAGTATAGAATATAAGTTAATCAGGACTACCACGATCGGGTTAAATTGAGCGTAGCCTCACCCTAGGAGCACAAACACATCGGCACCTCATATTTTGTTATATTTTTGTAAATTAAGTCGTAGTCGACGTATTTAATTGCAGGCAACAATCCGAGTCATGGGAAGGACTTCCACCTACTCCTACCTGAATATGAATATATGGTTAAAAGTCCAGCAAGTATTCATTTGAACATATGATCAGAGTATCTTCAGTAAAACAAGTATTTCTCTACTAAATTATTATCACCATGCATAAAGATTAAAATTATGTTTAAATCAGATGATTGTGGTGAGAAAGAAAACAAAGATATTAATCGGACAGTTGGAGAAGTCATTATCAGGCTAATAAAAATATGGGTGGAGGGTCCCCAGGGCAGGTATGGGGCCTTCTGCATAGGGATAAAATATAAGATTAATCATACTTCATTTTTATAATGGACCATATCAATCGTATCAACCATTGTTCCATCTAAAGGTGGACAGAATCGGTAACTCTATCAATATTATTATACCCTCCATATGGGTAAGTAATATATAGGATTGTGATGTTTGGGTAAGGCCAAAGGGCAAAACCCCAGGAGCATATATTAGCGCAGTGGAGTGTTGGATAAGAGTGAATGAACTGGCCCAACCAACAGTTATGTCACTTCCGGTGGGAGCTGGGTGATAGTAAGATACCGCCCAGGCTGCTGGTTGAGAGTAGTTGGGTGGAGGTACAATACACTGATATAGCGGTAAAAATTTTGTACTCTGATTTAGGCATCACATCAATGGAAATGCAAAGATACACTCGCTATAAGAATCAGACTGGCCATGGGTAAAGTGGTACAAACTTGCATAATGCTATATAAATCATGAATTCATGCTTGTCTCCTGGACTGGAGGCTACGGAACCAATGGAGGTTTTTATCCACTATATGAGTATTCAATAGTTTTCTAAAATAATAATTTGGACTTCTTTCAAAACTTAACGACAAAACTTTTATTTTCTATAAATCATGAGAAGGAGAAAAAGAAAGAGAATGAGAATGAGAGATAAGATGAGCATAAGAATGAGAATGGGAATGGATGTCCCAATAAATGTAGAAGATGAGCATTCAGTGCATATTGCTAATAATACTTGTTGAGTACTTTTGTACCCACCCTTACTATTATCTTCCCTTGTTTAGGAGTATGTCAGCCCAGAGAATAGCTAGGATCTGTCAGAGTCTACCTAGATGGATTGAAACAGTACCAGATGAAATATTGTGGACTCAAAATAGATAAAATAGATGTGTACGAGGCGGACACCGTAAGTGAAGAGTGGGTTGAGTAGATAGGGGTCTGGAATCATATTGATGAACCAGGATATAGAAGGGTGTAATTAGACTCTAGTTTTCATCTTTTTACAGTTGGTAGTCAGAACATTTCCCTCTCAAAATATTGTAATATTCGATCCCTTGCTGCTTTATAATAAGCTTTAGCCCTGCGTGACTATATTCTTGCAATATCGTATTCTGTCTCTAATTATTGTTTTGCTGCAATACTCTGATGTGCTTTTTATTCGTTAAGACGATGTTCTATTGGCTAAAACAAATAATAATCTATTGACTAGCATTTTTACCCCATAGTAAAAATACTAATCGTCTCACGTTAACCCACCACTATCTTCTCTCCGTTCCCCTTCCCATCTTGCCTCCGACTCACCGGCCGCCGGACACAGTCAGCAACCGCCGTTGCTTCCACTGACCTAGCGTAGCATTTGCTCTCTATGGCGGTGGGTCTTGACCGGTAGAGAGGAGCAGGAATCGCATCACTGGTTCCCCTTATGTGCTCTTTCTCCAATCATAGATTTAGGGTCTATTCGATATAGAATCTCTCGCGCTCATCTCCTAAGAAGGTTTAGTATGGCTGTGATTCGTTCCGGCCGCCAAAATCGATGAATAAGTCTCTGACAATTGCAGGCACATAAGTATCTGATACGCAAAAACTTCATCAATTGAGTCTTCTCAAGATCCTAGTAAATTCCAATGAACTACATCCTCGACGCCGTGGTGGTTGCTGCAATCATTTTTGGCCAGATCGCTAACAATTTTGGTAATAACAATAGTAATACATGGAGGAGGATATGAGTGCTAGATCCTTCGTTGCAAAGCAAGTGCCTGAGGAGACAAATATTTTACGTGGAGGGATGATGGAGGAGACAAGTGAGATTGACAGGTGGTGAACGGTGGTGAAAGATCATATAGGGAGCGTCGCCGGCAGGGATAGTCACGGGGCTGTTCAGCGGCGGGTACGACGTCGGTAAGCCCGGAGGAAAGATGGGAAGGGGAAGCGCGAGAACGTAACCGAGAAGAAAAAATTGATCCTTTCGGCGTTTGTTCGGCGGCGCGTGCGGCCGGCCGGTGTGGGCGAGATGCTACCTATACGATGCTAGATCATCGGAGGACCGACCACCCTACACGGCTACACACCAACAGAACGACGCATCACCGAATCGATGCATACACCGTGCATTATTTGCGAGTTGCGTGAGAGGGTGAGACCTTTCCAATCCAGCCACGGCATTGGAGACGCCGAGTGAATCAACCAAAGCGAGCGAGCTGTGAGCGGCCGGTCGCACGCGGAAGACCACGGCGCCGGGGATCTCTCCTACGCCGCAAAACAGGTGCCATGAAAGGATGGAGCTGTTGACCTGACCATGGACTGCTTGCTTGCCCCAGCTCCGGTGGTCTATCTACGGGGTTATGGCTAGGGCTAGCCGCACTGTACTCGGATCTTCTACAGGGCCACGATGCGGACGCCACCGGATGCGAGTGTAGACTGCAGTATGCCGTTCCATCACCGAATCTATCGACTTGCTAGGTTGATAGCAAGGGCCTAGAGCTAGAGGATTCCAGCTCATGCACCAGAGTTTTTTTTTTTGTGCTTGGCAGAGTGTAGATAAGAATAATTTCATTCCGGGAAACACTCTTGGATGGGAGCTAATCTTGGAGGGATTTCACCTGCCTCAGGAGCAAAATCCCCCATTTCATGGATCAATGGCAATCTGCCAAGCCTACCAGCCCACGATGAGGCATCTATGTTGCTTTTTGCGCAAGCACGCAGTAATTTATCCATCGACTCATGGAAGGAAGAGCATCCCAAAAGCTCAGTGGAGAAGAGAGCATTTGGAATCTAAGTAGTACCACTAATTTTCTGATCATCTCCTAAACAAAGGCCAACCCAGGCAACAGCCTATCTGTCGAAAACTTCGCCTCTTTTCGCCATTTTGAACTCGTTTTCATCGTAGTGGCCCTCATATGGGGGCACCATACAAATGCTACTTGGACACTTTACAGCATTTCACTGGCCAGTGCAGTACTCCATGCTGCTCTTTAATTAGCTGGGTAAGTAGAGGTTACAGCCGATGATGGTACTTGAAATTGATGACATGCGTGCTTTGAACATCTTTTGTACAGCCACGTAAGGAGGAACGGTGGGCCTAAGGCATGGGACCTGTTCAAAGTTACTCCCAACACAGCAAGAGAGGATAAAAGATTGCAATTGTGATTTTTAAAGACAATATCTACAAAAAAAAACTGACACACGGGCAGCTTTTGTGGGTATTTTAGGAGCACACTTTAGGATTGTTCATCGTCCTTTTCGTTTTTGTTACCGTTAACCAGCTAGGGAACCATGTGGAGGATTAAAAAAACAAAAGGCAAAACGCACTCCATAACTCCATTTAATCACTTAATTCTGGCGTAAAAATTGATTGAACATGTTTTAGACTTGAACAGAGCCAACTTTTACTGCAAGAATCGTTCATATTTTTTGTCCATATTTTTGTTGCAATATTTTTTATTTTGTGTATACAACATCGACTTTTGTATCACATTTTTTTGCATACTATGATTAAAATTATTGCACATATTAACTAAAAATGTTGATCAGAGCGTACAATGCGAATACTCATATCGTTCTTTATTTTTTGTTGCATACATGATTGACAAATGTTGCAAACATGAACGAGAAACATTGTGGATGAGGATACTTATATCATTCTTTATTTTTTTATAAATATAGATGAAAAATATTTTATACATAAATAAAAAATATTACAGCAAAGTGTCCAAATCAAACGCCCGAAGGCTAACATTATCCCGTTGTTTTTCGACAGAAACGGTTCGGCCTCTTCTTACATTCGTTGGGCTAGTACAGCAGACGATGATGGCGTGGTGGTGCACGCGCGGGAGGGAATATGGAGCCTGCCAAACCAGCTAGCGAGCGTGGCCTCTTGAAACCTTTCCTTCTGTTGGCTCTATTTTAATCGCTACTCCCCATCTTCATGGTCCCTGCCACTGTTTACTATCCACTAGTGCTGTTACAATATGGTCATGCTCACTGTTTAAAGCGCAGATTCCGATGCAAAAATGGAGGAGCTTGTGGCAATTTGGACTTCTGTTTTTCCATTGCTGGTTTGGTCGCCGTGCGGAAAAATGTGCGCTATTTGCAAGCTTGCGACGGGGAGGTCGGCGTGTTTGCATATGGGACATTCCGGTTTATAGAATCATGTTCTCCATTGTTGGGATATGGCTAATCTACATTAGCGTAGATTAAAATTTTTTACTGTGTAAATCAAGAAGCCATATGAGTAAGAGATCATGAATCGTTACCACTAGACATGCAATGCAGCGGAAGTAGAGTTAAGCAGCCGATTCAACGAAGAGCGCGTTGATGTAGTGGCAGTAGTTGATCGTCCTCTGGCTAACCGTCTCCTCCTCACGATCGTCCCGATCGGCGTCGCAGTCGCAGCAGTGGCTCTACTGAGGTCCATATGTCTAGGGATGGAACACTATGTGTCGGTGTGCTAGCACCAACGCACATGGTAAGGGTTATGAGAGGTGACGGCTAAGGTTTCGACGGGTGTGTTTCGGGATACCTCTCTCAACCCGAACCTCTCTTTA